>OY740796.1:11962351-12564226 GCA_963514005.1 Raja brachyura
ACACCGTGGAAATAGGCCTTTCGGCCCAAATTGCCCACACCGACCAACATGCCCCTCTAAAAATACCATATCCACGTACCTGTCTAAATATTTCTTAAATGTTGCGATAGCACCTTCCTCAACTACCTCCTCCAGCAGCTGGTTCCATGTACCCACCACCCTTTGTGTAAAATAAGTTACCCCTCAGGTTCCCATTAAATCTTCCCACCCTCACATTAAACCTATGTCCTCTGGTTCTCGATTCCCCTACTCTCACCAAAAGACTCTGCATTTACCTGATCGATTCCTCTCATCTATATTACTAAAAGTCTGACCTTGACCGCTTCCTGTTGTTCTGTATATTGATTTTAGAAAAAAAGCTGCTGCACGCGGCTGTGATTTTTGGCCATCTTACTCAGAGTCCCCTCCGCTGCGCAGGACAAGAGTATTTTTCCCATTGATGAAAAATAAAAGAGTTATTAGTGTTTAAAAAATGTTGAGATTCTCTCTCCTGAAGGCCACGCCCCTTCCAGAGGGACTATAAAACCTGGAAGTGTTGAGTGCCTCAGTCAGTCTCTGCAAGATGGGGGAAGCGAGAGGGTCATGTCTCCTCTTTTTCATAGCAAAAGGATTTGAGTATAGGAGCAGGGAGGTTCTACTTCCGTTGTATAGGGTCTTGGTGAGACCACACCTGGAGTATTGCATACAGTTCTGGTCTCCAAATGTGAGGAAGGACATTATTGCCATAGAGGGAGTGTAGAGAAGGTTCACCAGACTGATTCCTGGGATGTCAGGACTGTCTTATGAACAAAGACTGCATAGAATCGGTTTATACTCTCTAGAATTTAGGAGATTGAGAGGGGATCTTATTGAAACTTACAAAATTCTTAAGGGGTCGGACAGGCTAGATGCAGGAAGATTGTTCCAAATGTTGGGGAGGTCCAGGACAAGGGGTCACAGCTTAAGGATAAGGGGGAAATCCTTTAGGACCGAGATGAGAAGGACTTTTTTCACACAGAGAGTGGTGGGTCTCTGGAACTCTCTGCCACAGAGGGTAGTTCATTGGCTATATTTAAGAGGGAGTTAGACGTGGCCCTTGTGCCTAAGGGGATCAGAGGGTATGGAGAGAAGGCCCAGTACGGGATACTGAGTTGGATGATCAGCCATGGTCATATTGAATGGCGGTGCAGGCTCGAAGGGCCGAATGGCCTACTCCTGCACCTAATTTCTATGTTTCTATGTTTCTATGTCTCTCAGTCTGAGCTGTGAATAATACTGAACATATGTCTACTAACCTGTGAGTGGTTTTACTGACCTGTCAGTGCCCTTAATGTGGTTTGAAAATATAGTTTGGAAATGCTAAAGCTGTGTTGCCTTTGGTTTGGAAATGCTAAAGCTGTGTTGTCTTTGGTTTCAAAATGCTAAAGCTGCGTTGCCTTTGGTTTTGAAATGCTAAAGCTGTGTTGCCTTTGGTTTGGAAATGCTAAAGCTGTGTTGCCTTTGGTTTGGAAATGCTAAAGCTGTGTTGCCTTTGGTTTGGAAATGCTAAAGTTGCCTTGCCTAACTAAAGTTGCCTTGCCTAATTAAAGTTGCCTTGCCTAATTAAAGTTGCCTTGCCTAATTAAAGTTGCCTTGCCTAATTAAAATTACCTTGCCTTTTATATAAAGTCTAATCTTGACCACTTTCTATTGGTGTGCTCTACCACGTACGGCTGTGATTTTTGGCTATCTTACTCAGAGTCCCCCTCCGCTCATCAGGTGTCGAGGATTTTTCCCATCGATGAAAAATAAAAGAGTTATTAGTGTTGCAAAAATGTTGAGATTCTCTCTCCTGTCAATCACGCCATGAAGGCCACGCCCCTTCTGGTGGGAGGGGGGAGGGACTATAAAACCCAGAAGTGTGGGCGTGGCTCAGTCTCTCCAAGATGGAGGAGGGAGAGGTTATGACTCGCTGTCTTTTGTGGCCTTGCACCCTGCTTGAAATGGTATGAAACTGCACTTGAATTTGGTGGCCTTGCCCCTGCTTGAAGTGGTAAGAAACTGCACTTGAATTTGGTGGGCTTGCACCCTGCTTGAAATGGAATTTGAAGGAATAGCCGTGAGTCAACTGCTAGCCCACCAGCTGTGAGTGAGTGAGCTGCCAGCACAACAGGCTTGAGTGACTGAGCCGCCAGCCCAAGAATCCATTTGGCACACAATGTCCTTATTAGCCCTCTGGAAACCGGTCCCTTCAGCCCACAACACCAATACTAGCGCTCCAGAAAGATTCATAAGACACAGCCTCCCATGTACAAAACCATGCTGACTATCTCTAATCAGCCCTTATCCATCTAAATGCATGTATATCTTATCCCTTATTAGAATACCTCTCTCATAACTTACCGGCATGCATCCAACTGTTCTTACTAAACTTGTCAGTCGGGAATCATTGTTCCTCCAGGTACAAGTTATATGAACATCAGCCCTATTCTCTTTCATGTAGATCCCATTCTAATTACAACTTGGAAATGTATGTCTGCTTTTAAATGAGGTGTGCACTAATTAGAAATATTTTCACGAATGCTCTCTGGTTTGGAAATTCACATTTAAATAATTATAATGAAATCCAGGAATTAAATTAGCATTTTCTAATAATATAAAAAGTAAAACAAATGTATTACTGGGCTGTTTCTTAACCGAGAACCGATGATTAACAAACTGCTGCTTCTGAAGTTGATAAGGCTCAGCTCCTTCAACGTCTGCAGTAAGATGCCACAGGTTCTATCAATTGGTGGTAGCCAGTGCCATCTTCTATGCTGTTGTGTGATGGGACAGCAGGGCGAAGGCCGCGAACACCAACAAGATTAACAAACTCATCAGGAAGGCTGGTTCTGTCCTGGGGGCAGAATTGGATTCATGGGAGGTGGTCTTGGAGGGGAGGATGCTCTTCAAACTGCGGAGCATCTTGGACAATACAGCTCACCGCCTCTATGACACATTGCTCAACTTGAAGAGTACCTTCATCAACAGACTCATTCCACCAAGATGCAGTACAGAACGCCACAGGAGATCCTTCTTGCCTGTGACTATCAAACTGTACAATTCCTCCCCCTTCTGTCGTGGGCTAGACTGACTCCCCAAATCATTGCACACCCCCAATCCTTTCAACTCGTCACTTTAATTTCATTTATCTTGTGTTTTATGACTGTTGGCAGATCAATTTCCTTCCTGGGATAAATAAAGTTCTATCGTATCGTATCGTACAGTGTTGTAAAATACAAATTGAGTTATGAATACTTAGACTTCAAAAATCACAGCTTTATTTAATAACTTGCACATAAATTATCTCAGCAGATAACATTGATTATATCTTGTTTTTGTGCCATGCTTCTTTATTATTCGACAGGTTTGTTTGATTCGTATAATTGCTTTTTAAGGCTCGGTAATTTGTTTGATTAGGTTTGATTCAGTCCTTTGTAGATTGTCTCTCTGTAGTCCGAATGATTGGCCTGTTTCCACTTTGTTCTAGGATTTGGATTGATCTGTGGATTACTTCATAGTTAATTTGCTCTTTTAATACTTAAAAGGATCAGGCCAGGCAAGCAGATCCTGGGTGTGTTTGTTTGATTGTCCTTCAATCTGTCTGTCTGTTGGTCAGATTACTGGACCCTGTCTCCGTTCCCAAGGATCCTTTACCAAGTTAAAACATAATTTGCCACAGCTGAAATCGGGATCAGATTTGGAAGAGAATGGGCTAATTAAGAACAGATTAACCTCAGGTCATATTTTACATACGTGATTGAGTTTTTTGAGGCAGTGACAACGATGAGTGATGATGGTAGAGCATTGGATGTTCACTGCATGGATTTGAGATAAAGCCTGGCATGGTAGGCTGATCCAGATTATTACGATGCATTGTGAATGGATATATTCATAGAAGACAGAATGTTACAGTGGGAGGGGGTTATTCTGTTCAGGGGCCCATAACCAGTGAAACTCCAGAAGGATCTATGCTGGATGATCAATGCAGATGGGTTGCTTAGCAGGTGACAACAAAATTGGTGGAGTTGCAGGCAATGAGGAAAGCTTTCAAGGTATACAGCAGGATTGAAATGGGCGGAGATATGGCTGTTAGAGTTTACGAGAGGAAGTGTGAGGTGTTTTGGGAGGTCCAATATAAGGGGAAAGTATACAGTTAATAGTAAGGCACTTAACATTCAAAGGGTTCTTGGTGTCCAAATCAATAGCTCTCTGAAAGTGCAACACAAGTAGATAGAGTGGTAAAGTGGTATCTGCCTGGACATTGAGTATAAAAGTCAGGAAGTCACATTGCAAATTTATAGGACTTTGGTTGCT
The DNA here is from genome assembly GCA_963514005.1 of Raja brachyura. Next base: position 11,966,666 of record OY740796.1, read on the forward strand.
TCAGAGTGCAGAAGAGGTTAACTGGAATGCTGCCTTGTTTAAGGGATGTTGCCATATGGAGATGATGAACAAACTTGGATTGGTTTCTCCGGAGCGTCAGAGCGTGAAGGGAGACCTGATAGAAATATATAAAATTATGAGGCGTAGCTAGGATAGACAGTCATAACCTGTGTCCCAGGGTTCTGAAATGTAAAAGACCTGAGGGCATGGCTTCAAGGAGAGAGGGGCAACATTTAAAGGAGATGTGCAGGGTAAGGTTTTTTACACTGAGAGTAATGGGTATCTGAAACAAGCTGCCAGAGATGGTGGTGAAGGCAGATACGATAGTGGCATTTAAGAGGCTTTTACATAGGCACATCGACAGGAAGTGAATGGAGGGATAAGGATAATCTGCAGACAGAGGAGATTCGTTTAACCTGGTATCGTGTTTGGCACGGACATTGTGAGCCAAAGGGCATGTTCCTGTGCGGTATTGTTCTATGTTCTATGAATGCATGTATTTCGATTTGATGCCATCTATTAAGTGTAGGGTGGCTGGCTGTCATCCAGAAAATGGACTTGCTTTAATTCTGGCAATATTACACCCACATTCAGTCTCGTTCCACGTTGTGCTGTAATCTTCAGTAACCAGAAGATCCAGTTGGGATCTTAATTTGAATACTAGTGCGTGAGAGAGCCTGGAATGAAGGCGAGAAGCCAGGCAAATTCTGTAGAGGTTTTAATGAGCACAGCACACTACTCTCCGCTTCAGTGAGAGACTGAAAACTGGTCTTGCGCCAAAAATCCCTGTTCTTATCTTCGTAGCTGGAAGCCGCCCCCGGACCTGTCCGTCAAGTGCCGAGGGGGATGAACCAGGGAGTGGCCTACTCCCCAGGAACCGCCACAGTGTCAAATTAAATCTGCCGTTATTGGATTAGTATTAAGGGCTGAAAAATTTAACAAGCAAAATGGTTTATTTGAACAAGCAAAATGAAAATAGAAAATGCTGGAAACACTGAGTGGGTCAGGCTCTATCTGTGGGAAGAGAAACAGAGTTAATATTTCAGGACGCCTCCCAGAAGGCCGCTGAGAAGCCTGCTGGTGGAGCCTTGCGGGCCAGAGCCGGGGACCTGCGGGTTGGTCGGAGCCGGGGCCTCATGGGTCGACGAGCCTTGCGCGTCTGCTGAGCCCGCGCGGCCAGCCCCTGGGTTGCCGGAGCCCACGGCCGCTGGGATGCTGCAGCCCGTGGCTGGGGATTGGGTCGGTGCCTCAGACGTGTCAGAGAAGGGAACTGGCTGTGATCGTGGAGGAGGTCGGGGTCGGCGGTCGATGAGGGCAACAGCAGTCGAGGACGGGCCACGTGGGGGCTGGAGGACCCACCGTCGGGAACAAAGGAGGACCCGGTGTGGGGGGAACTGCCAAAAGTGGGGGGGAAGAACAATTGTGGATCTGGCATGGGATAATTTGTAACTTTGTCAGTGGCCTTTATGTGGTGACTATTTGCATTCCTTGGGTAGGCAAGCAAATAATTTCAGTGTGACCTGTCACATGACAATAAAGTATTCAATTAATCAATCAATCAATCAATCAATCAAGTTGAAGACTCTTCTCAGAACTGGGAATGGAGAGGAAAGTCAGTCATTCAGCAGCAGGGAGGATGGAGCAGGCTGTGTGGCTTCGATAGTTTTCCTAAGCAATGTCTTTCCTCTAAGCCTGCTTTACTGCCACAAACATCATACGGAGGTTTGCATGATTATTATATTAGTTTTAATTAGGCTATCAAGAAAATGCACAATCCTTGGCTTTATACCACACAAGCAAACCAAGTTTCTGCATTGCAGATTTGGGTACTGCCTAATGAGGAAGATAAATAAAGAAGCTCCTCATTCATTAGCCACTGCAATAAATCTTTTCTTAAATGACTGAATGGCATAAACTGAATGCAATTAAAGGGACATTGCAGTGATTGATTCATCAATTAGAAAATTAACCTAGTTCTTTTGATTCCTTTCTGCCTTACAACCATCTTTTTCTGCTATAAAGTGGCTTAGTTCTCAAACACATTATAGCCTATGATCAGCTTCACCTGAAATACCAACCGTATGCCAATACTTCCCATGTGGCATTCATGTGGAAATTCTGTGGGAGAACTACTTTGTGTCTTCACAGTGTTTACTACATGTCCTTGATAACTCTAGATGTTTCATTTGATTATTTTAAAATGTGTAAGGATACTCCATCACTTTGTTTTTTGTCAGTTCATTTAATCCATGGAATTCTAGAAATGCTACTCTGATAGTTGCTACTGTTCCCTCGGGCTTATTTTGAAATTGAACTGCTCAGAAGCCAATTACATCTATTTGTTCAGCAGTGTTTCTGGATCAGCGTTGACTGATGGAGACTGGAATGTTTTCCCTATGGGTGAATAAATCCTAAATCCACTGACTTAGAAATCAATGTTAAGCTTTCCATGAATTCCTACAGGGATTTTCACAAGTTCACAAGTTATAGGAGTAGAACTAAGCCATTCGGCCCATCGAGCCCATTCAATCATGACTGATCTCTGCCTCCTAAACCTTTTTTCATGCCTTCTCCCCATAACCCTAGACACCCGTTCTAATGAAGAATTTGTCTATCTCTGCCTTAAAAATATCCACTGGAGTACAGTAAGAGATATCAAGGAATGAACTATCCCTACCGAATCATGAACGGCCCAGTTGAGAACTGGAGGATGGATCCCAACTATTGGAGAAAGCTATGGGCCGAATGGCCTCCTCTTGATTCTACGATTCATTTTGTTAAAAGGAACTGGATAACCATGGTCCTCTGTCGAATGAGTTGCAGGACAGTGGAATTCATGGCTCCTACAAATGATCTTGGAGTTGGTTCAAATGTTTGAGAAGGAACTGCAGATGCTAGAAAATCGAAGGTAGACAAAAATGCTGGAGAAACTCAGCGGGTGAGGCAGCATCTGAAAAGGGTCAGAAGAGGCAGCGTCTGAAGAAGGGTCTCGACCAGAAATGTCACCTATTTCCTTCGCTACATAGATGCTGCCTCACCTGCTGAGTTTCTCCAGCATTTTTGTCTGCCTAGGAATTGGTTTAAATATTTTTATATATTGGTTCATTATCAAACACTGCTTTGAAGTTGTGTTCTTCCTTTATAGAGCTTAGAGATACAGCATGGGAACTGGTGTGTCAGCCCTTCGAGTCCATGCCTACCATCAATCATCTCTTCACTCTGGTTCTATGTTATCTCACTTTCCCATCCACTTGGCAATTTACGACGGCCAATTGACCTGCAAACCCATTCGTCTTTGGCATGTGGGGGGAACCCAGAGAACCCGTAGGAAACTCACCCAGTCACAGGGAGAACCTGCAAACGCCACACAGAAAGTGCCTGAGGTCAGGATTGAACCTGGGTCTCTGGCGCTGTGAGGCAGTAGCTTTTACCCGCTGCGCCACTGTGTTGCTCCGATCTGCGAACCAGTTAGAATGTAACAGCACGCTTGAACAATGCACACTGCCACTTTCCCTCATCAAAGTTAGTCACAAACTTGAACGGGTTTCTGCCTCCTACTGTCACTGTTGACTGAAGAGATAGTTCTAACCATGTCAGACCAACTCTGGTGCTAGTTGAAAGGTAACTTCCTTGCTTGAGGGATGATGTGCATTAATCTTATAACAGTAACATTGATACTGAAATGTTCAGAGTGTTCAAATGGCCAGAGTAAATTGAAGGAACAGCACGTCATATTTTGCTTGAGCAGCTTACAACCCTGCGGTATCAATATTGACCGCTAACTTCAAGCAGCCCTTGCTTTCCCTCTCTCTCCATCCATCCCAGTTCTCCGACCAGTCTGACTGTCCCTGATTACATTTTATCTATGTTTGCTTTGTTGTTATCTTCTCCTAGATAACAATGATCTATTCCACATTTTCCTTGAACTTCACCCCCTTTGATGTCTCATTCTCACACCTGACACTTCTTTATCTCTGTATCTCCCCCTACCCCTCCGCAAAACATCACCCATTCCTTCTCTCCAGAGATGCTGCCTGTCCTGCTGAGTTACTCCAGCATTTTCTGTCTATCTTTGGTTTAAACCAGCATCTGCAGTTCCTTCCTACTAAAAATCTTGTCTCAGTTTTACTGAATAATGTTCTGAGTGACCTTCATTTTGTGCATCATGATGTTGGAATTTCTGCTTGCTTGTTCGGAATATCTTGGTATTGGTATTTGGTATTGATTTTTTTTTTATTGTCAGCTATATTGAGATGCAGCAAAAACTTAGTTTTGTGCGCTATCCATGGAAATCATCCCATACCTGATGGGTACAATTATCCCATTCACAAGTACACCAGCTAGTGGAAAAAGCGAAATGAAAATGAGTGGATAATAGAGTGTTACAGCTACAGAGGAAGTGCAGATTTTAAAAAGTGCAAAGTCACAATGAGGTAGATTGGGTGATCGGGAATAAATCGGCAGCATATGAGAGGTCTGTTCCAGTGTCTGATAAGAATGGGATAGAAGCTGTAAAAACTTGACCAATAAAGTTGACCAATAAAAGTTGACCAAAGTCCCTCCTGGGATACATAAAGTTCTATCGTATGGTATCATATCGTATCGTATCGTACTTGAATCTGGTGGTACGTGCTTCTAACCATGGCAAGAGGGGAGAAGTGTGATTGACTGCGGTGCCAAAGATCTTGATTATGTTTGCTGCTTAATAAAAAGCAAATAAAAGAATTGGCTGAAAGATAATGCTGCATTTCTAATACATTAGAGTATCAAACACTTTTAAAATTGTGATTATTAACATTTATTTTACAAGCTATCCATGCAGATACAATCAGTATGATTTTTAACACAATCTCTTGGGAAATTAAATTCAAATGGAGAATTCACACCTAAAATTGGATTTGAGGAATTACGTATTACATCCAATTTACAATAAAATGATTTATTTTAGAAGAGGATGCAATGTCCTGTCACGATTATTAATCTTCTCAGTTAATTTAATTGCATTGTCATATTTTCTTTCTGCACCTTGCAAGTAAGTGGTTATATGGGCCGGTGCAGTGGCACAGCTCATAGAAATGCTGCCTCACTCCTTCAGCAAGCAGATTCCCTCCAGACCTCTAATGCTATCTGCGTGGAGTATCCACACTGTCTCTGCCAATATGTGAGTTTCTCCTGGGAGTCTCCCACATCACAGAAATCTGAATAAGAAGGAACTGCAGATGCTGGTTTAAACCAAAGATAGACACAAAAAGCTGGAGTAACTCAGCGGGACGGGCAGCATCTCTGGAGAGAAGGAATGGGTGACGTTTCGTCTGAAGAATGGTCTCGACCCAGAACTTCACCCATTCCTTCTCTCCAGAGATGCTGCCTGCTTTAGTTGCTCCATCTTTTTGTGTCTATCTCCAGAAATCTGTAGATTGGCAGGTTCATTGGCTCCCACCAATGTTCAGTTGAGTGGGAATATCTGAGGGAGTTAGTTTAGTTTAGTTTAGTTTAGTTTAGAGATACAGTGCGGAAACAAGGCCTTCGGCCCACCGAGTCTGCACCGACCAGCGATCCCCACACATTAACACTATCCTACAAACACTAGGGGCAATCTACAATTATACCAAGCTAATTAACCTACGTCTTTGGAATGTGGGAGCCAATCAAAGATCTCGGAGAAAGTCCACGTGGTCACGGGGAGAACAAACAAACTCTGTACAGACTGCACCCGTAGTCAGGATCCAACCCAGGTCTCTGGGACTTCAAGGCAGCAACTCTATCTCTGCGCCACAGTTGATGGGACTGTGGTGGAAATTAAAAATGGGATTAATGTAAATGAGTGCTATATAATTGGTGTGCAGAAGGGTCCGTTTCATTGCTGGGTGACTCCTATTATCCAAATTTAAGCCATATTTACCTCAATTATACTTTCACAATGTTAATAAATCACAATCATCACCGTAGTGGCTGCCTCGCCAACAGTCTGTCTGTCCCCTCTCTGTTTTTATTATTTTAAGTATGTTTTAAAAGTATGATTTAGTGTTTCTTGGTCTGTGGGGGGTGGGGGGCAGGGGATTGGGGGAAATGTTTTTCAATCACTTACCTTGACAGAGATGCGATTTTTCTCCGTGTCGTATCTCCGTCCCCCCTGTGGCGTAACAACATGGGGTGGTGCGACCTTTCCTGAAGACCGGCCCGGCGCTTCAAGCCGTGGGTGCGGCGCGGACTTACCATCATGGAGCCTGCGATCCTTTGCCGAGGATCGCCTATGAAAGAGCTCCATCCTGTGGACTTTAACACCGCAGTCTCCGGTAAGAAGAGGCCGACTAGCGAGCTCCATGTTCAATCCGTGTTCCAATCCGTCCCGACGCCGGAGTTTCGATCATCCCGACGCAAGGGCTTCGGGCATCGGACTGTCGGCAGCGGCTACTGTGGGGGGTTCAACAGCCCCAACCAAGGGTGAACAAGGAGAAAAATGATTGAACTTTATTACCTTCCATCACAGTGAGGAATGTGGATTCCGCTGTGGTGGATGTTTATGTTAAATTTTATTTTGCTTCAGAGTCACGTGAGTGACTACGTGAAGACCCCGCCAGCACGGATGCATGACATATCGTCCAATGCATTGCGAGCGACAGGCAGGGAGGAGCATCGCTCCTCCAGCGGTAGGTTTGAAACAGACCTCCAGGAAAGTTTTAACTATTTTGAGGTCGTTTTTTGGCCGCTCTGTATAATTTCTTTATCAGAGCAAAAACTACAATGGACAAGTCTAGGACGAAGTCCAAACGGACCGCAACAAAACTGACTGCGGAGGACCGCGGGAATGCGGGCAGTCAGCAGCGGCCGACTTCACCTGAGCTGCTAACCGTACGGCCAGCAGCCCCCGACTTGGCACCGCTACAGCCCGTAGGTGTACCTCGGCCTGGAGGTAAAGCCACCCGAAAGTCGGATAGGCCCGGAGACTCGGCAGGGTGCGGGCTGGAAGATTCACCGCCTGCAGATAACGACAGTGGCCGTTTATCCCGCATGGAGCGGTTGATGGAGCAGCTGCTCCAACGTGACCTACTCCAACAAACGGAGTCTGGTCACCGTGGGTCTCCTCGGACACTCACGGCAGCACCTTTTACAGGGCTGCCAAATGTCTCCCTCTCCTCGGAGGGGAGCATAAGGAGTCAACACTGGGCTGACTCTGAACATGGGGATTTGGCTGAAGACTCTTTCAGCATGCTAGGGGTGCAGGAGCAACAAGAGCTGCTCGGCATGGTATCCAAATTTGCGATGCCCTCGCAAAAGAGACTGCCATTACAGCCGCAGCTGGCAGCCAGCATCAACTACCTCACCACCAACCAGCTGCAGGAAAAAGTCATGAGTGACACAGCTGCTAAATATTTAGCACCAGAGAACTGTGTTTCACTCAATGTTCCTGCAGTGAACAACCTGATCTGGGGAAACATCGGTGCTGGCATCAGAACTCATGAAATAAAGATACAGAAGATCCTTAAACTACTGGCTTCCGGAATAACAGCATTTGCCTGGTCAGTGGATGGCAAGGACATGTCGGAAGAACAACAGGATGCCCTGGCACTCTTCTGCAATGCACAGTTTGAAATAAACTGTTTTAGGAAGAGTGTTATCCGACCTGCTCTAAACCTCAAATTTGCGGGGTTGTGCAAGACCAGCAGCATGCAACTCCCTACTTTACTGTTCGGGGGCAACCTGCGGAAGCTGGTTTAAGACCTCGATGAGGAGGCAAAATCCATCGGCCTAATGAAAGCGCCGTTCACTGCCAAGACCTCGTATCCTCGGCGGCAGCACCCCTACGCATCCACCAGCAAGCCAAGATACTACAACAAAAGAACAGCAGCTGGTGTAAGCTCCAAGGCCATATGTTCAGGACAAAGGTCTTTTTTAGACCCAAGGCAAAGAACGGCCTTCGTGGAAGATGCGCCAACCCTATACCCCAGTGCCTCCAAACCCCAAGAGACAAAGACAGAAGAAACCAACACAGCACCACCGGTAACCATGGAGGTAGGTGGGTCCGGTTTCTTCTGGAACATAGCATGTGTAAATTCTTCACAAATTGGGGGAAGGTTTAGAAATGCATGGAGTTCCATAACCTCTGACCCTTTTATACTGCAAAGTATCCAGGGATACAAAATTGAATTCATTCATAAACTCCTCCCTCCGATTCAGCATGCACCTAGCCGAACGTTCATGCTTTCACAAAAAGAAAGATTGGAAGGTCATGCAGAACTTTTGAGGTTACATACAAAAGGAGTAATTGAGAAATCCAAACACGAATCTCTTGAGTTTGTGTCAAATATTTTCACAAAAAACAAAAAAGATGGTGGATGTCGCATCATCATTGATTTGACACAACCTAATACTTTTGTGCAGTATACCCACTTCAAAATGGAAACTTGTTACTGCCAAACAATTAGTTTCCAAAAGATACTTTATGGCTTGCATCGATCTAAAAGATGCATACTATCCAGTACCAATAGGGAAAGGTCACCGCAGATATCTGAAATTTAACTGGATGGGGCAGCTCTGGCAGTACAAAGCGCTGCCTAATTGACTAACATCAACCCCCAGACTATTTACCAAAATATTGAAACCAGCCTTGGCGTTTCTCCGAAAACAGAAACATATCGTGATGGCATACCTGGATGACATCTTAATTGTGGGAAAAACTGGAGTTGGCCAAATTGGCTGTTTCAGCCACCAAGCTCTTATTTGAAAAGTTGGGGTTTATCATCCATCCAGATAAATCCAAGTTAACGCCTTCTATGAAAATGGACTACTTGGGGTTCACAATTGACTGTTCACATGTCTGTGACTTTGCCAAAGGACAAAGCAACAGACTTAATAGAGGCATGCAACAGCCTTGTTTGCATCAGTCAAACATCTATTCAACAAGTAGCTAGGGTAATTGGGAAGCTCGTGGCTGCGTTCCCAGCCACAAAATTTGTACCCTTGCATTACCAAAATTTACAGAGGGCCAAGATTGAAGCACTCAAATACCATGCTGGCCCTTTTGACAGGCCAATGCAGTTACCAGCCAAAGTAGTTTTGGAGTTGCAATGGTGGATTAACAACACTCGACATTGCTCTAATCCCATCATAATCAACAACCCTTCAGTTGTGTTACAAACTGACGCCAGCGCTCACGGCTGGGGAGCAACCGATACCACCTCCGGTTGCGGTGGTAGATGGAATGCACATGAGTTAACTTTATTTCAGACACAGGGAATTAATCATCTAGAGATGGTGGGAGCGTTCCACGGGCTTTGGGCTTACTGTTCGGACATGCACCATCTACACATTCGCCTACAAATTGATAATACCACAGCGGTGGCATATATTAATCATATGGGTGGAATTAAGTCAATATCTTGTGATGAATTGGTCAATACAATCTGGCACTGGTGCATCGAAAGAAATATCTGAGTGTCAGCTACTTACCTTCCAGGTAAGCTCAATACAGTGGCGGACACCAGGTCACGCAAATGGATATTGGACCACCAAGCATTTACTGACATTGTAGCTGAGTATGGTACACCAGATATCGATCTATTCACATCCAGACTTAATCACCAATTACCAATATATGTTGCATAGGAACCAGACCCTGGAGCAGTAGCGATGGACGCTTTCTCGCTACACTGGGGGGAATTGTTTTTCTATGCATTTCCCCCCTTCTGCTTCATCAGTCGGGTCTTGCGAAAAATACAAGAATCTTGTATATTTGTACAAGAATCTTGGTAGTACCCGACTGGCCTACTCAGCCATGGTTTCCTGTGGAACTCGACATGGTCTTGGAACCATGTATACCCATATCCAAACGCCCGAGTTTATTGGTTCATCCTGTGACAGGCGAAAGTCACCCGTGCCATGACAGAATAAACCTGTTGATTTGCAGGATCTAAAAAGGCCACTCCTGGAATTTGGACTGTCGGACCGAACCATGAACATCATCGTGGCAGACTGCGGAGAGTCCACCAGGAAACAATACCTCTCATATATCAAAAAAATTGAGATATTCTGTACCAGAGCAAACATCACATACCATACGGCTACTATACAAATGTGCTGGAATTCTTGGCGAGCCTACACTTTGATGAAGGCTTGAGCTACAGTGCCATCAACTGTGCTGGGGGTGGCCTATCATCATACCTAGGACAGGGTTTAGGACACCATGGGGTTGGATCTCACCCGCTAGTATCTAATCTAATGAAGGGTATTTTCAACTCTAATTCCACCCAGGCCTAGGTACTCCCAGACCTGGGATATTGGTATTGAGTTAACCCTGCTCAGGGGTTGGGCACCAGCTACGTCTCTAACACTAGCGAAACTAACATATGAAATGGAGATGCTGATGGCACTAGTAACGGCACAATGGGTCCAGTCTCTGCACAAATTAAGACTGGACGCTATGGTAACATCCAAGAATAAAATACCATTTCTATATATTTGAGTTACTTAAACAGAACAGGCCCGGATCGTCTGGCTCAAAATTGGAGTTCCTGGCATACCCCATAGACCTTCGTCTATGTATAGTGACCCATCTATTACATTACCTAGAGGTCACCAAAGGCCTAAGAGGCACAGAAATGGCTTTATTAATAAGTCATGAACATCCTCTTAAAAGAGTGACCATGCAGATCATTTCAAGATGGCTTAGACAGGTATTAGGTGCAGCAGGGGTGGACACTGATGTCTTTAAATCTCATTCCACCAGGGCTGCAGCTACATCGGCAGCAAGAATGTTGGAAGTTCCCATGGACCACATCCTTGCAACGGCGGGATGGTCTAACGAAAGAACCTTCCAACAGTTTTATAATAAACCCGTTGCCAGACCTGAGACATTTGCAGACACGATTTTGTGTTCTGTATTATGATTTTACCCCGAATTAGGGGTCATTATTATTTGTTAATAAATGCATCATTGTTTTTCAGCAACTGATTCATGTCTGAATACGTTAACATACTTCCTCCATTGGTCATTATGGCAGTGTGTGAGCATGGACTCGTTTTCCACAGCATGAAATCACAGAGCTTTGAAATCTTCACGTAGTCACTCACTCGTAGTGACTCCAAAGTAAAATAGTAAGTTTAAATGAGAACTTACCAGCTTGAAGTTTGATCTTTATTTTATGAGGAGTTACGTTGAGGGATTACGTGCCCTCTGCTCCCAACCCTGCATTATAAAGGTTAACTGGTATTCTAGTTCTCTTATCTTACTATATTTAGTCAACTACTGTTATCTGTGATTTCACACCGCTGCTTTGAAGAATGTCGTGAATATCGCGCATGCGGGGTCTTCACGTAATCCCTCAACGTAACTCCTCATAAAATAAAGATCAAACTTCAAACTGGTAAGTTCTCATTTAATCTTACTATTTTATGTGGCTGTCTGTATTGTTGCTTTTCACATCAGATGGCTGTATGGTAATGCAAATATCACTGTACCTTAATTGGTGCATGTGACAATAAATTCAAACTTGAATTTGAACTTGATTTTCTCACTCCACTCTCTCTACCATCCTTGTTTCCTTTCCCCTTGTCGGCATGGCGAGGGGCAATAAAATTGCAAGAAGATGGCAGTCATTCCAGAGGTCTACGTCAAACTGATACAATTATGTATAGTATTTCAGAGTATTGCAAGGAATTGTAATATCTGGTTCATGCATGTGGGAAAATCACACAAACCTCAGCCTAGAAGGGCCTTCGTATTTCCAGTTCGTTTTTATTGAAACTGGTGTCAGAATATTCTCTCAAGCAATGCCAGCAAGACAAGGCAGCTAGTAGTCGACTTCAGGAAACGTGGATGACATGCCCCAATCAACATCAATGGTCTCAAAGTTGAAATGGTTGAAATCGTTAAGTTCCTTGGCATTAATATTACCTGTGGTCTGTCAGGGACCAACCACCTGGAAACAATAGCTAAAAAGGCACACCAATGACTCTACTTCCTCAGAAGACTGAGGAAATTTGGCTTGTCACCAATGACTCTTGCCAACTCCTACAGATGCACCATGGAAAGCTTACTGTCGGGTTGCATCACAGCTTGCTCTAGGAACAGCTGCAAGAAATTGCTGAGAGTTGTGGATGTAGTCTTATCACACAGACCAGACTCCCCACCATTGACCGTCTGCATTTCACGGTGCCTTGGAAAAGCAGCCAAAGACTAGTCCCACCCCAGTTATTTCTTCTACTTGCCACCCATTAGGAAGAAGACACGAGTGTGAAAGTGCACACCACCAGACTCTGGAACAGTTCCTTCCCTTCTGTTATCAGGCTTCAGAACGGTCTTTCCTTATGCCAGGGTACTGTCCGATTCACCTTCATCCTACTGCGGACATTGGACTTTGTCGATGGAACTGGTACATTACATTGCTGAGAACTAAGCTGTGTACCTTCCCCTGTGTTTTTTTCCTCATTTCCTCATCTCAGTCTGAAATGGCCTATCCCTTATTGTTAAAGTGTGACCCCTCTGTACCTTCCCCTGTGCTTTACCTATTGTACTTGAGTTTGACTTTATTGTATTTATTGATGGTAGTATCTGATCTGATTAGCTAGCGTGCTTAACAAAGCTTTTCACTGTACTTATGGCCCTGTCCCACGGTATGAGTTCATTCCAAGAGCTCTCCCGAGTAAAAAAAAAATCAAACTCGTGGTAAGCACGGAGAATGAACGTTGCGGGTACGTCGGAGCTCGGGGACGTCTCTTAGCGGCTCGTAACGCTAACGGCAGGTACTCGGGAAGACTCGCTAACAGCAGGCAAGTTCTGGAAAACTCGTGAAGATTTTTCAACATGTTGAAAAATGTCCACGAGTGCCCCGAGTACCGATGAGTGGCCATTACCGTAAATCTCCGAGTTCGAATCAGGGCAAACTCTGGAGAGCTCTTGGAATGAACTCGCACTGTGGGACAGGGCCATTAGTGCACATCTGAAAATCTATCTAAACCTGACTTAAACCAACTCTCCCCGATTTAATTAAGTTTAATATTTTCAGAGGGGAATGATAATAAATTGTAAAACGGAAATAGCCTAATTAATTATCTGAGGACTATGCCATCATGTGCTACACTGTGCCACTGAATATGAGAAATATTTATCTTACATAAGCATGTAGGAGGTAGGTTCTCCTCTATGCTGGTAAGCTTACTGTTAGGACTTGCAACTACTTGTGTATTTATTTTCCGCTTAATAAATACGTGGTACATTCCAACCAAAGCTACCGTCTGATGCTTTTTGTTCCAATGTTCCAAAGTCTACAAGACCCACAGGACCATGAGATTTATTCAATCTGAAACGCAATGATAAGGGTTTCTGTTTACTGCCCTAGGTACAATTATCCAGCACTCAGCAACAGAACATTCACTTTCAGTGGCACTTTGTAGAGCTGAACCTGTGGAAACTATCTGAGGCATACTGTAAGTCCAAAAGAATCGCAGTCAACCACTTCCATTAAATGTTCAACAGATGCTGGAAAATCGAAGGTAGACAAAAATGTTGGAGAAACTCAGCGGGCTGAAACGTTGCCTATTTCCTTCGCTCCATAGATGCTGCCACACCCGCTGAGTTTCTCCAGCATTTTTGTCTACCTTCCATTAGATTGTGACTTTAAGCTAACACTTCTTCTGCTGGTCTTTATTATTTGTGCTTTTTCTTACATATGGCCATAAGTGATACATAGAAATATAGAAACATACAAAATAGGTGCAGGAGTAGGCCATTCAGCACTTTGAGCCAGCACCGCCATTCAATATGATAATGGCTGATCATCCAACAACAGTACCCCATTCCGGCTTTTTCCCCATATCCCTTGATTCCCTCAGCCCTAAGAGCTAAATCTAACTCTTTCTTGAAATCATCTAGTGAAATGGCCTTAACTGCCTTCTGTAGCAGAGAATTACACAGATTCACAACTCTCTGGGTGAAAATGTTTTTCCTCATCTCAGTCTGAAATGGCCTACCCCTTATTGTTAGGGCAGCATCTATGGAGCGAAGGAAATAGGCAACATTTCAGCCCGAAACATTGCCTATTTCCTTCGCCCTCCATAGATGCTGCAGCACACGCTGAGTTTCTCCAGCATTTTTGTCTACCTTCGATTTTCCAGCATCCGCAGTTCCTTCTTGAACATCGAATGGAAGTCGTCGACTGCGATTCTTTTGGACTTACAGTGTGCCTCAGATATTTTCCACAGGTTCAGCTCTACAAACTGCCATTGACAGTGAATGTTCTGTTGCTGAGTGTAGGTCAGCACTGGATAATTCTACCCAGGGCAGTAAACAGAAACCCTTATCATTGCGTTTCAGATTGAATAAATCTCATGGTCCTGTGGGTCTTGTAGACTTTGGAACAAAAAGCATCAGGCAGTAGCTTTGGCTGGAAAGTACCATGTATTTATTAAGCGGAAAATAAATACACAAGTAGTTGCAAGTCCTAACAGTAATAGAGGATTCTCAGAATATGGAGTAATACAGGGGCCCTAACACTTAAAGCAAAATGGGAAAGAATGATAGAGGTTGTGAACTATGCGGTCTTTATTTTAATGCAGGAAAAGCAGCAGCACTAACAGCGATGTAATAATGGGCAGACGAGCTGATTTTGGTTGAGTGACTGATAGAGGGCAAGGTAATAGGGCTAACTCAACATGCTGTTCTTTGAAATAGTGGATTTTAATATTCACCTGAGGTGTCAGAGAGGGTGCAGGTTATAGTCTCACCTGAATGGTGACATCTCCTTCAGAGCAGGGCTTGGAGGAAATTTAAAATGTCATCCTCAAATCGTGATCTTAATCAAGAATTAACTAGAGAGTGGATTTCCCTCTCATTTGCTGTGTGAAACATATTTTGGGTGCAGCACTATCACCCACTTAGATTCCCTGCAAAAATTCACAACATTGGGCAAACATAGAAGGGGGGCCTTCCATGAACAAAGGGGGACCCGGCATGGAGGGGCCGCTGAGAACAAAGGGGGACAATTGGAGATTAAATGGAATACTTTGTAACTTTGTTAGTGCCCTATATGTGGCGCCTCTTTGCATACCTGGTGTATGCAAAACAAAGAATCTCACTGTGACATGTCACATGTGATAATAAAGTATCATTCATTCATTCATTTTATATGGGTGATCACGGTGGCGCAGCAGTAGAGTTGCTGCCTTACAGTGCTTGCAGCGCCGGAGACCCGGGTTTGATTCCGACTACGGGTGTTGTACGGAGTTTGTGTCTTCTCCCCGTGACCGCATGGGTTTTCTCTGACATCTTCAGTTTCCTCCCACACTCCTAAGACGTACAAGTTTCTAGGTTAATTGGATTGGAATAAGTTTAAAATGGTCCCTAGTGAGTGTGTAGGATAGCGTTAATGTGCAGGGATCGCTGGTTGGTGCAGTCTCGGTGGGCAGAAGGGCCTGTTTCCGCACTGTATTTCTAAACTAAACTAAACGAAACATGTAAGATTGTGCACTAAACCACGACCTGTGCATATGGCGTCGGGGAGGCATGAAGAAACTGGCTGCTGTAGCAAGGATTTCTGGCTGGGATTGCGATTTCAATGTATACTTTCTGTGCCGCTCAAAGAGTAGCTGCAGAAAAGTTTGATGTGGGGGTGAGGGAAGGTGTGAGGGAGGGGACGCAGCAACCTCGCACATGTACGGGGCCCCATTAGCTGATGAATGGCCTTGTTGAATCCACACCATGAATGGTCTGCTGATGCGACTGCAAGTAGACACAAAATGCTGGAGTAACTCAGTGGGGCAGGCAGCATCTCTGGAGAGAAGGAATGGGTGACGTTTTGGGTCAAGACTGCAGTGATGGTAGTAAGCAAGGGTGGCTCAGTGACACAACTGGTAGAGCCACTGCCTCACAGCACCAGAGGCTCTACCGGTTCAATCCTGACCTCGGGTGCTGTCTGTGTGGAGTTTGCACATGCTCCCTGTGACCCCGTTGGCTTCCTCCAGGTGCCACAGTTTCCTCCCACATCTCAAAGACTTGCGGGTTTGTAGATTAATTGGCTTCTGTGTTGCCCCCTAGTGTGTAGGGAGTGGGTGGAAAAGTGGGATAACATAGACTATTGTGAGCGGGTGATTGATGGTCGGTGTGGAATGGGTGGGCCAAAGGGCTTGTTTCCACGCTGTATCTCTAAACTGCGGCTCAAACTCGATGTAGAAAATATCTGCAAACAATGAAGAAAGAGCCAATGATGAAAATTGACACCATTGAAAACTGATGCTGCCAAATGTTGTTTGCAAGACATCAATGTCATAGTGTAAACCTCAATTGACACCATATTCCCTAACCCTGCTTGATGTGTTTCTGGTTTCTCTATGAGTAAACAGTGAAGTTTTGAGTTAATCACAAAATCTCCTGCTTCTGCTGGCAGTGGATGGCCATGACATGTGCGGCTTGTGAGATTGTTTATTCGTGACTGATAAGGGAAGTCATCAGCTACATATTTGTATAGAATTGCATATAAATTCATGTTTATAAGATATAGAACCAGAATTAGGCCATTTGGCCCATCAAGGCTACTCCGCCATTCAATCATGGCTGATCTATCTATTTTTACTTTCTTAACCCCATTCTTCTGCCTTCTCCCCATAACCCCTGATACCCGTATTAATCAAGAATCTATCAATCTTTCCCTTAAAAATATCCATTGACAGCCTCCACAGCCTTCTATCGCAATGAATTCCACCGATTCACCACCCTCTGACTGAAGAAATTTGTCCTAATTTCCTTCCTAGTGTTACGTACTTTTATTCAGATGCTATGGCCTCTGATTCTAGACTCTCCTGCTTTTGGAAACATCCTCGCCACATCCACTCTATCCAGGCCTTTCACTATTTGGTAAGTTTCAATGAGCTCCCCTCTCATCCTTCTAAACTTCAGCGAGTACAGGCCCAATTGTCTGGGCAGGTTTCCCAAAGAATACAATTTTTCTGGGATAATTAGAGATAATGCCTGCCAAATATCCTTTTTGACCGTGAAAAAACATAATTCCACATGTTGAAAGCTCATGCCCTCAAAAGAATATTAATGTTGATAAAAAAATTTAGTTTAATGAAAATTATTAGAACTCCCCACTGATAAGCATCTGCACAACCACAATCTACCCTGAGTGAAATCACTTTCATGCATGAGTTGCACAAAAAAAATTTGCAAATGGATCCAATTTCCTGGCTAATATGTTTAAAAAGAGCCACGGAATGCTTGCTTTTGAATTTATTGACTTGACTATCGTGAATCTGGATTAATTTATTCCAAACTCTAGATATGAACTCGAGGACAATCCTTTATCTTACGTGAGCTGCCAGCTAGCAGCTGCTGGAACAATTCAATTGGCACCAGTTAGTGACACCACTTTGCAAATGTAAGTGTTACATTGAGGTAAATTACTTATTAGAGCATGAATGCATCAGTGCTTTCTTCAAGGTGACAGCAGTCTTGTCAGGATGTTCTGCCCAGGCAAACCATAAGTCTTTCATATTAGAGAAGGTAGGAAGAAGGGAGGAGGGTGGAAGGTTGTTTTTCGGACAGGAGGTGTGATACCTGTGAGGTGCCTCAAGGATCGGTGTTAGATCTATTGTTGTTTGTCATCTATAGCAACGATTTGGGTGAGAATGTATGGGGCGTAATTAGTGAAGGGCCTGTCCCACTTGGGCGTTATTTGCATGTCATTTACGCAACATTTACACGTCACGACGTACGCCGTGACATCATTTACGCACGACATGCGCATGCCGTGCATTACACACGCATGTAGCGTGGTGAGACGTGGTGGCGAGGGAGTGACGCGCGGTTCGCGCGCGGGGCCCCAGGATTTTGGGATTCACAAAATCTTTGTGCGCCATCTGCGTGATGCGCAAATGACGTCCAAGTGGGACAGGCCCTTAAGTTTGCAGATGACACTAAAGAAGAAAATGGTTATCAAGAATTACAGAGGGATCTTAATCTGTTGGGCAAGTGGGCCGAGGAATGGCAAATGGACTTTAACTCAGATAAGTGTCAAGTGTTGGATTTACAGAAGTCAAACCAGGACCTTTGCAGTGAATGGTAGAACCCTGGAGAGTGTTGTAGAGCAGAGAGGTCAAGGCGTTCAAGTACATCATTTGCTGATGGTGACATCACAGATAGATAAGGTGGTGAAGAACACTTTTAGCATGTTGGCCTTTATCTAGGTCAGGGAATTGAATTTAAAAGTTGGCACATTTTATTTTAGTGTGTTGGTGGAGCCGCACTTGGCCAACTGCACAGAGAAGGGGTACAAAGGATATTTATGCGGATATTGCTGGGACTCGAGGGCCTGACCTTTTGGAAGAGGATGGGCAGGCAGGGGCTTTATTCTTGGGGGCACAGGAGTCTGAGGGGTGATATTATAGATCTTATAAATCTTATGTATAAAATCATGAGGGGAATAGTTACGGTAAATGCAGTCTTTTTGCCAGGGTAGGGAATCACAAACTCGGGGAAGTAGTTTTAAGGTGAAAGGGGGAATATTTAATAGGAATCTGTGGAGCAACGTTTTCACCAGAGGATGATGGATATATGAAATGCATTGCACAATGGTGCAGTGGTAGAGTTGCTGCCTTACACCGCTAAAGACCCGGGTTCGATCCTGACTACGGGTGCTATCTGTACAGAGTTTGCACGTTCTCTCTGTGACGGCTTTCACGAGGTGCTCTGGTTTCCACCCACACCACCAAGACGTAAAGGTTTGTAGGTTGATTGGCCTCTGTAACTCGTAAGTTGTCCCTAGTGTGTAGGATAGTGCGAGTGTTCAGGGTGATTGCTGGTCGGTGCAGACTCAGTGGGCCAAAAAGGGTCTGTTTCCATGCTGTATCTCTAAAGTCTAAAGTACAAGTCTAAAGTAAAGTAATTGAGACCAGTACAACAACAACATTTAAAATACATTTGGACAGGTACACGATAGGAAAGGATTAAAGGGACATGGGCCAAACATGGGGAAATGGGATGAACTTAAGTAAAGCATCTCGGTTGGTATGGATGAGTTTCCATGCTGTATGACGATAACTTTAACTAGAAACCAGCCCACAATCACTCACTTTCTCAAAGTGAAATCTTGCCATATCATCATTCTGGGGCTGGTGATAACACGGCTGTAACACACTGTGAATCAACATGGTTTGTTGGTGTCAGAGGCAAGAAATAACAAATTACACCAGAGTTGAAAATGCTTCTTTCCCGTGTCTTTGACTAAGATGGCACAGGGGCACATCTTTAAGATGTCTCCATTTGATTTTAAGAACATTGCCGCTGATCTCAGCAGGGAAGAAACTTAGCTTTGTGTAGATGTGCCAAGACTTTTCAGATACTTGTCATTGGAGAGTTCAAATAATTTTCATTAAAATTAAAATAAAACTTTTTAAAAAAGAATCAGCAGCATTAATTTCTCCTGTGGGAATGAGCTTTCAAGTTGTAGAATTAATATTTCATGGATGGAGAAATTGTTTAGCTGAAATTATCACTAATTAGCAGAGAGGTTGTTCAACAGTAATTAACGCAAACTACGCAATTAACTTACTCCCAAAAGTATTGACTATAAACTTTTTCCAGTTGTTTTTGGAAATGCTGTTCAGTGGTTTGTGCCAGGGCATCATGATAGTGATGGACTTGCATCCACATTTCCACTAAAGTAAGATTAGTGCAAAGATAGACTACTACTCCTCATCCTAGATATCCCTAAAATTTTCACTAAGGCTGTCTTGACATTCTGCACGTCGTATCTTGTGCTAGTCTCTGCTTCCTGGTCACAAAGCAGTCTACATCATAGAAAATAGGACATAGAACAGTACATCACAAGAACAGGCCCTTCGGCCCTCATTGTCTGTGCCAAACATGACAGCAAGACCATCTCTTATATACCTGCTCATAATCTATATCCCACCATTTCCTCCATATCCATGTGTCCCTTAAGTCTCTTAAATGCCACTATCATGGTTGCTTCAACCACCAATCCCAGCAGCAATGTGTAGGAAGGAACTGCAGATGCTGGTTTAAACCGAAGATAGACACAAGATGCTGGAGTGACAGGCAGCATCTCTGGAGAGAAGGAATGGTGACGTTTCAGGTCGAGACCCTTCTTCAGACTGAATCCTTGCAGCAGGTACCAGGCACATTTCCTTTAAACTTTACCCCTTTTACCTTTAAGGGCCTGTCCCATTTACATGTCCTCGGAACGCAAATTACGCGACCTCGTCATCGCGTTGAGGAGCATAGGCATCGTATGGCAGCACGGGGCTGGTCCCACTGAGAAGCGCGGAGGGGTATGTGGTTGTGCGCGACATCGCGAGGGGCTCGAAATCTTTGCATGCCAACGACCTGTTGCGTAACTGACGGCCAAAGTGGGACATGCCACATGCAACGTCACACCTCCTACAGCAGCAGGAGCAGGCAAACGATCGCCGAGCTCAGCCTGGGGCTCACGGCCGCCCCCACTTCTACTCCCAGAGCGGGGTCAAGAAAATTGAAGATAGACATAAAATGCTGGAGTAACACAGCAGGACCGGCAGCATCTCTCGAGAGAAGCAATGGGTGACGTTTCGGGTCAAGATCCTTCTTTCAGACTAAAGAAGAGTCTCGACCTGAAACGTTACCCATTCCTTCTCTCCAGAGATGCTGCTGGTCCCGCTGAGATACCCCAGCATTTTGTGTCCATCTTCAAATGACGTCACGCGCTCCAGACGGCTTTGCGGGCACATGAAATTGTGCGCGACCTTCGCGGGACCAAGGGCACGTAAGTGGGACAGGGGCTTAAAGCTGTGCTGATATTTCCGCCCTTGGAATAAGATTCTGACTGACGACCCTGTCTCTGCCTTTGCCATTCCTGGTCTTATATACAGTCAGATCTTGAAACTTCCTTTACACACCTTTATTCCTTTATTGGCCCCAGGTCTCAGCCTCTGAACTGTAACAATCGACTTTCATCACTTCTTATTCAATATATCTCTAAAACGTGAATTTGGTTGAAAACATTGATCTGTATTTATTGCCTTGAGGGAGAACTGGTGAAAGGATAAATAACACAGTTCCTTCTGTCTTTTCTTTCCAACATTTGCCCCATGCAAGTCAGTGTGGGATGGTATAAGCTGAATTTCTAATTCATGCCTAAGTTTCAGATGAGGGCTCTCTCACTAATCCTCTGACAGTTTCTCTTTTGACTAGCTCACATGTCTTCACTTCTCACGCCGTTGATTTGCACATTTAATATTTCCCCAGGCTAACCAAGATTAAAGCTAAAACTGTTGCAGGAAGTGCGGCGCACCTGAGAACAGGGAAAGTTTTAGGAACCAGCAGTAAAATGAAGCAAAACACGGAATATAGATAAGTTGGTAAGGAATAGACAACAAATTGTTAGAATATCTACAGCTTTTGTAAAAGGAGGGAGGGCAAAAGGAGGAGCAAACAGTCTGCTGGAGGAACTCAACAGGTTGGATAGTATATGTGGAGGGAAATGGGCAGTCGATGCTTTGGGTCGACCCTTCCAGTCCAGACCTGAAGCTTCGACTGTCCATTCCCCCCCTGACCTGCTGAGGTCCTTCAGTAGATTGTCTGTTACACCAGTGCCCCGTATCTGCAGTTTCTTATGTCTCCATCGGACAAAGAGGAGCTTGAGATGTTTCTGTCTTTTAGGGAGGTATTTAAATGCAGCTTATGGAATTATTGATAGCTTTACTGTTGTTATTACAGTGAAAATTATTGCACATGGCACCAGGCCCTTTGGCCCACCTTGTCCATGCCAACCACATGCCCCATTCAAACAAGTCCCATTTGCCCATGTTTAGTTAATATCCCTCTGGAACCTTCCAATGCATTTACCTGTCCAAATGTCTGTTATACATTTTGTATCTGCCTCAATTAATTCCTCTGGCATTTTGTTCCATATACCACTACCCTCTACGTGAAAAAGTTGCCCCGCAGGTTCCAAGCAATTCTTTCCCCTCTCCACTGAAACTTATGTCCTCTGACTCTTGATTCCCTGATGTTGCGAAAAAGACTACATGCATTCATCCTATCCATGCCCCTCATGATATTATACACTTCAATAAGATCACCTCTCAGTTGATGTGCTTTATTTATAATTGCATCAGTGTGCTGGGTCCAGGAAAGATCTTCGGAAATATGCACGCCCAGGAACTTGAAGTTTTTTACTCTCTCCACCATCGTCCCGTTGCTTTAAACAGGATTGTGTGTCCTCATTCTTCATCTTCCAAAGTCCGCAATCAGTTCATGGTGCATCTCCATGCTTGGTGCGCAGGATTGTTGAATTTACAACCAAGGTCTTTTCTTACCTCTTGATTTACTGAATCACAGCACCTATGAAAACCAAGTTATTTTGATTTGTTGTAGATACAAAATGCTGGAGTAACATCTCTGGAGAGAAGGAATGGGTGACGTTTCGGGACGAGACCCTTCTTTAGACTGATGATGAGAAAGATAAATGACTCGTGTTATTTATCTTTGTTACTTTTTTAAAGCAACACCGATCATTATTATCAAAAGCCGCACGGTGAATGACATAAACCGTTGTTCCTGTAGAGAGATATCTCATTCACAATCTGCACTGCACCCAATAGACTGTAGGAGCTGGAGACAAGGTTAACCTCAGTATTTTAATGCATAATCTTATATATGCATCTTCTACTTGGATGTGTCACTACCTATGATTGACTTTATCCTGACGCGTGGCGCGTGGATTCATCCAACCTTTTAAGTTCGAGATTCAATTGCCCTGATGACCTTTCCAAATGAATAATGTTCGCAATGACAGAAATCAATTGGGGTAAAAGTGTAATCTTTCATCGTCTTCTTCTTCTTCTTCCTCTTCTTCTCATATTAGCTTTTCTGGAGACATTAGAATCTAATTCTGACAGATACTCTTGCAGAATCCATATAATCAAAAATTAAACTATATATTTAACGTGAAAAAGAATGATTGTAAGACTCCAAATTTTAACCCACGCATTAACTTGTGGCCGTTTTTTTCCATTACAGCTGAGTGGAATCATGGAGGTTTACAACTGTAGAAGTGCCATTTTATTGTGCACTGCCTTTCTGACTGATTGAAAGAGAGATGCAAATTATACTCTTGTCATAGAATGAATAATATCCATTGATAAGAATTTTTTTATTACATCTAATTCCACTTCAAAGCTGAAGGAGAATATAAATGGTACAAATTTGAAAGCAAGGCTTTCCTAACCTGAACAGTTTACAAAGCAGCTTGTGCAGCAAAGGCAGTTACCCAATGGTGGGCTTTGGCATGTGCAGTTCAGCATAGCTTTGAGTCCAGAGTCAGGATGTGTGGTGGAGGTACAGTGGTTCATTTACAGGAGTAGTAACCAAGAGGCAGCTTGTATTTAATTTAGTTTAGATTACTTTAGTTCAGCTAGATACAAAATGCTGGAGTAACTCAGTGGGTCGGGCAGCATCTCTAGAGAAAAGGAATAGGTGACTTTTTGGGTCGAGACCCTTCTTCAGACTCGGGGGAGGGGGAAACTAGAGGTATGAAAAGGTATAGAACAAATCAGAGCCAGCACTGGTGGCCAAGGAGCCCACAATGGTCCATTGTTGGCTGTGGAGGAAATGGTAACAATGGGATATGAACAATGAAACTAGCAGGATGACTACGGTGGGGGTGGGATGGACAGAAAGGGAATGCAAGCTGGGAAACTGGCCCTCCGGTCCACCGAGTCCACACAGATCATCGATCACCCATTCACATTAGTTCTACAAACCTACAAACCCACACGTATGTGGGAGGACACCCATAGGGTCACAGGGAGAATGCGCAAAGTCCACAGAGACAGCGCCCAAGGTCAGGATTGAAAGCAGGAATCCGCCGCTGTGAGGCAGCGGCTCTGCAGCTGCATCAACTGTGCCGCACCAATGTGTGTCAAATGCCTTTTGCACTGTTGCTACATATTTCTGATGAGCAGAGAAGATGAGACAGAGTTGAACATCACTTGAATGATTTAAAAAAAATTAAAGATTAATAAGTTCACTTAAAACCAGATGAAATATTAAAACAAAGATAAAAGAAGAACCTGCTGCCAGTGAAAGTTCATAAGCCTTTTCAAGTCGATGGAGCCGAGTAAGATGCACGAGCTATTGCTGGTGTCAAGCTGGGCGGACAGATACAAGTTGTACCTGACCCACCAGTTTAGTACATTATATAATACCACTGGAAATACCAGTGAGTCCAGGAGCATAGCAAGATGTCAGATGCACTCACACCTAACCTGCAGTTTCATTTACTTCTGTGCTGCTGTGCATAGATGCTGAAGTCTGCATTATGTTCATTCACACGCAGCCAACCTTCAGTTCTGTAGGAAATCACCCTGCTAGCCATCAGTACTATGCAATCCCTTAATTCATTAAAAGTTGTTTTTCATCGTGTTATTGGTATGTTTGAAATCTGTTTCATACTCCTGCCTGTCTCATGTTGCTGTCAAGTCACTATTCATTTTTGAGAACTGTTCTTCAGTAAGATTTCTCTGTGCATTTCTTCATTTTAAATTAATTTACAGACACAGTATTGAAGCAGGCCCTTCGGCCCACCAAGTCCGTGCTGACCATCGATCACTCTTTCGCACTAGTTCTATCCTACACACTAGGGACAATTTACAGAAGCCAATTATCCTACAAACATGCACGCCTTTGAAATGTTGGAGGAAACCACAGCAGGCGGAGAAACCCCAAATGGTCACAGGGAGTAGGTGCAAACTCTGTAAAAACAGCAGGCGTAGTCAGGATCAAACTCAGGTCTCCGACACTGTAAGGCAGCAACTCTACCACTGTGCCAATGTGCCGTCTCTGCTCACAGCATATCTATTTGAAACACTTATTTTGTTATGCCGTTTTATAGCACAATTGACTTCAGCTACATACTGTTCCTGAATTTTATTTGGAAAAAGAATATAGTTCATTTCTCACCTTCCTCTGCATGATCACAATGTCCAGGGCAATGGCTAAGCTATCAAACACATATCTTTCCTGGATCGTATTCAGCAGAGGTAAAGGCACAAGAATGCCCAGGGGAAAAAACCCATTAATTAATGAACCATAATAACAGTTTTCAGTAGAAGGTACATTGAGTTACTACGTGAAGCACAGGAATACTATTTTATTAATCCTATGCTGGTTTCATCTTAATGTTGATTCTTGGAAGAAATATATTTTCTATAAAATAAATCTTAAATTATGAACACATGTTTATTCCTATTTTAGAATGATTTGCATCTCAGTACATTGCACTTGATTCCATTCTTTAATTCAAAACTATCCCACTTCCAGAAAATCATTTAGAATATTTGATTTAACATCATTATCTCTCTTTATAATTCTTCTTTCACACACACACTTCAGGGTTCATGAATCTCTGAAATTTTCAATTTCAGAAGCAAATCATGACTGGGTCTGAGAATCAAAAACCTGCAGATGCTTGAAATCTGCAACAAAAACAGAAAAGCACTAAACAGGCTAGACGGTATCTGTGGAAAGAGAAACAGTTAATGTGCGTAGTCAAAAAACTTCTTTGGAATTGAGAAAGGTGTTGGACCTGAAATGTTAACTAACTCTCTTTCACTTTCCACAGATGCTGTCTGACCCAATGAGGTATTCCACTATTTTCTGTTTTATTTATGAATGGGCTTAATCTATACTGTTACTAAAACTCACCTTGATCACTTCTGGTTTGCTTTTTTTTTAAATTTGCGCAAAAATGGTATCCTTCATCGCTAGGACTTTTTCGCCACCATACTCACCATTCTCTCTCCAAGCGCACCAAGTTTTGTTCTGATCATTGGAAGATTACAAAAGTTATGAAGGTTTAAAAAATTGTGAGATCAGCAGATTGGTCTTCTCGCCTGTCTGTCACCATGAAGGTAACGTGCCTTCCGGCACCTGCTGGAGAATAAATATCCCAGAGGCGGGGCCGAGTCCACAAGTATAGTGATTGAGTTAGCAAGAGTGGAGTCGGGTAAGCCGCTGTGTGGAGTCGGGTAAGCCGCTGTGTGGAGTTGGGAAAGTCGCTGTGTGGAGTCGAGGTACGCTATGTTGTGCCACAGCCGGTGGGCACTGAGTGGAGTCCCTCCCCTCTACACCACCCCCCCACCCCCCCTTTACTCCCTTCCCCCCTTCCCCACCCCACACACCCCGACTCCCCCCTCCCCCAAACATCTCCACTCCCACCCACACCCCCCATTTGCCCCTCCCACTTCCCCCACACTACCCCACCCCACACCCCCCCCCCCCCACACCATCCCCTCCCCCCACACTACCCCCCCCACACCACCCCTTGGTGTAGGGGCCTGAGGATTGTTGTTGTAGAGGTATACAAAAGCATGAGAGACATAGATCAGGTGAATGAGTGTAGTCTTTTTCCCCAGGGTGGTGGAGTCCAGAACTAGAAGATGTGGGCTTGACTTGAGAGTAGGAAGATTTAAAAGGGATCCGAGGGTCAATTTCTTCACACAGAGGTAGTGTGTATATGGAACAAGCTGCCAGAGAAATATACAGCGCCAGGTACAATGTCAATGTTTAAGGGACATTTAGACAGGTAGATGGATAGGAAAGCTAGAGAGGTATGGCATGAAAGCAGGCAGATGGGATGAGCTCAGCTATTGCATAAAACCTGATTAGCATGGAAGAGTTGGGCTGTAGGGCCTATTTGTGGTTTCCATGTCTCTGTACTGAAGGTAGACACAAAATGGTGAAGTGATTCCACAGGTCGGGCAGCATCCCTGGAGAAAAGGGAAAAGTGCCATTTCGGGTCGAGACACTTCTTCAGTCTGAAGAAGGTTCCGACCAGAAACGTTACCTACCGTGCATTCAGAAAGTATTCAGACTCCTTCACGTTTCCACATTTTGTTATGTTACAGCCTTATTTTTAAATTGATTAAATTCTTTTTTATAATCAATCTACACATAATACCCCGAGATGAAGAAGTGAAAACAGGCGTTTCAAAATTTTTGTAAAGTAATTAAAAAGAAATAACTGAAATATCACATTTATATAATTATTCAGACCCTTTGCTATGACACTCAAAATTGAGCTTAGGTTCATCCTGTTTCCATTGATTATCCTTGAGATGTTTCTACAACTTGATTGGAGTCCACCAGTGGTAAATTAAATTGATTGGACATGATTTGGAAAGGCACACATCTGTCTATGTAAGATCCCACAGTTGACAGTGCATGTCAGAGCAAATACCAAGCCATGAAGACAAAAGAAATGTCCGTAGACCTCCGAGACAGGATTGCGTCGAGACACAGATTTGGGGAAGGGTATAAAACAATTTCTGCAGCATTGCAGGTCCCGAAGAGCACAGTGGCCTCCGTCATTCTTAAATGGAAGAACTTTAGAACCACCAGTACTCTTCACAAAGCTGGCCAAACTGAGCAATCAGGGGAGAGGGGCCTTGGGAGGTGACCAAGAATCCGATGGTCACTCTGACAGAGCTCCAGAGTTCCTCCATGGAGATGGGAGAACTTTCCAGAAGGCCAGCTATATCTGCAGCACTCCACCAATCATATCTTTATGGTAGAGTGGCCAGACGGAAGTCACTCCTCAGTAAAAGGCACATGAAAGCCTGCTTGGAGTTTGCCAAAAGTCATGAGAAGCAAGATTGTCTGGACTGATGAAACCAAGATTGAGATCTTTGGCCTGAATGTCAAGCGTCACGTCAGGAAGAAACCAGGCACCGCAAATCACCTGACCAATACCATACCTACAGTGAAGCATGGTGGTGGCAGCACCATGCTGTGGGGATGTTTTTTAGCAGCAGGAACTGGGAGACTAGTCAGGATCGAGGGAAAGATGAACAGAGCAAAGTACAGAGAGACCTTGATGAAAATTGCTCCAGAGCGTTCTGGACGTCAGACTGGGGCGGAGGTTCACCTTCCAAAAGGACAACGACCCTAAGCACACAGCCAAGACAATGCAGGAGTGGCTACGTGACAAATCTGTGAATGTCCTCGAGTGGCCCAGCCAGAGCCCGGACTTGAACCCGACCGAACATCTCTAGAGGGACCTGAAAATAGCTGTGCATCAATGCTCCCCATCCAACCTGGCAGAACATGAGAGGATCTGCAGAGAAGAATGGGAGAAATTACCCGAATACTGGTGTGCCAAGCTTGTAATGTCACACCCAAGAAGTCAAGGCTGTAATCGCTGCCAAAGGTGCCTCAACAAAGTACTGAGTAAAGGGTCTGAATATTTATGTAAATGCGATATTTCAGTTATTTCTTTTTAATTACTTTGCAAAAAATTCTAAACACCTGTTTTCACATTCTTTATTATGGGGTATTGTGCTTAGATTGATGATAAAAAAAAATTGAATCCATTTTAGATAAAGGCTGTAATGTAACAAAATATGGAAAAGGTGGTGTGAATATTTTCTGAATGCTGCCTGACCCGTTGAGTTACTTCAATATTTTGTGCCTATCTTCGGTATAAACGAGCATCTGCAGTTCCTTCCAACTCACATGTCTCTATGCCTCCAGGTTCTCCTCAAGGTTTTTCGTTATCTCTTTACCTATCAACCTATTTGCCAATATCTTTTGGGATCACCTATCAATGCTTGCTTAAAACCCATTGTGACCATGACCCCCTCGCCCTCTGTCATCCCATGACATGCCTCCCTAATGTCACTACTGAGCCCAGATCCATCTCGCGGTCCTGAATGCACCTCCTGCCAATGAGGACCTTTTCTTTGACCCCTCAACCACCAGATTGCCACAACCCACCATCATTCCATACTCCAAATATGGAACTATAATCAAAGTCATTGTGTTTATATTAATCAAAGCTAAATGTTGTCGACTATCGAGTGAAATATTGTTGTTAGGAAAATCACACTTAAATACTGCTGCTGCTGCTGGAAAGAGTTAACATTACTGATGTTGCAATCGGAAACTAACATAGGCGTCATCAATTCGTGTTGGATCGTGTCTCCGGCAGCAGCTCCGTTTTCATATAAATTAAATTATAATTTTCACCTCATGTTGAGAAACAAAGGCAGCTCCTTCAGCAAATCCTTTGCCTTGAATGCTTGCACAAAGACCTCTATGAGATTGTATTCAACGGCAGCAGGCAGCTGCCTGGCCAAGGAAGCTGTGGTAGGCCAACTTTCCAGTTGTTAGGTTTGTGATTGAAATCTCATTGCCACTCTCACATAAGTCACAGCTGGTTAGAAGCACAGAGAGTAGGAGCAGTCAGTCATTCAGGCCCAATGCACGATTCTACTTGATCACGGCTGATTATCCACTCCATTACCCTATTCCAACCTTCTCCCTGTATCCCCTGATTCATTCAGCAGTAGGAAATGCAGCTCGCTCATTCTGGAATACAGCTAATGACTTGGCCTTCACTGCATTCTGAGGTAGTGTATTCCTCAGATGTACCACCGTCTGGTTGAAGTATCTTTTCTTCATTTTAGCTGCAAGTGGTACACTCCATATCCTTAAGCTGCGATCCTCTTCCTCTGCACTCTCCAGACATTAGGAATGACCTAGATGTATCTAGTGTGTCTTGTCCTATTAGAATTGTGTAGGCTTTTTATTGGATCTCCTCTCATTCCTCTCTACCCCAGTGAATACAGGCCTAACTGACATAATCTTTCTTTATATGTCAGTCTCGTAACTCTCCACGTTGTGGCAAGAACATTCTTCTTCAGATAATCTTCAGATAAGGTCTCACCAAGGCCCTGCACGTCCTTGCTCCTGTACTCACATCTACTTGCAATGAAGCTGAATGTATCATTTTCATTCCAATCAGCTGCTGCAACTGTAGACTTACATTCAGTGACTGAAGAATAAGGACAGTCGGGTCTCGTCGCATCTACCCCATCACCTAATCTATCATATGATGAACAGTCTTTTTTGGATCAAAATAAATAACGTCTAAATGTTGCCATGCATCTGTCATGCATTTGCCGATTAACCGAACTTTCCCAAATCACTTTGGCATTTCAACCTAGGGTAAAAGTTTCTGACTGTTGTAAGATAACATAAGTACATTGAGATTAAAAAGGTAACAGGACATCTGTTTAGCTGCCATGGGCTTTGGATTAAGCTGCGTTTGTTGCTCAGTGTCTGTAAGAGGTGCATGATTTATAATTATTGTTGGACTATTCTGGGCGGTACGGTGGTGCAGTGGTACAGTTGCGGCCTACAACGCTTGCAGTGCCGGAGACCCGGGTTCGATCCCAGCTACGGGCCCTGTCTGTATGGAGTTTATATGTTCGCCCTATGACCACATGGGTTTTCTCCGAGATCTTCAGTTTTCTCACAAACGCCAAAGTCAAACAGGTTTGAAGATTAATTGTCTTGGTATAAATGTAAAAATGTCCCTGGTGTGTGTAGGATAGTGTTGATGTGCGGGCATCGCTGGTCAGTATGGACTTGGTGGGCTGAAGGGCCTGTTTCCATTCTGTGTCTCTAAACTAAACTAAAGAAGGAATAACTGCTTAGGTGTCTGCAAAGGTAAACAAGTCTTAATTTAATTACCCGATCTTTGTGGTGTTTTAAAGTTTTCTTTAATACTGTCTATCCGTGCCTCTCATAATCTTATGTACTTCTATCAGGTCTCCCCTCAACGTCCGGCATTCCAGAGAAAATAATCTAAGATAGAATATCCTTCAAATCCATCTGAAGCCAATCTGAAGGACAAATAAAAAGGATAATGCATCAATACATTATTTTAGGGAAACTTGATGGCATAAGAGTGGAAATTAATTTATTTCATTAAGAGGTTGGTGTAATTGACCAATTTAATAAAGCCTCATGGCATTGATCTGCAAATCAGTTCAAGTCAGACTTAGCCAAGAGGCTGTTAATGGTATCAAAATGGGAAAAAAATAATTTGATGATTAACGTACATTTTCTTAGATTGTATTAGTGAAGTAGCAGTGATGATTATTTTCAATTTACCTGGGAGAGTAATTACAGTTTTTGATTCAATGATTAGCAGATTCACATTTTCTAAATAATGTTCACAGCAGTGACTCGGTATAAAAATCACCGTTTGTCAACTTCATTGGCATTTGCGGTTTCTCCTGTTTAATGCACATTTACTTTATTTTTAGGAAATTGGTTGAAACAGTCCCGCTCCACACGGATGAGGGAGAAGCGTGCAGATTTTTCTGTGGGTCACGTTGGAGGAAGAATGATTGCAGCCGGGGGTCTAGGTAATGTCATTCTAAGGAAGGAAGACCCTTCATTTCCGATTTGTGTGAGACCGCGCTCCCTGTGATCAGTGACTGTAATCCATACATCGATTACGGTGATTAAATAAATGGGAAGAGGACTGAGGGGTCAAGAGGATAAACAATTTAAGCATCAGAGGATTTTAGGAATATGTGTAAAATCAAGAGGGTCTTTAATTGTCGTATGTACTGACCATACAACAATTAAATTCTTATTTCCCGCAGCATAATAGGCACAATTCACGTAGATGATATATGATTGGGGAGAAAGTAGGAGAATGGGGTTAGGTGGGAGAGATCGATCAGCCATGATTAAATGGTGCAGTAGACTTGATGTGCCGAATGGCCTAATTCTATTCTTGTCAATTGTGATCTTATGATAATATACAAAAAAATTAAAAAATCTAAAAAAGGCCCTATACCAGTACAGAAAAAGCCCAAAGACCTTAGTGCATAGTTCATTGGTGAGTGTTGTTAGTGTTCAAGATTCTGATGGTTGTTGAGAAGAAGCTCTTCTTGAACCTGGTGGACATATTATGCGTCTTTATTTTAAATAGAAACTGAAAACGTTAGAAATAGTAATCAAGCCAGGCAACATTTAGCGAGAGAAGTGTAATTAGTGTTTCTGGGCAATAATCTTTCACTGGAACTCGTGAGGCTGTCTGCTGAGCAAAGAGCCATGGCTGTGTAAGTGTAGTGTCCTCTGTGCACCTACATGAACCCACTGGGTTGTGCTGTGCCTTTGTTCAGTGTAACAGTTTCACTGACCGTACAAAACAACTCAAAAGTTTCAACGTGTAATTAGTTTATGGTACTGACTAGCAAATAAGCCATTACCTTTTTATATTTATATTCCGTGTCTATGCAATTGTGAAGATATTACACCGATTTAAGACGAGAAAGCAATGAAGGTGTCTCAATTAATGTATTTTAAAGGTTTCCTGCAAAGAAGACGGGGTAGAAGGTCAAGATTAGATTCTGAATGAAAGTTGCCATAAGGACAAGATAGGAAGAGTTTAATTTTGAGCCCTTAAGGCATTGGTTATTTTCCATTCAGATTATATAGCAATAGATAATAGAGAGGCCATTCAGAGAGGAACAGTTGCTCCAATGGGACTTGGATAATGTGAATGCCTTTAATATTAAGCCTAGTATTAGTTTGCCAACTCCATCAGTATTCTCTCATTAGTTTGGGGCAAAAGCTACAGGAGGGATGTGAGGAAATATGTTGTCATAGGCAGAGCAGTTGTGATCTAAAACTCACAGTTATAGACTCATAGAGTAATACAGTATGGAAACAGATCCTTCAGCCCAAACTGCCCACACCACTCAACATGTCCCATCTACACTTGTCCCACCTTCCTGCATTTGGCCCATATCACTCAAAACCTTTTCCTATGAATGTACCTGTCTATGAACGTACCTCCAGCAACTTGTTCCAAACACCCATCACACTTTGTGTGAAAAAGTTGCCCTTCAGGTTCCTATTAAATCTTTCCCCCTTCACCTTAAACCAATGTCCTCTGGTTCTCGATTCTCATACCCTGGGCAAGAGACTCTGTGCATTTACCTATTCCCCTCTTGATAGGCACAAAAAGCAGGAGTAATTCAGCGGGACAAGCAGCATCTCTGGAGAAAAGGAATGGGTGACATTTCGGGTCAAGAACCTTCTTCAGAACCTTCCTACACTATTCCTCTCATGATGTTATACACGGCTTCTGGAAATAGAATCAATCAAAATGCATCAGTACTTGAGAGAGAATAATTTGCAGGGTTTTAGAGAAAGAAGGCTCAGCCCAATTTTATTTTAGGGGACAGACTCCCATCAAGACAAGAACGGGTGAAATACCCTTGACTCGGAGGCGAGAAAATGTTGTTAATATGTTTAAAAGAAGGCAGCGTTGCACAATTCAGATAACTATAATACAATTGAACAAACATAAATCCTAGCTAAAATAATGTAAACTATTCTAAAAAAGTTAAAGGAACCCAACATTTTTCCTTAACCTTTCCTATGTAGGAATCTATCTTGCAAATAAACTACTAAAAGCCAATATTCACGATGCCTTCAGTAACTACAAAACACTATCAACTACATTCAGAGGGGAAAATCTTGCCTGGAAAAAGACTTTGGTTCCATGCAAATTAAGGTTATTTGGACTCTAAGGCTATTTCATAAATCACAATTTTTGTTTTAGTTTAAGGTTTGGATAGAGCGGATGTGGAGAGGATGTTTCTACTAGAGGGAAAATCTAGGACTAGAGGTCATAGCCTCAGAATTAATGGACGTTCCTTTAGGAAGGAGATGAGGAGAAATTTCTTTAGTCAGAGGGTGGTGAATCTGTGGAATTCTTTGCCCTAGAAGGCTGTGGAAGCCAAATCAGATGATACTTTTAAGGCAGAGATAGATAGATTAGTACGGGTGTCAGGGCTTAGGAGGGAGAGATAGGTCAGCTATGATTGAATGGCAGAGTAGACTGGGCCTAATTCTGCTCATTTCACTTATGACCTTAGGACCTTTATTTGCAAGATAGATTCCTACATAGGAAAGGAGAATGTTAAGGAAGAATGCTGGATTTAAGAAAAGAACAGAGAGTTTATGATAAGATTAGAATCAGATGTAGCAAGACAAATTTGCAACAATTTTTGTTTGATACAGGTATTATTTTGCTTTTAGCATTGTACCTTCAGGTTTAGCAATTCTGTTTTTCTCTTCTTTGGTGTGAAGCATAAAATAATATGATTCAAGTGAAGAAAATTAGAATTCAGGGATTTGTTTCATTACTTGGGAGTTGGTTTGAATTGGGCTTTGATCAAACTTTTGACTGAAAGAAAGCCGTTTTTTGCCTTAACACATTGAACAAAGTTCCCTTCTGCATCCGTGAGAGCTTAGTGTTGTTATTTTCAATGTGTGCTGTCAAGTCTGGCTTCCCTTGAACTGACAGCTAACAGTTCCCAATGAAGGTGAGCATTGAGAATTAGCTCTATTTTTTCAAATGCTCCCTAAGCAATGCCTCGGGCCTTGGCACAATTTCTCACAACCTTTCCCAAAGACGGGGTCAGAAGCTGTGTTGACTATAAACACAAAGCAACAATTTGTACATTCGATACTGCTTCATGATAAAAGCAATTGTACCGTCTGAAATATAAGGCCTGGATTCTTCCGTTGTAGGAAGGAACTGCAGATGCTGGTTAAAACCGAAGATAGACACAAAATGCTGGGGTAACTAAGGCGGCATCTCTGGATAGAAAGAATGGATGACGTTTCAGGTCAAGTCTGAAGAAGGCTCTCGACCTGTAATGTTACCAATTCTTTCTATCCCGAGATGCGGCCTGTCCCGCTGAGTTATTCCAGCGTTTTGTGTCTAGCCTGGATTCTTCTCATTGCTCAGGCTTCCAGCAAAAGCTGGGTGGTGAAGTTGGAGGTTGCTGTTTTGCAGTGGCCCAGACTTATCCCACTATGATCATGTTCCATGTTCCTTTTGTGGGGGTAAATAGGTTTTCAGAGCAGCCAATCAGCGTTATATGCACAGTTCAATGAAAGCCTTTGCATTGAAGGGATATCCTGTGAGTTTGGGGCATTACATTCATTCTTTATAAAGAAGCAGAAATGAGGCTGGAGATATTTGAGAAACTTTACGAAATGAAAATTGATAAAATGAGCAGCCAAAATTGACCATTTACTAATCTGTAGTCTGTATATGGCTCACACTTCCAATCTGCAGTGTACACATGACCAATCTAGTTTACATATGGCCCAAGTTGCCAATGCAAAAAAATATGCATAACCCACTCGGCTAATCTAAGGGTGCGGAAAAATAAAGGAAGAAGCGGAGACAGTAGGCTGTGGGAGAGCAGGGAAGGGGAGGGGAAGGAGGGAGAAAGCAAGGACTACCTGAAATTGGAGAAGTCAATGTTTATACCGCTGGGGTGGAAGTCAATGTTCATACCGCTGGGCTCACTTATGGCTGACTTCTAAGGCTCACATTGCCTACACTCTCCACTACAGCCCACATATAGCACACAATGCCAATCTACAGCCTACGTATAGTCCATACAGCTACACCAAACTTAATGGAGACAGTCTGAAGAAAGATCTCGACCGAAATATTGTCTGTCCATTCCCTCCATAGATGCTGGCTAACCCACTGAGTTCCACCAGCACATAAATGTATTGCATTCTAAAGAAAAATTAAGATGATTGTCTACAGTGTCAAATTTTAAAAACAGTACACCTGGAAACTCAACACAAAAGTATTATGCCAGCTGCATTTTATTTTAATTTTTTTTCCCTTTTTTTTGCTGCTTCAAGTTAACTGACAGTCAACATATTTCTTGTTCAGAAATACCAATTTATTATTGCAAGTTCAAGCTCGTCTTATTTTACCGAGGCATGCAGAATCTATCATGTCAGAATATCTCTTTCACCAGGGCATTTTTACCCATTTTATGAGAAGGCAGACAGCTTTTTTTGCACAAAAACAGAAAAGGCTAGAAATACTCAAAACGTCAGGGTGC
Source organism: Raja brachyura (assembly GCA_963514005.1). Next base: position 12,002,408 of record OY740796.1, read on the forward strand.
ATATGTGAAGATAAACAGTCAAAGCTGTCTAAGACCAGGTTGGAGATCCTTTGTCAGAACTGAAAAATAGACCAAAGAATCTTATGAAGGTGCTCACCTCAACCCCACTCTCCCTGTTGCTTAACCATCTTTTGTTTCCTTTTCAGTTCTGACAAACAATCTAATGGATTGACTCTGTTTCTCTTCCCACAGATGCTGCCGGACCTGCTGGGTATTTCTAGCGTTCCTGTTTTTGTTTCAGATTTACAGCATCTGCAGCATTTTTGTTTTAATTTTCAGATTCATGTGCACTGGTTTGGCCATCCAAGCCTCCAAGGACAGAGAGATTTTTGAGGTCTTTGTGAAGTAGCTGAATGGATGAAATTAGTGCTAATTAGGCTCTGTTTTTGAAGCAAAAGCTAAATATCTCAGATGTTAGAAACATGAAACAAAAATATTAAATTGTTGGAAACTCTTAACAGGTTAAGCAGCATTAGTGGGAAGAGAATCCTTTTCATAAGTTCATAAGAGTATAACTGATAGGAGTAGAATTAGGCCATTCGGCCCATCAAGTCTACTCCACCATTCAATCATGGGCGATCTGTCTTCTCCTCTTAACCCCATTCTCCTGCCTTCTCCCCATAATACCCACATAATCAAGAATCTATCTATCTCTCTATGTCTTTAAAATATCCATTGATGCCCTCCTCAGCCTTTTGTGGCAATCAATTCTGCAGATTCACCACCCTGATTACAGAAATTCCTCCTCATCTCCTTCCTAAAGGAACATCCTTTTATTCTGAAGCTATGACCTCTGGTCGTAGACACTCCCACTGGTGAAACATCCTCTCCACATCCACTCTATCAATGCCTTTCATGTGAAATATTGTACTGTTGAACTCACAACCTTATGGGTCCAAGGATGATACTGTTGATTCAGACACAAATACTTTTGTCTGTTTTCGAAAGGCTCTAGGTCTGTGCTCTGGCATCTAAGCAGGTAGTTTTCATGTATTAACTTTGTCGCAGTTGGAGTAACCATGATTGTTGTCAAACTGAACACAAGATGCTACAATATTTTCCACGTCCACGTACTATTAATTCTGAAGTTTGTTGCATCTGTTTGATTCATTAATAATTCAACCGCCAATAGATTTTAGAGGCTCAGCTTATAATTATGTGTGACAAGAAATTAATACTCTGAAGTCAATGACATACCCTTCGGGCTGATTGAAGTAGACACTAATCCTGCGGATGATTGGAGAGGCAATATTGAGGAATTAAGTATTAAACATCTGCAACTGTGACCCCCATTGCCCTCCATTTATATGGAGTGTGTGTGAGTTGTACTGATGTTCCATTCTCAAGTGATGTGAGAGTTCATTGTATGATTAAAATCAGGTTTCCACCCTATAATTGAGATTTAACCAACTGGGTTTAAAAACAAACTGCTGGAGGAATTCAGCAAGTCAGCCCACATCTGTGGAGGGAAATGGACCGACATATTTCGGGTCGGGACCCTCCTTCACAGTGATCTAGCTGGGTTTGGTTGCATTCTAGTTGCAAACAACAGCGTGTGTTGGAGAAACAACGAACTGTGGACGTTGGTTTATACCAAAGATAGACACAAAGTGCTGGAGCAACTCACAGAGGCAGCATCTCTGGTGAAAAAGAATGGGTGATGTTTCGGGTCGCAACCCTTCGTCAGACTGAAAGTTTCTGTCTGAGGAACAGTCCCGACCCGAAGCATCACCCATCCTTTTGCTCCAGAGATGCTGCCTGAGCCGCTGAGTTACTCCAGCATTATGTGTCTATCAGTGTGTGTTGGAAATGGGAATTGAAAATGGAGAACATCTGGCAAGAGAAACATTGCATTTGCATTTTGATGTGCAATCCCTTCATTAGAATTGGATATTGCTAGATACTGCTAGATTAAAGAGCATGCTTAATTCTCCATTGGAACCTGATACTTGTCCCTCTGTTATTATTCTGTTTAATCCCATGAATTGACTTATTTTTCTCCTTGATCCAATGAAGTGGACTAACCTCTGAATCATAAGGTATCTTTACACTTCATTGATGTTGATTGAGCTGCTGTGTTACCAACATTTTTTGCTATACCGTTGAAAAACTCAGTGGAATGGCAATGAGGCAGCAAGAACTTGGCCATGAACACAGCTACAGCTGTGTCAGGAGTGCCTCTTGTGTGTAGAATCTAATGGAAAATATCATTGATTGTGTCATTAGATTCTGCAGAGAATAAGCGAACAATATTGCTGGTTGTCAGCTGATTTCAAACCTGTAGTAGTGAAGATCGAAAAAACGAACAGGGATATATTCAGGGATATATTTTGAATACAGTACACCTGGAAACACAATGTTAAAAAGTATTGTGCCAGCTGCATTTTATTATTATTTATTTTCCTATTTCTTTGCTACTTCCAGTTAATTGACAGTGAACAGATTTCTTGTTCAGAAATACCAATTTATTATTGCAAGTTCAAGCTCGTCTTATTTTACTGTGGCATTCAGAACCTATCATGTCAGAATATCTCTTTCACCATGGTATTTTATTGAATGAAGTTAATACAGTTTACAAAATCATTGTTATATTCATTATTTATTAACCTGATGAGACCTGATAGAAGTATATAAAGTTATAAAAGGCATGGATAGAGTAGACAGTCAGAACCTTTTCCCAGGGTGGAAATGTTTAGTGGACCAGGCCTTCAGGTTTGAGGATCAAAGTTTGACAGAGATGTGCAGTCAAGTTTTTTACACAGAGAGTGGTGGGTGCAGGGCCGGCATTAGGAGGTGCGGGGCCCAATTGGGAACAATTTTGGTGAGCCCCAGGTTCCCAGCCAAGGTCTGCAGAATCATAAAAATACAAATAAAGGCTTTTATAGACTTTATATCTCTATGGCAGAATGGAAAGTAATCAAAATGTGCGCTTAAAAAGTGCCTGCGAGTTAATGGACCAAACAGATGTAAGCTGCATTTTAATATAAAATTGCATACATGTAAGCCTACAAGTAACAAACAAAATGTGTAGATCACCTTTGAAAAGTACACAGTTACAATACCACTTATTTTAGTGACTGAAATGAAAAAAAAAGTAATTTAATTAACCAGATGCTGGAAAACCATTGGCGAAAAACCGGTGCGGGCATAAAATTTTGGGCTTCAGCCCCATCCTGCCCCTTTGGGCTTCTACCCCATCCTAACTTAGTGTGGGGGGGGGTGTGTGTGTGTGTCTGTGTGTGTCTGCGTGTGTGTCTGCGTGTGTGTTGTCTGTGTGTGTGTGTGTCTGTGTGTGTGTTGTCTGTGTGTGTGTTGTCTGTGTGTGTGTTGTCTGTGTGTGTGTTGTCTGTGTGTGTGTTGGTTGTCTGTGCGTTATCTGTGGGAGGGAAGGAGGGAGGGAGGGAGAGAAGGGAGTGAGGGGAGAAAGAAGGGAGGGAGGGAAGGAGAGAAGGGAAAAGAGAGAAAGGAAAGAGGGAAGGAGAGAAGGGAGGGAGGGATGGAGAGGAGGGAGGGAAGAAAGGAAGGCGGGAAGGAGAGAAGGGAAAAGAGAGAGAGGAAGGAGAGAAAGAAGGGAGGGAGGGGAGAGAAGGGAAAAGAGAGAGAGGAAGGAGAGAAAGGAGGGATGGAAGGAGAGACGGGAAAAGAGAGAGAGGAGGGAGGGAAGGAGGGAGGGAGGGAAGGAGAGACGGGAAAAGAGAGAGAGGAAGGAGAGAAAGGAGGGAGGGAAGGAGAGACGGGAAAAGAGAGAGAGGAAGGAGGGAGGGAGGGAAGTAGAGAAGGGAGGGAGAGGGCCGGCAGCAGGAGCGGATACCAGTGTCATGCATGTGAGCTGAGACCGAGGTTTGTAAACGTTGCTCCAACCCTCAGCCCGGCCATCCCTGTATTGTTCACCGCGTCTCCCCGGGAAGAGAGGGGGTTGGAGCTGGGGCTGTGTGCATGAAGCACGGTGACTGGAGGGGCGGGAGCGCTTCCCAGGGACCATGAGGGAAGACCCACCTCCCCCTCACCCCCTCTCCCCCTTCTCCATTCCCCATCACACCCTCCTCCCCGTCTACCCCTTTCTTCCGCTTCCACTCTCTCTGCACCCCTCTCTCCACCCTCCACCCGGGGTAGATCTACCCGAGCCGCGAGTAGATTACTCCAAAGATCCTAGAGCGGTACTTTGGATTACTCTAGCACGGGCCCCCCCCCCCCCTTAGGCACGGGGCCCAATTGGGACCAATTGGTCCAATCGGCTTAAGGCCGGCCCTGGGTGGGTGCCTGGAAGGCGCTGCCAGGGGTGGTAGTGGAGGCAGATACGATAGTGGCATTTTATAGGGTTCAAGATAGGCACAGGCATATGGAAGGATATGGATCAGAAGAAATTTGATCCATGGCAGAAGAAATTTGTTTAAGTTGGCATCATGTTTGGCATGGACATTGTGGGCCAAAGGGCTTGTTCCTGTGCTGTACTGTTCTATGTTTTATTTTCTAAGATTGGAATAGAGTTGAATATTTAAAGAGAATTCTTTCCCATATAATAGTGAGTTGTTAATTCATATTTTCCTGTGTGGTCTGTCCGTGAAAAGTTATTTTTGCCAAGTTATAAAAGCACAATTGTCTTTCACACATTGTCACTTCTAGTGCCTCTCACCCAACAGCACACAGTGTGCTATTCATCGACTGTTTAGGAAAAGTAGAAATAATATAACGTGTTTGTGCCTGTAGAATCCTTTCAAACAATCATTAGTGCTAATATTTCTTGAGGCAATGACTGGAAGGTGGGAAAAGTTGCTTTTTAAGTTCTGCATTTGACTTCATTAACTTTTTTACCTAGCTCTTGATCATAAAATTAATAAAATCATGTTACTTCTAACCACTAGACCATCACTTTTTCAAATTCTAATTAAACACTAAGTTTCACATTCACATTCCCTTCGAATGTTCCCATGCATTCTGAGGTTCACTGCTCCAGTGAGTATGCATGCAGATTATAGATTTCCGATTAGTTTATTGCCGTGTACATCAGAATGGAATGAAATGCGTTGTTCACATGAAGATCATAGAAGTCTCGACCCGAAACTTTGCCCATTCCTTCTCTCCAGAAATGCTGCCTGTCCCGCTGAGTTACTCCAGCACTTTGTGTCGAGCTTCAATTTGAACCAGCATCTACAGTTCTTATATAGTAAACATTATATATATGTGTGTGTACATATATGTGTGTGAGTATGTGTTTGTATTTATATTTATATATAAATGTGTGTGTGTGTGTGTGTGTGTGTATGTATGTATGTATATATATAAATGAGTAGTGCAAAAGCATATTGAATTACAATAGTGGCCAAACCAATGAGGTACAGTTAAGTATAAAAGTACATGGCAGCACCTCTGGGAATGGGGTGTGAAAAAGGTGATTGATTTGGGAGTCAAATAGTCAAATAGAAATGGGGAAGAAGATGTTCTTAAGTCTGCACCTTTCATATCCTTGACAATACATTCTGCCTTTCTGATGCATCGCACCATGAAGATGGAATGGATAGAAGGTACTGACATGCCTGTGATGGATTGGGCTGTGTTCACCTATCACTGTTAGTGCAGGCAGTCGAGAGCAGAGCAATTGGCACACCAGCCTGAGGTGCATCCTGTCAGAATTATTTCTATAACACTTCTGAAAACTTTGAGAAATTATTTGTGGACGAGTAGAATCTTCTGAGGAGCATTATATACGTTTTCTTGATCACCACATCAGTGTGAAGGGAACACGTTAGATTGCAGGTCATATGGATGTTGAGGAACTTAAAGATGTCAACCATCTCTATAGCTGCTCTGTCCACGAGGACAGGGCTGTGCCCTTACTTCCATAGATCAACAAACAATTCTTTCAACATATTAATGTTAACGGTTAGGTTGCTGTCCTGGCATCATGGCAAAAAGGATCTCAATGACTTTCCCGTACATAGTCTCATTGTTGTAGATTCGACCAACAAGTTTGGTATCATCGGCAAACTTTAAGATCGAGTTGGCTTTAAACATGACCGCACAGTCATGGGTGCTCAAACAAGGGATTGAGCATCAACCCTGAGGGCCGTCAGTGTTATGACTAATTATTGCTCACTGAGGACTGTTGGTCAAGAAGTCCCAAAAACAGTTATAGATGGCCCTAATGCCAAGGTCCAGAAGACTAGGGGTGAGCTAATTCAATATTATGGTGTCGCAGGCTGATCTGCAATCAATGAACAGCATCATGACATAGGTCTTCCTATTGCTAAGGTGACCTAGAGCTGAATGAAGTACCTGAGAGATGGCATCCTCCATTAAATTATTTTTCCTATATGTCTGGGAGACTGGCATTAATGTGGACCATTGCCAACCTTTCAATCTTCTTTATGGTTAATGTTAGATGTATTAGCCATTAGGACAGGTCACTTTACCTTTCTCGGAGACTTGACTGGTGCAGTTTTCCCTGAAGCTAATTGGGACAGAAGCCAATTCAAGTGAGCGGTTAAAGATGTCAGTGAAGATTGTGGCCTGATGATTGATGCACAATTTCAGAACCCATCCAGGGACTCCATCCGGGTCAGCATCTTTCCGAAGGTTTACCCTTGTGAAAGCAGATTGGACCTCAGCCCCCAAGATGTGTGGGACAGAGCCAGTGGGGGATGGGAAGAAGCACCTGGGTTGCACCTTGTGTAGGAAGGAACTGCAGATGCTGGTTTACACTGGAGATAAACACAAAATGCTGGAGTAACTCAGCAACACAGGCAGCATCTCTGGATAGAAGGAATGGGTGACATTTTGGGTCGAGACCCTTCTTCAGACATTTTGTTGGTCTGTTCAAAGAAGATGTGAAAGGCCAGTGAAGGCATTGAGCTCATCTGGCAGAGATAAGTAATTGGCAGGGATTGTCCTGGATTTCAGCTTGTAGCCCATGATGGTATTCAGGTCCTGCCATAGTGGCATCCTCTTGACTGAATTGAGCCTCCAGTTTGTTTTGGAAGTCTTTCTTACCCTTGCAGAGATCATAAAATGGCCTTCTCGTACAGAGTGAGATCTGCCCTCTTGAGAGCCGTAGAAATGGAGTTACTCCTTTGAACTGGAATCAAATCAGCAATACAACCATAGTTTTGTTTTGGTTCTTGTCTAATTCTCCACTCTATCAAAAGAAAGCACTTTCTCAAACAACTCAGAGAGAAAAATATCCCTCACTCTCAATCGTCAATTATAGGTTTCAATATATTATAGGTAGCTTTCAATCTGGATTAATTACTTCTTTATACAAACTCCAGGTGAGAAATGTATCCTGGTTGCTAGTACATGATATAAATAGAAACAATCTGTGCATTCGAATGGAACTAAATTTCAGAAGGGAAATACAATGTACTCTGATATTATATTATCTGCGGTTACCCTGCTGACTAAGTACTCACTTGTAGGTGTTTTCATCATCACTACATTAACAATTTCCATGGTTTTTGCTTCCAATCTCTAACTGCAAGTCTATTCCTGGCTGGGTTCCTCTTTGCAAAATGGAACCTTCTGTTCTCACTCTTAAGTGTGTGTTATATCAACTTGTATCCGTGCCCATTACCATACTTTTGTAAATAAAAGTATGATTTTGGATTAACTTATTTTCATCTATAACGCTTGTTTCTAAAGGTCCACCCTAGCAACTTTCATTATAGTCTGAGAACCCCTCTTCCTTCTTTGTCACTTCCTCAGCATTCATTGCACTTTGCTGCTTTGTACACTTGCATATCTCCTTTACTTCTCAGCAACCAGAACTAAAGCTTCAGCAATCTTTTCGCTGAACAGTTGCTCAGTTCGCCTTGGCCGATGCGATCTCCTAGTTTTCAAACATTTTAACTCGTCTACCCATTCCCGTATTGACCTTTCTGTGTTGGGCCTTCTCCACTGTCAGATCAAATTGCCACACGCAAATTGGAGGAACAGCACCTCATATTTTGCTTGGGTAGCAAAATGTCACCCATCCTTTTTCTCCAGATGCTGCCTGACCCACTGAGTTACTCCAGCACATTGTGTCTACCTAAAGCTTCTGTTTTTTCTACCTCCCGCTGGGCAACATGCTAACCAGTATAGGGATAATCTATTGTGAGACCAGGACTTGGTACTTTAAAGGCCCTTGCTAAAAGGTTGTTGTTACATTATGGGTGAGGTGTTGGAAGACTGGAGGGTGGTCAATGCTGTGCCTCTATTTAAGAAGGGCTGCAAGGATAAGCCTGTGAACTATAGACCTGTGAGCCCAACATCTGTAGTAGGCAAGTTACAAGTGAGGATTCTGAGGGATAAGATATATGTATGCATTTGGATAGACAGTGGCTGATTAGGGATAGTCAGCATGGTTTTGTACATGGGAGATCATGTCTTACGAATGTGATTGAGTTTTTTTAAAGAAGTAACCAAAAATGTAGATGAGGGAAACTTTAAGATCTGCAGTACATAATGTCATAAGGGATTGGAGTAGAATTAGGCCGTTCAGCCCATCAAGTCTACTCTGCCATTCAATCACAGCTGATCTATCTCTCCCTCCTAACCCCATTCTCCTGCCTTTTCCCCATAACCTCTGACACCTGTACTAATCGAGAATCTATCTATCTCTGCCTTAAAAAAATCCATTGACAGCCTCCACAACCTTCGGTGGCAAAGAATTCCACAGATTCACCACCCTCTGACTAAAGATGTGGTCAATATAGATTTCAGCAAGGCATTTGATAAGGTTCTGCATGGTAGGCTGCTCCTGAAGGTTAGTTCATATGTGATCCAGAGAGAGCTAGCAGACTGGATAGAGAACAAACTTCTTGGAAGGAAGGTTGTTTTTCAGTCGAGAGGCGTGTGACTAGTGATGTGCATCTGGGATAGGTGCTGGGCCCATTGCTGTTCATGGTTTATCAATGATTTGGATGAGAATGTAGCAGGCATGAATCAAGAACCAGAGGACATAGGTTTAAGGTAAGCGAGGAAAGATTCAATAGGAACCTGAGGGCAACAGTTTTACACAGAGAGTGGTGGGCATATGGAATGAGCTGCCAGAGGAGGCAGGTACCATGCAACATTTATATACTATTGTCTTGACTTGTTTGTCTGTCTGTCTGCTATCTCAGGAGCTACGCCAAGTCGGTATTCAATGGCGCAGAAACTTTTGCAGAATTTTACTCAGCTTTTTCCCGTAGTCATTCGTATCAAGTTTCTGCATATTTGATGTGATATTTCACAAATTATTAATTTTGCAAGGTTTAAAAAGCCAACTTTAACAAGATTTTTACTGTTAAAATCCTTCCTGCCAGCTTCGAACAAACTTTGATACAAAGTTTCAAAAGAGGAACACTCTGTGCTTCCACCAACCTTTCACCTGAATGGGATATCACAGTCCTCCACCTGACATTTGCAACAATATTGCCATCATACGACACTTACTCTAGCTCCTGGCGGGACAGGAGGGGGAGGGTGAATTATATTGCAATTGGATTTTTTTTTAAGTTCAGTGCTGGGAGAGGCAGGGGAGTGCTGGAATCTTAAGTTCGGCAACGGGTTGAGTTGGGGGACTACGCCTCCCGTGGTGTATGGGTTAATGGTGCAACATTACATTGGGGACCAGGCCTCCTGAGTGACAGGGAACGAACAGGTCCCAGTTGGTCTAGATTAAAATAAATTTGGATAAGGACAAAGTACCTGTATCCAGTACATGGATATGAAAGGTTTAGAGATATATGCACCAAACGCAAGCTGGTGGGACTAGTGTAGTTGGGATATTTTGGTTGGCGTGGGCAAGGTGGGCTGAAGGGCCTGTTCCCGTGTTGTATGACTCTGAGTCTCAGTTTGAAGCAGTTCAAAATACAGAGGTTGAAAATCCAGCAGATTTAAAAACTGAGTACTTTCTCCAAGTACTCAAAGATGTGTATCGTGTAGATTAGCAGGGGTGCTGGATACCCCTACAGTACTGTGAAAATGCGTTGCAGATCGCAGTTAAGTCAACCGTGAAAAAATGTGACACTGATAATTTAAAGATGGAACAGACAGTGAATGCCTAGTTCTCAGTTTCCAATATTGTATTGTGATACCAACTTTTTAAGTGAAATAACTTTAAGCATTTTGCACAGTGTGGTCCTGACATATTGTGATTAATCCTATATTTTATTTTTTTATTATCCTATCCTCAGTCAACAACTGAAGATAACCCCTTTATACACTAGAATAGAGATGCCAGACTGATGTTGGAGTAACAAAGTTAACTTATTTAAGTGGACGAGATAGAGAAGAAGTAAATCCAAAACCTTGCTCTAAATTACACAGAGGGTGGTGGGCTCCTAGGACAAACTGCCAAAGGTAGCGGTAGATGCTATAGTGGCATTTGGGAGGGTTTTAGATAGGTGTATGGATATGCAGGGAATGGAAGGATGTGGATCATGTGTAGGCAGATAAGATTAGTTTACGTTGACATCATGGTCAGCATGTTGTAGGTTGAAGGGCCTGTTCATGTGCTGTTCTATGTTCTAATACAAGTAGCACAGTGGGCATTGATTCAAATTGCCAATGGGTTCACTTAATGCTGATAACAGATGGTTTGACTTCACAAAAAGGAATTGAGCCAAGAATAGATTCTCAGATAGAGGCTGGAAGGAAAAGACTTTAAACTTTAAATGATTCGATTTAGAGACTTTTTGGACCACCGATCACCCCGGGCACTAACACATCCCTTCACACACTAGGGAAATTTACATTTTTCCGAAGACACTTAACATTCAAACCTACACGAGTAAACCGAAGCACCTGGAGAAAACCCATGTGGTCACAGGGAGAATGTACAAACTACGTACAGACAGCACCCTTAGTCAGGATCTCTGGTACTGTAAGGCAGCAACTCTACTATTGGGCCACTGGGACACCCTGATTTGATTTGATTTAATTTATTGTCATTGTCTTCAATGAAGAGACAACAAAAATGTTTTTCCCTTACAGTCATACAAAAAAACCCCACACAGAACACAGTAGTCCACAACACAAACATCCCCACAGCAGCACCAAAGTTCCCCACTGTGAGCTGGATGGAGATTCTCGCTGGAGACCCCCGGCAAAGGGTCCCAGGACTCTGCGATGTTAAAGTCAGTGCCAGCCACGTTGGGAGTTGGGGGGGGGGGGGGGGCGGGGGGCGCGAGGACGCGACTCAGATAATAGCCGTATCCTTGCCAGGAAGCGACTGAATGACGGTTTCCCCCTTACCCTACCCGCCTCCCACCGCATAACATACTGAATAAAAACAAAAATATAAAAAAAGCATACTCTAAACATAACAAAATTAAAAAAGACAGCCAGACAATGGGTGGAGGCACCTAGCAACAGCGCCACCGGATGTCCATCTCAGTTTCTTGTTCCTTATTATGTTTTGTGTCTTTCCATTGCAGGAAACCAACCAGTACCACTTGGATCAGTCGAAGGGTTCAATCCAATGAGGAGGAAATGGGAAAGTCTACCTCCGATGAATTCCCCGCGTTGCTCTTGCGCCACCCTCCAAGTCGACAACATGCTCTTTGTGATTGGTGGTGTTGGACAGGGACCCAGTAACGCTGTGGAAGCCTTGTGTGACCGAGAGAGCATCTGAACAGTGTGAAACTCTGAAACAGTCATGGCGTAGATCAACCGTTAATCCAATTATGGGCTTCTCGATTAGTGTTCCTGTCAGTGTTGTTTGAAGAATATACATGTTATCAGTGAACGCTTTAAAAATAACTGTTGTGATACAAAGGTGCATAAGAAACTAAAACACAAGGGTGATGTTTCCTTGTAGAACTAGTTGAGTATTTTCATTCTTAACAAAAAAAACAAATTGCTGGAGTAACTCAGAGGATCAGGCAGCATCTCTGGAGGACATGCATTGGTGACGACTCGGGTCGGATTGTACTGTCTCAAACAAAATGTGGTCAACTGTAGAATGATGAGAAACTGATAGTTTTAGACAGAATAGGAGACGAATGTACTCATGTGAGAGTGGATCTCACAGTTGCAAAACGAGCATTAAATTAAGGAACAATGGTTGACGCATACACAATGCAAAATGGCTCAATGAATTGTAAGTAATCACTTATTCAGCTGAATTCCCTTAATTTGCAAGAGGAAACCTTTTTAATAGAAAATTTAGGAAATAATTTTACAAAATTGTTGGTGTTTCCTCTATTGAGCAATAGGTCTGATTCTTGTATCAAAGGCCATAATGGTGGCACAGTGGCGCAGCGGTAGAGTTGCTGCCTTGCAGCGCCAGAGACCCAGGTTTGATCCTAACTACGGGTGTTGTTTGTACGGAGTTTGTATGTTCTCCCTGTGACCGCGTGGGTTTTTTCCGGGAGCTCCGGTTTCCTCCCACACTCCAGAGACATGCAGGTTTGTGGGTTAATTGGCTTTGGGAAAATTACAAATAATCCCTAGTGTGTAGGATAATGCTTTACAGGGTGATTGCTGGGCGGCGCGGATTCGGTGGGGTGAAGTGCCTGTTTCCGCACTGTATCGCTAATGTCTAAAGTCAAGCTTTGGAGTCAAAACTGTCCAAATAAATGTGAGAGACACATATTAGTATCAGATTATTGGCCGTTAGGGCAATAAAATTGAGATGGTTGAAGCATAGTCCCAGTTTTAGATTATTATTAGTAATGCTGCAGAAGGAGTCTGGATAATAATGTAATCAAAGGACTCATATCTTTCACAGCAATTAAACCCCTGGTAGAATACAGTAATTTAACAAACTATGCCGAGTGTGCATTATGTGGCTAGGAATTAATATAATTCCTGTGAGCTTCCAGTACTAACATTACTCTGTGCTGTATGGTTTTTATTGTCTTATTCAGCAGAGACATTCTTGTTGTGCTGTTCCAGTTCTGTAATTGACGTTTCTTTAATAATCTTATGTATGTGGTAAGAATTTTGAAGTAAAACATCATTGGTTCAAGTGAAGTCATATATGGAAAGTGCTGCTCAGTAGGTTGGGAAATTCTGTGGAGAAAGGACAGAACTGTGCAACTGCGAGTTAATGGTTGAGGTCAATGACCATTGCCCTGAAATGTTAACCCTGGTTCTTTCACAACAAATGTTGAGCATTTCCACCATTGTTCCCAGCATCGCCAGTATTTTGCTTTTGAAGCCATATGTAGTTGTGCTACTAAAGTGCAGAGTATTATCTACTGTACATTAAGGTTCCCAGAACAATAGAAAATCCTCCTTATTTGCTATCATGTTATCATCTGGTTAGATTCAGTCAGGCAATCTTGCACGGTTGCATGTTCAAATGTTCTGAAGTCCCTGTGGCAATACCAACACACAATTCCTTGATACCAAATTAGTGAAAGTATTGTGAGTTTTTGGAGGATTGTTTCAGAGTGTAAATATTTTTTCTGTTGCTGCGCTGCATTAATTAAATTAATACTCTCTGCTGCATTCTCTTTTGGGTGGCACAGTGGCACAGCTGGTGGAGTCACAGCCTCACAGCGCCAGAGAGCTGGGTGGTATTCTGACCTCGGGGGCAGTCTGTGGGTAGTTTGCATGCTCTCTATGTGATTGTGTGGGCTTCCTCTGGGTGCTCTGGTTTCCTCTCGCATTCTTTTGACATGCAAGTTAATTGGCCTCTGTAAATTGCCCCTAGTGTGTAGTGAGTGGATAAGAAAGTGAGATAACATAGAACCTGTGTGAATGGGTGATCGATGGTCAGCATGGATTCAGTGGGCCAAAGGGCCTGTTTGCAGACCGTATCTTTCACTCAATCAACTAATCAATATGTTAATATTGAAATAATATGGTCATTCTGACATTCCCAGTCTTGTTACTCGTGCAAAATCCCATGGTGCCATTCATACCATTCTATGAACATTTATTACGCCATTGGAAATAAAGCAAATTGTTTTGTTACATCACTTCCCACGATAATATGTCCATGAACAAGTGGAAGTCAAAGGTGTTTGTTTCATTCCCATTCTATCACCTCCAACATTTTTGCCAACATGAGCTCTCATCTTTGTACTAGTCTAATATACCGAAATAAGTACAGTTTTGCGTACAGTTTTGGTCTCCTTGTGCACAGTTTTGGTCTCCAAATCTGAGGAAAGACATTCTTGCCATAGAGGGGGTACAGAGAAGGTTCACCAGACTGATTCCTGGGATATCATGACTTTCATATGAGGAAAGACTGGATAGACTCGGCTTGCACTCGCTAGAATTTAGAAGACTGAGGGGGGGGATCTTATAGAAACTTACAAAATTCTTAAGGACAGGCTAGATGCAGGAAGATTGTTCCCAATGTTGGGGAGGTCCAGAATAAGGGGTCACAGTCTAAGGATAAGGGGGAATTCCTTTAGGACCAAGATGAGGAAAACATTTTTCACACAGAGAGTGGTGAGTCTCTGGAATTCTCTGCCACAGAAGGTAGTTGAGGCCAGTTCATTGGCTATATTTAAGAGGGAGTTAGATGTGGCCCTTGTGGCTAAAGGGATCAGGGGTATGGAGAGAAGGCAGGTACAGAATACCGAGTTGGATGATCAGCCATGATCATATTGAATGGCGGTGCAAGCTCGAAGGGCCGAATGGCCTACTCCTGCACCTAATTTCTATGTTTCTATGTTTCTAAGTTGATCTACAGAATCCAATCCAAGGTTCTCACCCATTCAGAGAAGTATCCATAGTATTGTCATTGGTGAGAGATAGACACCAAGTGCAGGTTGGGCAGCATCTCTGGAGAAAAAGGATGAGTGACGTTTCGGGTCAGGACCCTTCTCCAGACTGAAAGTAAGGGCTTGGGGAGGGACTGAACACCTGGAGAAAAGACCAGTGCTGGCCAGAAATGACATCAGGCAGGGCAATACCTGGTAGGTCCATTGTTCGCCAGGGAAGGTGTGATCTCAAGAGGGAAACAGTGGAGAATTGTGGAACTGGTCAAATGCCCAAGAAGGAGGAAGGGAGTAAGAGGGTGGGCGAGGAGGAGGAATGTAAGTAGAATTACTTAAAATTAGAGAATTCAGTGTTCAAACCGCTGGGTTATAAACTACCCAAGCAAAATATTCGGTGCTGTTTCTCTACTTTGCCACAATCTAGCAATGGTGGGGGCCCAGCATAAAAAGATCAGTCTAGGAAAGAGAAGGAAAGTTTAAACGGTTGGCAACCGGGAGATCCCTTAGGCCTAAGTGGAGCGAACACAAGTGTTCATCGAAACGGTTGCCTAGTCTACGTTTGGTCTTGCCGATGTACAGGGGCCCACATTGGAAACACCAGATGCTGTAGATGAGGTTAGACGAGGTACATGTGAACCCCAGTCCAACTTGAAAGGAATGTCGGGGTCCTTGGTTGAAGTCGAGCGAGGTGGTATAAGGACAGGTATTGCATTTCCCTCAGTTGCAGGAGAAAGTACTTGGGAGCCAGTGGTTTGGGTGGGAAGGGGTGAGTGAACCAAGGAATTGCGGAGGGAATGGTTCCTGCGAATTGAGGAAAGGGGTGGAGATGGGAAGATGTGGCTTGTGTATGGTGATGAAGGAGGCCCAGGACAGAATGGTCAGTATAGGTGACAGTGGCCTCACTCTGGCAATGTCCACCCCTCTCTGCCTTCCGCAACTCCTTTCTTCAATCATCCCTTTCCACCCAAACCACACCCTCCTCAGCTACTTTCAAGGAACAGTAATACATTATCTAAAGACTAAAGGGCCTGTCCTACAAGCATGCAACTCTATGCGATTAGCGCGACCTAACGTGGTCGCTTGAGCCGTCCGGCGTCGCGGGGCCGGTCCCACTTCGATCGCCGGAGCCGTGCGGAATTGTGTGGAGTTCGTCCCGACATCGCGCGGGGCTCCGAAAAACTGACTATGTTCAAAAATTCCATGCGGCAACGGCTTGTCGGCTCGCAGTCGCCTCGACGCATTACACACCGCCCCGACATCGTGCCTCCGTGAACCTCTATGTGTGTGGCTCCATGGCCCTCTGTGTGTGTGTGCCTCTGTGCCCCTCTCTGTGTGCCCCTCTCTGTCCTGGCAAACTTACCTTAGGCTTCGCTCCAAGTTCGCCTCACTTTGCGCCACTCACCCGACCTCCGCGTGGCCCCTGCTGCCGGTTTGGTCGCGCTTGCCGCATGCAGGCGCATTCTGGTGGGAACGGCCCTGTACAGGGGATCACCCGACCTCAGCGTGGCTCCCGCTTCTAGTTTGATCGCGTTCATTGCATAGAGTTGCATGCTTGTAGGACAGGCCCTTAAAGGAGGTCCTGATGTAACTGAGGCTCTTTTAGCAGCATCAGCCCTTTTATATATTTTAAGGCTACTTTACAGCAATAGTTAGTATGAAGCTCCTTTAAGAATATTAACGCCGTGATTTATATAGAAACGTCGCCCGGTGATAATCATTCCAGTGCATTAACAGTGCCCTCGTTTTTGAAGTTTTATTCTAATGTGATTGATGTATTTAGCAATCTGTATCCTGATAGAACTTCCCGTTATAAATTTAAATCATTATGGACTTGTTTAGGAGTGGCACAACAACACTGTATGTGTTAAGATGTCAATTATACTGTTACACTAATGTAACAAATAGGGGTCGTGTAGTTCCTGTATGATTGTAATAATATCATGTATCATATTTTGCACATAATTAAAAAAAGTTCCCATAAGTAACATCACAGTGTAATTGATGTGATAGTCGTGTTACACTAGTGTTAATGAAGTTACTGCAGTGGTGCATGGTCAAAGGGAACAGTAGGAATTCCCAAAACCAGTGCACACATGAGCACCCAAAATGATGCCATTAGTATAAGTGAAGTGTAAAGCAGCAATTTTGGCAAATCAATCTGAGTAAAATACCTCTAATAATTGTAGGGTTGTAATTGTACTATAATTTCTAGTAGTTGTATCTGTCCACTAGATGTTTTCTACAAGAAAGTCACAGAGTTCACGTGATTGTTCTGCCAAACAGCATCTCCATTTTCTTAATGTAGTTGGTGAGATGATCCTAAAAATTTGCTCCACACTTGAGTGAGAGATTCTTGCCCAGCGTTTATAATATTCTTCAGGTATTGCTGTACCACTCTGAACACCGTAAAGTTCCCTCATTATGCCAAACCACCATGCTATACCAATGGAGCACAGTGATGTAGCTGGTAGTGCCGCTGCCTCACAGAGCCAGAGACCCGGGTTCGATCCTGACTTCGGCTGTCTGTGTGGAATTTCCACATTTTCCCTGTGACCGCGTGGGTTTCTTTCGGGTGCTCTGGTTTCTTTCCACATCCAAAAATGAGCAGCTTTGTAGGGTAATTGGCCTCTGTAAAATTTCCCCTAATATGTTGGGAATGGATGAGAAAGGGGGGGTGTCATCGAACTAGTGTGAATGAAGGATTGTTGGCCAGAGGGTCTGTTACCATGCTGTATCTCTTAACTAAACTATGAGGTCCGTACATCAAAGGTGGACTGCTCTAGTTAAGAACCCAATACAAAGATTTCCTTTAAGTTTGAACATTAGGTTGGTCATCTGCGCAGTAAATGAGGTGCTTATTAAAGTAGTACCTTTCATCGTTAGCCAGAGATGATACAAATATTTTTTTTTAATGTAAAATGAATGGAAATTTGAAAACAATAAAAAAAGACTTGTGTTCTTTGGCTGGTTAAATTATTTTATTTGTGTTTACTTAACATTGTTCCTCAACATCAGGCTCGATCACAAGTTCACTATTTTAAACTCTTTAAAACTTTCTCCGCCCAGGTAATGCCATCTTCCATTTCTTGTGTGAAGTGTTAAATATTTAATTATTTGCTCCGAGCTTTCGACTGTCAATTCAATTTACAGCACTTTGTGATAATATCACACCAAATAGATTTTTAAGAATTATGATAGCATAGTTTCACCTCACTCATCTACTTCGTCAATAAATATAACCTCCTGTGATCATCTTTTAATTATTTATAAATACAATGTTTAATTTAGGAAAACATGGTTTAGTCACGTTTAACTCCAGTCCTGTAATTTATGGTTAAAATTTGATGGTATCCGTAGTGGTCTAATGAGCAACCTAGTTATCCAACAATTTCCACTTAAATCCCATAACTACTTTGACAATGCAATTAAATATGGTCAATGCAGTCCTGCCACGAATGTTCACGTAATGAGACTAAATTAAGAGTTCAAATCTATTTGATTTAACTTTGGGTCTTTTCGTTTATTGATGTTTCAGCTACCTTTGGTGAGGTATCATTTACTCTCAGAGTGAAACCTCCTTTATGCCTCTCCCCTCTTTGTACCTACTCGGAGATTATCCCCCTCTTGTGTTTCCATTTTATTTCTCCACAATGTTGAGTTCTTTTGTATGCTTTTATTTACTTCCTATTTTATGCTCTGCTTTAAGGCCCACTATGCTCTTCTTTAAAGCATTTATCCGTCTGAAGAAGGGTCTCGACTCGAAACTTCACCCATTCCTTCTCTCCAGAGATGCTGTCTGTCCTGCTGAGTTACAGCGCAATTTTTGTGTTTATCCTTTTATCACTTTGTTCCCAGTCTATTCTATTCATCACACTGCTTCTCAATGTACACGTATTTTCACACCTTAAAACACTGTACAGGCACTCCTTGAGATAGGTTCTGTGAACCCTTGCTTAAGTCAGACGTTAGTTAAGTGGGATTCACCGACTCTCACTGCCGGGGCACTCACTGAGGCATGCGGCCTTCTAGGAAACCAGCGCCGCCATTGTCGGCTTGTTTCTGATGTAAATTTGAGTGATCATAGAGCGTTGTGGAAATAAAAAACTGTCGTGATTGCACTCGGGACTGAGTACAGAATTTCTTACGTAAGTCGCCTACTGCGTAAGTCGGGAAGTGTCTGTACATCCTGTACCACGTTTTTGGCTCCTGGCTATTCTTCATTGCCCCACTTCTACGTTTGTATTCACTCTTATACAACTCCCTCTTTGTCTTTCCATTGCACCCTCTATCAAACCTTCTCTGCTATTATGAAAGTGTTTAAATATGTATGACAGCTGAAGATGACCTTCATGGGGAAAACAGATTAACCTGCAGATGTTCTTTGGAGCAACACGTTAAACATCTGTAATACAGTCACAAGGAATTGTAGATGTTGGTTTACAAAAAAAGACACAAGTGCTGGAGTAACTCAGCGGGTCCGGCAGCATCTCTGAAGAAGGATTCTGACCCAAAATGTCCACTATCTATGTACTCCAGAGATGCCTAACCCACTGAGTAACTCCAACAGTGAAATTGAAGTCAAGGCAATTGATGTCGTGCCAGCAGTTGGATATAAAGAGGTCCAGAGAGGGTAGAAGGCCAGCAGGGAAGATGCAAGAGGAGGGTTAATGTTGGAGACGGGAGAAGGGCTCATTATTGCGAGACAAGGACACCTTCCCATAGAAAAATGCCCTGAAAATAAAGCTAGTCTAAAGAAGGGTTCAATTCCGAATCATCATCTATCCATGTTCAACAGAGTTACTCCAGCACTCTGTGTCTTTGTCTGTAATGCAATATTCAACAGAGATTGGTAGTTATCCTATTGGCTGGCACCCACAAATAATACAATATATATTCTGAGCCCCTTCACAGCCGTCAGGTGTAGTTTTGTGAGTTAGAGTACAGTGGGGAAAGGAGCCTGTTGGAAGAGCAGGGAATAATACTCAGAACCTGTGGGCACACAGTTGGCACTTTAATTGCTACATGAATTGGGCAATTTGAAGAATTCCCAGCGGGGGGGGGACCAAACAATTGCACGGATATCATTATTCATGCGCTACTCATCACTGACTGGAAGTTATAAAAGACAAACAAAGTAATTTCAGTACGCTGTTTCAACACTGACAGGATGAAGAGAAATCTGAATTCTAAGTTGACAAGGCAAAGAGTTCAACTTCTGCACTTACAGATTTCTATTCAAAGAATGTGAAGACGGTTCCCAATGTGTAAATGTTACATGTGAATATGTCAATTATCTATTTCCCGCTCCAGATTAACTCCATTCTACCACAAAGGCTCTCATGAGAGCAAGGAGATGCTACATAGGCATTCTTCTGCACATAGGAAATAGACAAGAGGATTAGTTATTCAGGGAGTCATTTGGATTCCTGAATGTTTGGTACTTTTTCTCACACTGATGAAAGGTAGACAGGCCTGCACGTTTACTGCACAATTAGCCATGCAGAATGGCCTCGGTATAATCTGTCTGTGGAAAGATACTGCTGTAGACAATACCGATCTATACTCGTCAGTGTATTCAGTGATTGTAGCACTATGTTCAGTTTGCAGTCTATTTTGCTTTCTTTACATATAAGTAATGCATTCTAACTAAATCCTATAATCAGTGAACCTTTATTGACAAAAAATCAATAGCTGTGTATGGAGCTCAATATCACAGATTATCATAATAAGTGATTTTTAAATTAATAAAAGATGAGCGCTTCTGGTGAAGGCATAAGGAAACTGTTATGCTTTTACAGAAAGACAGATGCGAAACAGCATTTTCTAGCAACCACTGGCAATTCATAATATCCGTTTAATCGCATTTCTCGATTGATTTGGTAAAGCCTTCTTTAAATATTTCAATTAAAAAACATCTGTTCCTAAGTTCATTTGCCACACTTGTGCAAACAGTGGTTACCTGAGAACAAAAAGTTATAGATTTCACCTGCTACTTATTGATGCACATATTTTTATTCTCTGCAGAATTCAAAAGGAACGGGTTTGCGATTTAATGCAAAATTATGACTGAATGAGTTTGTTATGAATTTTGTTTGAAGGTATAGGAAATTAATCTCATTACTTTAAGGCACCCTGTACAAGCGAACAAACCACATGTCAAGTATAACATCACCAGATTCAGTACAACATCCTGGCCTTCGCAAACAGCATCAAAAGCCTCACTCAGATCACTCTTCTCCTGATCACTCTTCTCTCGAATCCAGTTGCCATTTTAACCCAGTGCTGGAAACACTGCAATGTCAGAGGTATTTCAAAAGAGATGATAAACCAAATAATCATCTGCCCTTTCAAGCAGATGTTAATGATTCCCTGATGCTTTTCCACAGAACAGCAGGCTTGTCATCCCTGGTGATCTTGCTAATATTTATCCTTCACTCAATATTATTTGAAGGGGTTTATCTAGTCACTAAGACATTGCTGTTGGTGGGAGCTTCCTCTGCACCAGCTGGCTGGAATATTTCATTCATTAACCCAGTGACTGCACTTCATTGACTGCATGACACTTGGGATGTCTTTAAAATCGCTATATAATGCAAGTATTTCATTTAGTGGACTCGCTGCTATTTACTGCCAATTCTCACACCTCCCTCTGAGTTGGATGGAAAATCAGCACTAAATTAGTGGGCACTTTTCCAGGAAACCTATGAAAACACCAGAGTCAAAGAACAAAAGATCCCAACATCGTTATTTATTTCTCACATTTAGAAGGCTACTGGGGAAAATCCCACACAATTAAAGAGTGAATTATAATAGGCAAAATAAATGTTTTGCATCTGAATTAGCAATGTTTATGTAAACACCGCGGTCACTTTTGTTTCCTTCCTTGTGTTGATTAGCACCCATGAAGTTTTCCGTTTTCCAAGTCCGTTCCACTTGTTTGCGGGACATACCACGAGAGGCAGTCGGCAACAGTGAAGCACTCTGAGGGGGAGGATCTGGGTCTCCATTCACCATTTGCCAGCTTTGGCTTCGGATTGACATAGACAAACGATGCTTCCGTTTCCATCGGCTTGCTCTGCACTTCCCCAGTGTATACATTTGTGTGCACCTTTGGATTCGGCTGGCAGTGCCCATAGTACTGGCGATACGTGGTCTGCATCGTTTCCGACCCAGGATGGGCAGCAGTGATCAGCCGCCGAACACGAGGGACAAGCAGTTGAGGGACCATCACGGCTGCAGACTGTGCATTTCTGTGATGCCAGAAATCCGCTTGATATGTGGATATTAATGGCCACTGCTGTGGGCCTTCAGTCTGAGTTGGAATCCAGGAAATTAAATCTTTGTTAAATTCTCTGCTTCTTCCAAAAGCACTTTTTGCCCGACTTTTACCCTTGTTCTATGGAAAGGGAAAGAAACTATTAATATTAAAAGTCTTCAAATAACAGTATAGTAAATATTTAAATAACCCTGAACAGTTTAGCACATGTGATCAATTCACTGACGTTCTCCACATTTTGGCTGGGGTTGGAGAATTTAATACTGCACATATGCTTAAACTTTGTGCATATGCTTGACACTAGCTCGATACTGGAGTATATAGGAGCTAGTGATGGTAATGGAACATTTGGCATATAGCCAAAACTTGCATTCTACAAAGTGGCGCAGTAATTTCACTAATGCGCCAGAATTTGAAGGATGCTACATCAAAGTGATTTTTGCTGACGTAAAAGCTTTTTTTTTCAGTCGTTCTCAACCGCAACTCCAGTGGGAAGCAGTGTTTCATACTGGAGAAGTCTGCCTCGTAACATTTGGGATTGATATGGGATGAATTCCAACTATGAGGCAGTGGGTAAAGATGTCTAGGTCTGATATCTCTTCGTATGCTGAGATATACCCATTGGTCAGCTCCCCAGTAATGCCAGCATTTTCGAGTTTAGAATTCATGGTGAGTGTATCCTGGGGCCCAGGAGAAACTGAAAGATAAAGAATTGTCCAGTGTGTTGATGCTTGTTGGCACAGTGTTGCAGCAGTAGTGTTTGTACATTCTCCCCATGACCACATGGGTTTTCTCTGGGTGCTCCGGTTTCCTCCTACATCCCAAAGACATGCAGTTTTTGTAGGTTAATTGGTTTTTGTAAATTGTCCCTAATGTGTAGGACTAGAGTTAATGTACAGGTGATCATTGGTCAATGCGGACTCAGTGGGCCAAAGGGAATGCTTCCACGCTGTATCTCTAAACTAAACCGCCGACTCGGAAGAGAGCAAAGTTAGCGATCAGTCATTTTATACTGATTGTGAAAAGGAAGAGTGGAATTTTAAACACAGGATGAGCAGGTTGAGGGCAAAAGTGGAGAAGTAATGAAAGGCGGTACTAATTTAAACGTTTGGAGAAATTGGACTTTTATAAGTTTGTAAGTCATAGGGACAGAATTTAGCCATTTGGCCCATTGAGTCTACTCCGCTATTCACTCATGGCTGGTCTGTCTTTCCCTCTCAACCCAATTCTTCTGCCTTCTCCCCGTAACCTTTGACGCCTTTACAAATCAAGAATTATTTCTTCCTTCAGTTTTAAAGTCGACTGGGTAGATCTTCCATGCCTTAGGAAAAGCCGTGGCTGAAGGGAGGCGGGAATGCTGAAATGGAACAGATGGAATTTTTTCAGCATGGCCTCTGGTCCAAGAATGTTTGAAAAAACGTTGTTAGCCCATCATGGCTCGTAGACATCTGCAGCAGCAGTTCTCCCAAGGCCCTGTGGACCTTCACTTACTCCCTTTATATCCATCAATCCAAAACATTAATACACCCTGGCATCCCAATATGTAGGCGAGAAGCAATCTTCCAATCTGAAACACCACCAGTCCTTTTTCTCCACAGATGTCACCTGACCCGCTGAGTTACTCCAGCTCTTTGTGTCTATCCCAATCTTCTGGGAAAAAAGTTTTCCAAGATGGCGGTGCCTCGTGGCAGCGGCCTCTGCAGTCCGTCTGTCTTTTTTTAAAAAAAATTAATTTTTGTCCTGTGGAGTGTATAGTTTGGTTGTAGTTTATATATTGTTTTTAGCTGTGTATATGTGGGGGCGGGGGAAACTCTTAAATCTCTTCCCTGTATGGGGGACCTGACCTTTTCCCTGTCGGGTCTCCGTTGTCGTTTGGGCCTAACACCGTGGAGCGGCCTCCAACCGGAATGACTTGGGTGCTCCAGTCGCGGAGCCTGCGGACTCACCATTGTGGAGCTGGCTGGCTTTGGAGCGTGGAGAGCTGCGGTGGCGCACGGCTGCGACCCGAATTCGGAGCTTTGGCGGCTCCAGCCGCAGGCCCGGTGGACGGTGACATCGGGAGCTCGTGGGTCCTTGGTGGGAGACCGCTTTTCGGAGCTCCTGCAATGGCAACTCTCCCGCCCGAATTGCGGGGTTGAAAACGACCTGGAGCAGGGCCTTACATCGCCTGCCGGGGGCTCCAACATCAAGACTCGGAGCAGGGCCTTACATCGCCTGGCATGGCCTTAACGGCCGCAGGGACTTGCCATCGCCCGCCGGGGGCTTTAAAATCGGGAGAAGAATGGAAAACATGGGAGAGACAATGACTTTGCCAGTGAGGAGGAGATTCACTGTGATGGATGTTTGTGTAAATTGTGTTAATTATGTGTCTTGGTTTTTTTCTTGTTGTATGACTGCAGAAACCAAATTTTGTTTGAACTTAATTTAAGGTTCAAATGACAATAAATGGTATTGTATTGTATTGATAAAATTTCATGGTGAAGTCAGACGATGAATTTAAGGAAACTGTCATCCAAGAGCATTAGTTCAACTATTGTGAGGTCAGCTGACAAACTGCAGGCTGGATTTGTTAACAATCCATGTCTTGGGTATGCAGTCTCCATCAATGTTCCTTCTGACTATGTGGACTTGCCTGGCCCAAACAGTGAAAAGTTGGAACCAATGCTGTTAGTTGTACTGGTAGCTGCAGCATTATTGTACCTGGATGATCCTATTTTCCAATCAGGTCATGGGACATTTGAGGTGGGATCACATTGAGGTGCCAGGAGATTAGATGTAGACTGGTGAGCCAACACAATTTATCAATCTGTACTTTAACGGTGCAGATTGACAGATTACTGATTAGTAAGGATGTCAGAGATTATGGGGAGAAGGCAGGACAATGGGGTTGAGAAGGAAAGATAGATCAGCAATGATTGAATGACAGAGTAGACTGATGGGCTGAATGGCCTAATTCTGCTCCTATAACTTATGAACGTATGAATTTAACATTAATGTGCAGGAAGGAACTGCAGATGCAGGTTTAAATCGAAGATAGACACAAAATGCTAGAATAACTCCGCAGGACAGGCAACATCTCTGGAGAGAAGGAATGGGTGACGTTTCAGGTCGAGACCCTTCTTCGGACTGAACATTAACTGTAAAACTTAACATTAATTGTTGGTCTTATGATTTTCAGGACAGAAATGATGTGCAATAATTCACAATTAAGAGAGCGTCCAAAATATGGGCCTACGTTAAATTTGTAACTGTAATTGAATCCTGCTATGGGGGTCATGAAGCACGAACACAAACATGCTTATTTTGTAATTACTTCAAATTCAGTTGTACAAACTTGGGTCATTTCCCTGCAGAATGTAGCTGGGTTCTGCACCAGCATTATTAATGTTGCCAGACCTTCATCTGTTTCCTCTGCTGGATTGATGATGAAAGGAAAGAAAGGCTAAGAACAGAACTACATGTTGAAATTCAGTAAGCAAAAAACAGAGACTTTCCAAAGTGATAAAATTACTATTTGTGTTATACACCAAAGACTGTATGTGAAAACTGAGGTTGCTTAAAAAGGGCAATATAAAAAATTAATAACTGAAAAGAAATAGCAAGCTTTCTGTGTATGTGTGAGGATATACGTAAAAGGTCAAAAAGGGAAGTATTGGCTGTGAATTTCTGAGGTTTTTTTTAGTTTACGCTGACTTTATAGACATCTGACATTGACTCCTTGAATGTCAGTCTCCATCAGAGAGGATTGGTGCAAATCTCCTGTGGCTCCTTCATTCAGCTGCCCTGACACTTACGCAGCTCAACTTGAGATATTGTATACCAAGATATCACAAGGATCAGAACGTTTAAAAAAGGGAAAAAAATGATATGGTCAAAAGGTCATAAGTGATACGAGCAGAATTAGGCCATTTGACCCAAGTCTACTCCACCATTCAATCATGGCTAATCTATCTCTCCCTCCTAACCCCATTCTCCTGCCTTCTCCCCATTACCCCTGACACCCATACTAATCAAGAATCAATCTATTTCTGCTTTAAAAATATCAATTGATTTGGTCTCCACACCCTTCGGTGAATTCCATAGATTCACCACCCTCTGATTAAAGAAATTCCTCCTCATCTCCTTCCTTAAGAAATGTCCTTTAATTCTGAGGCAATGACCTCTAGTCCTAGACTTCCCTACTTTTGGAAACATGCTCTCCACACCCACTCTATCCAAGCCTTTCACTAATCGGTAAGTTTCAATGAGGTTCCCCCTCATTCTTTTGAAATATTGTAAATTGTAATAGTGTTAAATAACTATTACAACAAAATTTGTCTTGTGTTTGTACAATGTTAATGCCAGAAAGGCTAGTTTAGATATCAGTATGGTTCACAGAGCACTACTTATTTTTGATAGTTTGTGCAGTGGGTAAAAATGTTAATTGAAGCTGGAAGGCACGTTCAAGGAGGAGTGTAATATTGCCAAGTACATAAAAACAATGCAAGTTCACCATTTAAGGAAGGAAGGAAGGATAAAACTTTATTCATCCCAGGAGGGAAATTGATCTGCCAACAGTCATAAAAACACAAAATATACAAAACATGAAATTAAAGTGACGCGTGGAAAGGATTGGGGATGAGCGAAGATTGGGGAAGGGGGGAGAGGACTCAGGCTACTCTAAGACAGAAGGGGGAGGAGTTGTACAGGAGTTCAGATAGCCACAGGGAAGAAGGATCTCCTGTGGCGTTCTGTGCTGCATCTTGGTGGAAACAGTCTGTTGCTGAAGGTACACCTCAGGTAGACCTGTGTGTCATGGAGGGGGTGAGCTGTATTGAGGAGCATCATCCCCTCCAATGAATCCAACTCCGCCCCCAGGATGGATCCACCCTTCTTGATGAGTTTGTTCATCCTATTAGCGAACCCGCATCTTACTGCAGAGGTTGAAGGAGCGGAGCTTTCTCAAAAAGTACAGCTGGCTCTGTCCCTTCTTAGTCCCCCGTGCCTGTTCCACATTCCATATTATATCTGATATGCAGCTTCTAACCACTTTAGCAAAAAATGATCAATCCTTCTACATATAAAACAGTACAGCACCGGAGCAAGCTGTTCACCCCACAATGTATGTGCCGAACCATGCAGTCTGCCTTAATGGCTTATCAGCTTGTGGCTCTGACATTTCCCATGTTCATTATTTTCTTCCATAGCAATACTGGGCGGCACAGTGGCACAGCAGTTGCTGCCTTACAACGCCAGAGACCCAGGTTCGATCTTGATTACGAATGCTGTCTGTATGGAGTTTGTGTGTTCTTCCTGTGAGCACGTGAGTATCCTCCGGCAGCTTCGGTTTCCTCCAACATTTTAAATACATGCAGGTTTGTAGGTTAATTGGCCTCTTTAAATTGTCCCTTGTGTGCAGGATAGAATGGGTTATCGATGATTGGTGTGAATTCGGTGGGCTGAAGGGCCTGTTTCCACACTGTCTTGCAGTGCTGGTGTAAACTGGATCAGCCAAACCATTCAAAGCTTGTTTTATATATAACAATTGGGTTGATATAAAATGCAGAAAAATGTTCCTAATATCTGGCATCCTTTGGGGTTACATTATTTCCTAAATTTACTCCTGAAAGTTTTGGCATTCATTTTTGTCTACGCTTCTTAGGTCTTGGACTCCTTAGCCAGCAGAACTAGTTTCTTCCTCAATTCCACCAATGGTTCCCTTAACAGCTTGAAACCTGTGATCAGATCTCCCTTAACTTACCAAATTCCATGGAATACAACTATGGTTTGTGCTATTACTTGTCACAAGGTTGAACTGAGCTACATGACAGCTAATAGTTCTGCAGGGACCAGAACTGGGCAATGTACCTTGTGGTATTTGTTACTCAGAATTAGTTTTTTGTTGACTTTGGAGATTACAGAAAGACTATTAAAAATCATTTCTCACCGTGGTTTAATTTTAACCTCTGACAGACGTTTAACCTTTTAACCTCTGTCAGGAGATCAGAGGTCAGGCGAGGCAAGTAGAGATCACAGAGGATTGTGATGGATGATCTCATGAGAAACTTCTCACCCTGACTTTCTGTGATTCATCCACTTCTTCAAGACCTCACCCAGTTGTGGACTAAGTGATCTTGGGACTTTCATCTATTGGATTCATCAGAATCCAATGCCTGCATCATAGTGGCTCCAGATCTGCATTCCTCAGTCAAATTTCACGTCCTTGATGCAACATCAAAGACCAGTTAAATATGCTGAACGCAGACAAAGCCATGGCAACAACTCTAAACCCACCTCCCTCCCTACTATTTTGGCCCCATTTTTGTAATTATATGTACAGAATGAATGCTGATAATAATAATTATTAATATATAAAATTCAATTTTAGCTCCCATACAGACCTTTCTACCCTGGGTCAACATCGGGTGGTGCTGCGTGTCGGCTGCCTCGCCAGCAGTGGGTTCGTCATTTCGACTTTTTTTTTAGTATGTCCAAATGTATGTTTTAGTGTGTCTCGGTACGTCTTATGTGGGGGGTGGTGGGGGGGGAATAGGGGGGAAACCGTTTCCAGTCACCTACCTCGACGGAGATGCAACTTTTTTCCTTGTCGCTTCTTCGCCTCCCTCGCGGCCTAACAGCTTGATTGGTGCGGCCTTTCCCGGAGTCAGGCCCAGAGCATCAGCAGCGTGGACTTTCCGTCGCGGAGCAGGATGATCCCTTGCTGGGGATCGCCAGAAAAGAGCTCAGATTGTTGGCCTGCAGCCGATAACATTCTGAAGCCTCGGTCTGTGGAGCTTCTAGCAGCAGGCGTGGAGCGGACTTTACCATTGCGGAGCGGGCCGATCCCTTACCGGGGATCGCCGGAGAAGAGCTCCAATCGCCACCCTGCGGACTATAACATGCTGAAGCCGCGGTCTCCAGTAAGGAAGTGTCCAATTCTGGAACTCTGGAGTGTATTCGATCTGTCCCGACGTCGGAGTTTAGATTATCCCGACGAGAGGGCTTGCACATCAGGCCGTCCGCAACGGCGACTACAGAGGATCAAGGCCCCCGACCATGGGTGAACAAAGGAGGAAGACTGACTGAACTTTATTGCCTTCCAGCACAGGAGGAAGTTTATCTTAAATTCTATTGTGTATTGTGCTCTTTTTAATTGTATGGCTGCATGGTAACTCATTTCACTGCACCTTAATTGGTGCATGTGACAAATAAATGTGAACCTTGAACCCCCTATGTTCTCTTTGTCTGAAGAAGGGTCTCGACCCGAAACGTCACCAATTCCTTCTCTCCAGAGATGCTGCCTGTCCTGCTGAGTTACTCCAGCATTTTGTGTCGACCTTCGATTTAATCCAGCATCTGCAGTTCCTTCTTATACATTCTCTTTGTCCATGCTGGTTTCATTTACATTTAGAGAAAATCTAGTTTCAGGCTGTTATGTGGTTAGACAGTTTCAGGAATATTTATCTCAATTAGCTCTTTTGTAGATCATACACGTCTATTATATAGCCTGAATTGTCTTCTCTTGAGATAGACCCTTAGGACGGAGGATGGTTTGCTTCCACGCTTGGTTTGAGAACTTTGGGGTAGCTAAAGAGGCCAATTTGCAACTGCAAACCCTTGCACAAGTAGGACGGGATGTGGCTGATAGGTACTTTGTGAGGCAGTGGAATCCTTCTGCCAGTTGCACATTCCCTTTGGATGCCATGAGGTTCTCAATACCATTCTCAATACCCTCTCAAAAGCTCCTTTTTCATATTGATCAGCCATGGGCCAGAGGATGGCAGGAGTTCTTCAACAAGACTGTATGCTCGACTTTGGAACTTTTTTCTTTGTCCACCTGGTAATCTCCTCCCATGGCAGAATAGGGTGTGTTCTTTGCGAGTCCGGCAAATGAGGGAGCTTTCCCAGTGTAGCTGGGAGTGAGAAACTGGAGCTCCAGTGCTTGGATTAATAGTGACAGAGTGAACCCATATGAACCAGATATGACCCAGAACAATGAAAGTCTTACTTATTGCAGTTTTACAGATGCTATAACATTAACAAATATATGTGCAAATTATCAGTTATTCTAAGTTATTCCAAGACCAAAAAATTGCAAAGACCAAAGTATGTAGAGTAACCATAGTAGTGCAAGGTAGACAAAAATGCTGGAGAAACTCAGCGGGTAAGGCAGCAACTGTAGAGAGAAGGAATAGGCGACGTTTCGGGTCGAGATCCTTCTTCAGACAGTAGGCATGTGGGAGAGCTGGGAGAGGGAGGGGAAGGAGGGAGAAAGCAAGGACTATCTGAAGTCAATGTTCATACCCCTGAATATGAGGTGCTGTTCCTCCAATTTGCGCTGGGCCTCACTCTGGCAATGCAGGAGGTGCAGGACAGAAAGGTCAGATTTGTAATGGGAGGGGGAGTTGAAGTGCTGAGCCACTGGGAGATCAGGTTGGTTAGTGCAAACTGAGCGGAGGTGTTGGGCGAAGCGATCGCCAAGCCTGCGCTTGGTCTCACCGATGTAGAGAAGATGCTTTATTGACAGGTGTAAGAAACATTCCAGGTGAGGCAGAGGTTCACCTGCACCTCGTCCAACCTCATCTACTCCATCCGCTGTTCCAGGTGTAAGACCTTGCTCTATGGTAGTGCAAGGTCAGTGGTGGTTCTGGGCTGAGATAGGGTTGTGGTTAGCCTTGTGCAGGGTGGTTCAAGTACCAGGGTGATTAATGAGAAGAAGCTGTTCTTGAATCTGGAGATAACAGTTCTCAGGCTCCTGCACCTTCTTCCTGATGGTAGCAATGAGAAGAGAGTGTGACCAGGGTGGTATGGTTCTTTGATGATATTACATTACTTCTTGTCGCAGTGCTTTCTGTAGATCCCTTCAATGGAGGGGAGCTCAGTACCTGTGATGGCTCAAAGAGGAGGACTAGGGAGGAAATTGAGTCCCTCAAAGACCAGAGTGGACATTTTTATGCGTGGAGCAGGATGAATGTGCTACTGATCACACTCAGGAGGTGAGTGTGATCAGTAGCACAGCTTATAGGGCTGCTGTCTCACACGCCAGAGATCCAGGTTCAATCCTGACCTCAGGTGCTGTCTGTGTGGTGTGTTCACGTCCTTCCTGTGACCACGTGAGTTTCCTCCAGGTGCATCAGTTTCCTCTCACATCCCAAAGACTTGTTGGTTTTAGATTAATTTGTTTCTGTAAATTTGCCCTAGTGTGCAGGAAGTGTCAGGACAGGGCAGAAGACGTGGTCTGTATGGACCAGCATATGGATGTGGTCTATATGGACCAGCATATAGATGCGGTCTATATGGACCAGCATATAGATGTGGTCTATATGGACCAGCATATAGATGCGGCCTATTTGGACCAGCATATAGATGTGGTCTATATGTGCCAGCAAGGTATTTGATAAGGTTCTGCTATATGGACTTCAGCAAGGTCTTTATTAAGGTTGCTCTGTGAAGTAAGACCATAATTGATCTAGGGGGAGCTAGCTAATTGGATATATATCAGCTTAATAGTGGGAAGCATAGGATGATGGTGGAAGGTTGATTTTCAGACTGAAGGCCCATGAGGAGTAAAGCGCATCAGAAGTCAATGCCGGGCCCGTTATTGTTTGTCATCTATATCAACAATTTGGTCGAGAATGTACAAGGGACGGCTAGTAAGTTTGCAGATGACGTGAAAATAGCGATGAAGGTTATCAAGAATTACAGCGGGATTTTAATCAGCTGGATGAGTGGCAAATGAAGTACGAGGTTTTGCATTTTGCCTATTTGTAGTGATTGGCAGGGCCCTGGGGAGTGTTACAGAACTGAGAGACTTAGGAGTACAAGTGCATAGTTCCTTGAAAGTGGCATCGCAGGCAGACAGAGAGGCGAATAAAGCTTTTGGTATGCTAGCCTTCATCAGTTAGGGCATTGAGTATAGAAGTTGGGATGTTATGTTGTAATTTTGGTCACTCTGCTATGAGAAAGAGGCCATTAAGCTGGAAAGAGTGCAAAAAGATTTACGAGGCTGTTACCAGGAATCGAGGGACTGAGTTAAAGGGGGAGGTCAGACAGACGAGGACATTATCCCTTTGAGCATCGGAGATCAGATGCATTAAATTGAGGGGCAATAATAGGGTGAATGCAGTCTTTTTCCATGCGGTGAGGAATTAAGAATTTGAAGCCATAGGCTTATTGTGAGAGTGTAACCATTTAAAAGGGACCTGAGGGGCAACCTTTTCACACAGAGCTATGCATCGACGGAATGAGCTGCCAGGGGAAGTGGATGAGATGCGTCCAATAACACCATTTAAAACATTTGGACAGGTTCTTAGATAGGAAAGATTTAAAGGATTAAACATGGGCAAATGGGACACATAGATGGGCATCTTGGTTAGCATGGATGAGTTGGACTGAAGGTCTTGTCTCCATGCCGTGTAACTCTGTGCTACCATGATGGCGTACAGGAATAAGATGGAACCATTCTGAGCCAGAAAGATTGATTGGTATCCTATTAAAATTAATTTCCTCAGAAAAAGCTTCACGCTGTTAAGTACATTGAGTAAATGTAGCAAGTTTATCAGACAAATCTAGCTCAATTTAAAGATAATGCAGAAGAACAGCAGATCAATGCAAATTAAGTGATATTTTGGAGATTCATAATGCGATTCCTATTCAATTTTAGCACACATTCTTTTTCAGCAAGACCCAGTTATTATGCCAAAACTAATTCCAGAAATGATTAGATTCCATAATTACATTTGAGGAATAGTTCTATAATCTCTTAATTTACTTATAATTAATTGGTTATTTTTTATTTTTCCTAGTGTTTGCCTTCACTCACCTGTTTTCCACTATGACTATTTACTGTACAGTACACTTTGCTTTTCATGTAGAGAGAATTAAAAGTCCCTGACTCACTGCATTATATATGGCATGGGTACTTACATTCTCCATATATGTGGCACCATCGTAGAACACCAGTCGACTATCGTGCTTGGAAAAGTTATGTTTCAAAGGACTTTCCTGGAAAAAAAATAAAATGTCTTTTTACATCAAAGCCTGGACCGCAGTGGGTGATGCTGCTTTGATGTAAAAGTAAAAATATACAGCACTCGACTGGATGCCTCAGTTTAAAATAGACCAGGCCTGCATGGCAGCCAGGCAGCAGGCACCAAGCCCTGCTGTGTACTCTCCGCAGAAACACAGCGGCTCCCTTCAAACGAAAGAATTGAGGAAATCTGACCGTCCTACTCATTATCACCTTTCCCACAGCCAGCAATGGATGGACCATTGTGGGCTCCACCTTTCCTTGATCTTCAGAAGAAGGGTCTCGACTAGAAACATTACCCATTCCTTCTATCCAGAGATGCTGCCTATCCCGCTGAGTTACTCCAGCACTTGGTGTCTATTTTCCTTGATCATCGTTGGTTTTTCATATTTTTCATTCATTTGTTCTATGTACCTTCGATATCTCTCGATTCACTCACCCCTGACTCTCAGTCTGAAGAAGGGTCTTGACCCGAAACATCACCTATTCCTTTTCTCCAGAGATGCTGCCTGACCCATCTTTTATTGAGTGAGTTTACTCCACCTTTTTGTGTCCATCTTAAGTATTAACCAGCATCTGCAGTCCCTTCCTACACTGACTCACTTGGTATCCTAAAAGGCTCAACCATACTGGATTACATTTTAGAAGATACAGTGCATTGCAAATGTTAAAACTTTCTATCTAATACAGATTTATGAACAAAATAAATGTTTTATTGTGGATGGCAAGGAACTACAATTCACCAAGTAAATTGAGTATTTATACTGTGCTTTGAATGCTTCCTGATGAACTATGATATTCTGGGGGACTGTAGATTATCCAGCAATCACAATACAAAGATTATGTTGCAAAGGTCTCAGGAACGGTTATGTATCGATCAACAAACATGGCTCCTGAGGTTACAGTTGGCACTCACATAAGGCGGCATCTGCACCCCGGATAGCACCCTTTAATGAATAACTAGACCAAGTGCAGACCCGTTGGGTCTGCCCCCCCAACGCAAGATTCCACCACTCACCGGTTTCCCCTGTCGCAAACCGTTCCCTCAACGCAATATTGCACCAATCACGCATAGCCCCCAACTGCGCAGTCACGGCTTATTTCTCCTCATCCCCAGCACTCCCTTCACTTCCTCTTCACCCTCTCTCTTCAATTCCTAGAAAGGGAGGTGGGGTAGAGAGGGAGGGGTAGTAGAGAAGGATGGCTGGTAGAGGGAGGGGGGGTAGAGTAGGTGGGCGGGTAGAGAGGGAGGGGGTGGAGAGGGAGGGAGGGGCAGACAGGGAGGGGGTAGAGAGGGAGGGTGGTAGAGAGGGAGGGGGATGGGGTAGAGAGGGAGCGGGAGGGGAGTAGAGAGGGAGGGGGTAGAGGGAGAGGGAGGGGGATAGAGTTGGGGGAGGGAGGGTAGAGAAGGCGAGGGAAGAGGTACAGAGTGAGGGGGGTAGAGACGGAGGGGGTAGAGAGGGTGGGAGAGAGGGTAGACATTTTTTTTCCCCAAATGGGTGAGTTTTCTGGGTGTTTTAAAAACTTTAAACAATTAAAAAGTGCGGAAATATAGGTGGGAATGCGATGGGAAGATGTTTATCGCCTCGATGGGAAAAATATGAGTAGAATGTGTGAAAATGGGAAGGCTGTGGGCTAGCGTTTGAAAGAAAATAGTAAAATAGAAATTGGCACACACACATACACACACAGCCACAAACAAGACGAAGAGTTTTAGTAATAGTATAGATTAACAATCTCTTTGGTGGTTGAGAGTCTGTCGTGGAAATTCCTGTGGACAATTGTTTAGAGAACACTTGAAAAACTGGTTTACTGCAGTGGAAATTCTGATGGAGATTTGAAGTACTAATAGTCTAATCAGTTCTCATATTGGCATTTATGTAGATGCATTGGTGCAAAAACTGCAGAAGACACTGTTTAAATATTCAAGTCAATACTGGGTTCATCAAATGGTAGAGTCACAGAGTTATACAGCACAGAATTAGGCCCTTTTGCTCACCATGTTCAATCTAACCCTTTTCTCTACCTTTTGTTTTTGTTACCCCCCCACAAGGGGAAAAGTATTCCGACTATCTATCCTATCTATGCTAAAGTAGTTATAATCTTCACAGTAAACCTGGAGAAGTCTGCATTGGTCTACTGAAGTGTTCAATAGACTTTACTTTAGACTTTAGAGTTACAGTGCAAAAACAGGCCCTTCAGCCCACTGAGTTTGCAGCGACCAGTGATCACTCCATTCACTAGCTCTATCCTACACACTAGGGACAATTTATAATTTCTTTGAAGCCAATGAACCTACAAACCTACACTGGAATGAGTTTGTAGGTTCATTGGCTTCAGTGAAATTATAAATTGGAGTGTGGAAACACAGAGCACCTGGAGAAAACCCACAGTCACAGGGAGACTGTACAAACTCCCTACAGACAGCATTCGTAGTCAGGATCGAACCCGGCGTTGTAAGGCAGCAACTCTACCACTGCACCACTGTGCTGCCCTAATTCCTGTTTCCCTTATTCTTGAACAACTGAACCTGAAGTTCTTAAAGTTAACGTTGGTCCTAAATATTAATTTTTGTTTTGTTTTTATAATGTCTCCATGAAGCTTCAGGCTGCCTTCGGCACCTTCCAGTCTCCAGCCCACGTGGCACAATCGAATTTCACACCCTCTCATCAGCCTTGGTTGAATGCAGAAGCCGTGATTATGCACAGCACTCTAACACATGGCCTACATACAACAAGTTGGTACGATGTTAAAAATTGTATTATGTGACCAGCTACTCTCTGCATAATGTTGACATTGATCAATAAACATGGAATCTGAGTTCGACCATTTGGCCCATCGAATCTGCTCTGCTCCATTCCAGTGTGGAAGCATAAAGGGAGACTCGCAGTCTGCTTTTAGGGAGAATCTGTATATCCTTGGGCAAATGCACCCATGTGAAATACTGATTTGCACAATTTAAATTATTTTATAAATAAAGGATCGTTGCCTTGTTAGTTTAATGTTTTGTCTATCCTCTAGTATCCTAGAGGGAAATACTGAGTGAGGTACCAGATTGCTGAGTTTCAGTAGTTTTAGTTTTAGAGATGCAGCATGGAAACAGGCCCTTCAGCCAACCAAGTCCACGCCGACCATCAATCACTCTTTAACACTAGTTCTAAGATATCCCACTTCCGTATCCACTCCCTGCATGTTTGCATAATTTAAAGAGGCCAATTAACCTACAAACTCATACATCTTTGTGATATGGGAGGAAACCGGAGCACCAGGAGAAAACCCACACAGTCAAGGGAGAATATGCAAACTCTACACAGTTAGCGGCCGAGGTCAGGATCAAACCCAGGTCTGGCACAGGGAGGCAGCAATTCTACCAGCTGCACCACTGTGCTGCCCTAGACAACCTATTTTGGACAACTGACATCAGATGAAACTACTTTATGTTTGTGATGATGATATTATATTTAATAGCAATAAATGTAATCATAATAAATGTTCCATTTTCACATGTGTTTTCCATGAGGTTATCCTATCTATCTGTGGATGTTAAATATGGTCCAAAACTAAAATTATTTTTACCTATTGCTTGCTCAGGCATTGGCTTGGTGGTGTATCTTTGCCAACCTGGATCCAAGCAAAGCTCGCTACACATACCTCTGAAAAGAAGGTTCTGAAAAGGAAGGTAGACACAGGTAGACCTCCTGTGATTTTAATTACAAGAGGAAACCTCCTGTGGTTTTAATTACAAGATTTATATTTATAGCAAAGTACAGTATAACAAAAAGCTCAGGAATTACTTGATAGCTGAAGGAAAGGGGTTGCCATGGAGAATAAGGCTGATACCATCAGGCTTTTGTGAAATATGTTGTACTTACCTAATGTTGAATGGATTTATTTACTACTTTAATTAACTATTTCTATTTTTATACATGTGGTTGAGAATTGTTATTCATGGTTTAACTGTGCAACCAGTTTTTAGAATCAGAAGGCAAGATATAAGAAAGGGGAAAATGGTAAAAACTATTCTCTTCATTGTTTTACCTGAACACCCATTATCCCCTTCCAATCTCATCCAAATCCCCATTGTCTGAAGAAGGGACTCGACCCGAAACGTCACCCATTCCTTCTCTCCAGAGATGCTGCCTGTCCCGCAGATTTACTCCAGCTTTTTGTGTCTATCCCCATTACCCAATTCTCTTTTCTTTACATCCCCCATTCCTGAGTCTGTATCTCTTTCCCAATTGTTGAGGAAAGTTATTACAGAGCTTCACTTGCACAAGTAAACACACCCCCTGAATTTCAAAGCCACCCCTTATATCCATCCCCACCACTCCAAATCATACTCCTCTCACACTTTAAACAGGTGATAGATTGATCAGACTTTGATAATAAGCCCCTTTGAAAATGTTGGTCAGTAATTGCTCACAATTAATGCCCTGTAGCTATATAATGATCCCTCACACCAAACTAATTGTCCATAGTTACTCACAGAATTTATCAACGGAGGGTGGGGAAAACTGAACTTGGTCTATTATTCATTACTCATTAGTTTCCTTTCAGTCATCACCAAAGTGATGAATACTGTTTAGTTTAGTTTAGTTTACAAATACAGCGTGGAACAGGTCCTTCGGCCCACTGAGTCCGTGCTGACCAGCGATCCCCATACACTAACTCACCCTGCACTAGGAACAATTTACAATTTTTACCAAAGCCAATAAACCTACAAATCTGTGCTTCAATGGAGTGTGGGAGGAAACCTGAACACCTGGAGGAAACCCACGGTCACCAGGAGAACGTACAAACTCATTACAGACAGCACCTGTAGCCATGATCGAACTCGGGTCTCTGGTGCTGTAAGGGAGCAACTCTACGGCTATGCTACCATGTTGCCCGGTGTTGTTGGGAGCATTATTGGGCAGCACTTACTCTTCAGTGAATTGCTTAGTGTTGGGTTCCAGCAGGGTCCAAGGTGTCCAAGCTCATTGCAGCCTTGCTCCAGGCATGGACCAAACAGTGGAATTCCAGAGCCAAGCCAAGAATGACCTGTTTGATATAAAGACAGTACCGGAGTGAAGAAAACTCTTCACAGACTGGAGGCATGCTTGACACAAAGGAAGAGGCCAATGTCTCAGGTCCACCAACTTTACTGTGCCTTGATCAGTGACTTCTCCTCCATTATAAGGTCAGAAGTGGAAACATTTGCTGATGCCAACAAAATGTTCACTTCCATTTACAATACCTCAGAAATTGAAGCATCGGATACATTTTTGTGATCGTCGTGGCTATCCCTTGAGGTCGAGGATGATGGTCTACGTTCTGTTGATTTTAAGGACTCTCATTGGTTTATGAGTCCAATACTGGCTTTGAAAGTTCTTCGACATTCAGGACAGGTAATACAAATTGTTGTAATAAGATGTGGATAATAACTAGGCTTAGTTAATCGGTGGCAAAAGAAATTCCAATAAACGTCCGAGAGTTCTTTCTGGGATCCCTCTGATAAATTCACCTTCCCAAACAAGATATGATAATTCAACGTCACTGTACCTTAATTGGCACATGTGACAATAAACTGACTTTGACATTTTGAAACCTTGAACTATACATCAGACCAAATGACTGAATGTGGTCAGCAAAGCAGTTTACAAACATTTACACCATAGATTCCTAGATAAACAGTAATTGTGAAGCACAATCATTTATTCCATGTAAAACCAAAGTGCTGGGGGAATTCAGTGGGTCAGGCGGTATCTGTGAAGGGAATGGATAAGCAATCTGAAGAAGGGTCCCGAACCTAAACGTCATCTATCCATTCCCTCCACAGATGTCGCCTGACTTGCTGAGTTACTCCGGCACTTTGTGTTTAGCTCAAAATCCCTGCATCTGCAGTTTCTTGTGTTCCCACTTGTTCCATGTAGTTGCCATTCCAATGCCCTACTCTCAATACAACGTTTTGCTAAATAGACTGAGCCCTGTCCCACAAGCAGCAATGCCCCTTCAACAGGTATGTCTTCAAATAGGAGACAGCCTCTGTAGGCAGGTGTGGTGGTTGATCTTCCACATTGAGACAAGTTTCCAGCATGCCCTTGAAGGCATTCATTGACTTCCCTGACAGAGTGTGATGTACAGGCATGCTAATAAAGCTCTCCAAAATCATTTTCTGTGTGAAAACCTATAACTAATTACAGCAACCAAGCGTCCCTTGTGCATCTTGGAATCAAATCAGCCACCCACGCGCCATCCCTAATGGGCTCCCGCAGGGATTAATGCTGGCACCAGCTGTCGTTAACATAGATACCAGTGACCTCCCTCCCACAATGTCATGGCTCTTTGTATACTGTATGTTGATGATTTGGGCCTGGCTTGCCAAGCTAGAGTATTTCAGCAGATGGGAAAAACACTTACAGAAAATGCTCTGGAAATTTGCTTTGAACAAAAAAAGAGGAGCTTTGAGCAAGTGTTGCCAAGACAATCATTTCAGCCTTTCATCTAAATGGCTTGATATATAATTCTGGGCTGGCAATTCAGCCTTGATCCAGCACCCAAGTACCATGACATTACATCTGACTGTCCGCTGGCTTACAGCAACGCCTCAGCAACATTGGACCTGTGGTCAGAGTCA
This sequence comes from Raja brachyura, assembly GCA_963514005.1. The sequence continues at coordinate 12,041,947 of OY740796.1, forward strand.
GAGTGAATTTGGCATGGAATGAGATGGGGAGCCACCTGGGACAGCTGAGCCAACACAGTATGCAATGACGGCACAAGAGACTGTGGATGCTGGAATCTATATCACAACATGGAAAGCTGCTAAAGGAACAGTGAGCCAGGCAGCACCCGTGGAGGGAAATGGACAGTCGATATTTTGGGTCTGGACTGGACTGAAAGAGTAGAAGGGAAACAGCCAGAATAAAGGGAGAGGGTGGGGTGTGAAAGGGTTAGGCAAGACCTGTAAAGTAATGAGTGGATATGTGAGAGGAGGGCAGATAACAGTCAGATGGGGGAGGGAAAGGTAAGTCAAGTCATTGCCGGCATGCTGATCTCTAGAAAGCGAGATCCATTCCTGGTTAAATCACGTATTCATATGCTGCCACTCAAAACTATAGAATTTGTTGTGGGCTTTGCTCTCATTCCTCGGCCATATCTCCCGTTTTAATAGCATGGCTTTGGCCACCATTGCACAAGGATATATTTTTTTCCAAATTCATATGGAAGTAGAGATCTCCAGATCCATAACATTCCTCCAACTTTGGGGAGTGCAGTAAATTTCAATTCCACTCGCAGGGACAATTGTGGGACTAGTATAACTTACTTTACTATAAATCGCAGAGTGGATTGTGAAGATCCACAATTTCGAGGCAGCAACAAATGTTTCCATGTGTAGTAATTTCTAAACTTAATTAACCAGTCAATGTGAGTAACAACCACACAGTTCATTAATCAATGGTAATTATAAAAGAAGGCCCCCATAGAACAAATGAAGTCAATCGGTGCCAGTGCTCTCAAGCTGCCTAAACCTTTCTGATCTTACAGATTGTTTTGCTAATGAGTACTGATGATCTGCACATAGTTTACCTGAAAAGTCACTTCAAATTATTCTTGAGTTTTCGATTAACCAGCATTTCAAATATATTTTGTATTTATTTAGTCCTATCTTTTTCCATGTAGAAACAAGGAGCTGCAGATGCGGATTTACACTTAAGAACACCAAATGCTGGAGTAAATGGGTAGGTGATGTTTCAGATCTTCAGATTGCAGAAGGGTCCTGACCTGAAACATAATCTCTATAGAATTTGTTGTGGGCTTTGCTCACATTCTCCAGAGATGCTGTTTGACCTGCTGAGTAATTCCAGCATTTTGTGTCCTTCTATCATTTTCCATAACTATTTAAAAATGAATATAATTATATACAATTATACTATAAGGTTACTCCTCAACCTCCTTCACTGTGTGGCAACTGAAAGAGCACATAATGCCCCTGTCCCACTTAGGAAACCTGAACAGAAGCCTCTGGAGACTTTGCGCCCCACCCAAGGTTTCCGTGCGGTTCCCGGAGGTTTTTGTCAGTCTCCCTGATGGTCGAAAGTGGTTTACGTTTAAAAAATCGTTAATTTTTTAGATGAAGCTGGTTGCGATGCTAGTTGAAGGTGGTTGCTGGAGGACAAAAACCTCCGGGAACCGCACGGAAACCTTGGGTGGGGCGCAAAGTCTACAAAGGTTTCCGTTCAGGTTTCCTAAGTGGGACAGGGGCATTAATACTCCAAGTGCGGCCTAACCAATGGTTTATAAATAATATCCCAACTCTTATACAGTATTTAATGCCCTGACCTGTGAAGGCAAAGCATAAACCTGCTTCGTGTCCCTATGGATTACAAAGTCTCTCTTTTCATCTTGGAAGAGATGGTCGAAAGTGCTCTAATGTAGAAATAAGGAGCTGCAGATGCTGACACACAAAATAACACAAAATGCTGGAGTAACTCAACAGATGAAGTAGCATCTCTAGAGAAAATGGACAGGTGCTGTAATAGGTCAGAGCCCTTCTTCAGACTGCAGAAACTCAGTGCATTTTTGTGGCATATTTGAGACACCTGTAACAACTGTTTCATATATATACATTGACAAATTACAAAACTATAGTAGCTTTTGGATGTTAAAAAAATCCCAGCGTATTTTATGAAAGCATAGTTAAACTAATATGTACATTAACCCATGGAAGGGCACAATGGGAAGAGGGCTGATCCAAAGCTTGGTCACAGAGAAGGCTCGGAAAATAGATTTCACCAAAGGAATTCCACAATGTGTAACATAATGGTTGAAGGCACAGATGCCAACAGTGGCAACAGCCTTAGGAGGTACGGGGCCCAATTGCGAACAATTTTGTTGAGCCAAGGTCTGTAGAATCATAGAAATATAAATAAAGTCTATTATAGACTTTATATCTCTAAGGTAGAATGGAAAGCAATCAAAATGTGCGCTTAAAAGGTGCATGCAAGTTAATGGACCAAACAGATCTAAGCTGCATTTTAATATAAAATTGCATACATGGAAGCCTACAAGTAACAAACAAAATGTGTAGATCACCTCTGAAAAGTACATAGTTACAATGCCACTTGTTTTAGTGACTGTGAAATGAAAAAAAAAGTAATTTAATTAACTAGACCCTGGAAAAACCATTGGAGAAAAACCAGTACAGGCATTACATTTTGGGCTTCAGCCCCATCCTACGCTTTGGGCTTCTACCCCATCCTAACTTAGTTGTGTGTGTGTGTTAGTTGTCTGTGCGTGATGTGTGTGTGTTAATCTGTGCGTTATGTTTGTGTGTGGGAGGGAAGGAGAGAAGGGAGGAAGGAAAAAACGGAGGGAGAGAAGTAGAGAAAGAAGGGAGGGAGGGAAGCAGATAAAGAAGGGAGGGAGGGAAGGAGAGGAGGGAGGGAAGGAGAAGAGAGAAGGGAAGGAGAAGAGAGAAGGGAAGGAGAAGAGAGAAGGGAAGGAGAAGAGAGAAGGGAAGGAGAAGAGAGAAGGGAAGGAGAAGAGAGAAGGGAGGGAGAGGGCCGGCGGCAGGAGCGGATGCCGGGGTCCGGGCGGACGGGTGTGAGCTGCGGCCGAGGTTTGTAAACGTTGCTCCAACCCCCGGCTTGACCCTCCCTGTATTGTTCGTCGCATCTCCCCAGGGAGAGAGAGGGGTGGAGCCAGGGGCTGTGTGCGTGAACCACGGCAACTGGAGGGGCGGGAGCGCTGCCCCGGGACCGTGAGGGAACGACCCAACTCACCCTCTCCCCCCTTCTCCATTTCCCCTCACACCCCCCTCCCCCTTTCTACCCCTTTCTACCCCTTTCTTCCCCGTCTACCCCTCTCTCTCCACCTCCACCTCCACCTCCACCTCCACCTCCACCCGGGGTAGATCTACCCGAGCCGAGAGTAGATTACTCGAGCGCGGGGCCCCCTTAAGCGCGGGGCCCAATTGGGAGCAATTGGTTGAATTGGCTTAAGGCCGGCCCTGAGTAGCAAACAAAGGGGAGGTAGGAGAACTCTGTGAAGGATGAGAGGGAGGGCTTTTGGTATGGAGGTGATTGCACAATCAAGAAAAAAAAAATGGAATTAAACAAATTACAGTTTGTAATAAATGAGACACAAGGCTGTGATATTCCTGTAGATCAGAAAGGTGATTAGTGATTACAGTAACTGCGGAGTGTAGCAGAATCCTCATTTATCTGTAGAGGCTATGTAACCACCCACTCCATAATTTACCTTGGTGAGGCAGGAATAGCTAAAAGAATTCAATAGCCACTTACTTGTTCATGCTTTGAGTTTTGCTGGGTCAACATATATAGCTAGTCAACTTTATTTTACAATATCTTACATTCCTCTGTAAAGCTGAATAAAACCCTCTCAGTTCAGTTTATTGCATAGAGTAAGCACAAATATGTATATACTTTAAACACACTAGACCACAACAATATAGGAGCATGTGTAGGCCACTAGACCCTGCCCTGCCATGCAGTGTGATCATGACTGTTGTAAAATCTCTCTTCAATTTAAACATTAGTTTGCATCAGCATTTCTATTGATAATTACCAATACCATGTTGGGAGACGATAAGTTACAGTTACTCAGATTGTTCAGAGTACATTCTGTTGCAAACATAGAACAAACCCCATGTATTTATTTTTCAGACTGGTGTGTGTGTGTGTTTGGGGGGGGGGTGAGTTTCTCCAGAATTTTTGTCTACCTTCGATCTTCCAGCATCTTCAGTTCCTTCTTAAACACTTGTATTTATTTTGTGATTTAAAAAAAAATGTAAAACATTCCACATGTTATATTAAAACTCAATATAGAGACACATGAAGAGATATTCATGTAGATGACCAAAATATATTTAACCACACAAAACATAGTAAATAGAACAGTACAGCACAGGTACAGGCCATTCGGCCCACAATGTCCATGAAAAAGAGTCTTGAAGGAGGAACAAGGGTCAGAGAGAGAGATTTGGGACATAGATTCAATAATGTATGGCTCAGGCAGTGGAAGGTGATGCTGGTGATAACCTGGTAGGCACAATGGGACCGGATTGGAGGGATACCAGAAAGGTGGGGGGTTATAGTGCTGGAGGAAGCTGTGGAGATAGAAAGGGTTGGGGTCAGGACGGCATTTAATGGAGAGAACTGTAAACACCAAAGGTAAACACTGAATCGTTGGCTAACGTGCACACGGGATGACGGGTGAACAAAGTTCAGAGCAAGTTTGCAGCAGAATTATCAAATAATCACATAAATTAGAAGTAAATAAGATGATGCTGTCGCTCTTCTACAATCGAATATTGGGATTAAGTTGGCATATGGGTTAAACGGGAATTCTTTGCACTCACCCTAAGTCGCTTTATAAGTTTCTCGGGAGGGGGCGGTTTGGCCTGGAGTCTGTATTCTTGAAATATATCATTTCTTGATTTGCTGCGGGCATGTCCGTGAAATCCAGTCGGAAACTAGAGAGGGGGAATAGTATCAATGAATACAGATAAAGGCTGAGCGGGACTTTCTCGTGCGTTATACAATCGGTGTTTCATGAACTTCCAAAAGTAGCTTTCTTACCCAAGATCCAGTGATGGCCCCAGCCATAGCGGCTGGTAAACTCTCTTTATCTGTGAATGGGTTTCCTTGGAACCGGTGTTGAGCTTATGTTGATGTCTTCCCCCAGTTGTTTACTCCGTTGCTACACTACACACTTGGTAGGCGTGCACAATTGCATATAAAATATAAACCACACTGTCCACCTACAAACATTGTACTCAATGTTGAACGGTGACCTGATAGTTGAGCATGAATAAAGCCGTGATTCTCAATTGGCCGCCCTAAACCAAACATTAGGAGTAAAATAAATCCAAAGGGACAGAAGGCACACAAAAAATGGACGTGGAGGCACAAGTGCAGATGCTGGAATCCTGCGAAAAAAAAACCAACAATTGCTGGAGGACCTCAGGAAAATATGTTTTCATTTGTAACGTTATCAAACAAAGGAAGAGTAAAGAATAGATGGGGGGGGGGGCGATAAAACATCCTACATAGGAATGCGCAAAGGCGACACATAATTTAAAATATACAGAAATTAAGTCCGAAGGAGAGACATCCATACCAAAGATCCTATAGCGCTATAGGATCTTTGATTCATACAGTACAGAAAAGAAAGCGAGAGCAAAGTGTTGCAGAGTGAAGAGATTGGTGAAATTTTGCATTTTCTGCATCCGCCACTCCAGGCTGTAAAATGTCACCCTAATTTAAACTAAAGTCAGATTGAATTAACAATCTGTTGCTTCTAATCAGAGCAGACTGTGGTATCGGGCACTGCATTTCCCTCACAAGTCAAATTCTATTTTTACGGTTCATCTTAAAACTGCACTGAATGATGGAAGGCAGGGCATGTCCGGACCTTTAGACAGGAACCGACATAGGCACTCGGAGGAACAAATGATAGCATGTATTGGAATCTGGAGACATAAAAAGTCACAAAAAAATGTAGCACGTCCTTACATAAAGAGAGGAATAATGTATGAAAGCATCTGTGATCGGTTCATCTCGAGAAATACCTGAAAACTCGAATGCTGTTCTGCCTCAGGTCAAAGGTCTGAGCAAAAGCTGAGTTTGTGGGGAAAGAGCCTCCCATGATCTTTGTTTGTGTGTGTCTATATTCGCAATATCTTCTTGCAAAGCTCTTAAACTTGCTGAACCAGAGAGGAAGGGGGAGTAATGGAGGGATAAGGATCATGTGCAGGCAGACTAAATTAATTAGAACTACATAGACCTGGGGACATTATTTTTATCTTTGCATTATTGTTTGTATTTATGTATGTACTGATTTTATTGTATGTTATATGTAACTGTCAGTTATACCACTCAGGGAAGGCTATTCTAACTACAAAATCGATTTCTTAAACAGAACACAATTTCGGTTCAAAAGAACAAACATGAAATAACAATCATAAACGATTACGTCCTTCCTCCCATTATACACAGTTTTGTTGATGCAAGACGACATTTAATTTTGCCTTCCATCACCGCCACGATCATTCTGTCTCTCTTCAGATGAAAAGTACCATTATACATGTTGTTCCAACAATAATTTTGAATCCACAGAATATGTACATGGAATTGGAAAAGATCACTGGTGATAATCTCTCGGATTAAGTTATTCGTGCAGCATGCATGCAGAATTATTTAGTGCAGATTGACGGAGATGTTATGAACATTTTAGTGAAAAACAAAGTAGTGTTTGCAAGGGGGCCAAAGGAGAAAGTGACAGGTTTCGCGGTGGTGCAGCGGTAGAGTTGCAGCCTTACAGCGCCAGAGATCCGGGTTCGATCCTGACTACGGGTGCTGTCTGTACGGAGTTTGTACTGTGACCGTGTGGTTTTTCTCCTGGATCCTCATCACACCTTCCGTAAAGATTGTAAATTGTCCCTAGTGTCAGGGCATAATTTACACCGAGTCCGTACCGACCAGCGAGTTCGTACACTTACACTGAAATGTGAGGGTTTTTAAGCGTTAGTTAGTGTACTAGCTAACAGTGTTAGTATTTTTAGTACTAACTAACACAGAATTGTTAATGTAGTTAGTGTACCAACCGTGGTTAGTCTCCAGGGATCGTTGGTCGGCATGGACTCGTGGGCCGAAGGCCGCAGCATCTCTAAACTACACTAAACGTGGGGAGATATACATATCTCACACACTGGGTAGATTGATAACGATTGAAATGGTTGCTGCAACTCAGTGGGACAGGAATCTCTCGGATTAAATATTTGGTCAGGCGAGCTTGCAAAATTATTCGGTGCAGGTTGACGGAGACGTTATGAAAAACTTTAAACAAAAAAGAAAGCAACGTAGTGCTCGCACGGGTGGCAGAGCAGGAAATGCGAGCTTTCTGTGTGGACATGGGGAGACACACACACACACACTGGCCATGGTCGTCCAATGGAGCGCGGTTTGGTTCCATCCTCGAGCTCGCCTCGCCGCCGCCTTTCCCGCCTTATTCAGCAGCCGGGGCTTCAATCACCAGGTCGTCGTCTACCGGGATGCGGAGCGGTAGGGGCAGTAAAACATGACAGGATTTCACAATATGTTTACATTTCTGTGCCAAAATGGCACTTTAGAAGGATAGGGACACAGGTAGGAGGGTAAATGCCTGCGAGTGTGGGGATTACCTCAGGGCTCCCTCCATCTTCCTACCCAGGGAGGAGAGCGCCAACGACAGCTGTTCAGTTCAGTTTATTGTCACGTTTCCCGAGGTTCATTGAAAAGCTTTTTTTTGTTTGCTATCCGGTCAACAGAAAAGCCATACAATCAGCGCGAACAGAGACCATTCCTCTGGAGACCACGCTAGTGTAGTGTGGTGTGAGCCCTGTGCTCTCGGCCAAAGGACACTACCACGGCGGGAAAATGGGCGCAAAGTCACCGAGCGATCCCCGGGATGGTGGGAGAGCGGCTTCCAATTCATCCAAGCAGGAGGTGACAGCAACCCGGCGACCTGTCAGCTTCACGGGGCAGGTGCTGCCGGGGTCTTGCCAATGCCGGCACTAACCATGTCGGCGCTGAGCGGCTGCATCACTTTAGTTTAGTTTATTATTGTCACGTGTAGCGAGGTACAGTGGAAAGCTTTCTGTTGCCTGCTATCCAGTCAGGGAAAAGACTACTTTATTACAATCACACTGTACAGATACTGGATAAGGGAATAAGGTTTAACGCAAGATAAAGTCTAGTAAAGTCCGATTAAGGATAGTAAGTATCAGGTCGATGATAGATCAGGCCAACTCTCTTGCTGGTGATAGTATGGTTTGTTGCCTGATAACATCTATGAAAAACTGTGCCTGAATCTGGAGGTATGCATTTTCACACTTCTGTACCTCTTGCCTGATGGGAGAGGAGAGAAGACTGGATGAGACTCATTGTGTTTGCTGGTGGCCTTGCCAAGGCAGCGTGAAGTGTAGAGGAGTCGATGGAAGGGAGGTTGGTCTGCATGATGGTCTGGTCTATGTACACAACTCTATATAATTCCTTGCAGCCTTGCATGGAGCTATTTCCAAACCATGCAATGATGAATCCCAATAAAAGGCTTTCTATCGAGCATCTGTAAAGGTTGTTGGACTTGCTGAACTTCCAAAGCCTTCTAAGTAGAGGCTTTGGTATGCTTTCCCCGCACCGTCTTGGGTGGTTCTGTGCCACAGAGAACATCAGTACAGCAACCCCAAACCTAGGCAGGTGCATTTTACAAAATATATTGTTGTACAAACCTGTGAGTATTCACTGCTGGTCTAAGAGTGCATTAAGGGCCTGTCCCACTTTCACGACCTAATTCACAACCTCTGCTGAGTTTGCCCATGTCTCATACTCGCAGCATGGTCATCACGAGGTATTAGGAGGCCCTAGGAGGTCGTAGCAGGCCGTGATGCTAGTCATAGGTACTTGTGGCATCAAGTAGGTCGGGCGTTTTTTCCAGCATGATGAAAAATGTCCATGAGTAAAAGATGTCATGAATTAGGTCGTGAATGTGGGACAGGCCCTTTAGCAATCAGTGCTCTGCAGGGTGCCAGTGTACCAGTCAGAAGAAGAATGCCTGCAGAACCCTTAAAAACATAGAATACTTTTTAATCTTGGTCACTTGCACATTTTATATGCATGTAAGGGAATTGTTTCAGCAAGTAGTGAATACCAAAACTGCATTTATGTATTTTCACATCCATTTTAGGATGTCATGGAGTCATAGGCCGTGATGTGGTGCAGCCGCATACCCAACAGGTGAGTCATGGCCGACCACAGCTCAGAGGTGAACTGTGGCCCCCGGTCCAAGGAAATGTCCACCGCCACCCCAATCTAGCGTGTGGACAATGCACTAGCGCACGTAGCTGTTAAAGTATCGGCCAGTGGTATGGCCTCCGGCCACTGCGTGAAGCGGTCCACCACCGTGAGGAGATGGGTGATGCCCCGGGACGGCGGGAGAGGCCCCACAATGTCCATGTGGAGGTGGTCCACGTGGAGGTGGCTGGCGTGGTAGCTCAAACTCCTGGGGGGGGGCGCCCAGACGTGGCGCTGGATTTTTGCCTTTTGGCATGGATTGCAGGTGCGGGCCCAGTGCTTGCGCAGACCATGCCACATGAACCGAGCAACCACAAGTGGCGCCGTCGTCCGAATGGATGGGTGAGCCAGCCCGTGGATCATGCCGAAAACGGTGGGGTGCGGCTGACCGGATAACACATTGCAAAGTATTGTTGCTCCTCCAGGGCCGAGAGGGACATCCTCAAGGCGAAGGCCGGAGATGGCAGTCCGGTAGGCGGACATCTCACCGTCCGTGAGCTGAGCCACTGCCAGTGCAGAATAGTCAATGCCGGGCGCCACCTCGAAAACGGCGTAGACGACGGGTCGGGACATTGCGTCGGCCAACCGATTCTCCTTCCCCTCGATGAAGCGGGTGGAGGTAGTGTACTCCGAGATGTACACCAACTGCCGCTGCTGCCGTGCGGACAAGGGCGAAAGTGAGCGGCTTGTGGTCCATGTAAGCGGTGAATGGACGGCCCTCCAGGAAGTAGCGGAAGTGGTGCATCGCCAGGTACAGAGGCAGGAGCTCGCAGTCGAATGCGCTGTACTTCCTCTGATCGGTGTTGTGGTGCCGGCTGAAGAAGGCCAGGGGCCGCCAACCACCGTCCGTCAGTTGCTCCAGCATGGCACCAAATGCATGGAACCGCGCCTTGTGAAGTCACGAGGTGGCCGAGGAAGTTGATGGTGGGCATCCCAAACAGGCACTTCGCGAGGTTCACAGCCAAACCATGCTCACTGAGCCGCTGACAGAGCTGCCGGAGGCGGGCACAGTCCCCGCCAGCCCCCGCTTGCCTTGGGGACCATGTGGAGTGGGGACATCCATGGGCTGTTCGATGGGCGGACGATCCCCAAGGACTCCATCATGCAGAACTCCTGCCGTGCCAGACATAGCTTATCAGGCAGCAGTCGGTGTGCTCATGCGTGGAGGGGTGGGCTGGTAGTTGATATGAAATGCACCACCCCTTGCTTAGGGGTCGATGACCGGAACTGTGGGGTCAGGATGTCCGGGAATGCGGCCAAGACCTGAGCAAACCAGGAATCCACGAATGACAGGGGCTGTGCAATTGGCTCATCCAGATGCAGCGTGATTGGCTCTATCGTGGCGGCGTGGACCAAGCGCTGCCACCTGTACATCTTAAAAATAATAATATCAATCTGAAGATATTGCTTAAATGTAACGAACCTAGGGAAAAAATGAAAGTAAAATAAAGAAAATATAAATTAGGATTTTTAAGCACTAGATTGATGTGTTCAACATCATGTCCATCAGCTCAGTTGACTAAAGTAGAGAGTATTGGCTATCTTTGGAGCAGCTCGCATAGAATCTTTGGCCAGCAACAGCACAGAGTCCATGACCAGTTAAAATACAGGGAGTGTTGATGATGCCAGTATATTATTGTGTAATCACCATTCTCATATCCCAATTCCTCTTCAACTCTGCATCTTTTCTGTTTTATGAGATGGTGTGAGCATGTTTACTTTCTCTACCCATCATGGACCTCCCCTCATTCAGCTGGTACAGAACTCCCACCTTGTCCTGTTGTGTTTATTGGGTAACAAGAGCCAAGAAAAAAGTCGATCATGATTTGATCTGCTACTTGCAACGTATTACTTCACATACCAGCCGGCTGTGTATATTACTGGATAGGGCTACACAGTGGCGCGACAGTAGAGCTGCTGCCTTACAGCGTCAGAGACCCTGGTTCGATCCTGACTATGGGTGCTCTCTGTACGGAGTTTGTGACCATGTGGGTTTTCTCCGGGTGCTCTGGTTTCCCCCCCCACTCCAAAGATGTACAGGTTTCTATGTTAATTAACACTGGTAAAATTGTAAATTGTCCGTTGTGTGTAGGATAGTGTTAGTGTATGGGATGATTGCTGTCGGCGTGTACTTAGTGGGCCGAAGGGCTTGTTTCTGCGCTGTACTAAAGTAAAGTGAACCAAAGTAAAGTTCAAATGTAGGATCGGGTCTTAGTGAGTCACAAGTGAGTTGCAGGCAGGAAAGTGTTAAGTTCCTAGAGTCCAAAGCCAAAGTCCAAAGACGCCTTCCGGAGTTGCCGCTGAGTAGCCGAGGACGGTGCCTTACGGGCTGGAACCTCCCGAGTCGGAGGTAGAACCTCGCAGGTCGGAGGTGGAGCCTTCGCAAGTCAGAGCCTCGCGGGCCGGAGCCTCGCGGGTTGGAGATGGAGCCACGTGGATCGACGAAGCCCGCATCCATCGGTGCCTGGATCTGCAGAGGCCGTGGCTGAGGCCTGGGTTGGCGCCACAGAGGTGTCCGGAGAGGACCCGGCAGCATTAATGGAGAGGCAGGTGCCGGTGGTCGATGATGGTGCCATGAGACGGACGAGGACGGACACGTGGAAGTGAAGACGCTGCAGAAGGAAGGAATAAAGGATGACATGGCGTGGGGGGACTGCCATGAGGGAGGGGGAAGAGCACACAATCTTGTCTCGGAGATCTACGGACAATTCCTTCGTCTTCATGGCTTGGTTTTTGTTCTGACATGCACTGCCAACTGTGGGACCTTATATAGACAGGTGTGTGTCTTTCCATATCATGTCCAATCAATTTAATTTACCACTGGTGGACTCCAACCAAGTTATAGAAACATCTCAAGGATAATCAATGGAAACAGGATGAACCTAAGCTCAATTTTGAGTGTCATAGCAAATGGTCTGAATACTTATGTAAATGTGATATTTCAGATTACTTTTTAATTACTTTGCAAACATTTCTAAACACCTGTTTTCACTTTTTTGTTCTGTGGTATTGTGTGTAGATTGATGATAAAACATTTTTTTAATCCATTTAAAAAAAAGGCTGTAACATAACAAAATGTGGAAAAAGTAGAGGGGTCTGAATACTTTCTGAATGCACTGTACATTAAAAGACCTCGTCAATTTCTGGCATTACCAGTATATTATCACCAACATGCACATCTTTCTTCTTTTTTAGGCATTCTGAAGCATTTCATGCTGCTGGTAGTGCAGGAGACTCGGGTTCGATCGTAACCTTGGGTGCTGTCTGTGTGGAGTTTGTACATTCTCCCTGTGACTGAAATCCTGAGTGTTTCCTCGAAGTACCGCGGTTTCTTCCCATATTCCTAAGGTTTGTAGGTTAATTTGACTGTGAATTGCCCCTAATGTATAGGGTTCAAGAAGGAACTGCAGATGCTGGAAAATCGAAGGTAGACAAAAGTGATGGAGAAACTCAGCGGGTGAGGCAGCATCTATGGAGCGAAGGAAATAGGCAACGTTTCAGGCTGAAACCCTTCTTTAGATGTATAGGGAGTGGATGCAAAAGTGGCTGATCAGGTGTGGACTCAGTGGGCTGAAGGGCCTTTTTCCATGCTGTGTCTCTAAACTAAACTAATAGATATGTACTTCCCAAGTCATCTTTCCAGGCAAATGAAAAAAAAACTTTTAGTTTCTGCTATATTATTTTCCTCCTGGTAATGTTTAATATCTATTTTAAAATTTGTTTGGAAGGTTATTTGCCTGAAATATTCCGTTTTTCCATAGATGTGCCCTGATCTGCTCAATGTTTTCTGAAACTTCTTTTGTAATTTCTGGTAATTTGCCCTTTCTACGTTCACTCATTTTATATTACACCTCTTCTCTCCCTTGAGAAATGATAAAAACTACAAAGGTAACTTACTTATTTTTGACTAGTTGGTGGATAATTGCTACAATCTGCTAATGCCATTAGCTTAAAATATAGAAAACTAACTGAAACATGGATTCAAACACAACATGGAGCTCTTTAGTTTCTCCCATGTTCATGGATTTGGCCCATTCAGACAAAAGCTTTGACAAAGCTTTGACATTTGTATTATGGAGAAAAATAAGCTGGTTATAGAAAACAAATAATTCTGCAACCTTGCATTTTCTAATATGCATCTTACTGGTTAAGATGAATAATCCTTTAGACCCATTCGGATCTGTGATATGAGATGCAGACAACTTACATATCATTTTATAAAGTCATTTTTGATTAAATTTGTTTTCATGCTTTTTTTTTTACTTTCTTAATAATGGGTAATCCCATATTGCATAGCAGTCTATCTGACCTTTGTTTTTCTACCTTCTGTCTTAATTCTTTCTTAACTAGGAATATTGCATCTGTGGGTTTACTATTTGTAAGGACCACATACCCAGAAACAAAGATCCCTTCCTCTGACAGAAGGGTCTCGACCTGAAACGTTGCCCATAACATCTCCCCAGAAATGCTGCCTCACCCGCTGAGTTACTCCAGCATTTTGTGTCTACCCCAGAAACAAAGATGTGTGGCTTCAGGAAAGATGCCAGATTGACAATAACTACACTGACAAGTGGAGGCGAGTTGATCCAATCCTGGCTAATTGGATGGACCTGTTGCTCCTCTGGCTGCGGCCTTAGCTCAGTCCGGAGCACGGGCCATAATGCCGGTATTTTCTGGTAGCCAGGTGTTCGAGGTGCCGGTTGTTGGCTCCTCCTGGGCTGATTGCTCTGTGACCAGGCACGTGCCGTGAGTAATTACTCAGGGTAGGCACTCAGTCCGCTTAAAAAAATTAAACCGCGCATGCGCAGATTGTTCTCTCCGTTAAAAAAATAAAAAAATAAAAATAGTGACAATTCAATTTGCCCAAGGCTTCTTAGTCTCCTTTATGCGGAATCACTGAATGGGGCGGTTGGGGGGGGGGGGGGTGAAGGGTGATGGCAGACGGAGAGATGGAGAGATGGTGGGAAAAACGGGAGTACAGGGAATAGTTGAATCAATCAGTTGTCATCTTATTGAATGACAACACTTGTTCAAGGGAGCAATTGGGGGAACAGTTCCTTTCACAGCGTGTGGAGAGTCTGTGCCAGGGGTAAAGTTGTGGGGAGGGCACGACTGTTGTGAAGGAGGGTGTCGGGGATATTGCCAGTAACTCACTCACAACTACCGCAGCTCTCCGGGCGCGAAGCCATGCACTGTAGCTGGGGATAGAAGCAGCTCGGGGAGCAGCCACCGGGACCCGACAGCAGAACTGGCCGCCACTTCAGCGCCTTCTGCCAGCCCGCTCACCTTTGGCAATGCTCTCCGTCGGAACACCTATCACCTGCCGTTCGCTGACTTCGCTCACTTCAGCGGCTTCCTGCAAATCCTTAAATTCCCACAGCCGAGTAATTCGCTGTCGGAATTTAAGGACATGAGTGAGGCTAGCGAGCGGCAGGAGAGAGGTTTTTAGGCGGTAGACTGCCAGAGGTGAGCGGGGACCAGCAGAAGGAGCTAAGGTGGCAGCTGGTTCCGCTGTCTGGCCCGGCGGCCGCTCAGCCACCCGGGCTACTTCTCTCCCCCCCCCCCCCCCCCCCCCCCGGCCTCAATGCGGTGGCATTCCACGTCTCCGTGCAAGGAGCGTCGCAAGTGGCATTATCCCAATCCCCTCATTCATGACATTCGTGCCCTCCCCGCAACTTTAACCCGGGCAAGACTCGCCAAATGCTTGGAAAGAAGCTCTCCCCCACACCACGGGAAGTACGGTATTTAAAAACATCACCAAGAAATGTACTTGCCACATCATTGGTACACGAGCTCCATTCTTCTCTCTTTGTTACCTAACATACACTTAAAATATTGACAAACCATATTTGAAACCCCCGCCAAGAAACTTGCACTGCACATGCACAGTAGACTGATGTGCATGCACAGTGCTGCAAAGGCAGAATTTCAGCTGCCTTCAGCCCTGTTTGAAACTGACGGCTTCAGGCAGCGCTGACGGTATGTGGGCTGCACAGACCACGACAACCTTCCCGTGTTACAAGCGCTGCGGATGAAAGGCACAGAGAATTATGCCGACCTAAGAGATCGGTCTCTCACATAGGCATAATTCTCCCCTGCCTTTACTATTTATATTTAGTAATGACTATGTTATAATTTTAGTCAGGGTAGGCAGTGCCTACCTTGCCTACCCTGACGGCACGTGCCTGCCTGTGACGGAGATGGGAGTGGCTCTTAGGGAGATACAACCCCACCCCCCATTAGCGATGGTCCTGGGACCCTGATTTGACCAAGGCCTGCCTCAATCCCCGTTTGTCTGTGGGTTGTAAACCGAGGTGTCTAGGTGGTGAACACATGTTAATCACTATTTGGGAGACGAAGGGGGTGCCCTGGCTGGTGAGTTGGTCCTTTGGGAGGCCGACTGGAAAATAGGGGGAGCAGTTCTCTAGTAATAGGTTTACTTGTGGCCTTCCTGAGGCGGTATTCGGGTAATTAGGGTAACTCGATGATGGTCAGTGGCACGGAGGAGGGTGGGGGGGGGGGGGGGGGGGGGGGGGGTGGCGGTTAGAGTGGTTGAGTGCCGTCTTCTGGCACCAGTGGAAAATGTTCCATACCTTGGTGTTAAGGGATAGTCAGTATGATCGGTCCCATAGCCATTCTGTACTCTTCTGGAATCACAGGTACCCTCTTAGTGGATGAGTGAGCCAATTCCACTACGGTGCCTATTTTCAATCATGGTACAACCAATCATTCCATTGGCTTACATCTCCGCAACGTAATACAAGAGGCCGTTCTTACCATAAAGTCATTATCTGGGAGTGGATCTGGGCTGGGCCTCGATCCCAGGTGAGTAGGGTATCATCCCAGGGTATGTTACCAGTCTGAGGACGCTGAGCCGTGGCTTGTATAGCTTGGGCTATCTCGGCACACTCGGTGATTTCCTCATATGTCCGAGAAGCTTGTTGTGCCATTATATATTGGTCCTCCACCAGCAGGCTCCATAGATAGTGCTCCATCACGCCGTGGTCCACTGATGTATGTCAGTGAGGCTGGAGCTACCAAGTGGTAAGTATCCTTAGTTGGGCCAGGTCATCTCAGGGAGGTCCATTAGGGTAGTAAATCCCCTGTGAAACTGCTGTGCCTCAACCTCTCCTGGAATGATGCCAAGCGATGTAGTACTTCAGCCTTGACAGAGCTGCCACACAGGAGTGCAAAAACAGGTTTATTTACAGATTTTTTAAAAAAGGGACAGTTAGCTACAGTTCCAAGTCTGTGAGGGTACACAGTTCCTCATCATCTGTGGCTGGTGAGGAGGCACTGGCAGTCTCCTGCTGCTCCCGGCAGATCAACGTTGCTTCAAGGCACAACAAGAGGCACAGCTAGTAGGAGTGCTCCAGTTTCCCCTCTCTCGCTCCTGACTGGAACTGCCTTGATGTTTAAGGAGACGGGTTGATGAGGTGCAGGTCAGTTGATCCAATCCTGGCAACTTGATGGCAACTCTTACTCCTGTGGCTGTGGCTTCAGCTCGGTCTGTCGTGCTGTCCAGGGTGTGCCAGTGTTTTCCAGCAACCAGGCACTGTTGCTTGTTGGCTCCCCTTGGCCTGTCTGCCGGTGCAGGGATCGGAGCGGCCTTAGGGTGGATGCATTGCCACAGGCCTTAATAACATTGATCTAAACTTGAATATGAAGTCATAATATTTTTCAGAGCTGAGATGAAATGTTAAAATGTGAGAATTATTTGCATTCTTTGTTACTTTCTTTCACTTGATGCATAAATGATTACAATCCATTTAACTGGAGTATTTGATGTACACGAGCATTTAGTTTTAAAACAGGAACATGTATTTCAAGTTTTATTCTTTTCCAGCAAATATTGCAGAAATGACTTCAAACGTATGGAACATTAGAGAGATGTTAAGCATCCCAACAGCACTTGGGTAAGTGGCAATATTTAAAAAAATGCTTTTACATTACCGCTGAGGTGGTAATTTCGATATAGATGCACTGGAGAGTGGATGACATTGCATAAAATTGGATTAGGAAGAAAAGGATTTATATATTTTATGACAAATTCATGCTGTATTGCAATGTTTGCACCCAATTCTGGTGGTTGTTCTGACCAACAGGAAATTACACCAGGCGCTTCCTGCCACAATTCATCCAAATGCAGATGTAATTTATTGCAAGAACATGCATGAGATTTACTGAAAATGTACTGACAAATTAGGTCAAATGGTCCTGACTTGCAACCTTCATTTTTTATTTGCACTTAAATAAAAAGCATCTGGTAGTCATTTTTAGATGTACCTTCTCCCTGTGGATTTTCCCATCTTCATGAGAGCCTGAGTAGCAAGCAACCACCATCTGTGAATGTGCTTCAAAAAGCGAGAAAAGTGTGATTAGCGCTACATATGAAACTCAGTTGAGTGTACCAAAAAAGAGGAAAAACATAATTGCATCTTGATTGTAGTAAAAATGCAGTGTTTGTTGCATCCTACATTTTTGGTGGCATTGCTGCCTTCTATCCTGCCTTTGTAGATCAACTTGATCAACATTAATATATTGTGACAAATAACTCTTTCTGAAGACACAAAGAACTGGAGATGCTGGCTTACAGAAAAGTACATAAAGTGCTGGAGTAACTCAGTGGATCACAAGCATCTCTTGAAAACATGGATGTGATATTTAGGGTTGGGATCTTTCTTCTGACTGATTGTAGCAGGGGGAGAAAGCGGGAAGAGAGGTGAGGGAGGAACAAAGTGATAGATAGATACATGGAAGGGGGGCTTTTGATTGGGAAATGGGTGGACAAAGGCCAGAGATGGGAAAAAGACAGAAGGCTGTGAGATAAGAGTCGAAGATGTGCCAAATGTAAGCCAGAGGAAGGGATTTGGGTGGAAGGATAAGGTGTAAGAGGACAGGGGCAGATAATGAGGGAAATGGGTGTGTATCCAGGTGAAGCACAGAGAAAAGAGGGGAGATAAGGGGGGGGGGGGGGGGTTGTTGGAGAATTCAAAGTTTATACCGTTAGGTTGTAAAGTTCCTGGGGAGAGGGTGATTTGCGTGGAAATGGATGAGTGAACCAAGAAGTTGCAGAGGTAGTGGTCTCTGAGGGAAACTGAATGATTGAGGAGGGTGCAGTCTCTGCGGAAAGTGGAAATTATCTATGGATGCAGTTGCACAAGATTTCATTTGATATATAAATATAGGCAGTGTTCCTTTTTCTTCTCATGGTGTACTGTTTAGGGGAAACAGTTTCAACAATCAGCTGTACAGGTCTGTCAGGAATTGATATGCCGAGGACTTGGGCCTAGGTTTTTTTCTAATTACTGTCCAATTTGTAGTTGATTTGGATTTGCAAGCAAACAAAATTAATTTGTTACATTTGATGTTCTCAAATGTACATGGGAAATATAAGACTTGCACCTAAACAAAGTCTGCTAGTTTTTATGTTCTTTCAGAAATTAAGTGAAATCTATAGCTGTCCTCTTCATCCAAATTCTCTTCATTTCTACACCAAACAATAAGTATTTATATATACATCCATGACAATGCATGCTGCTGTACTGTATCCCCAGTGTATTTCATTTTAGGAGTTATTTTATCTGTTGATGTTATCTTACATAAATAGGGATTTTGCTTATTGTCATATCTTTTATGTTGATTTCCATTCAGCTTTGATTACGACATTGATTTTCTTTTGTGATGCGGATTGTTCAGTGAGAATATGTTTGCTTTGATATTACAAAAAATGGAATGGAGACGTGGGAAGCAAGGCAACTATCACCACTGTATCGCTTCCTTACTGCATATCAGCAAGTCAATTTGCAATGAAGGAAAAGAGTCAGACACCAGCTCCCTAAATTCCGGGCCAGTGTGATCCTATTCGAGTGAAAAACAAGACTGGAAAGATAAGAAAACCTTGGTTGACAAGGGATATTGAGGGACTGCACAGGAAAAAGAAGGAAGCATATATCAGGTATTGGTGGAAGAGTGGACTGTAAAGAAGGTTGTCAAAGGTTACAATAGTTGATTTGATCAACTAGGTAATTGTCAATGGAATGACAAATGAAATTTAATTGAGCCAAGTGGAAAATGAACCAGGGCAGGACAAACACAGTGAATAGCAGTGCCCTCGAGATTGTTGCAGAACCGAGACCTGAGTGGTGCAAATAAATAGTTTCCTGAAAGTGGCAACACAGGTAAATAAGGGTTGAAGGAGTATGGCAAGCTTAGAGTACAAGAGTCGAGACATCATGTTACAAGATTGCACTTGGAATATTGTGTGCACTTCTGGTCGCCACACAAGAGGAAAGATGTGATTAGGCTAGAGAAGTTGTGGAAAAGATTCACAAGGATGTTGCCCGATTGGATGGCTTGAATTATAAGGAGAGATTGAAAAGGCTGGGTCTGTTTTCCGTCGATCAAAAGAAGCTGAGAAAATATATGATAGAGGTAGGTAAAATGTGAAAAGTATAGATATGGTAGATAGTCAAAACCTGTTCCACATGGTTGGGCTGTCTAAAATTTGAGAGCATAGGTTTAAAGTGAGAAGGAGAAGGTTTAAAGGGGAACTGAGGGGTTTTCTGCATACATGTTGGTATCTAGAATAAGCTGCTAGAGATGGTGGTGGAGGCAGAAACAATAACAACATTTAAGAAACATCTGGACAGATACTCGGGTGAGCAATGTGAAAAGGGATATGAAATTAATGCAGGCTGATGTGTTTAGTGGATGAAGGGCCCGTTTCTATGCTGTACAACTCTATGACTATATATTTTTGTAGTTGCTACCAGCAATCTCCTAAGCATTTCAGAGGCTTCTGTCAGTGTACATTTTAAGGCCATGTTACTAGAGAACATTAGAACTTGAGGAAGAAGGCAGAGGTGTATATTAGATCAGATAAAAGGAAATATATTCATGGTAATTGTTACCTTTCAATAGACAGTAGACAATAGACAATAGGTGCAGGAGTAGTCCATTTGGCCCTTCGAGCCAGCACCGCCATTCAATGTGATCATGGCTGATCATCCCCAATCATTACCCCGTTCCTGCCTTCTCCCCATATCCCATGACTCCGCTATTTTTAAGAGCCCTGTCTAGCTCTCTCTTGAAAGCATGCAGAGAACCTGTCTCCACTGCCCTCTGAGGCAGAGAATTCCACAGATCTCAGAATGTTTGAACCCAAGATTACTTACCTGCATTCATTAAAAGATCAATGTATGTGGATCACTGTTGTGCTCAAGTAAACAAGTTGAGCTATCTTTCGCAATTAAACTTACAACTATCTGCTACAACTAACATTGAATTTCTAATTGAAGTCAGTTATAGTTGTTTCATATTTCTTGCCTGCTGCTTTTGCTGGCTGCCCACAGCATATAAATGGACATTAGCCAGTTTGTAGTTCACTACTTTGTTTGATACAGTAAGCAGTCTACCTCATCGTGGTCCTTGCATTTTGTTTTAAATACGCATTCTCTGTAGTTGTAACACTATATTCTGCATTCCATTCATTTTCCCTCTTGCTCTACTTAATGTACTCATGTATGGTATGATTTGTCTGGATAGCACGCAAAATAATGTTTCTCACTGCTTCTCGTAAAACGTGACAATAATAAACTCAATACCAGCACAATTTCCATAATTTCTATCATAGTCATTCAAAAACAGAGCTTTGAATTTACACAAATTGCATATGTATACAATATTGGAACTCTAACTACATCATCTGTATTGTCAAATTCACAAGATACTAGAACCTTAAATAAAAAACAAACTGCTGGAGCAACTTAGCGGTCAGACAACATCCATGGAGGTATATGGACAGACGACATCTTAGTGCGGGAACCTTCTTCATGATCGGAGGACAAATTATGTTTTGGGTCTGGACCAGTCTTGAGAAAGGTCCAGCCTTGAAATGTCATCTATCAATTTCCCTCCAGGGAAACTGCAGTTCCTCCAGCACTTTATTTAATCCCTTATTTTCATGAATTAAAATGCCACCTGTCCATAAACGTAGCACATCATGAGTGTGTGTCTGCTTCGCTAGAGGATCTCGTGATACCGCATGTCCTCACTCTTTGGCATTGATTGTTTGGGCACAGAAGGTGGATGCCTGAAATGAATTATTCCAAATGATTAGAAAATGATTCATTTGGAATGATCCACCTCAGGCATCCACCTTTTGTGCCCAAACATTGCTGCAGGGAAATTCACAGCTCAGTTAAAACCCTGACTTAGCATTGGATTAATTGCACGGTACTTACGTCATTAATATTGCAACCTAAATTTGCCTAAATTTGCTGCATTACAGCAGTGACTACACTTCAAAAGAACTAATTTGTTTTCATGCATTCGGGAATGTCTCGCACTCATAATGAAATGTAAGTCTCTTTACCTTTTTAACTTTTCTGTACTCTGGTCATGTCTGATGTCCAAAATAGCATGTAAAGAGCATCACTTACATTAAAAAACATTAGAACTTTTGAATTAATATTAAGACCTGGGCATCGTAAGCAATACCACCATTTATTGCCCACCCCGAATTGACCTTGAGAAGTTTAGGGCAAGTCATCTTCTGAAACTTTTGCGGTCCATCTGGTGAAGATACTCCAATGGTGTTGTATGTTGCGGAGTTCCAGAACTTATATTCAGCAATGATGAAGGATTGGCAATGTATTTCCAAGTCAGAATTGTGTGCAAATTAGAATGAAAGCAGCCAATGTGGTGTGCCAATAGAATTCTATATGCAGGCCATTGGAATGCAGGAATAGTTTTGATTTTTACAGACATCCGCAACTCAATTGTCTGTATTTCGTAAAATACACAAAAATTACTTCTACTGTATTGTAATGGATGGCATTACAATACAGTGTAAGACTGATAAAAAAGAACAAATGGAATGAACAAGTGGAAACTAATTCTGCTGTTTGTAGGAATGTATGTGTACACCTATGTTGGACTTTATGGAAGCTTGTTTATTTGTTGCGGTTTCTGTGTCAGTTATCCATAATGCAGGCATAGTCTGTACCTACTTTATTTCACAAATTTGGTAAGTGCTTTCAGAGTAGCCTAGGTGAGTAATTGCAGTGTAGATATACACAGCCGCCGTTGTGCATTGCAAAGAAAAGAATGAAGGGTTAGGGTGCCAGTGAAATGAGCTGCTTTGTCCAGGATGAGATTGAACTTCATGGGAGTTGATGGTGCTCTACTCAACTAGGCAAGTAGATTGTTTTCCCCAAACTTCTTCCTTGTATGTTTTAAATAGTAGAAAGGCTTTAGATTGTCATGATGTGAGTTATTTGTCACAGGATATCCAGCCTTTGCCCAGACCATTAACAATGGTATTTATGTGGCTGGTTGGGGTAGGCATCTTGGCCCTTCAAACCTGTTCTGCCATTTATTAAAATCACAACTAACTAAGCACAATGCTATTTTAATGCACTTTCCCCATATCCCTTGATTCATTTAATATCAAAAAATCAAATGATGTATTTTTTTAATGAACTGAAAGACTAAAACTTCACAGCTTAACGTGGTAGAGAATTCCAAAAATATCACTGCCCTCTGTATGTAGTGTGGCACCATGTAGTGCAGCTGTCTCACAGGTTCTGCAACCTGGCTCGTTTCTGACCTCGAGTTCAAAGGTTCAAAGGTATTTATTGGTCACGTACACCAATTGGTGTAGTGAAATGTTTCTTGCCAATGCAGCACATAAAAAAAGAATACAGACATAACAATAATAAAGAGATTTTAAACACAAAAAACATCCCCCACAATGGTTCCCATTATGAGGGAAGGCACAATGTCCAGTCCCCATCCCATGTCCTTCCATAGTCAGGCCTATTGAGGCCTCCGCAGTCGCCTTCACGGAGGCCCGATGTTCCAGGCCATTCTCGCCGGGTGGTGGTGCCCCGGCGTCGGGAGAATCCTCTCAGCGGCTCAGGACACTGGGAACGGCCGCTTCCATACCGGAGTCCGCGGCTTCCGAAGCCAACAAGGCCGCGCTGAATGGAGCTCCCCCACTGGCTCCCGATGTTGAAGTCAGCGCCGCAGCGCCGCAGCTGGCCACTCCACAGACCCACGGCTCCGCGATGTTTTTTTTTGTCGGCGGTTTCAGCTCACCGGAGCTCCAGCGCGGCGACCCAGGCAAGGCATCGCCTGCTTCGCCCCGCGATGGCGCTCCAGCGCTGCGCCGCTGCCGAAGCTGAGGTACTGGGCAGTCTCCTCAAGAAACACCGCTCTAGGCCTGCTGGTAGGCCGCGAGGACGGGTCGAAGATGCAGCCCGGAGAAAAGCTGCCTCCCGACCAGGTAGGGAATAGGAAAAGTAGTTTCCCCCTTCCCCCCCACCCCCCACATAAAAAAGAATAGACTCCAAACAAATACTTTAACTCACTAAAAATAAAAAAAAGAGTGAAACACAGACAGCTGCAGGCTGGGCAGCCATACCACACAGGACAGCGCCCCCTCCACACAGGAGTTTGAATATTCTCTGTGGGATTACATAGGTTTAATTCAGGTGCTCCAGTTTCCTTCCACATCCAAACAATGTGTTGGATGGTCGGTAAATTGGCTATTATAAATTACTATTGCTGGAAGTGATGGGGCAGGAGTATTGTTAATATATATATATATGAGGGAATAGGTTTGCAGGAAAAAAGTGGAGAATGGGCTTGCACTGTAATCTAGCATCTCAGTGGGCTGAATGGCTTCTACTGTGCCATTATATATAATTTTAATTCTGCATCTCAGTCTGAAATAGCTCACCTTTTATTCTGATAATATGTCCATTGTTTCTTTCCTCTATGACATCTTGTTTCATTGTTTAGGGAAGAAGACTAAACTTTTACTCAATATTGCAGGTGTGGTCTTACTGAGGCCCTATATAACTGCTGGAAGATATCCACTCCTGCACTCAAACCCTCTCTGAGTAAAAGCCAATATACCATTTGTCTTTTAAATCCATTGATTCGCCTGAATGTTGGCTGCACGGCCAATACAATTATTCTGCAATGGAAACTCAATGGAAAATGGAAAGTGACGGATTTGGCTTTGTATCAATGGATGTAATTTATTGCATGTTTAATGTTCACTTACTTCTAATTGTTTTAATGCAGGATGACTAAATCTGCCACTCGGAACAACGCTCCCTGTGACTATGCCAGCTTGACTGATTCTCAGTTTCTTTTTGGATCACAATTTTGTCCTGAAAATTCAGAGTCACAGGATTTTAACTTGCCTTCAAGAATACAGAAGAATTCCCAGCAGAACTCACAGCAGAACGAAGTAAGTGTGTCTGAATCTCAGTATTCCAATTTCTGAACTGCAAGTAAAAAACATTATTATGCCTTAAAATGTAATTGCATAGTGATGTCTTGTTTGCAGGAATATATGATGAAAAGATCAATTGTAACAAGAGGAACAATCATTTTGGATAAAGTATTTCGAGTCTTGAAACTGACCTGGGCAACATTCGCTGTGGTCCATATTATTCCATACTATGTATTCCCAGTGTTAGGTGGACATCTAATATCAGCAGTTGTAGTGCAATGCATGTATAAGCCTGGCAACATGTTGGAGTCCCCAGATTGTTAACAGTTACAACAAAGTAAGTAACATAGGGTATGTGTTCATCATGCAGGCCCCATTTAAAAGGTCATATTCGCACATTGAGACATTTTGCAAGATAGCTCTGAAACTTACTGGAGGTTGCTCATAAACTTTCCAAACCTATTTAGTCCGTGCTCAAACTAATGAGTTTTTTGGAGAATATAACTAATGAAAATAATACAATATGTTTAGATCAGTGATCATCTAGCATTCAGCACAAATGTGAGGTCAGGTGCAGCAGGGCTACTCTAGGAGATTGGCTGAGCCAGAGGAAGAGATACTGCAATGCATATTTGACAAGACCCTCTTCCCTTTAGCTTTACTCTCCACCATTATACTCCTCCCCCTCTCACTTCCCATTGACTCTGTGTGCTATGGGTATCTGGGTGCATGAGATTTTGTAAATCTAATTCATTTTTATCCCCGCTATTTGTTTTACCCATGAACTACTAGGATTCTTCAGACAAACCTGGAGGAGTCAATACAGAAGCTCATGCAGTGCTGGTCCGAAGAAACAAATGAGACCCTTTGCTACTGCTTTGCATTGGTCCATATTCAAGGATTCTGCAGCCAACCTAGTTGAATATGCCACTGTTGTCACAGATTTTGTCAGCAAGTGTGTGGAGCACCTGTGTGCTTCCCAACCGGAACCATGGATGAACTGTGAGATCCACTCCCAGGTGAAGCCCAAATCCAATATTCCAATTCAATTCAAACAAATACTAGGGGTACAACCTATGCAGAGTCATTAAGGATGCCAAGATGGAATTCTGGACCAAGTTGGAGTCTTGAGACAATAATACATATATCTATAAATTGTTGCAAAGCTTGTTTACTATTACAGGCTATAAAGCTAAGGTAAGCTGAATCACTAGCAACAATGGGACCCTCCCTGATGAACTCAATACATTCTATGCCAGTTTTGAACAGAAGGCTTGTGTCGGGACGCCATCTGGTCTGTCAGCCTCATGTTTGCCTGTATCAACGGTTAATGTGGCAGACGTAAGTTCAGCTTTCCTGATAGTGAATCTGTGGAAGGCAACTGGCCAGGATGGAATCTGTGGCTGCGACCTCAGGACCTGTGTGGATCAGCCGGGAGAAGTATCCACAGACATCTTTAACTCCCCACTACTCCATTCAGTGGTCCCCACCTGGTTCAAGAAGACCACAATCACCCTAGTGCCAAAGAAAAGTAAGGTAGTGTGCCTTAATGCCATCCTGTGGCTCTGACATCCACCATAATTAAGTGCTTCGAGAGCCTGGTGATAGCACACATTAACTCCAGCCTCCCACGCAGCCTTGATCCACTACAGTTTGCTTACCATTGCAATAAGTCTGCAGCATACACCACCTCCCTGGCCCTAAACTCATATTCTGAACACAGGGTCAACAAGACTCCTACATTAGATTATCAACTACAGCTCTGCCTTCAACACCATAAAGGGGCTGTCCCACTTGGGCGACCTAATTGGCGTGTTTAGAAGAGTTTGATAAAATGACATGTTGAAGACCTCCTTCGACTATGTAGAAGATCTCCTTCGACCTCCTTCAACTATGCTAAAGACCAGCTTCGACTAGCTATGACTAGCTACAACTAACTTAGAGAAAATTGGACACCGAATAGTGGAGAGTGAAGACGACCTCCTTCGATCTCCTTCCACCTCCCTTCGACTATGATGAACACTATCTACGACTACCTTCGACTACCCTCGATTACCTACGACTAACATTATGACCTACTACGATTGAACCTACAAGTAAAAAAAAGTATTGATTTTTTCCATAGCGATCTTTTTTGCTCGCGGGCATTTTTTAACATATTGTAAAAAACCTAGCTGAGGCCTCGAGTACGCGGAGACCACTCTCGAGCATGAAGGAGAGTTACGAAGACCTCCTACGACCTCGTGTCGATCATGCTGCGAGTATGAGTCGAGGGCAAACTCGCCAGAATTCGCGGATTAGGTCTCCCAAGTGGGACAGGTCCTTAATCCTCACCAAACTCATCTCAAACACCTGGACCTAGCAATCAGCATCCCCCTCTGTCACTGGATCACCGACTTCCTGACCCACAGACCACAATCAGAGAGAACACCTCCCAAAAAATTCTCAACACCAGTGCCCCGCAAGGATGCATTCTCAGTCACCTAATACTGTGGTAGACTAATTCACAAACTGATGAGACGGAGTATAGGAAGGAGATAGACAACATAGTATCAGGACAACCCCTCCCTCAATGTCAGCAAGACAAAGGAGCTGGTTATCCACATCAGGAAGCATGGTGGAGTACATGTCCCAATCAGCATCAATGGTGCCAAAGAGGAAATGATTGCGAGCTTCAAGTTCGTTGGTGTTAATATTACCAACGATCTGTCATGGACCTATCATATTCATGCGATAGCACGATGGACATCAATGCCTCAACTTCCTGAGGAGACTGATGAAATTTGGCATGGCTCCAAATGACTCTTACAAACTTCTACAGATGCACCATGGAAAGCAAACAGTTGGGTTACATCACAACTTGTGTTCAGAACAGCCCTGCCCGAGGCCACAAGAAAGTGCAGGTCGTTGTAGATTATTATCTTGGCTGCTTTTCCTAAGCAACATGAAGTACAGATGGAGTCAATGGTGGGGTGTCCAGTCCATCCCACAGACCAGACACCATTGATTCTATCTACACCACGGGATTTATGGAAAGAGCAGCCAAGATAATCAAAGACTTGCGCCAGCTCAGTCATTCCTTCTCGCTGTTCTTGTTGGGTAAGAGGTACAGAAGCTTGAAAGCACGCAGCAGACTCAGGAATACCCTAGTTCATTCTTTTATCAAGGTTCTGAACAGTCCTTCCATAAACTAGAGTACCATGCGATTCACCTCTACTCCATTGTGGATATTGGACTTTGTCTCTGAACTGTTGCACTACAATGCTGAGAACTATATTCCCCACTCTGTATTTTCCCCTTTGCTCTACCATTGGACTTGAGTTTGACGATTGTATTTATGTGCAGTATTATCTGTTCTGTTTTGATGGCATGCAAAACAAAGCTTTGATAAGGGAATAACGTAAGTTATCAGTGCACAGTTCGTGTGGAATTTATTGTTTGGGCTATATGAGCTGAGAAAGATATATAAATATTCTAGTTTCTGTTTCATTATTGCATAAGTGATGTTTACCTATATTTGTGCTTTAACACTAAATTCTCCAAGTGACAAGATATTTGGCTAAAAAACTTATGTTGGTGAGGAATTAAACTCAATCCCTTGCAAGGGGTGACATTGAAACAGGAGATGTGCAGTTAGTAGGAATAGAACTAAGGAATTGTAATGGTAAAAAGACCCTAATGGAACCTATCTACAGGCCTCCAAACAGTAGCCTGGATAAAAAGTTGAAATTGGCATGTTGTAAAGGTACAGTTGTTATGGGAGATTTCAACATGCAGGTAGAATGGGAAAATCAGGTTGGTACTGGACCCCAAGAAAGGGAGTTTGTGGAGTGCCTCCGTGATGGATTCTTAGAGCAGATTGTACTGGAGCCTACCAGGGAGAAGGCAATTCTGGATTTAGTGTTGTGTAATGAACCAGATTTGATAAGGGAACTCAAGGTAAAGGAGCAATTAGGAGGTAGTGACCATAATATGGTAAGTTTTAATCTACAATTTGAGAAGGAGAAGGGTAAATTGGAGGTGTCCGTGATACAGTTGAACAAAGAGGACTATGGAGCCATGAGGGAGGAACTGGCCAAAGTTGACTGGAAAGATACCCCAGCAGGGATGACAGTGGATCAACAATGGCAGGTATTTCTGGGAATAATACAGAAGGTGCAGGATCAGTTCATTCCAAAGAGGAAGAAAGATTCCAAGGGGAGTAAGGGGCGACCGTGGCTGACAAGGGAACAGTGTAAAAATAAAAGAGAAGAAGTACAACGTAGCAAAGATAAACGGGAAGCAAGGGGATTGGGTATTTTTTAAAGAGCAACAGAAGATAACTAAAAAGGCAATACGGGGAGAAAAGATGAGGTACAAAGGTAAGCAAGGCAAGATTATAAAGGAGGATAGTAAAAGCTTCTTTAGGTATGTGAAGAGGAAAAAATTAGTTCAGACCAAAGTTGGACCCTTGAAGACTGAAAAAGGTGAATTTATTATGGGGAACAAGGAAATGGCTGATGAGTTGAACGGTACTTTGGATCCGTCTTCACTAAGGAGGACACAAACAATCTTTCTGATTTACTAGTGGCCAGAGGATCTGGGGTGGTGGAAGAACTGAAGGAAATCCACATTAGGCAGGAAATGGTGTTGGACAGACTGATGGGACTGAAGGCTGATAACTCCCCAGGGCCTGGTTGTCCACATACCAGGGTACTTAAGGAAATGGCTCTAGAAATCGTGGATGCATTGGTGTTCATTTTCCAATGTTCTATAGATTCAGGATCAGTTCCTGTGGATTGGAGGGTAGCTAATGTTATCACGCTTTTTAAGAAAGGCGGGAGAGAGAACACAGGGAATTACAGACCAGTTAGCCTGTCATCGGTGGTGGGGAAGATGCTGGAGTCAATCATAAAAGATGAAATAGCGGCACATTTGCATAGCAATAACAGGATCGGTCCAAGTCAGCATGGATTTAGGAAGGGGAAATCATGCTTGACTAATCTTCTGGAATTTTTTGAAGATGTACCTAGGAAAATGGACAATGGGGAGCCAGTAGATGTAGTGTTCCTGGACGTTCGGAAAGCATTTGATAAGGTCCCACATAGGAGATTAGTGGGCAAAAGTAGGGCACATGGTATTGGGGGTAGAGTACTGACATGGATAGAAAATTGGTTGGCAGACAGGAAACAAAGAGTACGGATTAACGGGTCCCTTTCAGAATGGCAGGCTCGTTGCTGGGACTGTACCTATTTACAATATACATCAATGATTTAGATGAAGGGATTCAAAGTAACATTAGCAAATTTGCAGATGACACAAGGCTGAGTGGCAGTGTGAACTGTGAGGAGGATGCTATGAGAATGCAGGGTAACTTAGATAGGTTGGGTGAGTGGGCGGATGGATGGCAGATGCACTTTAATGTGGATAAATGTGAGGTTATCCACTTTGGTAACAAAAACATGGGAGGGGATCTAATGGAAACATATAAGATTATTAAGGGTTTGGACATGCTAGAGGCAGGAAAAGTACACAAAAATGCTGGAGAAACTCATCGGGTGCAGCAGCATCTATGGAGCGAAGGAAATAGGCAATGTTTCGGGCCGAAACCCTTTTTCAGACCTTGTAGAGGCAGGAAACATGTTTCTGATGTTGGGGGAGTCCAGAATCAGGGACCACAGTTTAAGAATAAGGGGTAAGGCATCTAGAACGGAGATGAGGAAACACTTTTTCACACAGAGTTGTGAGTCTGTGGAATTTTCTGCCTCAGAGGGCGGTGGAGGCTGGTTCTCTGGATACTTTCAAGAGCCAGCTTGATAGGGCTCTTAAAGATAGAGGAGTCAGGGGATATGGGTAGAAGGCAGGAATGGGGTACTGATTGTGGATGATCACCCATGATCACATTGAATGGCGGTTCTGGCTTGAACGGCCGAATGGCCCAATCCTGCATCCTACCAGATCAATAGTCTATTGATATAGGTAAAATCTCTAACTTGAAATAGAGTATATTGTTCTATCCCTATCTCTTATTCTGTACAATCTATTGAAATTAGCCCACTTATTTGGTACAAAAGCAAAACTGCTGGGGATACCCAACAAATGATGTAGAATCTCTAGAGAGAGTTGGATAGAGCGCTTAGGGCTAGCGGAATCAAGAGATATGGGGGGAAGGCAGGAACAGGATACTGATTGTGGATGATCAGCGGTGTTGCCTCGAATGTCCTACTCCTGCACCTATTGCCTATGTATCTATGTATAAATGAAGTTTCAGGTCTTTGACCTTTTATTAGAGGTAGACAAGCAAAAAAAAAGGATGATTTAATTTGCAAAGAGAGCGCAGTGGAAGAAACAAATGTAATGTGTGTGATAGGGTGGTCCTTGTGAGACGATTGCTTTTGATGCTGTTTAGGGACAGTGGGGGATTCTTATTAATCATAGCTGATCTGCCTAAAACACTGTAATCTATGCTTACTTCTTTGTGCAATACAAGGACCAGTTCTTGTGTCTGTTCTGCTCATGCTCCCCCCTCTGTCTTTTTTCAGACTGTACTGTTTCTCCCTCTATAATAGTTGAAAGATCTCTCAACCATGTCTCCAGTCTTCCCTGCACTTTTGTTCTCTGCCCTCTCGTCCTAGCTAGAACAAGGATACAGTTCCCCTCGTCCTCATCTGTTTTAGTAACCTCCACATTCAATTAATCATTTGCCATTTCTGCTACTGTCAATGAGATTCCACTGCCATTTCCCAATCATCCCTCCCCTTTTGACATTCTGCTGAGGTAATTCCCTGAGCAACTTCCTCATTTGTGCTTTCATTTCCCCCAGCCATCCCCCTCCTCATTACACTTTTCCATGAAACTGCAGGACATGCAGTTAGACCTACCCTTTTACCTTGTTCTTTCCCACTGTCCAGGTACCCAAAACATCCTTCCAGCTGAAGCAGCAATTCTCTTGGACTCCTTTCAATTTGGTGTACTTCCAGCATTTTCATTATCTAAGATTACCTGCAGTCTTCTGTACCCGAAAGATTAACTTAATTTTTGTTTCTTCTTTCGCTGCCCTCATTCATCTCCTTCTATTTACATTTCCTCCTGTTAGACCATTTGCACCTTGCCATTCTCTTTCAACTTACAGAACCTCTATTTTTCATTGATGGATCAGTGTTCTTCTGTGATGAATGTGGATGAAGCTCTGAAAGTAGTACAGACACAGAATGGTTGAGGGTTTGGTATGTCCAAAGAGTGACTTGGTATCTCTATCAAAAACCATATAAATGCCATATAAATAACATACATTGACATTCCCCTGTCCATTACTTTATCCAAAAATGTTAATCTGTATGTGCCACATAAAATCTAGGTACTAGTTCATTTAGGGAAAATTAGAAAGAATTAACCTAAGCTTCGCACATTCTGCCAGTCAATTACAGGAAGACATCAAAGCACATGAGCAAATCGTATTTCTGATTTAGACTAGAGATACAGCATGGAAACAGGCCCTTCGGCCCACTGAGTCTACACCGATCAACGATCACCTGCACACTATTTATATCCTACACTCTGGGGACAATTTACAGAAGCCAATTAACCTATCAACCTACACTTCGTTGGAAGTTGGGATGAAACCTGGAGAAAGCCCAAGTAGTCATAGGAAGAACGTGCAACCTCCTTACAAACAGCAGCCGGGGTATTGCACCTGGATCTCTGGCGCTGTAAGGCAGCAGCTCTGCAGGTGCGCCACTGCTGGTCCTGATTGGTGACTGGTCATTCATAGTGCAGGGAGATCATATAAGAAAAGGAGAGGAAAGTAATCAATAACACCATTTTTTATTTCGTATAATATCCCATTGCATACTTCTGATCTGAATTTTTTAATATGGTTAAGGTACCCAACCCTGTAGTACCCCTTTAGTTATAGCCTGCAAAAAGATGCCTTCACTTTCATCCTTTGCTTTCTTCTTAATAACAATGCTCAATCCATGTCAATATATTACTCACTGTGTGCTCTAATCTTGTAGCACAGTCTCCTGTGTGGAACCTCTGAAAATCTTCTGATAATCCAGGTACACCACATCCATCTATTCTCTCTTATCTGTTATACTAGTCATATCTGCAAAGAACTACAGTAGATGAGACAAATATCATTCAGCTGAGGGGACGAGACATAAATAATGTTTCTCCTTAAAGGTGCCGCCACTTGTTAATAAGCATTTAGGGAAAGGTTAATACGTCCAAAATTGGAGATGTGTGGATTTTAAAACAGATATACTTGTTTGTTTTAATTTGGAAAGACTAAACAAAGTTCTTGAGAAATATCAACCTATCACATTTATTTCCATTATTTTATAGAGTGAATTGAAATTCTATGAGAAATACCAGGCAAAACCATTCCTGTTTGGTGTGGATAATAAAGAGAGTCGTTCATTGACTCAGTTTTGCCCTGGGAAACCCAAGGGATTTCTGGATCAGTTTGAAATAAGCAAGCGAAAAGCAAAGGAAAAACTAGAAAGGTAATTATTGCAGAAAATAATGATTAACATACCATTTTAATACTACTTGGTTATATTGTTGATTAAAATTTCTTTTTTTTTCCTATTTTAGTGAACACTTTCATAACTGGATTACTAAGCTTGATGACAATGTTGAATTGGTATGTATGTGGCAGGTGTGAATATTTTTTTCCTTTTTATTAATTTCACATTTTCAATAATCACTTCAGCAGCAGGAGTGACACAGAATAATATGTGGTATATCCGGGGCTCATTCTGGCTACTTTGGGATGAATTCATTTAGATTACTTGGCCATTGGAGGCTGTCTTTCACATTTGGATGCCTGCTGGTTTCCTCAATCACATGTTACAGCTCAGTTTGGCTACAGTTACTGTAACAGCCACACGTAATATCTTTGGGCCAAGCTGTTTTCATAGCCAAGGTCCATATCATGACTGTACCCTGTTCCAGCAAATCAGAAAAGAAACATGAGCTCAACAGTGATACTGAAAAGCTTACAATTCTGTTAATATGTGTGCCAGTCTTAAAATTAATTTTGTTGAGTTGAGCATAAATAAGCATGGAAGAGACTTGACTTCATTATGAGCACCTTAATTGAATTATTTACAGTAAGACCTATTGACATTGACATTGTTTTGTTATTCTGGGGTAAGGAGAAAAACTCCTGATTGTTATTCTTCCAATATTTGCGCTGCTTCCAGAAGAAGCGAAGATTGAAGAGCCAGACATATCCTCTCCTGGTTCATTGCTGTGAAAGCAGAAAGCAGTTTTGATTTGCTTATTGAGGGAAGCGTCAAATCAGATAATGGGGTGATGTTTCAGTAAAGTTCTTGTCATGATTCACTAGACATTCTTCCACTGCAAAAGCAAAATAATGTGGGGTGAATGAAGCACAATAAGAGCTTTGAACATTTCTGATCTGTTTTCCTGTTCAGCATAGTTTGGACCCCAGTGACAAAGCAATGGAAAATCTTCCATATAGTTTGAAGCCTTTTTTTCCTCTCTCACCCCCTTGCCAAGTCCTCCAACTACCAGGGCAAAAGGTGATTGTGGAATAAAATGTAGAGACCAATTATTAACAGTTTCTTCATCGCATTACCTTGATTTCTAATACTTGCCTTAAGGAGCAAGGCAAAAAATTACACCTGGTTTGATGGTAATGAATAGGAGAGGATATTCCTAGCTCTTCAATCTTCATTTCGTCCAAGGTTCTGGTGTCCATCATATTGCCTGGAAGCCATCATATTGCAAGATCTATGTGAGTCAAACAGCAACATGAATAACATGTTTACCAAGATTTATTACAATTTCCTTCAAGGAAACAAACAGATTTCTGGCCCGAAGATTTCATCCTTGCTGTTCTTTAATAGCAAATAGTAAGACTCGTATTTCTTACTGGGAATAGTAATGGTAGTGAGTATTGAGTAATTTGGCATTTAAAAAAAAATCAATATCCTCCAGACAGGCACTAGTATTATATTTGTTGTTAAGCTACTCTCGTTTCCAAAAATTGAATTTACAAGTAAACATAATTGTATGCTTCAGGAAAGATGTCCTGAGAAAAAAATGGCGATTGGACCTTCATTATTTCACGCAATGCTTTTGTGCTTTTTCGCTCCTCAACACTCCTCAGTGCCAAAGCTTGCTTATGCTCCTTGTCTATAAATAGATGAATTTCTTTCCATGAGTGCGTGGTGTAGCATATGTCAGACCACTGCACATTCTAACAGTGTTTAGGGCATTTGGCTATAATCACTTCCCTTCTCTTGTCACTGAAAGAAGCTTATGTCTTAAAATAACAAAATCCAGCTTGATTAGATTCCCACCCCTCATGTATTCCTTCTTATAGTGGTTTTCCTCAGGGTTGTATGTTGGTGTCACAGCCACATTTAAAACCAGTAAAACACTTGAAAATACAGTTGTTTTCAATCCCTGAAATATTGCGTTAGAATCCAGAAATCGAATGGCTACAGATAATTTGTTTGTGCATCAGTTTATTTTCCTGTGGATGAGCAGATCAGTGTTCTCAATTGGTCAGATAGCTTGAGGTGAAAATGTCATGTGAATGCCACACTTTTGATAAAGTCCAAAATGTTTAGTGTTGCATCCTAGTGCAGTACGAATGCCTCCTAAACATGTCACAATAATAAATTGTTGCCTTAGAAGATAATACTTAGCTAAATTATGTGCTCTTCCTTGGTCTATGAATGTTGTGGCTATCTTAACAAGTGAAGGATATGTGCATTGTCTTAAAAATAAGGATCTTATTGGGGTAGTCTATTTAAATTGGTCAGTATCTAAATTTTGGATTTATACATAACATTCTGTGTGTGCGACATTTGGAAAGCAATTGAACTTGCTACTAATAATTATACCAATGTTTAGTGCATTTATAATCCATTTCTTTTGAGCCACATTTAAAAACGACAATTTATCTAAATTAACATGTAAGTACCAATGTTACAGGATTGAATAAATGAAAGACAAATATAATGATAAAAAGAAGGAAGTGCAGATGCTGGCAAATCGAAGGTAGACAAAAGTGCTGGAGAAACTCAGCGGGTCCTGTAATGATCATATATTCATTCATTGATATTGTTAACAGCATATTTTTTGTTGACTTTGTTGTTGTTTTAATTGTTGTTTTCAATTTAAAGATTAAGGTATCCTTTAATAAACTCGAGAAGAAAGCAGAACTACAAAACATATCAGTCCAAGAAGGCTTGGAAAATTTATCAAAAACAAGTAAGCTTACTTTTTAAAAAGAATTGAATTGAATTGCCTTTATTGTCATTCAGACCTTTCGGTCTGAACAAAATTTTGTGCCTGCAGTCATACATATATAAAAAACAACAAAACCACACAATAAACACAAATTTAACATCCACCAAACACCTCCTCACTGTGGTGGAAGGCAAAAGTCTTAGAGTCTCTGTCTTCTATGCTCCTTATTCTCCCTCTGCGCTGAGGAAATCCAGGCCTCCGATGCTGCCGTCCACCAGGCCCGCGGCTGAGCCTCCGAACCGGGCCACCGCCATCGCCGGAATGCCGGAACACCGCCACAGGGCCCGCCGCTGGAACGCTGGAGCACCGCAGCTCCAAAGCCAGGTCGCCGCTGGCGCACCACAGCCTCGAAAGCCAGGTCGCCGCTGGAGCACCGCAGCCCCGAAAGCCAGGCTGCCGCTGGAGTACTGCAGCCCCGAAAGCCAGGTCGCCGCTGGAGCACCGCAGCTCCGAAGCCAGGTCGCCGCTGAAGCTCCAAAGCCGTGCCACCGCCGCTGGAAGCAGGAAGGCTGCCAGCTCCGCCATTAGGGCCTCAGCACAGACGGAGACGGTGACGGGGGACACAGCAAGAAAAGTCGCATCCCCCCGAAGGGAGAGACTAAAACCCCGTTTCTCCCCCCCCCACACACACATACACAACCTAATAAACCAAAAATAATCGCTAAAAACATGCACAAAGACAAAAATAAAATAAAAAACAGACGGACTGCAGGTGAGCCGCAGCTGCCAAAAAGGGTTTTTTGAATAGAAGTTATAGAACTTAGAATGAGGAACACCATCCAAGGTAAACATTACAGACAGACAGAGCAAGATAAAATGGGGCATCCTTCATTTTACTCTGCAATAATTTGAATGCTGCAGCCAGCTTGAGTGTTTGATGCAATGCAATGTCTGCTCATTGTTGAACCTGTCTGATTTTAATTCCATTAAAAGCTAAAGCAAATGGAAAGCACTATTAAAGCCTGGATTATAGCCAATAACAGGGAAGGTTGATGAAGGTAGCACATTTGATATATTCTTTGTGGATTTTAGCAGGATATTTGACAAATACTCATGTGGCAGACGAACAAGAAGAGTAAAAGCCCCAACGATGAAAAGGAATGTAGTAGGATAAATTTAAAATTAATTTAGTGCAAGAAAGTGAAAGATAAAATTAATTGGCCGATTGTGTATAGTGGGGTTCCCAAGACAAAAGTGGTAAGTTTATTTGCTTTTGCGGTACCCTATTTAACAGTGGCCCTACATTTATGGCAGATGACACCAAAATGGCAAAATGATTCATAGTGAGGAGAGGGTGGTTAATTTCTGGAATACTTTACTTTACTTTTGAGTGGGATGGAGACAAGATCATTAAACATATACAAGGTGGAGATAGATAAATATTTGAAAGATTGACATTTAGGGGTTATAGCGAACTGACATAGAGGAGGAGTTGAGCAGAGTGGATCAATCATGATCATATTATAAGGCAGGCTTGAGAGGTCAAGTTACTGCCTTTGATCCTATTTCTTGAGGTTTTTAATATAGCAGGTCAGGGAGCTAAGGTGTGTGAGAAAACTCATTGCATGTTTGTCTTCATCAGCTGAAATGAAGTGCAAAATACAAGAGCACAGTTTCATGGTACGACTGAATGTAAATGACTTCCAGACTCAGTATACGATTCAAACACATCTTTAATCAGCACTAAAACTTAACAGCATGAAGGATGGTTAGTTATCCACACCTCCTGGCTGCCCCAATTGTTGGTGCCGAGCAATAGTATTAGTAACAGTATTACAGTGGGGTGGAGTTAGAGATGCTGGCTGGTGTGTGATTGGTTAACATGCAACATCAATCTACATCCTTCCCCCCAAAGGTTAAGTATGAAAGGGCACTCATGCCATGGGGTTAAACATACTCACCATATCTGTCTGGTGGTCTACTAACACGGCCCAAGCGCGTGCGGACCAAACTCTCCCCTCCCTCACTTGAAAGATGAGACGGAGAGCCTGGAAGCGAGAATGACGTGATGGAGGCCTGTGGTGACCGAAAGGGGAAACATGCGGTAGGAGAGGCCCTGTGGTTAGTGGAGACCGCGGGACGTGGAGGGGTGCAAGGCATGCGGGGACGGGTGGGAGACATTGCAAAAGGCGGCTGGAACTGGAGCGGTGGAACATAGGGACCAGCAGGCGGCTCCCTCACAGCAAGCAGGTGTTGTCGACTTCTCCAGTACACCGCTCCCTCACAGTCTACCAGGTAAGACCGTGGCTCGTCAGTCGGGTTGACCACAGTGCCAGATGGGAATGTCCAGTTGCAGTTCGTAGACGGACGACCTGACCCGGAAGTAGAGGCTTGAGTGGTCTGCTGGAACTATCGTATGACCGTTTCTGAATATCGTGCTTCTCTTGTAGACATTTCTGGATAGTGGCAGGCTTCAGCACCTGAGGAACCAGTTGCTGTTGTGCGATGGGTACCGGAGGCCTCGTCAATCTCGACATCAGTCACTGCGCTGGCGATCCCAGGGTTCCGTCCCTAGCAACATTTCTGAGATTCAGGAGATCGAGATAAACGTCTGACTTTGAAATCTGTGCTCGCTCCAGCAAGTGTTTGGCGCTTCTGACAGCGCGTTCAGCGAGACCATTACTCTGTGGATACTCGGGACTGCTCGTGACGTGCTGGAAGTTCCATCGGTCTGCGAAAAGCTTGAACATGTGGCTGGTGAACTGCGACCGTTGTCAGTTCTCAGGCTGACGGGAGCGCCAAAGGTAGAGAAGTGTCTTTTCAGCTTCTGGATGACCATCTCCGATGTGAGGGAGGTCAGTTGGTCTAGTTCAAACCAGTTAGAAAAGGAGTCGACTAGAACGAGGTAGTGCTTCCTGCACCATTCGAAAATGTCCGCCGCCAGCGATGTCCAGGGCAGAGCTGCTGGAGGTTGTTGCAGAAGGGGCTGCCGCTGCTGATGAGGCGCAAGGCTGTTGCAATCGGGGCAGGAGGCTACGCGGTCCCGGATGTAGCTGGCCATTCCCGGCCAGTAGAACAAGCTACGGGCGCGTGCCAGTGTGGCGTCGGCTCCTGGGTGACTGCTGTGTGCCTCTTTGAAGTATATGTCTTGTAGCGATGAGGGTATCACCACCTTGTGACCCTTGACGACAACCCCATCCTGAACTACCAGTTCATCATGAACCAGGAAGAAAGGCTGCACCTCTGTGGGCGTGTTGGATTGTCTGTCTGGCCAGCCTGTTTTGATGATGGAGGAGAGGATTTGAAGCATATCGTCTGTGGTGGTGTGCGCGGCCAAGGTGCGCAGTTGCTTGCTGGAGACGAAGTCGACACCGAGAACCGTGAAATTGTCCTGTTCATAGGGATGTTGTTCGCATGGCGTAAGAAGCGGGATCCGCTCCTTCTGTATAACGGTTTTTTGTTTTATCCTTTTGTGAGTTTTTATTTTGCTTTATGATGGCCTCTTCCTGTCGAAACCCTGACCCTCTCGTCTTTAATGCGGATATCAGCGAACGCTGGGCCACGTTTGAAATTGATTACCGACACTACATGAACATTGCACACCGAAATGAACCTGATGCTGTCATGGCCTCTCTCCTACTCAACCTTGCGGGCCCAGATGCCCTTCGGCGATCCAGAACATTCCGTTATGTTCCGGCAGTCCTCGATGCCAACGACCAGGTAATAACCGCAGCTGAATCTCCTGATGACCCCAATGTTCTGATGCGTAAATGTAGCCAAATCTGTGATCTGCCCTCAAATCGTATTTTGGACAGGGCTAGGTTTGTCTCTCGCCGTCAACTCCCTGGTGAACGAGTAGACTAGTTTATCTCAGACTTAATGTATTTAGCCCAGCGCAGCCGATTCCAAAATATGCCGGTCGATCAGCTGACTGATCAGTTAACAAGGGACATTTTAGTGAATGGGATTACTGACCTAAAGCTCAGATCAGAACTTCTGAGACGGCCCGATTTGACACTGGAGGAAGCAGCACAGGTGGACAGGACAGAGGAATTCATTGACCCAATAGACAGTTCGCATGAAACCAAAACCATCAATCTGACGGGCTTCACTAGGCAGCGAGCCAACACAGATAACAGGCGATTTATGACCCAAGCCAGTCAGGCGGCTCTTGGTGATCCTCAGAAGAAATGCCCAAATTGCAACTACTTACACAGCTGACAATCAGCTTGCCCCACTTTTGGTAAATTATACAATTACTGTAAAAAGTTAAATCACTTTGCCTCTGTATGTCGGGCAGCAAGTCGGGCCCGTGGGAAGAATTCGCCTAGCTCCAGGTCTAATCTCAACTTCTTGCTACGAGACAGCAACAATCCCATTTCTGACACCATGTAAATGCCTTCCAAACTCAGTATACGATTTTAACACATCTTTAATCAGCACTAAAACTTAACACCATGAAGGATGGTTAGATATCCACACCTCCTGGTTGCCCCAACTGTTGGTGCCGAGCAATAGTATTAGTATCAGTTTTACAGTGGGGTGGAGTTAGAGATGCTGGCTGGTGTGTGATTGGTTAACATGCAACATCAATTTACACTGAATAAAACCTTAGTTGGGTCAGAATTACTGTACCCTGTATATACTAATCATTGCACAACATGGAAAATATGATAACACGAGAGAAAGGGCAGAGAAGATTCATGAGTTTATTATCAGGGCTGGAGAGGTTTAGCTGTGAGGAATTCTAAAGAAAGGTAAATAATCTGAAATATTCACTCTTTTTCCTCTGTCCACAGATGACGATTGATCTGCTGTGTATTTCCAACATTTCCTGTTTTATTTCAGTTATGATGAGATTGGCCAAGCCAGAATTGTTTTCTCCATAACAATGGAGAATTAAGGTGTATAACACAATGGACCTATTTTCTTCAGCAGAAAATCAATAAACATAGATTTAATTAATTAGTGGAAGAATTTGAGAGGATGTGAGGGGAGCTGAATGGTGAAGTCTGAAACTCGAATGTCTAAAAGAGTGGTGGCGATAGATGTACTTGTTACATTTAAACTGGGATTAGCTCCTTTATTGGCTAGCACGGACATGATGGGCCAAAGAGCCTTCTGGGTCAAAAATTTCTAAGATTGCATGGTTTATTTAAAAGTATGCCATGATTCACTAATTAAAGTCTGAAGATATATATCTCAGTAAGGCGTGCACAAATATTACTAGGTTTCAGAGGTCAGGTTTTCACAAACCTGACCATTCAATGAATACTTCAGATAGGGTGTATCCATAGTAACAGTGTATTAAATATAAGGTATCTTGTAACCTGTGTAGCAACAAATCACCTTTGCAAAAACTAGAGAAACTGAAGTTTTGTTTCACGCTGATGGCTATACAAGATTATAATTTATATTTTAGTTTAAAGCCTATGTTTTAGTTATACAATATGGTTCTATGTATGGAGACTGATCTGTCACATTAAAAGATAGATTTTTACATGTCAGTGTCCAATGAAAGAAAATCATCAAGCAGGATGCATATTGGGTAGTTGATGCACCACTTAAATGTTCTGACCTCAATTACCTGCCTAGTGTTAAAACACTTAACAATAGACATAGATGCAAACAATTGAATTCAGCATCTCTATATGATAGGAATAGGGAAGTCTAACTGACTCACAATCAGTGATGGAAATGGGTTTTAGGAACTAGGGGTACTCTAAGGTCTGGAGGCTGAGGTTGGGAAGGAAGGGGGGGGGGGGGGGGTTTATGTGCGGTCATACCCATGTAAGAGTACAAGAATGCATAACTTGTTTATTGTGTATTTATAATATAGTTTATTGTGTATTATATGTCATAGCTGCTTTCTTGCATCTCTCTCTCTCTCTCTCTCTCTCTCTCTCTCTCTCTCTCTCTCTCTCTCTCTCTGTTGGCTGCAGCCATTGTCTGCTTCGGTGAGGGAAGTAGATTGATCAGGTCGGTGATTGATCAAAAGGCCTTTGTGTCTGATTGGCCGCCGAGTGACCAGCGCATTATGTGATTGGACACAATGCCCTTGGAGACAGCGGCTGATTGGACGGGACGAGACCGATTTGTTGATTGCATGGGAATTTTAAGGGAAGCTGGTCGGTGATTAGACGCAACCCCCTTAGAGACAGTGGTTGATTGGCCAGCAAATAATCGAGCAACGAAAATAGGAAAACAATAAAATCGGAATTCCGATTTAAATCGGAAGAATATAATCCCTGATCTGCAGCAAAGATACTAGTATCCGTTCTAGTATCTTTGATTTGCAGTTCCTTCCTATTGGCCCGAAACCACTCCTAATCCATTCCCTCCACAGATGCTGCCTAACCCGCTGAGTTCCTCCAGCACTCTGTGTTTTTTATTTAACTCTTGAAATTGAAGTTAGACATAAAGCTGGAGTAACTCAGCGGGACAGGCAGCGACTCTGGAGAGAAGACCCTTCTTCAGACTGAACTGAAGTCTCGTCGGTGAGAGTACTTGTGATTGTCTGCAGAAGGGTCTCGACCCGAAACGCTACCCACTTCCCGGAGCTCCCCAGAGCCAGGTAAAAATACTACCCAGGTGCTCTATGAGTTGAGCGTCCAGGAGGTGAACTCCGTTTACGGCGGAGAGACGCCAGGTCTGATGAGGGCCAAATTCTTAGACAGTCATTATGGAATTGGGAAAAGTTCCAATTAGCTGGTGAAAGATGTGGACTGCCCTTACAGCGCCACTTTCCTCCACACTATCCATGTCATGGAGAATGGAAACCAAAGATCCTATAGCGGAGCAAGATAGTCCACTCAACGAAAAAGCCATAGTAGGGCCATGGGTGATCTTCAGCACCATTTCCGTAACCGGCTTCCGTCTCCGCTCTAGTATCATAGCTTTGGTCATGGCTTCTTCATGCACAAATCATCTTTTTTTTTTATCAGCTGCAGGTGATCATTTTGATATCCCTGCCTCGTCCTCCCTATTAACTTCGAACATATAAAATATTGCCATTTGGAAGGAGCTCCAGAAAATCCTGCACCAACTTAAGCCATCCTTCCCCTCCCCTCCCCTTCCCTCCGACACAGACACAGAGTAATCGCTGGCCCCCTTTTGTTGAACATCTATTTCCTTCGGGTTTTTTTCTTAAAATTTCCCCTTTACCATTTCCGTACTTTTTCGATAGCTGCCATGACCTGTTTGATGTCATCCTTCGCCCTGCTCCTGGTCTCGGCCCGCACCGATCTACCGGACATGCTGTGTGTGTTTGTTTGGTGGAGTCTGAGGGGAGAAGCGCCGGCACCAAGAGCGAATGAACGTACGGACAGACGGACGAAAGCAACGATCATCAAGTGGAATAGGTGACATTTAGGGTCAAGACCCATCTTCAGACTGACAGTCAAGGGAAAGGGAAACGGGAGATATAGGCATATCTTCCATTCATTTGTCCTTAGTACCATCTATATCTCTTGTTCCTCTTTCCCCTGACTCGAGCAGGGTCTCGACCAGAAATGTCATCTATTCCGCTGTATGATCATTGCTTTCGTCCGTCTGTCCGCTCGTTCGCTCGTCCTTAGTGTAGGATAGTGTTAATGTACGATGATCGCTGGTCGGTGCGAACCCGGAGGGCCGAAGGGCCTGTTTCCGTGCTGTATCTCTAAACTATACTAAACTATAGGATAATGATCACAAAGCCACTAGATGGAGCTCTACACATTAACCAAATTTGTAACCATATGTACAAGTCAAAAAAGACTAGTTAATGAGCTGTAAAATATTGTTTTTTGTGAATTAAATGTAATGAGTATATGATTCCTTAAACCATGAAAGTAATGCTCAAACCAAGTGATCAGCTGGAGCACATCAATTAAGGGATGCATTTTGTCAACTGTTTGCAAGAATGGAAATTATATTTGCTAAACCAGTAATTCCTGTAATGTTTCCATGTTGCATACATATATATTGATACAAAAAAAGGTTATGATAAATAATATTCAGACAGACTGTGGCACAGTGGTACTGCAGTAGAGTTTCAGCCATACAGTCCAGGCTCGATGTTGACTATGGCTGCTCTCTGTATGGGGTTTGTACGTTCTCC
This sequence comes from Raja brachyura, assembly GCA_963514005.1. The sequence goes on from OY740796.1 coordinate 12,085,654, forward strand.
CTGTGATCGTGTGGGTTTTCTCCGGCTGCTCTGGTTTCCTCCCAGATCCCTAAGTCGTGCAGATTTGAAAGTTAATTGGTGTCAATAAATTGTCCCCAGCATGTAGGATAGTAGTGTTCGGGTGATCATTGGTTGGTGCGGACTCAGTGGGCCCAAGTACCTTTTTGCCACGCAGTATCTCTAAACTAAGATCACAATTGGTTTTTTTTAATCTTACCATAATTATGTTGGAATCGCACTTAGACGGCAAAAACCCAACAATAATCTTCCTTCTTAGTGAACTAGAACTGATAGTTATTTACAACACTCCGTTCTCAATAACCTTTTGGGCATTTCAGAGCACAATCTCCCCAACCTTTGGTGAAATTCTTATAACAATTTATGCATTGTTATTTGTTCAACATTTCTTTTTTTTCTGTTTGTTCAGTACAGGAAAACATAAACATGCACTATGAAACAATAGTGAGTGCTTTGGAAGCAAAAAGTAGTAGAGAGCAAATTCTTGAAATGGATAAAAGACTTGCAGCTGTAAGTTCATTTTTGGTTTGCAATACAAAGAAATAGTCTGCAGTTCAAAAAAATCATAAAGTTTTGTGTACGCCATACAACATACAGTGCTAACTGAACTGATACATTTTTACTATATTTCTGTAATTAGTGTTCTTTTGTTTTGACAAAATGGAAACCATCAGGATGTATTTCTGCTGCTAACAAATGGATTCACCCATTTAATGATAATTGCATCATTTTGAAAAGCAGATTGAAGAAAACAATTTGTTTTACATTTTTATGACTTTATTATTTTTGCATTGAAAAAATTCATAATTTATTTTAGTTTGCAAATCAATATTTATATTTATTCTGGTTAACCTCCGCACCAAATTTCTTTCTTGTTTTAATCATTTCTTGAGTATACAAATGAAAGGATTTCAGTCACAGTGTAATACAAATGAGATGCCCTATGACAATGTAGATCATACATTTTAGATGCACTTAATGTCAACACAATTGTGGACATTCCTTCTTAATTCCTCACATAGCCTGCAGTAGATAACGAGGTGAGATCTCTGTGTGGGCATTGAATGCTAGTCTTGCCACAGGCAGTCACAATCTGTGAAAGCATGAGACAAATACAAATCTTCAGAATTACATACTCAAAAGTAGATTCAATGAAGAAGACCTGGGAATAGATTTTTTATTTGCAGTGCCCAAATATTTTATGGACCTATGTTCTCCAAAGTCTCTAATAAATTATAATTAATTTTGATTATTATTTTCAGAGTGTCCTATGAGTCAACAATTACAGTAAACAGAGACATATTTTCGCAAAAACATGCTACTTGCTCCGCAATAACATTTGACAGGTGCCATTTCTTTTGGGGTATCAAGTTGGCTTGATCTGCCACCAGTCCTTGCAACGTATTTCTGCTATTTTAGGAAGTATTCTCAATAGTTAAATTCCCTTGTGATCAAACATCATATAATGACACAAGAGAATTTTTGGAAAGCTTATTATACATTGATTGCACCAGAGTCTCAGACTAGTCTTTCACAGAGGTGAGTCACTCTGCCTCCCTTTTCTCTCTTCAGACAGTCAGTTAAGTAATTTGGATAGGCACAAATAGCTGGAGTAACTCAGTGGGACAAGCAGCATCTATGGAAAGAAGGAATGGGTGACGTTTCGGGTCGAGACCCTCCCTCAGACTCTTGAGTAATGTGGATATATTGGATGTTATATTAACCAGTGTGCCACCAAAGGCATGTAGTCTAGTCATTACAGAGTAATTAAACACCTTTTGGGGGCAGCCTTATTGCTGTAAAGTTAGGTTGCTCATTGAGGCCCTGGTGAAATGTGAGGGAAAATTTTGGATTCACAAATGGCAGATTGTGAGAGAGAGGGTGTTGATGAGTAGGGGCCTGCTCTGGCCTAGTGGGAGTGGTGCACAGACATCACAGACTTACTCAGGACATGGGCTTAGGCATAGACTGAAGGCTGATTCAGGACTCTAGGAGAGGTTATCATAAGCTTGATTTGAATGCAGGGTGGGACACAAGCATTAAAGTAAACGTCGGGGCTTGCAGATATGGGTGAGTTTGGTTTAGAGCTCAGCTCCAAATGAAGCTGGGATGATGGGCATTTAGCTGGACGTAGATTGTTGCCTTATGGTGGATAGAGAGGTGAGTCGTAGAGTTTGGCCTTCCATCCATGGATTGGGGAGTTTGGGAGCATCAGAGCATGGCGGTTAGGGACAATGTTTGCTGATGGAGAGCTTGCAAGTTTGGTGTGAGAGGTTGGCATTGAAGGAATTAATTGAAAAATACCTTTCTTAGAGAGGGGGCCTACCTAAAGTAGCACAATTAATACTATCCTGTCCCAATAATGCCCAACAGTGGCACTCCAGCAGAATGCTGGAAAAGAAGCAAAGATTGGGAATAACGTTATTTGTTGCACTTCTGGCTTGAAAATTGCATTTGAAGCACAAGACCAATTTATGCTAGAGGTGCCACAGAAATTTTAGTGATTGTTTTTGTGTTTCCCTCTGGGAAAAGTCAATTGGCTGTGTTATACTGTGTATATAACACTGACTTAATCAGCAGTTGGAAACATAATTTTGAGGGCACTGTCTGTATAATGACAACACCTTAAGATCAGAGTTCTGTGAATATATTTTGGGTGCCAACCAGAATTTCTTGACTTTCATGTTTTTCAGGTTAAGCAGAAAGATTGTAATGGTCTTCCTTTGGGATACTGATCAGAATAGAGTAACACCAATTTCCATTTCCAGGCAGACTTCATAGAGTTATACTGCATTGAAACTGGCCCTTTGGCCCAACTTGTTAATGCTGACAAAGTTGCCTACCTGACCTAGTCCCATTTGCCTGTGTTTGGCCCATCTGCCACAAATCATTTTCTATCCATTTACCTGGCGACCAAAAGTACTGCAGAGGCCCTTCTCTAAACCTTATCTATCCATTCCCCTACATAAATGCTGTCTGACCTGCTGAGTTCCTCCAGCACTTTGTTTCTTGCTATCTATCCATTTAGCTGTCCAAAATGTCTTAAACATTGTCATTGTACCAACCTCTATTACTTTGTCTGGCAGCTTGTTCCTCATACCCTCCATCCTCTATGTGAAATAATTGTCCCTCCAGGTTCTCTTTAAATCTCTGTCCTCTCACCTTAAATCTATGCCCTTTTGTTTTAGACTCCCCTACTCTGGGAAAGATTGTGACCATCACCTTAACTATCCTGCTCATAAATTTATATATCTATAAGGTCACCCCTAGGCTTCCTAATCCTCAGAGAAAAAAAGTATCTCCTTATAACTTAAGGCCCTCAGTCCTGGGATCATCCTTGTGAATCTTTTCTGCACTCTTTCCACCTTAATAAGATCCTTCTGTTAGGTAGGTGACCATAACTTCATTGTGTTGCAAACTCTTTTTCAGTTTTTTTGCAGCACAAGAAAATGCTGAGGTTAGATGTGTAGTAAAGGGAAGAAGAGGTCCTCTCAATTTCTAGAGGCATGCAAATTTATAGTTAGAAATGCCAACTTAATTTCTGTTTGGTTAAAAATACATTCATGGCCACATTCGTGGGCAGAGCACCAAGGCACATTCCTTGTATGTGAATACTTGGCCAATAAAACTTACTTACTTACTTCACAAGTAGAGATTCTGTTCTTGGTTGTAATTTTTGGGAGAACCCGAAAGGATAGTCTTATATGAGAATTCAAGTTCAAGTTACATTAATTGTCACATACACCAATTGGTGCAGTGAAATTTGAGTTACCATACAGCCACACAAATAAAATAAAATGAACACACCAGTATAGAATTTAACATGAACATCCCCCACAGCGAAATCAACGTTTCCCACTGTGAGGGAAGGTAATAAAGTTCAGTCATCTTCCTCTTGTTCTCCCGTGGTCGGGGCCTTTGAACCCTCCGCAGTCGCTGCTTCGGACGGCCCGATGTACAGGCCCTCTCGCCGGGATGATCGGAACTCCGCCGTCGGAACGGAAGAACACTCTTAGCGGCTTGGAGTTCCGAGTCGGCCATTTCTTACCGGAGTCCACATGCCGAGCTGGACAGAGCTCCAACACTGGCGATCCCCGGCAAAGGAACCCAGGACTCTGCATTGTTAAAGTCAGGGCCGCCCGCGGTTGGAAGCTCCACAGACCACAGATCCGTGGTGTTAAAGTCGGCAGGCCCAACACTCCGGAGCTCCAACACGGCGATCCCCTGTAAGGCATCACCGGAGAAAAGACGCATCTTCGACCAGGAAGTGACTGGGAAAAGGTTTCCCCTCTTCCCTAGGACGCCTACATTCTCGTGCTCTCCCTTTAACTCTCCTGGACGCTGTTCCTGAGTTTACTTTAAAACTTCCTGCTGCTGTTTCTCGTGTTCCCTTTAAGCTTACTGGATTAATTATAAAATGTATTACTCTACAGGGTTACTGATGTAAATGAATTAAAAGTGTGTTGTATTATTAGCAATAAAGTCTGAAAACTCTGTAGCCCGACGCTACAAAATTTGGGAGTATTACAGATAAACTAAAGTTTATGTGTCGCCATTCCTTCATGACCATTGGATCTAACAGCTCCTACCCAACAGCCTGTGGAGAATGTTCAATGTGTGACCAACCATCAAATTATCAAGGGCAATAAAAATAGATTGTGAAAGCAATCCCCCTTGTAAATGGTAAAAGAAAAATCCAGATCATAACAATTCCTTGCATACTCCTACTACTTCCTTATGCTGCTGCTGGATACAAGTTATCATTTATTAAAATCTTGTGGCGCCACCTAGTGGTTAGGCCACTTACTGAGAGAACCCTCAGCACTTGGGCTGACAGGGTCACATGACTGTGTTTGGCGGGAAGGAGTCGTCGCGTGGTTAGTGGGTGTGCCTGGCATATATATATAGAGAGAACCCTGGGAAAACCCTCCCAATTCGCGTGTGTACTGTTCTCTGTATTACCTCAATAAAGATCACTTTGATTCACAACGCGTGGCTCTCTATAGTGGTGACCTCGACGATCCAAAATGGTTATTTTGAATTTGCAAAATGGAAGCAGCCAATGATCAACCCCTGTAACAAGGCTTCGCCGTCGATCCGGCCCAGCAGAATGCCGTCTCGCTTAAGCTGCCCGTGTTCTGGACAACGTCAGCCCAAGCGTGGTTCCAGCAGGCCAAGGCCCAGTTCCATATTCGACGCATCACGGCCGATGACATCATGTACTATTACGTGGTCGGCGTGCTGGATCATGAGAAAGACAATCGCCTGGTCCATTACCTACGCGAGCTGCCGGCTGCGGACAAATAAGCAGGCCTCAAGGTGCTCCTCTGCACCTTTGGGCTCAGCCGCGGTGACTGCGCAGCGATGATCATGCACATGGGCGGTCTTGGCGATAGCAAGCCGTTTGTGCCGATGAGGGAAATGCTTACCCTCATGGACGGTCATCAGCCCTGCCTCCTCTTCGAACACGCCTTTCTGGACGACATCCGCCTGCTCCTCGTGGGTGAGAATTTTTCTGACCCCCTGCAGCTTGCGGAACATGCGGCCGAGCTGTGGCAGTCCAAGCGGCAGGCCGGTGCTGTGATCGATCGACTGTCGGCAGTGCCTAGGAAGGCCCAGCGACCAGGCCCTGTATCCATAGGAGGTTCAGCCGTGCAACCGGTCCCGGGAGACACCAGTAAAGCGGTATTCCTACCATCAGTGCTGGGGTTCCGCAGCCCGTCAGTGCCACCCGCCCTGCTCGTACCCGGGAAACGCCGGGGCCAGCCACCAGTAGTCGCTGCGGCAGTAGGCCAGAAAGTCCGCCTCTATGCTTGGGACCTCCAGTTCAATCCGGACGTATGGGGTTGGTACAGTCCCGCTCATCTTTGGCCCCTGTTATTTTACCTGGACTTTTACGGTTGCCGACTTCTCCCAGTCATTGCTGGGCGTCGCTTTTCTCTGGGCTCAATGGGCTTGGTGGATGTGAGGGGGCAATGCCTCGTTCATCTGCCGTTTCATTTCGTCCGGTTGTGGGGGGGGGGGGGGGGGGTGGCGCCACCTAGTGGTTAGGCCACTTTCTGAGTGAACCCTCGGCATTTGGGCTGACAGGGTCACGCGACTGTGTTTGGCGGGAAGAAGGCGTCACGTGCCCTGGTATATATAGAGAGCCCTGGTATATATAGAGAGCCCTGGGAAAACCCTCCGTAGTCGCGTGTATGCTGTTCTCTGTGTTACCTCAATAAAGATCACTTTGATTCACAACGCGTGGCTTGCTATAATCCATTACATATTTAACAATTTTTCACTTTTTCTGCAGTAATGTGATCGCCCAGCTCTTTTTTGGGTTCTTTTGTGAGGATTCCTGGTGAGGATGTGGCTATTATCCGAGTCGCGTTCTCGCCCCCCTCCCGCAGCCTACCAACTGGATTGGCGTGGCCTTTCCTGCCGGGACCGGACCAGAGCTTCAGCAGCGGCGGCGAGGTGCTGGAAACATCACGGAGCGGTAGAGGCCTTCCTGGGATTGCCGCTTTGAGCTCCGGAGTGCTGGGCTGCTGCACGGAGCTGTGGGTGCAGAGCTCCCAACGCGGGCGGCACTGACTTTAACATCACGGAGTCCTGGGACCCTTTGCCGGGGTCGCCAGCGCGAATCTCCGCCTGTGGACACGGGAGCCGCGGACTCCGGTGGAAGGTGGCCGACGAGAGGTTCCTGGCGAGAGGGCATGAACATCGGGCCACCCGTAGCTGCGACTAAGGGGTGCTCGGGAGGCCCCAACCACGGGTGAACATTGGGGAACATCGGCGAGGAGGTTGACTGGTTCCTTCCCTCACAGTGGGGAACTTTGGTGCTGCTGTGGGGATGTTTGTGTTGTGGACTACTGTGTTCTGTGTTTTGTGTTTTTTTGTATGACTAAGGGAAAAATAATGTTGTTGTCTCTTCATTGAAGACAATGACAATAAATTAAATCAAATCAAATCAAAACAAAGTGCATGACCATTCGCTGTTTTTATTTTTCCACTTTCTCCGCGCTATCTAATTGATTAATTAATTCTTCAATACTCCCAACTTGTGGAAGACTGCAGCCTACTTCCTCGACACTAGCTGCCCCTTCACCTATCTTTGTGTCATACGCAAACTTGGCCACAAAGCCATCAATACCCTAATTCAGACCATTACTATATAATGTGAAAAGTAGTGGACCCAACACCAACACCTGCAGAACACCACTAGTCTCTGCCAACGAACCAGAAAAAGCCCCCTTTATTCCCACTCTTTGCCTTCTGCCAGTCAGCCAAACCTCTATCCATATTAAGACCTTGCCTTTAATACCATGCACTCCCATCTTGTTTAGCAGCCTCATATGTGGCACCTTATCAGAGGCCTTCTGAAAACCCAAGTAAATAACATCCACCGAATCTCCTTTGTCTATGCTACTTGTTACCTCCTTATAAAACTCCCACAAGATTTGTCAGGCAAGACCTCTTAACAAAATCATGCTGACTTTGGCCTATTGTATCATGAGGTGTCTGTTACTGATCTTACATGAAAATTGTCCTCTTTTACACCTGTCCTCTTTTTACTGTTCCTAGTTAAATAAATCAGTTGGTTCAATTTTTACATTTTTCCAATTAAAAAATAATGACTTAAATATAGGAAAATAAAAAAACTGTAAAGTAACTTACCTTAGACAGTTCTCTCAAATCTATAGGTTAGACTCCTTGACATGGAGATTTTTTTAAATGGGTGATCTTGACCTGTATGTTGGTATACGTTACAGAATGATTATTCAAAGTACAGTATTTGAAAAAGAAGTTAAATGAATAATTGCATGCCTACCTAAAAAAACTATTAATAATATTAGATTTTACTTCGGAGTCACGTGAGTGACTACGTGAAGAAGCCCCGCCAGGCGCATGCGCGTCATTACGTCCAACGCATGGCGCACCGACGGGCTGGAGAGCTCAGCTCCACCAGCGGTAAGTAGTAACCCGCAGATAAGTCAATGTTAAACCTTCCCTGCAAGTATTTTAAACTCTGTAAGGCTGGCACAGGAGCCAGCGAGAGTTAGTGATATGGAGGGTATTGAAAATGCTAACTGCCATAGTGGAGCGGAACGCGCGGGCACCGTGGTTACCGCTTATAGATCGGGTCGGGAGATAACGACCGCTAATGCCGGCTCCGCGATTACCACATAGATCGGGTTGGGAGATAACGGCTGTGCTAATGCCAGCTCCAATACCGGCTCTACAGGCAGCTCAAATGCCTCCATCATTTTCCAGTGCTTCAGGGCATTGAGGCCACTCCACCAGGGAGGAAAGCAAAAACAAAGTACTCTCAGGCTCATCTTATCTGATGGGTCTGATGATGTGGAAGACTCCCCTCCTTTTAATATAAAGGTATGGGGATGGCTCAACCAAATGGGAAAATGCTCCAAACTTAAAGAGCCATGTAAAATTTCAATCGGGGTCGAATGCCCCTAGGATTCCCACACAGCCTCTCGCAGAGGTCCATACAGTGAAGAAGGAAATACCGCTTATGGATACCAGTGGGAATCATCCACTCCAGCACCTTGTTTAGGGCTGGAAGAGACCTCCCTAGCGCATGACTCGGGAGAGCCAGGGCAGGAGGAGACTGACCCTGAAGCCATGCTCCAGGTGTCCCGGACATAGCGTTAAACTTTGCTAATCCAGAAGGGACTGGTGAGGCTATGGAGGAAAACCTAGCAGCCAATGTTAATTGCATGGCTTCTCATCAGCTCCAGGATACGATTATGGAAGAGACGGCCACAAGATATAAAACACCTGTTAATTGTGCGTCGCTCAAAGTGCCCACCGTGAACTCTGCTCTTTGGGCACAAATGAGTGCAACGATGCGTGGACAAGAAATCAGGTGGGGGTCCTCAAGTTGGTTGCAGCAGGCATCGCTGCATTTGGAAAAATGGTCCGGGGGACCAATGTGTGGCACACAACAAGATATGCTGGCCCTGTTCTGTAACACATATTTTGAGGTCAACTGCTTAAGAAAAATAGCTATAAAGCCGACGCTGAACCCGAAATTTGCAGCTTTGTGTAGGTCTACCAACATCCAAGCCCCAGATTATTAATTTGGGGTGGACCTCCTCAAACAAGTCAAGGACCTGAAGGAAGAGGTCAAAACAATCTGTCTCATGAAGACATATGTCCCTTCTGCCAGGATGCCACCTCGCAGGTCGTTTTCAGCGCAAAAGGGGTCAGATCCAGGGGCAGGGCCAAGCAGAGTGGAGCCAGTGGGACGACGATATTACCCACCTGTGTATCCCAGCTACAACCCCAATACGGGAAGAAGGAGGACTTCAAGGCCGACTGTAGAGGTACAGGTGATTCATTCTGTCCAGGATAGGATTTCTGGGGAATAACCTCCGGTTGGGGGTACGTTGCAATTGTTTTATGATGAATGGTGCTGCATAACATCTGATTGGTTTATACTAGACACTGTGTCAGGCTCTCGAATAGAGTTTATGTCAGAAATTGATCTACCTGTACAGAATATGCCTAATATAGTATTGGTTTTTCTGCACCAGAAACTCAGCAGGTAAAAAGGGGTAATTGAGAGGACGACTAACCATCCTCAATAATTTGTGTCCAATATATTGCCCAGACAGAAAAAAGATGGGGAATGTAGAGTCATTCTGGACCTAACCCAGTTAAATTCCTATGTTCAGTGTTCATTTTAAAATGGACACCTTCAATACTGCTAAACAGCTGTTATCACAAGGCTGTAGTATGGCAACTATAGACCTGAAAGATGTATATTATTCAGTACCAATTCATCATCAGTATCGGAGATACTTGAAATTTGGTTGGATGGGACAGCTGTGGCAATTTAAAACATTGCCCAATGGGTTAACCTCAGGTCCTAGGCTGTACACAAAATTGTTGAAACCAGTGCTGGTGCTACTTCGGGCCCAGAATCACTTTGTAATGGCTTATCTAGATGATATTTTATCATAAGCAACACTCAGGAGACAGCTGAGGAATTGGTTTCAACAACCAAACACCTGTTTGAAAGGTTAGGGTTTCTGGTCCATCCAACCAAATCCAAGTTAGAGCCATCCCAAAAAATTGATTATTTGGGGTTTGTCATTGATTCAGTTGATATGTTAGTGACTTTGCCTACAGCCAAGGCTGTGGAGATCAGGGAGGTCTGTACTAGTCTCGCTGAAAAACAATATCCCTCCATCCAGGAAGTAGCCAGTGTTATTGGTAAATTGGTAGCAGCTTTCCCTGCAGTGGAGTTTGGACCTCTGCACTATCAAAGTCTGCAACAAGCTAAAGAACATGCAGGTCATTTTGATAGACCTATGCAGTTACCAACCAGAGCCATAGCTGAATTACATTGGTGGATTATCAATATTGCACAAACTACCTGAAACATTTTGGTTCAGGAAACCTTCGGTGGTTTTACAGACAGATGTGAGTGCTCTCGGATGGGGAGCTACGGACAGCGAGTCTAGCTGTGGTGGTAGATGGAGTGTGCAAGAGGCTTTAATCCTGCACAGGCATGGTATAAATTACTTAGAATTGCTGGTGCATTCTATGGATTAAAAGCTTATTGTTCAACAATGAATAATTTACATGTTCAACTCCAGATTGATAATACCACGACTGTGGCATATATCAATCACATGGGAGGAATAACGTCATTATCATGTGATAACCTGGCTAACCTCATGTGGCACTGGTGTATTTCCAGAAACATCTGGGTCTCAGCTATCTACCTACCAGGTAGAGATAATGTGGTGGCAGACAACAGGTCACGAATATTTAATGACAACATAGAATGGATGTTAAATCCTGATGTTTTAAAATGATTGTCAGCTGCTATGGTTTGCCAGATATTGATCTGTTTGCATCCAGGCTAAATTACCAGTTGCCTAAATACGTTTCATGGGAACCAGATCCAGGAACAGTAGCGGTGGATTCATTCTCGCTACATTGGGGACGTACATTCTTTTATGCTTTTTCCCCATTCTGCCTGGTTAGGCAATGTCTCACCAAAATAGAGCAGAACTCCGCCACAGGCGTTTTGGTGGTTCCGGACTGGCCTACACAGCCATGGTTCCCATTGGTGCTCAGAATGATGACTCAGCCATTCATGACTGTCCCCAACTGCAGTAATTTGTTGGTGCGTCCAGTAACAGGAGAAAGTAATCCGTTACATGATCATATTAATTTGTTAATCTGCAGGTTATGACCAGACCATTCCAAGGCCTTGGACTGTCGAATAGGACCATGGATGTGATAACTGCAGCTTGGAGAGATAGCACTAAGAAACAATATGTGTCTCATATTAAGAAATGGGAGATGTTTTGCTTAGAGTCAGATATATCTTATCATACTGCATTTTATCCTACTGCGGATGTATTGGAGTTCCTTGCTACATTGCATTTTGATGAACACTTCAGTTATAGTTGCATTAATAGTGCTTGGAGTGCTTTGTCCTCCTATTAGGGCAGTTTCAGAACAACAACCTATCAGGTCTCATCTATTAGTGTCCCAATTCATGAGAGGAATCTTTAACAAAAATCCTCCTAAACCTAGATATACAGAAATCTGGGATGTCAGTATGGTTCTCACACTGCTTCGGCAATGGGCTCCAATTACATCATTGTCTTTTCAGAAGTTAACACTTAAAGTGGTTAAGCTCATGGCGCTAGTATCAGCGCAACGAGTACAAACATTGCAAAAGTTACGACTAGATAGCATGTATTCTTTTGCAGATAATATTACGTTTTATGTGTATGATTTAATCAAACAAAGCAGGCCAGGAATGGCTGGAACCAAAGTAAGTTTAAAAGCATACCCTGTTGACCAAAAGCTATGTGTGGTTAAGCACCTGAGTCAATATATCGAGGTAACTAAGAGTCTCAGAGGGTCTGAGACAGCAATGCTCGTCAGTCACAAAAAAAACTCATAAAAAGCTGTCAATATAAACTATTTCTACATGGTTAAAGCAGGTTTTGGATTCTGCTGGAGGAGACACTCATGTGTTTAAATCTCACTCCACCAAGGCGGCATCAACATCCGCAGCGAGGCCGCAGGATGGTCTAAGGAAACAACATTTTCTAAAAGTTATGATAAACCTGTCCTGGCAGTGCCAGGGTTTGGGTATGCTGTTTTGGGTTCTGTTTGATTTGATTTGCTTTGTCTATAAATTTCATTTGTAATTTCCACTGGGATAGAGGGGTAATTACTGTTTTGTTATTTAAAAAATGATTATTGGATAATTCCAAGCAATGTTCAAAACATTATTTATTCACTACTGTGTCAACTGAAGCAGTGTGTCGTATGGAATGGATCTACGGCATGAAATCACAGAGCTTTGAAATCTTCACATAGTCACTCACATGACTCCGAAGTGAAATAGTAAGATTAAATGAGAACTTACCAGTTTGAAGTTTGAACTTTATTTTATGAGGAGTTACGATGAGGGATTGCGTGCCCTCCGCTCCCGGCCCTCATAATCGCAAAGATCATCTGGTAGTTCCAGTCTTCTGAGTCTTACTATATCACTTCGGCTATAATTTCTGTGTTTTCACGCCGCTGCTTTGAAGTATGATGCGCAGGGCTTTTTCACGTAATCCCTCATCGTAACTCCTCATAAAATAAAGATCAAACTTCAAACTGGTAAGTTCTCGTTTAATCTTACTATTATCTGTCACTATCAATCACTGTCTATTCAGCGAATGGCATGTTGGCCTTTATAACAAGGCCATCGAATATAGGAGCAAAGAGGCCCTTCTGCAGTTGTGCAGAGCCCTAGTGAGACCACACCTGGAGTATTGTGTGCAGTTTTGGTCCCCTAATTTGAGGAAGGATATTCTTGCTATTGAGGGAGTGCAACGTAGGTTTACAAGGTTAATTCCCGGGATGGCGGGTCTGTCATATGCTGAGAGAATGGAGCAGCTGGGCGTGTACACTCTGGAGTTTAGAAGGATGAGAGGGGATCTCATTGAAACATATAAGATTGTTAAGGGCTTGGACACACTAGAGGCAGGAAACATGTTCCCGATGTTGGGGGAGTCCAGAACCAGGGGCCACAGTTTAAGAATAAGGAGTAAGCCATTTAGAACAGAGACGAGGAAACACTTTTTCTCACAGAGAGTGGTGAGTTTGTGGAATTCCCTGCCTCAGAGGGCGGTGGAGGCAGGTTCTCTGGTTGCTTTCAAGATAGAGCTAGATAGGGCTCTTAAAAATAGCGGAGTCAGGAGATATGAGGGGAAGGCAGGAATGGGGTACTGATTGAAGATGATCAGCCATGAATGGCAGTGCTGACTCGAAAAGCCAAATGGCCTACTCCTGCACTTATTGTCTATCGTCTATTTGAAAATGGCAGTATTAGAACTAATGAAATAACAAGATGGTACTTAGAAACGTCGGGCCCCAACTGAGCAGATAACATAAGATTAAAAATTTGTAAAATTACCCATTCTCTTTCTTCAAATGACCTACAACACGAGAATGCGAGAATGCATCCACCGTTACTGTTCCTGGATCTGCTTCCCATGAAATGTATTTAGGCAACTGGTGATTTAGCCTGGATGCAAACAGATCAATATCTGGCAAACCATAGCAGAATGTTTGGACCCATTCTTTGTACCACATGCAATCATATTGTGGTTACATGCACAATGTTAAAATGTAAGGGGCAACCAACAAACATTTTTCAATTTCCAGAGATGCAAAACAAAACTGAGATTTGATTTCCATCCATTAATACCATAAGACAGGAGCAGGATTAGGCCATTCAGCCTATCAAGTCAACTCCGCCTTTCAATCATGGTTGATCTGTTTTTCGCTCACAATCCCATTCTCCTGCCTTCACCCAGTAACCATTAACGCCCTTCCTAATCAAGAATCATTGTGGAGAATATAAAAAACAAGATTAGTGTAAATGGGTGCTTGATGGTCAGCCAAGACGCGATGGACCAAAGAGCCCGTTTCCCTGCTACACATCATGTTCTTTTAACGTTGACATGAATATTTGGCCTTAAAGGGACACAGTATCTCTTCTCAGTTGAAATAAAATGCATTAAGCATATTTGTTATCTTTAATTATTTTTCTTTCTGGCAGTCAGTGTCTGGCTTTGTTCAAGTATAAAAAAGATTAGTTGTGCTGTTTTCAACTACTTTTCTAATGCTTTTTAAGATTATGTTTGTACTCACTATTAGCCTAAAGTAAAGCAAATTTAGGATTGTACCTCTGTGTCTGAATTTCAGTGGTAATATGGTTTGAAAATTAAGTTCAAAGGATGTGAGGTTTTTGAATTATGTTTCTGTTGACACTTCCAAATATGACGTAATGAATGTATGTATAGCCGCTGAGAATGTTGGAAGTATTTTTGCACAGTTCTTGTTTAGTGTACATTTTTTTATTCTGAATAAAGTTTATTTTGATTTTTTTAATTGAATTGTGAAGAGTTTCATGAACAATGTAATTTAATTTCCCTCATAGAAGGAGATGGAAGTGAGTAATCTTAAAACTCAACTGCAATTGATGCAAGAATGTCTGGATGGAATAAAAGATTCACAATGTCAACAAAATCAGAAAATGTGTGAGCAGCTCAGCTGGTTTAAAGATCACGTTAAGTTTACTGAAATCCTATCCGAGCTCCATAAACTCACTTCTATTACGAATCCTGTCATCCAAGTCAAGAATGATATGACACAAACAACTCCGAGTACATGTGGGGGTCTCTGCATTGTTCATAAGCAAAGAGCTTATTATGAAAGCACAAGGGTTTGCAGAACATCATTCCGACCTCAGCCTGCACAAATAGACAACTATCAACTTTGTGACACCAAAGCTGTATGTACGGATATATTACCAAAAGGTAGCCGCCATGTTCATGAGAATGTTTATCAGAAAACTTTATCCGGCACCACTAAGCCGAGGCCATGTGGTTCCAAAATGTATGTTGCATGTTCATGTTCTCAAGGCAGAAATGAAGACACCTCTTCATTCCCCACTGTAACTAACTCAAATCACACAATATGTGCATGTCCTGTCAGAGGCACAAACGGGCTTTCTTCCCAAACATTTATCCCTGGTGACGTCGAATTGGCTGAAGACGAGAATGACTCCAAGAGTAATTCACCCTCTATTCAGAAAATGCCTAACAATAAAGAAAAAAAGGGGGCTCGTGTTTCCTACAGTCCAAGTGTAAAATGTAACCTTGGCCATAGTATGTGGCCTGACTCAACGATAAAAAACAACAAAACAGGAGCTGGTGGTAGTGCTGTGACATGCAGTAAGATTGGAACCAGAAGATGCCGCACTAAAAGAAGAAGCTCTTTTCCATTCAATAAAGAAAGGATCAAACTCAACAATGCACCAGATAAGTCAAACAGCATTAACGCTGGCCTGAAAAAAGCGACTTCAGATGAATTAAAGATTAAACCAGCCCCACGAAAGCAATCAAATGGGAGTGAAAAGAAAAGTATTGGCAAAGCATCTTATGAAAAGCGAAGATACCCTCTTGAAGGACTGCAAGTGAAAGATGAGACCTGGCAGGAACAAGCGATGAAAATAAATTACTTACAACACCAGAAAGGAAGGAAGGAGTTTGCCAAAGTAGCTAAGAAAAATCTTTCATGGCAACATCCAATCCCTTTTCAAGATGGCTTTTTGCAGAATGGTAGGGAATCTGAGCGTCTGCTTCAATCATGGTTTAGTCCTTTAACTCCAGTTCATGAGAACTGCAATAGTAACCCAGCAAACCCTTCACTTGGAAAAGATGCTCAAACTAAAACACAGCTTAACTTTTTTGACAGCAGTGAAGATTCTGATTAGGATGCATTTAGGTTTGACTCCCATCAGATGTTATTTTAAAAGACTGAGGAAAATAAAAAGTGACACTAAGATAAAAATATTACTGACTTTTACCAGTGAAATTTGTATTACTTTGTTCCGTTTTATGCTAAATATATCACATGCCTTCAGTTTTTGTTGTCAATTCTATTGATGTAAAAATCAATGCATTAAAAACTGGTGTAAGTTGATCATTGTTTGAAATAACTATATCTTTATTGCCATCATTACATTGGTGCTTTTCCTTTTGTTTGATGTAGCTAATAATTAGTTAGGATTTTTTAATTTTTCTATATTCTTGATTTTGTCAGCTTTGTAGGACTTGACAATGTTTTAGTATTCATTGTTTTATTTACAGATACTATAAGATTTACAGATGATAGATTTACAGTACAGATTACAATACATTTACAGGTACTTTTCCTGTGCAGTTACAGGATTATACTTGTCTTTGATGCATTGTCTTCTACATTGTGTGTGCATAGGCATTTAGATGTTTTACAACTGTCAAACTATTGCTAAAAATTCACTTCTATTGTAAAATGGCAGCAGTCCATTAAAGGAAGCCAAAAGCAACTATTTGTTGGATCTGATATGTAACCAAATGTATGTGCATGTGATCATTTTATGTTTAGTAATAATAAATATTCATATACTCTGCAAAAAAATGAAGGATCTTTGATTATTTGATGAAGCAGTTGGAAGGTCTTTATATAAGTTCTTTTAACATGGCACCATTTAATTTTTTTACATAGTTTTCTTGTCTTAACAGTGATTTCCAATTTGTAAAACAATTTGTAAAATTTGTTCTGTTGGAGAGTAGTTCAACAAAAGGTGAGCTGCTGGAGGAACTCGGCGGGTCAAACAGTATCAGTGGAGGGAAATGGACAGTCGACATTTCGTGTGAGACCCTTCATCTGAAATGAAAGAGTAGAGGGGAAATTGGCAGTATGAAGAGGTGGGGTAGAGGGGTAGTGCAAGAACAGGCAAGTGATCAGTGGATATATGTGAGGAGGGGTTGACTTGCAGATAGCATCAGGAGAGAGAAGGATGAAGATAGCGACAGTAGCTTTGAGATGGTAAATGTAGAAAGAGCTGTAGAAAGGTCCCGATTCAAAACATCAGCACTTTGTGTTTTTCTCAAGATTCCAACATCTGCAGTTCCTGATTCAGTGGTAACTGAATTTCCATTGTTAATTCTCACTTAAGAGTACAGTATTAACAGTGACTTGGTCGTATGGATTTGGAACTGTCTTATTGGAACAGGAACTGGAAGACAGAGGGTTGAGGCGGAAGAACAATATTCAGGCTGGAGGTCTGTGACCAGTGGAGTTCCGCGATGATCTGTGGTGGAACCTCCACTCTCTACTGTTTGTGATATATATAAATGACTTGGACGGTAAAAGTAGATGGGTTTGGTCGGTATGTTTGCAGGTGACACCAAGATTGCTTGGTTTGTGGACTGTAAGGAGGAATGTCAAAGTATGCAGCAGGATATAGATCAGCTAGAGAAATGTGCAGAGAGATGGCTGATGGAATTTAATCTGAGGAAGTCTGGGGTGTTGCACTTTGGGAGGGTGAATGAAGGGGAAAATATACAATTAATGGCTTGATCCTTAACATCGTTGATGTACAAAGTAATCTTGGGGTCCAAGACCATAACTCCCTGAAAGTGGCAACGCAAATAAATAAAGTGGTAAAGAATGTTTGCTTTCATAAGTTGGGACATTGCGTATAAGAATCAGGAAGTCACAATGCAGCTTTATAGGACTTTGGTTAGGCAGAGTTTGGAGTATTGCATGCAGTTCTGGTCGCCTCATTACAGGAACAATGCGGAGGCTTTGGAAAGGAAGCAGTGGAAGATAGTGGCCTTCAAATGGGGGTGGTTGGAGAAAGCATCCTGCTTGCCTGCTAGATTTTCACTTACTGTAACTGCAGGAAAAATGTTTTTGTTGTTGGGGGAATTCAGGGGTCACAGTTTAAGAATAATGGATAGGCCATTTAGGACTGAGATGAGGCCAAACTCTTCACCCAGAGAGTTGTGAATCTGTGGAATTCTCTGCCACAGAAGGCAGTAGAGGCCAATTCAAGAGAGAGTTACATTTTGCACTTGGGGCTAACAAAATCAAGGGATGTGGGGATAAAACAGGAAAGAGGTACTGATTTTAGATGAACAGCCATGATCATGTTGAATGGCAGCTGGCCCTTCGGCCGAATGGCCTATTTGTGCACTTATTTTCTATGTTTCTATGCTTGAGTATATGGCAATAAAACTCGACCACTTGATTTTGAAGATTCATGCATGGTGGAGGTATAATATAGTCATAGAGTCATGCAATGTGAAAACAGGCCCTTCGGCCCAAATTGCCCACACCCGCCAACATGTCCAGCTGCACTACCTGCTTTTGGTCCATATCCCTCCAAACCTATCATCTCCATGTATCAGTCTAACTGTTTCTTAAATGTTGGAATAGTCCCTGCCTTACATCCACCTCTGGCTGCTTGTTCCATATACCCACCACCCTTTGTGTGGAAAATGTTACCCCTTTAAAAGTTACCTCTTAAAAATACTTAAAACAAAAAACATTGAAATCATACTTCTACAATGCACTAAAACATGAATTTAATACATCAAATTTCAAAAAGCATTCCCCTCCCACACCCTCCCCCCACTTGGTCGCTCCACTGTCTCTTTGGGTACCCCCAAGGCCAGTGATCAGTGATCGCTATCCCCCCCCCCCCCCCCCCCCACCACCACTTTCAAAAACGCTCCGTGGCTCCTGGGTCAGACGGAGAGCACTGCCAGATGTGAGTGGGGAACTGCGGCCAGTTGTCCGTGATGTCTGGATCCCAATGCTCAGCACTTCGTGTTTCGGAGTTGGCTAATGTTATTGATTTGTAATTAGCCTGATTTGTAATTAGTTGACAAAACCTTAATTTATTAACCTGGAATATCCAGGGGGATGGGATAAGTGTAATATTAAAATGACATGCAAGATGTCAGGCTGTCTGTCACAACATGCAGCCCCGATAACCCATTATTTCCTTCAGTTAAATATTGGGAAGGTAGCACTATTGTCATTTGCCATTCAACTATTATGTTAGTTTTCCTCACTGACTATTTCTAACCCCCCCCCCCCCCAATTCCTTTGACAGGTTGTTTAATTAATTGAACACATAGATGAACATCCTCAAGGATTGTAATCAGATGGAAACCAATTCAGATGCGATGTTTAAGTGCTTGTTCAAAGAAGGGGCATATTTTAAAGGAGTGACAGAGATACTTGCAGGGGGAATGTGTGGGGAGATTATTATTTGTCTTTAATTTTAGCTTGAACCAGGACATCTGAAGATTCAAAGTTTAATATAGTAATTGTGCTGATACTGACCCCAACCAACCATTCATTCCGGAGGTTTTATTTTTCTGATGCCATTTAAACCTCACTTGGATTTCAATCACTTTGATGTAAAAGTAATTGGGAATGGGGAGCATTGGAACAAAAATTTGCCCAAGGTACATATTAACTGTAATATAATGATGTATGCATGCCGGTAGGTGCAATCAAAACAAAGATCTTTTTATCATTGTTGTGTTATGCATACCACAGAAAATATTATGTACTTTCAAGATCACATTAATTAGAATATTATTGTTTAAATATATATTTGTATTGGACTTTGCATTTTGGAAAAGTCCCAGCTGAGAGGAAGACAGCAAAATAATGAAAATATTGGGGGTGAAAATGACTTCAGGACAGTTTGTTAGGAAAATGAAGGAAATGGTAAACAGAATACTTATACAGCTGACTGAGTATACTTTTACAGATAAGAAATTGTGTTCAACCAATTGATGACTTATTTGACAAAGTAACTAGCATGTTAGATAACAAGGAAGCTACTGGATGTAGCAATTTTTGGTCCGTGAAATGACACATAAAAGATTACCGCATTAGATAAGCACCTGTGGACTTGAACGTAGTAGGTTAAGTCCAGGGGTCAGATATGGGGCTTATGTGTGGGCCAGATATATTGTCAGTGCAGAGGGGCTAGGAGCAAGGCTAAGTGTGTATCCAGAGTCAAGGTCTGGAATAGTACTAGGTGTGAAGTCAAAGCTGGGATAATGGGAATGTTCAGCACTGGGAACCTAAGCAGGTAAGCAGCTATGATCAGGGTAGAATAGGGGGCTAGGTGTAAGGCTGGACTCGTGGTCAAAATGCAAAGGCTCCATAACATGGAAGGGGGGTGCACCCCCCTCCAACACCCTCCCCCCCCCCCCCCCCCCCCCCCCCGGTTGCTATGCTCCCTCAGGCTTGGCCTCTCGCAATTTCTTACTCCCAACTCTCACCCAATGTTGCCAGCCCTGTTGTGGGAAGACATGATAGAAGTATATAAAATGATGAGTGGCATGGATAGGATAGACAGACCCTTTTCCCAGGATGCAAAAATCAAATACTAGAGGGTCTGGCTTTAGGACGAAGGACAAAGTTTAAAGGAGATGTGTGAGACAGCTTTCTTTACACAGATGGTGATGAGTGCCTGGAACGCACCAGCTGGGGTGGTGGTGAGTGCAGATATCATAATGGCATTTGAGACCTTTGGATAGGCATATGGATATGCAGGGAATTGAGGGACATGGATTGCATTCAGGTAGATTAAGAGATAGTCGGCATTATGTTTGGCACACACATTGTGGGCCAAAGGACCTGGTCTTGTGCAGTACTGTTCTATGTGCTCTGATATATTGTCCATTCATTTGGATTGGTACCACTTCAACATAACTCAGGAAGCTTGATAGGGTTCAGGACATATCAGTTCACTTGATTGGTAACTGATACACCACTTTAAGCATTTATTCACCCCATCACTGGTACGGTGAAAACCATTTACATTCATGTGCATAAGGCACTCTGACAGCTCTTCCACAGGCTCTATTACCAAGACAATTACGATACGATAGAACTTTATTTGTTCCAGGAGGGAAATTGATCTGCCAACAGTCATAAAACACAGAATACATGAAACATGAAATTAAAGTGACGGGTAGAAAGGATTGGGGGTGTTCAAAGATTGGAGTGGGTGGGAGGGGCGGGGTGGGCGAGGAGTCAGTCTACCCCATGACAGAAGGGGGAGGAGTTGTACAATTTGACAGCCATTGTCCAAGATGCTCTGCAGTTTGAGGAACATCCTCCACTCCAAGTCCATCTCCCATAAATCCAACTCCGCCCCAAGGACAGAACCAGCCTTCTTGATGAGTTTGTTACATCCGCAGCCTTTGCTCTGCCGCCCAAGCAGATAACAGAGAAGAAGATGGCACTGGCTATCATCGATTGGTAGAACATCTTCAGCATCTTACTGCAGACGTTGAAGGAACGGAGCATTCTTAAATATACGGGCAGCTCTGTCCCTTCTTGTACAGGGCCTCAGCATTCCCGGACCTGCCCAGTTTACTGTCCAGGTACACGCCAAGGTATTTGTACTTCCTGGTAAACTGCATATCCACACCATTGATGGAGACGGGATAGGGGTGTTCCTCTCCTAAAGTCCACCACTAACTCCTTAGTCTTGATTATGGGCAGTAAGCACATGGAAACATTATCACTGGTTATACTGATTTCTGTCCAAGTCAAGCATCATCTTGAAATATCTTGCTGCACGGTCATTGTGCCTGTAACTCCCTACCCAATAGCACTATGGTAGTACCTTGACCAGAAACATTGCACTAGTTTAATAAGGTGGCTCGGATTCATTTTGAATATTGGGCAATTAAACAGTTTTGTAACATATGTATCTTTATTTTCTATTTCAGTGCTTGCATGCCATGATTTTGATCTATTGATCTAAATAGATAGAACATCTCAGGCCAAATTGTATAATTTCCCAGTAATGCTGAGATTTTAAGTTACTTTTCTTCCCCTCCAATGTCAATATTAAGTAATACAAAGGCAATGAGTTTAGCTGAACTAGAGGAATGCCTGTACTACAAAGTCAATTCTGCCATATATAGTGGTCTTTTATGCCACAGGGTACGGTTGCCAACTACACTAAACTAGAATTAGATTGTTCAATAGAAAAGATCACCTTTACATCAACCTGGACTAAATTCAAGTCCAGTTCCCCGTGCTAAACAACACTCGATAAATAGGGGATGAGTTACATGCTTTCAAAAACATCTACAAACTTAACCAGCCAAGGCAGCAACAATAAAAAGATAAAACATCATGTCTCATCATGTTTGGGCTTGTGAGCGAGTACCTTGATCACATTTTGAAGTTCTGGCGAAGATTCTTGGCAGTTAAACCAAACTGGATGTCAGTGGAACATCTGATAATAAATAGAAATAAACTCTTCCAGTTGCTTTTTACTACATTTCACATCTGACAATGGTTTTGGGAGATTCATGTTGTATAAGTCTTTGAACACTGAGGTAATTAATTAATAAGTAGATATCCCTTGCTGTTTCAAATAACACAGGTTTCATCAAAACTCCCAATGCAGTTGAGGTGAATGCTTGACAACTTAAAAAATTTTTAAAAGGCCTTGCTGTTTTCTTCATAAAGTCTGTTACACTGACATATGTGGAAACAAAATGTAATAAGTTACTTGTGAAGCCTGTCATAAGCAAATAAAAATAACCCAACACTGACATATGACGAGAAGATTCTCACAAACAATTAGTTTAGTTTAGAGAACTGGCCCTTCAGACCACTGAGTTCACACCGACCAGCGATCCCCACACATTAACACTATCCTACACACTTGGGACAATTTAACATTTACACCAAGCCAATTAACCTAGAAACCTGTACGTCTTTGGAGTGTGGGAGGAAACCGAAGATCTCGGAGAAAATCCACGCAGGTCACGTGGAGAATGTACAAACTCCGTACAGACAGCACCCGTAGTCAGGATTGAGCCCGGGTCTCTGGCACTAAGGCAGTAGCTCTACCGTTGTGCCACCCGTGCCGAATCAAATGTGATTCATTTATATTTTTTCCAAACAATATTCAAAGATTTGTCAGTCAGGTTTTGTATTTTGGTTTTCATTAGGCACGCACCACAGAACATAATTAATTCTTGTCCTTCACCATCAACTTATTTCCAAGATATTCCATTGTGCATTTTTCGTTTGTTCAAATCACAATATTAGCTTCCACAGTTGTGATGCAAACATATTCTTTAAACATTAAGTTTATTGTACACAATATGAATACTTTGAAACAAATAGAAATTATAGACATAAAACTGAAAGGGTTTAATACCAATCACATTAAGTAAGCTTGTAACAGTTCAAAAATGCAAAATATTGGTAGCTGGTAACAGTAATCAAATGTGATAGTTTGGCAAACTAACAATGATATCTTCTGAGAGGCATTCTTAATTTCTTTCCTTCGAAAAAATAAATGACCATTGTGGTCAACCCTAGTTTCATTCTGTAAATATCGAGTTGACGATCAATGAAAATATGGAAGACAAAATAAAGCACAAATTGTAAGCCTCAAGTAATGTGTTTGTGTACAATGGATGGCACAGTGGTGCAGCGGTAGAGTTACTGCCTTATTGAGCCAGTGATCCGGGCTCGATCCTGACTATGATTCTGTCTGTATGGAATTTTACGTTCTCCCTGTTTACCATGTGGGTTTTCTCCAGGTGTCCGGTTTCCTCCGTATTCCAAAGAAGTACAGCGTTGTAGGTTAATTGGCTTAAGTAAAAATTGTATATTGTCCCTAGTGTGTAGGATAGTGTTAGTGTACAGGATGATCCCTGGTCGGCACTTACTTAGTGGGCAGAAGGGCCTGTTTCCGTGGTGTATCTCTAAAGTCTAAAGTAAAGAATAAAGTGGATTTAATTTTATAATTGTTAGTGACTCATCCCTGACTCCTACTATAATGATTGGAACACAAATAAAATAATGAATGTTGAATTCTCTAATTTTAAATAACTTCCACCTCCACTCCTCTCCCCCTACCTCCCTGCCCCTTTATTCCCAGTTGTGTAACCAGTTCCACAGATCTCTACATTGTATCCCCTTTGATCTCACACCATCCCTCGACAACATTGGGCCCTCCAGGACACCACCCTGCCTGTGGTTGGCCCTTATTGGTCCTGGTCTTTTCTTGTCACCAGCCCCCCCCCACAACCTCCTATTTTCAGTGTATTAAGTAGGGTCCCAACTCAAAATGTCACCCATCCTTTTTCTTCAGAGGTGCTAGTTACTCCAGCAGTTTGTGTCTATCTTTAAAATAATGACAGCTATTTTTCATTAAATTTATTGAACACTTAATAGAAGAGCAGTTATCAGATATATTTAAGCCTCTAGTAATGGTGCAAAGAACCTCGCAGTGGTTATGAAATTTAATTGGCCGTGTGCATGTATTACGCTGTAGATTCTAACAATCCATGATCATGAAACAGAATCAGCCTAATGTTAACTGTGAGTCTTGACTTACGGCATCGGACCTATTTCCAGTCTTCTCTGTTTCAATTGTTATTAAATTTAGTGTTACTAATTGTTATTACTTTAAGATTTCAATCATAGTAAAAATATATATATATATTCTAGTGATATATATGTTTTGTGAACATAAATTTTGCCGGTAATTGAAAGAGATTGATAAAGAGATTAAGAGACTGGTTAAGATTGATGACGAGATATATTTAAGAGGGCATTAGATGTGGCACTTGTGGCTAAAGGGATCAGGAGGTATGGAGAGAAGGCAGGTACGGGATACTGAGTTGGATGATCAGCCATGATCACATTGAATGGCGGTGCAGGCTCAAAGGGCCGAATGGCCTACTCCTGCACCTATTTTTCTATGTTCTATGTTTCTATGAGATTGGTCTCGAGCTGAAACGTCACCCATTCCTTCTCTCCAGAGATGCTGCCTGTCCCGCTGAGTTACTCCATCATTTTGTGTCTAAGATAAGTTAATACCTTGGCATGTGAAAATTATGTGCGCTCTTTGCACAATGCGCTGAGGGTCAACACTGAATTACAGTGTCAAACATCGTTTCAGAGAGAACGTCTTTTCATTATTTTGAATATAACGTAAAGGAGACTACAATCAATTAGTAAAAGTTGTACCGCTCTGTTCATCGATTTCTCTAACTTATTCGAAGCTTTGACCACCACGTGGAAAATTTTACGCACAATGACTCCGTTCAGAAAACTGTCAAACACAATCTCCAAAATATTCTATTTTAATAACTTTTTACAGGAACATTTGAAATGTAAAGTTCCACAATCATTGGTAGTAAGCACTGGTGAAAATACGAAGTCTTGTATTTTTGTCTTGAAGTGAGTCGTGAGAAACTGAAGAAGACCATCATTTTTTACATGATCATTTTGACCTGTTTTACAAATATAGGAAAATGCATATCTCCAAGTGATTTAATTTTATAAACAGACATTTAAATATATTTTTCAAACTAAGTGCAAAAGTTGAGAAATTGACAATATTATTGTGTGGAAAGTAGCCAACCTGGAAAAGTGCAGATTGCCAGTCTGTTTTTCAGCATTAGTGGTGCTAACTAGAGACAAAGTTTACTTTGACCAGAGCACTATCTCATTTGTATTCGACAGTTTTAATTCCTGTTTTTTTCATTGTTCCACAGCAATCGGCTATGTTGACTGTCAGTTCTACTGATATTCTTAAACTATTTCAGCAATATTCATACCTAATTATGTCACCTACTTTTTCTCCAAATGTGTAATGCAAGGTTAGTTTATTTTGCCATTATGCTTAACCACATACGTATTTTGTTCAGTCCATTTCGTGCTCTCATGACCTAATTCGGAAACATAGTTACATTATCTACCCTAATGCCATCTGACTATGAGAACCAGGTGTCCCACCACTGATCTCTGCGCGGTCATGATCTCCACACCCACTCGCACATATCTCCTCAAACAAATACCTTGGAATGTCTGCCCTCCAACTACTTGTGAATCTATTCCCAATTTTATTCCTGAGCTTCATTTCTTTCAAGCATCAATGTTTCAAGAGCAATTTTATCAATTGCTGGTTGAGCTCCTGGATTTTCATGCCTCTTCCACAATGTATTTGAAAAAAGATCAAAAAGATTTAAACCCTTTTGATTCTATATTTGTTCTTGATAACTAGGTTATTACAGTGCAGGCAATTCTAAATTTCACCCCTAAAAAATGAATTAATTGGTTGATCCAGAATTGAAATGAAATTCAGGGCAATCTCAAGCCAGTTACCAAAGCACTGCTAGTCACCATGCCCCTTTGTTAGAATGGATCTAGGCATAATAACAACAACAGAAACAAATGACCTTATTTTCAAGTCCTACTTTGAAATATGCCAATGCATTATATGTAAGCCAAGTTCTCAATTCTCCACCTTTAACACTGACAAAAAAACATGCATTTGTAAACAGATTGCAGTTTGAATAATGCAATTGTGTGATATATTCAGTATTTTGTATGATGGTTTTGGAAAAAAGCTGATCTGAAATAATTCACAAAACGAATTAAAATTCCCTCCCTTATAATCATTAGCATTATGAATCATCTCTCACAAAGCATACATGCAAGTAAAATAAATAATGACTAAAAGTATTGGAGTAACTCAATGGGTCAGGCAGTATCTCTGGAAGACATGGATTGGCAACGTTTCCGGCCAAGACCCTTCTTCAGACTGCAGAAGGGTTCTGACCTGAAATGTCGCTTGCCCATGTTAAGTTAAGTTTAGTTTAGATATACAGTGTGGAAACAGGCTCTTCGGCCCACTGAGTCCACGCCGATCAGCAATCACCTCTGCACTAATTCTATTCTACACACTAGGGAGAATTTACAGAAGCCAATTAACCAACACACCTGCACATCTTAGGAGTGTGCAAGGAAACCAGAGCACCTGGAGAAAAAACACGCGGTCACAGGGAGAATGTGCACACTCCGTACAGACAGCACATGTGGTCAGGTTCGAACCCGGGTCTCTGGTTTTGTAAGGCAGCAACTCTACCACTGTGCTGCCCTGTTTTCCAGAGATGTTGCCTGACCTACTGAGTTACTCCAGCACTTTGTGTCTTTTTGTGTAAACCAGAATCTGCAGTTCCAGTATTTAAATAATAGAAGAGTTATTTAGCATCTCAGCCTTGTCACTAAGATAAGTACATTTTGCTAGTAAATGTCCTCATGCAATAGTTAAATAAAAATTACAATAATTTATCTTGTCTATACATATTCTTCATAATAGGTCTAATGAATACAATTTTCTTCAAGTTTGTTCAGTTGAAATAATATTAGGGTACAATTTGCGCAGAAGAATATCCATAATTCATTCTCCTTTCCTTTAAATGATTGCAGGTTTCTTCAGCTTTATCATGAACAAGCATCTCTCTGTTCCATTATGGGAATTTGTTTTCCTCTGTTAACATTTTCAGAGCCTACATTCTGTGCAGTTTGTGGTTCCACAACTGTCTTACCCAGCTCCAATAAAACATCTTCTGAAATTAAACTATGGATACTGCCCTGTTTACTTTGTGAAAACAATCTTCTTTTGCCTTCAGCTGTGGAATCCAAGAGATCAAATGAGTCGCTGGACAGTATGGAGTCATCACTGATTACACTGGATGGGCGACTCGTGCTTTCCCTGCCACTTGCTAAGATCAGGTCCTTGAAAGAATCAGAAAGCCTGAACGTTGAACAATCATCAGGCAGATCTAGGCTAATGGAAAATTTTCCATTTCGTTTTAGAATTCCCTTTTTCCTGTATACAACCTGTCCTGAGGTCAACATTTCCGACTGCCTTTGATTTGGTTTTGAAGGAATGGCAGCTGTATCCCTGTCCACAGATTCACTGCGTTCTGGAGAAGAAGAATAGCCAGATTCTCTTTGGGATGAGTTCTTTAGGATTCCTTTCACTGGCATGTTACTGCAGACTTTCATTGGCACTGTGTATACATTATAGCAGATGGTTGTAGATTCTGCTATGGTGGTTTTAGTTTCAATCCATTGTGATTGCATGTCTATGACTGTAGTTGAAATATCACTATCGACACTGGTCCTGGTTTTTAAAATTCCCTTTGGCTTTTTCTTTGTATCTTTGTAAGTTATTTTTTGCAGTTTTGCATCACTTTGTGGGTGCGTGATATCATTTTCTTTCTTTGACTTCTTTAAACAAGCCTCTCCCCTGATTTCTCCTGTAGGTGATTTATGTACGGAACTCACCAACCCCTGGACATCCTCCGTTTCATTCTTCCCTTGATTACAATATCCAGCACTGTTTTTCCAGTCAATATAATGCACCAGTAAAGGTGAGTGCGAGTCATTTTCAGAAACATAGTCACAAACAGGTGCGCTATAACCCCAATTAACCCACCAATGGGTTGCAATATCGTCAATCGTTGCACGTTTCCTTGGATTCACTGACAGCATCCAATCAATTAGGCCATGTGCACCTAGTGATGAACACATACCAACATATAATAATCCAACAAAAGATTTTCTCGTTCTCATATTTTTAACAATTATATGGGTGTTTCCGTAAACAAGGGTGACCAAATTTGAAATTTATTAAATCATAATGAAATACCACAGCATAAAAAATGGGCCTACCTACAGACTTAATTTGTGATCAAAATGTCCAAAATGTAATACTTTCAAAATGTGAAAAAAACCAAGATTTTTTAAAACTGATTTCTAAGCTCCCTTACAAAATGTCGGCACATAACCCACCACGAGGCCCATAGTTCAAGCCAGGGTCATTATAATCAGGTTGTTTGTTTTTTTAAAAACCGCGATGAGTGCAAAAAAAAGTTATAGCACTGACCACGTTATAGACAATGGGAAGTACTACAGAATGAGACATCCATAAAATAGGTGAGCAAGCGATTTTTATTTCATGATTTTAGGTTCTATTAATTATCAAGCATTTCAATGGAAAGCTTAAACACAAAATATAAACAATAAAAAAGAAACAATGAATATAAAGACGGTTACTCTGCTATCATTTCACACGTGATCAAATGGATACCGCTGCTCACATTCTGCTTAAAAACTAGGGGCATCAGAAAATCATCTAATCGGGTGATAAATTATAAAAATCATAAGCATAATCAGAATTTGGCTTATATTTATTTGAGTTATTTTATTGCAAAAATTAATGTAATCTTTCTGGTATAAATTAGCCTAAGGATTTGATGAAATCCTGCTTGAAAAATGTCACAAAAAAAGACAAGAAAACAGGGAAATATCTGATATTTTTCTTTGTAAAATTATTTTTCCTTCATCTCATTATTTTTGCTATACACCATGATCTATATTACGCAAGTCACAGGATATCAAACAATGGGAATATTACATTAAAAACAGGAAAATATCCTGGAGGTTGGAGACCTTCAGTTTCACTACTGAGTGCTGTATTTACGGAAACTCCCATGTTATTCATATGTATTGTTTGATGGAAATACCATTATGTCAAAGTTAAGCAACATTTTCCTACCAATCCATTATCCAAGCAAGAAAACCTCAGGTGAGTGACTTGAATATTGTGAATTTACTGCAGGTGTGAGTTTTATGGGAAACCAAACAGAATGCACATTTTTGGAAATTGCATTGTTATGCTTTAAATCTTTACAATCTTGTGGATTTCTTTTTCCATTCAATTGTTACGTACCACTGTAAAATTCACAAACTATAGACAAGAATCCCAACAAGTGCCAGCAAAACCAACTTGCACATAATTACTGTATGTTCCCCAAGTGAATATGGCTTAGCTCAATTGAAAACAAATAGCAACATCAATTCCGCTGTCGTGATTAAAACAACAGCTCTCCAGGACTTTTACATTTGTCTTGTATGAAACAATTAAATATAAAATTAGATCAGGGTAGACCTCTGAGTTATATGATTATGAGTTCAAGCCTCAATTCAAACCTTGTGCAAAATAATGTGAAACCAGGTCACAACTACTAATTCATGATTTCTGTGATTTCTTTCCAACAATGAAATCCTTGTTATTTTTGTCAATTGGTCAATATATCAAGTACAGGAGTTGGGATGCCATGTTACAGCTGTACAGGATGTTGGTAAGGTCACATTGTGATTACTGTGCACAGCTCTGGTCACCTGCTATAGGAAGGATGTCATTAAACTAGAAAGTGTGCAGAGGAGATTTATAAAGATTTTGCTGGGTCTGGAAGGTTTGAAGCAAAAAGAGAAGCTAGATAGTTTGGTCTTTTTGAGATGCTGAGGAGTGGCCTTATAGAGGTTTATAAAATTATGATGGGTATAGATATGGTGAACAGTCACAGACTTGGCCCCAGAGTAGAGGATTCCAAAACTAGAGGATATAGGTTTAAGGTGAGAGGAGAAAGATTTAAAAAAGGCCCGAGGAGCAATATTTTTCATGCAGGGAGCAGAGATGACAATAGTGTTAATGGGTATATAATGGCCAGTGTAGTATCTGAAGAACATGGATAGGTGACGTTTCTGGTTGGGAGCCTTCTTCAGACTGGTTCTGGAGGGGGGGTGGATCTGGAAAAGAGATGGGAGCAGGATGAAGCCTGGCAAGTGTTAGGTGGATGCAGGTGAGGGGGCTTGGGGGTTTGATTGGCAGATAGTTGGACAAAGTCCAGCAATGAAAACACAAAAAGTATGAGATAAGGGAAGAAGAGGCGCAAATGATGAAGCCAGAGGAAGGAATATAGGTGGAAAGGAAAGGGAAGAAATGGGTATGAATCCAGGTGGGACACAGCGAAGAGAGGGGGAGAGGGGGAGAGGGGGAGAGGGGGAGAGGGGGAGAGGGGGAGAGGGGGAGAGATAGATGGATAGATAGATGAATGTGGGTGGGGGGTGTAAGTTATTTACCTGAAATTAGAAATTCATTGTTTCATTTTTTAAAGTTACCTGAAATTGGAGAATTCAATATTCAATTTTTAACGGAAATGGTAGAAGCGGCCCATTTACAACATTTAAAAGACACTTGGGATGTACATGGATAGAAAACGTTTGGAGGATATAGGTTAGCCACATCAGGCAAATGGGACTAGCTCATTTAGGCGATTTGGATGGCAGAAACAAGTTGGGCCGAAGGGCCTGTTGCCGCGCTATATACTGTAACTCTATGACTCTAATGGTCTCAGTGAACATTTTTAACAGGTAGGCTGGATCATTATATTGTTCAGTTTATGAGATGGTGTTTTGATTACATAATGAGCAATGAAAGATTAAAAGTAATGTACTGCTTGAGAAATCCCTGGAATTTCATAATGTGTGAAATATAATCCAAGTACATTATCATTCCAGAGCTCAGATATAATTGTTCATATTCTTTTCCTCGGAGTAAATAGTTCTATTGTTGCTCTGGGGCCATTATCACTCAACCATGTCTTGTGTGACTGAAATAATATGTAGGTCATACCATGTAGGAGTGGTAAACTTCTTTACAGAAGAACATTAATTAATCAGGTATTTATTACAATCTGGTCACATTCATCGTCATGTTCCAACTCCCAGATTCCTTAAATTCTAATTTGTAATTTCTTCTGTAAGATTAATCTTAAGGTTTCCAATTTAGAATGTAATAACCCAGGGTATCATCCTGATAAATTCAGCAGTCCATGTCGTACGCAGCATAAGACATAGATTGACAATTGGCAAGTAACATTTGCTGAACAGAAGTGCCAGGCAATAGCTATCTTCAACAAAAATGAGTTTAGCAATCTTTGCTTGGCATTCGACAGAATTACCATCACTGGGTTTCTCACTAAAAACTTGGGTTCAACATCAGTAATTACACACTGACCATCTGAAAACTGTAACAAATAATTTACCTTCCAAAGTTACAATGCTTTGAATGCTTACAATGAATACTCATCATTTAAGATTACTTTGGTTATAGATACAGCATAGAAACAGGTCCTTCAGCCCATCGATCACCCATTTGCAATAGTTCTATGTTATCCCAGTTTTTCATCTGCTCCCTACACCCAAGGACAATTTACAGGGGCCAATTAACCTACAAACCTGCATATCTTTGGGATGTGGGAAGAAACCAGAGCACCCGGAGGGAACCCACACGGTCACACGGAGAATAAGTAAACTCCACACAGACAGCACTCTTGGATCGAACCCAGGTCTCTGGCGCTGTGAAGCAGCAATTCTACCTGCCGTGTCACTGTGTCGCCCTTAAACATAGAACCATTTAACATAGAATTGTACAATACAGAAATAGGCCCTTTGGCCCACAAAGTCCAGTCTCCTCTCCCTACATGTGATCCGTAGCCCTCCATTTCCTCCATATCCATGTCTATCCATGTCTAGCCTCTTAAACCCCACAGTCATATCTGCCTCCACCATCACCCCAGGTAGTGTGTTCCAGGCATCCACAAGTTTCTGTGAAAATAATTTGCCTCACACATTTCCTTTAAACTCTTCCCCTCTCACCTTGACTATACCTTCTAGGCGTTGATATTTCCAACCTGGGAAACAGCTTTTGGCTGTCTACCCTATCTATGCCTCTCTTAATTTTGTAAAATTCTATCAGCTCTCCCCTCTGCCTCCGAAGCTCCAGAAATAAATAATTCAAATTTGTCCAAACTCTCGTTATAATTAATACCTATCTCATTCAGGTAGCATTCTGTTAAACCTCTTCTGCACAGGCCCCAAAGTCTCCACATCCTTCCTGTAAAAGGGCAACCTGAACTGCACACATTACTTCAATTGTGTTCTAACCAAAGTCCTATATACTGTAGCTGCAACATGACTTACTGATACTTACACTCAGTGCCTTGATTGCTGAAGGCAAGCACACCATATGACTTCATTACCATTCTATCTACTTGTGTTGCCACTTTAAGGGAGTTATGGGCTTGGACTCCAAGATCCCTCTGTATGTCAATGCTGCTGTCTGAATGCATCCAACTTTCACCAAAGCTCATTAAGCTGAATACCAATCCCCACCTTGAATTTGTATTCCCTCTGCATCTGTGCATTGTGGTTCCGGTCTGAACCATCTACAAAATGCACAGCAATTTCTCATCAAAGCTGCTTTGGCAACACCTCGCAAACACCTTCATCTGCAGGTTACCCTCCATCATACTTCATTCTGGTGGGGAACTATATATCCAGTTCATGATCAATTCTGGGTCTAAGTCTGGGAATTCTCTGCCAACCATGCTTTGGAAGTGCATTCACCGAAAGGAATGCAGTGGTCCAAGCCAACACCTCTCCACCACAATGTCTAGGGCAACTAGGATTAGACAATGATTGCTGTACTTGTCAAAAGCACTAATGTCTCACAGACAGAAGAAAAACATTGATATTGCCATCTTTCTCAGAGTAGACACCTGCATTTGCATTGAGAGCTCACATTTGCTGCTCAAATTTCGAATTCCATACCAGAAATCTGTGGAGGTTTCTTGTATTCTCCAAGGCTGATCTGCTGTGTTAAAGTTTTGTAACTCTGACTATCAAATGGCATTGTTCCATACACCAGCGTGTACAACAGGACTCCTAAGGCCCAGCAATCAACCTAAAAAGAATGAAATGCGTGATGATTAATCAGTATGAATATGAAAACACAAAAGTTGGCTTAGTTGACATGTTATATCCAAATCAGGAAGTATTTTGTGTGCTTGTGTTTGCTAAACAAAGGTAATGGACTTAATTTAAAAGTAAATAGTGTTCATTTAGTTTTAGCACAGTTTGGAGATACAGCATGGAAACATGCCTTCGGCCCACCAAATTCATGTCAGCCGCCGATCACCCTAGTTCTATGTTATCAACATTTTATTACAAACACACTAGGGTCAATTTACAGAGGCCAGTTACCTACAAACCCCGCAGATATTTAGAATGTGGGAGGAAACCAGAGCAAGTGGAGGAAACCCACACGGTCACAGGGAGAACATGTGAACTTCACACAGACAGCACCCGAAGTCATGATTGAACCCGGGTCTCTGTTGTTTTGAGGTAGCAGCTTTACCATCTGCGCCATCCTACAAAAGTCTTTCAACGACCAGTTTCCTTTATTTATTTAAAAAAAAACTCGGGGCTGATTAACGATGTGGAGCTATATTCCCTTCGAGAACTGGTGTTTTTTGAATAGTGGTAGATATTAGCACCAAGCAAAATATTTAAATATCCTCTAATCTTGGCAAGTGTGGTGGGGGCAGAGGTGCAAACCATAGATTTGCAGACATTTTAACTGCAAAGCGGGGCTAATGGAAAAATGTGGACATCTATTTTATTAATTGAGTCTACATGCAACCAAATTGGGAAAATAAGGTCTCCAGGTTGCACTGACTAAGTGGTATTGATTTTCTTTTGGTCGATAATGTAAATGAGCTGAATAACTCTGAGCTGACGTACAGCAAGGGGCAAGATGTTTGCAGTATTTCCAGCAGTTATTAGGCCACATTCTGTGATCAATAACTCTTGTGTTCAACATTAACCTTGAAGAAGATTCCCATATCTTGCGCAAAACACAAAGTGCTGGAAGAGCTTAGCAGGTCATGCAACATCTGGGTGGCATGGTGGAGCAGCGGTAGAGTTGCTGCCTTACAGCATCAGAGACCTGGGTTCGATCCTGATGATGGCTGCTGTCTATACGGTGTTTACACGTTCTCCCAGTGACCGTTTGTGTTTTCTCCGGGTGCTCCGGTTTCCCCCCCACATTCCAAAGACATACAGGTTTGCAGGTTAATTGGTTTCGGTAAAAAATATAAATTGTTCCTAGTCTGTCAGATAGTGCTTGTGTATAGGGATCGCTGGTCGGCGCAGACTCAGTGGGCCAAAGGGCCTGTTTCCACCCTGTATTTCTAAACTGAACTAAAATTCTGTGGAGGGAATGGGTAGGTGATGTTTCGGGTCGGGACCCTTCTTCAGACTCTTTGGTAGCGATCAATCAATATAGAGTCACAGAATCATAATCATACAGTGTGGAAATAGGTCTGTTGGCCCAACCTGCCAACATGTCCCAGCTACACGAGTCCCACCTGCCTGGGTTTAGTCCATATCCCTCCAAACCTGTCCTATCCATGTATCTGTCTAACTGTTTGTTAAATGTTGGGGTAGTCCCTGCCCCAACTACCTCCTCTGGCAGCCTGTTCCATACATCCACCACCCTTTGTGTGAAAAAGTTACCCTTCAGAATCTTATTAAATCTTTTCCCCTTCACCTTAAACCTACGTCCTCTGATCCTCAATTCACCTACTCTGGTCAAGAGAATCTGTGCATCCACCCGATCTATTGCTCTCATGGTTTTATACACCTCTATAAGATCACCCTCATCCTTCTGCACTCCAAGGAATAGAATCCTAGCTCACTTAATCTTTCCCTATATCTTGCAATTTAATTTATCTGAAGCTAACCATATGAATTTGTTCAGCAGAAACTTTGGGCTGAGAAAAATGCTTTAAAAAAGCTAATAATGCATGTTTGGTTAATAATCCATTCCCCTCACTTACCTCAGGACCTTGATATGGGAGTCCATTCACTATTTCTGGTGAAGCATAAAGGGGGCTTCCACAGTATGTTTCCAAAAGGCGATCCTTGTGATACAAGTTCGACAAGCCAAAGTCAGCGAGCTAAGCAGATATCCATAAAATAAGAAGGAAATAAGATTATTGATGGTCTGTATAAATTCAGCTGCTCATTCACATTTGAAATTCACAGAGAAAGGATTATTTAATTTCCTATTAGCTGAGCAAAAGAAAAGTTCTATACTTGGTCAGATTTTTGCATCACATTTTGGAGCGTGTAACTTGGAATTTCTTTCCTCTCTCAGAGATAATAGATCCCTGGAATCCTCTATCCCCAAGGGTGTTTTGAGTCAGATCATTAGATATATTGAAGGTGGAGATAGATAATATTTGAAAGGTCAGGCAATTGAGGGTTGTGGGGAACTGGCACAGAAATGGAGTTTAGACCAGCAGAGATCAGCCATTATCATATCAAGGGCAGCACAATGGCACATAGGGCGGCACAGTGATGTAGCTGCTGCCTCACAGTTCTGGAGACCCAAGTTCAATCCTGACCTTGGGTGCTGTTTGTCTGGCATTTGCATGTTCTCTCTTTGATCGCATGGAATTCCCCCCCCAGTGCTCTGTTTTCCTCCCACAGCCCAAAGACCATGCAAGTTTGTGGGCTTTAATAAAATGGCCCCTAATGTAGATGAGGGAATGGATGAGAAAATGGGATAACATAGAACTAGTGTGAATGGATGATCGATGGTCGGCGTGGACTCGGTGGAATGAAGGGCCTGCTTCTATTCTGTACCTCTAAATTAAACTAAACTGAATGACAAAGAAAGCTTCAACATCTTGTTGCCTATCCTGCTCCTATATTCTTTTGTTATTATGTTCAAAGGCCAAATGTTATATTGAGCAAGCAGTATTAGGTTTTTACATACCCATATTGTAAATGAGTTGAATAACACTGAACTAAAGTACAAGATGGTGTAATGTTTCCAACACCATTCAGGCCAACTTCTGCGATAAGTAAAACATGTTTTTGTTGCACTTGAAGAAAGCTTCACACATGTATCTAGTTATTGCAGTGTGATTTTCCCCTTTATCCATCTTAATTTCATTTTGGCATCTGGATTAGAAGAATTCTGGCATACAATAACCCAAACAGTGAAAAAGTCTCATGGCTGCAAACTGGGAAGTAAATAGCTCAAACTATAAATATTTTGCATATAGCACAATAACATCATGCACGTCAAATTAAGATGGCATGTGTGATGCCATACATTGGGGAAAAACTGAATGATGTAGTTTTGAAGAGATTTCTGCAGAAATTGGAGTCCATAAATAACAACGTTTTCTGATTCAGTGCAGTAATCAGCAGGAATCACAGTACAATATGTCAATAACATTCAATTACACATGCTGCAGCAAAGATAATTTTTCAAGGAGCTTATGGTTATAATAGAGAGCAAACATTCAAACTTGTTGATTCAGTGCCTTCAAAAAGATTTCCATATGTAGATTTTAACAGAGCACAAATGGAGGAGCATGATACCATGCAATGGGATTTGATGTGTCACTGTTTATATACAGACACTAGTGTCCACTCTATGACACCAGTGCCACAGTGTGCCAACATTGCCATAATTGTAACTACAAAATCCTAACCTGTAATAACAAGGAATTGTTGATGCTAGTTTATCAAAGAAAGACACAAAAGAGTAACTCAGCAGGTCATCTTTGGAGAACATGGATAAGTAATGTTTCGGGTTGGGACCGTTCTTCACTTGCGCTTGGTCTGCCAATACCTGTGGGGTGTCCCGGTTGTTAATAATTTTAACTCCCCACCCCGTTCCCATACTAACATCTCTGTTCTGGGCCACCTCCATTGCCAGAGTGAAGCCACACGCAAACTGAAGGAACAGTACCTCATAATCCGCTTGGGCAGCTTATAGCCCAGTGGTATGAACATTAAATTCTACAGTTTTAGGTTACTTCTACAAACGCCTCCCTTTCTCCTCCCCTTTCTCTCCCCTGAACACTTCAACCCTTACTTATTCCTCTCAGTCCCTTCTCCAGAACCCCGCCTGTCCTTGCACTGGTTTCTGACACCCCCTCCACCAAAAGTCTTTCAACAAGCTTCACAGTTCACTATATATCCCTTTTGGGCTCACACCTGGTTCAATCTCCAACCTTTGTCCAACCATCTGCCTATCAGGGAACCCCCTCACCTGAGGTCATCTTTGCTAGCCATGATTTGTCTGGTCCTCTTTTCCAGCTTTCATTCCTGCTCCCCCCCCCCCCCCCCCCCCTGCATTCAGTCTGAAGAAGGGTCCTGACCTAAAACGTCATGTATCCATGTTCTGTAAAAATCCTAACCTACATGTTTTATAATATATGAACACTATACCCTATTCATATAGCAGTGTACCTTGCTTATATCAGTGGGTTAGTAGTTGCATGACATCTAAGGAACATTCAAAATGGCATGAAATACTGGAGCCAATTTGCAAAACATTCATCCCATCTGTTTTGGACTGACATTTAAATGTTCCAGAGTGAGTAAGAATGTTGTGTGAGTGAAGTCTGAAGGTTTCTTAATGGTGAGGTGCACGTTGTGAATTTTAATAAGAAAGAATATTTGCATGATTAGCATTCTTTAAATTCCACATACTTATTTTAGTCTTGGAGTTCTTGCCAAATAAGGGATTGTGTTCTTAGCTATTTTTGAATTACTTTGTGCAGTCTGGGTGCTATTTTTTGTACATGATTCAGTTAAATTCATTGAAAACGATTAGAGATTAGTCAAATTTAATCCGAATCATCTTTGAAATCCAATTTTACAGAGAAATGCTAAATATTCAGCTCCCTTTTATTTTTCATTAAAGATATGTTCAAAAGCTTTGTTTTTCATGCTATTCAAGCAGATCAGATGTACTATACATAAATACAGCATGATCATGTCAAACTCAGATATAACAGAGAGCAATGGGGAAGATACAGAGTGCAGAATATATATAGTGGTCAGCATTTTAGTGCATTGAGTGCATAGACAGATGAGTTACAATGCTGACAAATATTTTCTTTAATGCATCAATAGTTCAAGTTTTAGGCAAAACCCAAGTCCTTGTGGAACTCAGCAGGCCGGGCAGCATCTGTGAAGGGAAATGGGGAGACAATGTTTCAGGATACATTGACTGTTCATTTCCCTCTACATATGCTGCCTGGCCTGTTGAGTTCCTCCAAACCTTTGTATTATGCCCTAGATTCCATCATCTGCAGTCTCTTTTATTTCCATTCCAGGTTTGGGAATATTAAATATGTAAAGAAGGTGATTTTGCTGTTTGCTGCTCCTGCTCATCCCAAGTCATTGTCCATTTCACCAGAGATCAAAAATAGGACATGTTCATGAAGGCAAAATGTACTAATTTCCAGAAAAGTGAACCAAAGATGATCCTCACATCATGATAGCTACCATTGGATGTGGACCCCACATAAAACACAGTTATGGGATATTCCTTCCAGCTGGTCTCTACTATCCCCCGTACAACAATTTGAGGGGAGATCTCATTGAAACCTACCAAATAGGTGGAGTGGATGTGGAGAGTAGTGGTATATACTAGGACCTGAAGGCACAGCCTCAGCATAAAAGGACATACCTTTAGAATAAAGATGAGGAGGAATTTTTAAAGCAGAGATTGATAGGTTCTTGATTAGTAAGGGCACCAAAGGTTATGGTGAGAAGGCAGGAGAATGGGGTTGAGGGGGGAAAATAGACCAGATAGTCTTCTACAAGGAAAGTCCTGGGGGGCCTATGAGTGAATCATGTTGGATAGCTCCCCGAGCAGAATGGCAGTCATTTGGCAGAATATCCATTCACAAAAACATATGTACCAATATTGAGGGTTTGCTTGCTTGTTGGTGAGATGGGCCGTCCCTGTCAGCTCCTTGATGCTCGGTCAGAGATTAAACTCCATCACATGCCGGCCTCACAGTGGCTGTGAATACATATTTGTCAAGGACTTTTGTAAAGAAATGCCGTGGTCCTTGTCAGGGTTCATCCTGTACAACTGCTACACAGGATTCTGTGTTCTACAGGATGTTCCCAGGGACACATACTGAGACGAGCATTAACTGCTGCCAGTGGGTCATTAACTCAGTGAGAGAAGCAATTTGGTCTGCCAGAAAATCACTGGTCTCCAGGGTAAGGAGCCTTCCACAACTTACTGTTGCAGAGAGCTACATTCCAAGGTCCAGGACTACGTGCTAAGATGCAACCACAGCACAGGCTACATGGAGAAACATGAGGGGGGGGGGGAAGATGGAGAGAGAGGGGAAGCAAGTGCTACTTGAAATTAGAGAAGAGCAGCATGGTGACATAGTGGTAGAACTACTGCGTCACAGTGCCAGGAACCCGGGATCGATCATGACTTGGGGTGCTGTCTGTACAGAGTTTGTACATTCTCCCCGTAACCTGCGTGGGTTTCCTCTGAGATCTTTGGTTTCCTCCCACACTCGAAAGACATACAGGTTTGTAGGGATGATTGACTTGGTATAAATGT
Organism: Raja brachyura; assembly: GCA_963514005.1. Next base: position 12,125,498 of record OY740796.1, read on the forward strand.
AAATTGTCCCAAGTGTGGGGTGGAAGATTGCAACTTTCACGTGGTCCGCCCCGTTTCAACTAATGCAACCAACTCGACATGCACAAACGGAAGATCAAATAGAACAAGTTGTCCAACAACTTTAGGCTGTGTACGGCACACGAAAGAAGAAGAAGAAGTCCCAAGTGTGTGTGGGATAGTGTTAATGTGTGGGGATCACTGGTCGGCACGGACCCGGTGGGCCGAAGGGCCTGTTTATGTGCTGCACCTTTACACTAAACTAAACTAAGAAATCATTATTCATACCACTGGGTTGTAAGCTGCCCAAGCGGAATATGAGTTGCTGTTCCTCCAATGTGCATGTGGCCTCACTCTGATAGTGGAGGAGGCCCTCTCACTACATACCATCGCATACTGAAGGACTGTTTGGTGATGCAAACTATCTAGAAGTAAAATCATGATGCCAGTACGATGTAATTTATATTGTATTAATGTAACACTCTGACATGAACTGTAAAATACAATATGTGAATATACTGCAACGTACATTTTCAGATTTAACATTTATATTTTTGGGAAGATTACTTAACAGCTTTTTCCAACCACTTTTCCCCAAACTTGATCTAATCATGCCCTTGATACCACTGAGAACTCCAAAGAACTCCTCCTCTCAACTAGCAGCTCAGTGTGATTAGATTTATTAATTTTTTTCCGATTTAGCGACTGTATTAAAGGAAACATCTCCTTATTATTGATCAACACACTGATTAAGAAGGCTCTTGACTCAAAACATTAACCACTCATAGAAACATAGAAAATAGGTGCAGGAGGAGGCCATTAGACCCTTCAAGCCAGCACCGCCATTGATTGTGATCAAGGCTGATCATCCACAACAGTACCCCGTGCCTGCCTACTTCCTATATCCCTTGATTCCGTTAGCCCCGAGAGCTCTATCTGACTTGCATTTAAATTGTGGAATTCTCTGCCTTTTGTGACAGAGAATTCCACAAATTCACAACTCTCTGCGCGAAAAGGTTTTTTTCTCATCTCAGTTTTAAATGGCCTCCCCTTTATTCTTAACTCTGAGAATATTTTTCCTGCATCTAGCTTGTCCAGTCCTTTTATAATTTTACTATATGATTCTATAAGATCCCCTCTCATCCTTCTAAACTCCAGTGAATACAAGCCCAGTCTTTCCAATCTTTCCTCATATGACAGTCCCGCCATCCCACGGATTAACTCGTGAACCTACACTGCACTGCCTCAATAGTAAGGATGTCCTTCCTCAAATTAGGAGACCTAAACTGAACACAACACTCCAGATGTGCTCTCACCAGGGCCCTGTACAACTTCATCCATTTAACTTGTCAATTCCTCAAAAAAGTCTAGAAGATTAGTCAAGCAGGATTTCCCCTTCATAAATCCATTTTCTCCAGAGATGCTGTGGTCAAACGCTGAGTTATTCCAGCTTTTTTTTGTCTATCTTCAGTTTAAGCCAGCATCTGCAGTTCCTTCCTACATGATTAATCTTGCAGGATGAGTAAGTGATCTTTTTTCCTTCAAGCCATTGCATTTGTTTTGCTGTTGACCTTTCTGGGTTTGAGAATACAGTCTTAAATTAATGGGATGAATAGTCAAGGTGAATGCATATCTTTTACCCAGGGTAAAGGAATTTAAGAACCAGAGGACTTGGATTTAAGACGAGAAGGGAAAGATACCCGAGGGGTAACATTTTCACTGGGAAGGTGGTGGGTATATGGAATGGGCTGCGATGGAAAGTAGTTGAGGCAGGTACTTTTAAAAAAATTAAAATACATTTGGACAAGTACATGGATATGAGATGTCTAGAAGGATAGTAAACCTCAATCACATGCTAGAAATTCTGAGTATTTTCTTGGATAGTTGGAGATAATCTGCTGGGTTAGTTCAGGGTAGATGGTTGACATGATTTACTGGAATCAAGACAAACTGCTGTAGGAACTCAGCAGCCAGGCAGCATCTGCAGAGGGAAATAAACAGTCGACATTTCGAGACGAGATCCTTCATCTGGGCTCATAAGTTCATAAATGGTAGGAGCAGAATTAGGCCATTCGGCCCATCAAGTCCACTCCACCATTCAATCATGGCTGATTTACCTCTCCCTCCCATTCTCATACCATCTCCCTATAACCCCTGATATCCATACTAATCAGGCATCTATCTATCTCGGCCTTAAAAATATCCATTGACTTGGCACCCATTCCTTCTCTCCAGAGATGCTGCCTGTCCCGCTGAGTTACTCCAGCTTTTTGTGTCTATCTTTGGTTTAAACCAGCATCTGAAGGTCCTTCCTACAATATCCATTAACTTGGTGTCCACTGCCTTCAATGGCAATGAATATCGCAGCTTCACCACCCTGAATCCTTGGACTGAAAGATTAGAGGGAAAATACATGGAACCCTGAAAAGGACTCACTTTCAAAACTTTATTTCAAATTACTTTGAGCAAAAAGAAATTAATCCATCTTCCTTTTTCTCTTTCCACTATGTCCAATGATATTGGCCGCTCTGCTTAGCAAGCTGACTTCAGAAACAGCCAAGCCACACGAAGGAATTGTGAGATCTAGGCAGAGTGATGGAAAAGGTTTTCAGGAGGCCCCGAGGGCCAACTTTTTCACAAAGAGGGTGGTGCGTTTATGAAGCGTGTTGCCAGAGAAGGTAGTAGAAGAGGTAACAACTACAACATTTAAAAGACATTTGGACAGGTTGCAGAGATAGGAATGGTTTAGCAGGATATGGGGTAAACACTGGGAAATTGGACTAGGCTAAATAGACAATTTGATCAGTCTGAATGATATGGGTCGAAGGGCCTGCTTCCATGCTGTATAACTCCATGATTCTCTGCCTTCACTGATTTATATACTCCACCACAACTGGAAATAAAATCCAGTAGAGACAGGAATCTCAATTCAGTCAATGTACAAAGTTTGCAGAAAGCATCTGCAGATGCTGGTTTATAATGAAGAAAAACATAAAGTGTTGGAGTAACTCAGTGGGTTAGGCAGCGTGGGTCGGGACAGCTATATTTATGACTGTATATATCAATGATCCATCGGGTCTGAAGAAGGGTCCCGACCCGAAACATCACCCATCCTTTCCCTCCAAAGACGCTGCCTGACCCGCTCAGTTACTCCAGCACTTTGCGTCTATCTTCCATGTACAAAGTTGTTAGGACAGGTTTGGCATCAACAATACAGAGGCAGGAAAATAGTGGCAAAAATAAACTCCAACCTTCACATTAAGGTTTTCATCGAGGAGAATGTTCTCCAGCTTCAAATCACGGTGCACAATTCCTTTCTGTGTGGGAACAAATATAAGCTTCAGGATCAATTAATTCGCAAGTCAAGTCGAGTTTAATGTAATAGGTACAAGGACGGTAGGGTGCATGTACACTGAGAAACATACTGTTTACAGCATTACAGGCTGATAGAATATTAAAAATAAGTTTAAATATGAAATCCTAAACCAAATTTAGTCCAGTGATGAGGCGAGTCGTTAATCCATTTCCACACATCCAACAGATAGAGGTATGTACGTTAAACAGTATAATGAGATTTCATTTTTCCTTCAGAATTAATTAATTAATCTTGGCTCGCCTAGACTATAAGAAAGTCAATTGCTAAAGAGAGCTGAGAAGAGCAGCATGGTTGAATGCTTTTGCATTGTTTGCAAGCCAATATATATATCTATTTAATAAGTGATCTCACCTTGGCCACTTCCTGCCAGCACTGCATATTGATTTCAGAAAAAATGCTGCCATATATCGCTATGATTTTTGGCCATCTTACTCAATTCTCCTCCGTTGAGCAGGATTTTTCTGCTCTACGGAGGAGAATTGAGTAAGATGGCCAAAAATCCCGAGGATTTTTCCCATCGATGAAAAATAAAAAAGTTATGAGTGTTTAAAAAACATTGAGATCCTCTCGCCTGTCAATCACAGCGAAGGTAACGCCCCTAACGAAGGGGGGGGGGGGGGCAGGACTATAAAACCCTGGATGCCTGGTCGTGACTCAGTCACTCTGCAAGATCGCGAAGGAGAGGCCAAGCTGTGATTCTAAGCTGTGAATCTACTGAACTGTGAGTCTGCAATGTACTTGCAATAAATGATTTGTTGGCCCTTAATGACAATGCCACGAGTTGTTTGGCCTGCTGCCCTGCCTGTGCTTGAAGGAATAAATGCTTTATTAGGTCCGACTGTGTTTGGTTCAAAAGTCCCGCTCATTTCGTGACTTCAGCTTAGTGGATAGGTCGCGCTGATTGCGTAATTTCCGGTGAGTGCAGAGGTCGCGCAGATTGCATAATTTCCGGCAAGTGCAGAGGTCACGCTGATTGTGGAAGTGCCGCTGACTGCGGAAGCCCCAAAGTGAAGAGGCCACGCTCAGCCGTGTGAGTATTCAAGAAAATTTACTGACATATATATGGTGTGCGAGTCAGTGAATGTGTGTGTGAGTGTGAGTGTGTGTATGTGTGTGTGCGTGCGCGTTTGTGTGCGTGCGTGTGTCTATATATTACTAAAAGTCTGATCTTGACCACTTCCTGGTGTTCTCTATATTGATTTTAGAAAAAACGCTGCCACATACGGCTGTGATTTTTGGCCATCTTACTCAGGGCCCCCATCCGCTGTGCAGGGCAAGAGGATTTTTTCCATCAATGAAAAATAAAAGAGTTATTAGTGTTTAAAAAATGTTGAGATCCTCTCTCCTGAAAGCCAAGCCCCTTCCGTAGGGACTATAAAACCCGGAAGTGTTGAGTGCCTCAGTCAGTCCCTGTAGGATGGTGAAGCGAGAGGGTCACGTCTCTCAGTCTGAGCTGTGAATAACACTGAACACATGTCTACTAAACTGTGAGTGCAGTTTTACTGACCTTGAGTGCCCTTTATGTGGTTTGTAAATGAAAATGTGGTTGGTTTGAAGTGAAGCACTGCAAATGGCTGTTGGTGGTGGATGGTTTGAAGTGAAGCACTGCAAATTGCGGTTGGTGGTGGAAACTTGACAACTTCCTGGTTGCACTGTACATTGATTTTAGATAAAACACTACCACTCACTGCTGTGATTTTTGGCCATCTTACTCAGCCCCCTGCGCTCATCAGGTGCAGAGGATTCTTCTCATCAATGAAAAATAACAGTGTTATTAGTGTTTAAAAAAGGTTGAGATTCTCTCTCCTGTCAATCACTGCCATGAAGGCCACGCCCTTTCCGGTGGGAGGGGGAGGAACTATAAAACCTTGAAGTGCGGGCGTGGCTCAGTCTCTGCAAGATGGAGGAGGGAGAGATCACCTTGGTGGCCTTGCACCCAGCTTGAAATGGTAGGAAACTGCTTTTGAATTTGGTGGCCTCGCACCCTGCTTGAAATGGTAGGAAACTGCATTTGAACTTGGTGGCCTTGCACCCTGCTTGAAATGGTAGGAAACTTCATTAGAATTTGGTGGCCTTGCACTCTGCTTGAAATGGAATTTTAAGGAATAGCCTTGAGTCAACTGCCAGCCAACCAGCCATGTGTGAGTGAGCTGCCAGCACACCAGGCTGAGTTACTGAGCTGCCAGCCAAGAATCCATTCATCCCACAATGCGCATACTAACCATTCCCTTCAGCCAACAACACCCATACAAGCACTCCAGAAAGCCCCCCCCCCCCACCTCCCCTCCCTCCCCCAATATTGGAATTATATAATCCCACTTAATCTAGAATATATATATCATAAGGTTGTGATGGGCTGGGTTTCATGTCTAACATGAATAACTGCCAATGCAAATGCAGTTGTCACCGATTTACAAATGGATTTGAAGGCCCAGCTCTGCTGCTGGATTGTCCATGGGCATTTAGTTCACAGCACGGCACAGTGCGACAATGGTAGAGTTGGTGCCTTACAGCACCAGAGACCCAGGTTCAATCCTGACCACGGATGCTGTATGTATGCAGTTTGTACGTTTCCCCTGTGATCGCGTGGGTTTTCTCCGGATGCTCCGCTTTCCTCCCACATTCCAAAACACAGGCAGGTTTTTCGGATAATTGACTTCAGTAAATTGTCCCTAGTGTGTAGCATAGAACTAGTGTATGGGATAGTCGCCGGTTGGTGCAGTCAGTGGTCCCCAGAGCCTGTTCCCACGCTGTATCGCTAAACTAGAATCCTACATCAGCAGATGGGCATTCATAACTTGGGAGTGATATTTCGAAATTAAAGGTCTTTTTATTATACAAACTTGGAGCATTATAAAATGTTTAAAGCTGTCAGATGATCGTAGTTGAGTGTGCTGTGGAGTTCTTTTTCTCATTACAGTTCTGCTCCACTTGTAATTTGGTCCAACCTGATGAAGCTGACCTACTGTCCCTGATTTTCTGTCTCGTCCAATAACACACCCCAGTCTTGCTGAAGATCTCCAGCATTATACTGATACTAAGATAGGGGGTGCTGTGGATAATGAAGTAGATTTTCAAAGTCTACAGCGAGATTTGGGCCATTTGGAAGAGTGGGCTGAAAGATGGCAGATGGAGTTTAATGCTGATAAGTGTGAGGTGCTACATCTTGGCAGAACAAATCAAAATAGGACGTACATGGTAAATGGTAGGGAATTGAGGAATGCTGTGGAACAGAGGGATCTAGGAATAACTGTGCATAGTTCCCTGAAGGTGGCATCGCATGTAGCTAGGGTGGTAAAGAAAGCTTTTGGTGTGCTGGCCTTTATAAATCAGAGCATTGAATATAGGAGTAGGGAAGTAATGTTAAAATTGTACAAGGCATTGGTAAGACCAATTCTGGAGTATGGTGTACAATTTTGGTCGCCTAATTATAGGAAGGATGTCAACAAAATAGAGAGTACAGAGGAGATTTACTAGAATGTTGCCTGGGTTCCAGCAACTAAGTTACAGAGAAAGGTTGACCAAGTTAGGTCTTTATTCTTTGGAGCGCAGAAGGTTAAGGGGGCACTTGATTGAGGTCTTTAAAATGATGAAAGGGATAGACAGAGTTGACGTGGATAAGCTTTTCCCATTGAGGGTGGGAAAGATTCAAACAAGAGGGCATGACATGAGAATTAAGGGACAGAAGTTTAGGGGTAACATGAGGGGGAACTTCTTTACTCAGAGAGTGGTGGCTGTGTGGAATGATCTTCCTGCAGAAGTGGTGGAGGCAGGATCGATTTTAACATTTAAAAATAAAGTGGATAGGTATATGGACGGGAAGGGAATGGAGGGGTATGGTCTTAGTGCAGGTAGATGGGACTAGGGGAAAATAAATGGTCGGCACGGACTGGAAGGGCCGAGAACGCCTGTTTCCATGCTGTAATTGTTATATGGTTTATATGGTTTATTAAACGAGGGAATCTGCCTCTCTGATCCCGTGCCTGGTGTTAAATGGCCCAGATCGGAGACTCCATTAATTTCAATCGGGAATACAGGCCAAAGGGAAATTATTGTTTATCTATATACTATATCTATATATATTATTGAGGGGTTGCAGACAGAAATGATGTCAGGAGATACAGCAGGGTACAGACCAGCTGCAGAAATGGGCAGAGAAATGGCAGATGGAGTTTAACCTAAGCAAGTGTGAGGTTTTGGACTTTGGAGGGAGGTGGTGGGGGCGGGGAGGGGGGGATGTTGAATGTATGAAGGGAGTATACAGTTAATGGCAAGACCCTTAACAGCATTGATGTGCAGACGGATCTTGGAGTCCAAATTCCTAGCTCTCTGAAGGGGGTAGCACAAGTAGACAAGGTGGATAAGCATAGCATGCTTGCCTTCATTGCTAGGTGCATTGAATATAGGAGTCAGGAAGTCATTTTGCAGCTCCATAGGACTTTGGTTCGGCCTCATTTGGAGTGTTGCGTGCAATTCTGGTTGTCCCATTTGCAGGAAATATGTGGAGGGTTTGGAGAGGGTGCAGAGGAGGTTTACCAGAACGCTGCCTGGATTAGAGTGTTTCAACTAAAGGGAGTTTGATAGATTGGATTGTTTTCAGTGGAATGTCGGAGGCTGATAGAAGTATATAAATATAAAGCAAATATAGGGTAGGCAGTCACACAGGGCAGCACGGTAGCGCAGTGATAGAGTTGCTGCCTTACAGCGCCAGAGATCCAGCTTTAATCCTGACTATGGGTGCTGTCTGTACGGAGCTTGAAAGTTCTCCCTGTGACCGCGTGGGTTTAGTCCGGGTGCTCTGGTTTCCTCCCACGCTTCAAAGACATGGAGGTTTGGATGTTAATTGGCTTCGGTAAAATTGTAAATTGTCTCCACTATGTGTGATAGTGCTACCGTGTGGGTGATCACTGGTCGGTGTGGGCTCGTGGGCTGAAGGGCCTGTTCCCGCACTGCATCTCTAAAATCAAGTAAAAGTATTTTTCCCAGTGTGGAAATATCCAAAGCTAGAGAAGGCAAAGCTATACAGTGAGGGGGGGGGGGGGGGGGAGAGTTTAATGGAGATGTACGGAGCATGTTTTTTTACAAAGCGAGTGGTGGGAGCCTGGAACACATTGCCAGTGATGGTGGTGGAGGCAGATACGATAGTGGCATTTTCGGATGGGCACATGGAAGTACAGGGGAAAAAAGGGATATGGATCAAGTACAGGGAAATTAGCTAAATTAACTTGGCATCATGTTTGGTGCAAACTATGTGTGCCGAAGTGCCTGTTCCAGTGCTGTACTGTTCTATGTTCTATATGTTCAGATTTTAGATGGAACTATAGTGTATTCTTGTTGCTATATTTATGACTGTATATATTAGAATAATCTATTGCACATATTGCTAAATGATTTTGTATTTCCCCATATGGAGTGTGCATTTACAAGTCTTGCATGCCTATGAGTGCCTGTATTATTGGGTATTTTTTATTATACTTGGTTATATGGTTATATTTTAGTTATATGTACATTTATGACTACATATCTTACTGTGTATTGACTACAGCCATGCAAGTTTGCGTTTATCATTGTGCACATTGTGACATATTTATTGCCGAGTACTTTTATGGTTATACTGCTACAGGAAGATATTGCTCCGTGTTGTGTTATAGATGTACTAACATTGTTTGATTTAAGGCTGTGTGCATGCATACGAGACAATAGAATTTGCTGTGTGTATGAACATAGAACATTATAAATATATGTGTAGGAAGGAACGGCAGATGCTGGTTTAAACCGAAGATAGACCCAAAAAGCTGGAATAACTCAGCAGTCAGGCAGCATCTCTGGAGAGATGGAATGGGTGCTGTTTCGCACCAAGACCCTTCTTCAGAAGAGCAGGAGTAGGCCATTCAGTTCCTATGCTCTAGATCGAAAACATGCTGATCCTTGATTACTAGACAAATATGGCATTACTGGCACGGGAAGAGGTTGACCTTAGTTCCGCCTTCTTCTCATATCCCTTAATAAATTATTTGTCTAGAGTCTACCTATACCTATCTCCAGCCTAAATATTTTCAGAAATTTGACCTCCACTGCCTCCCAAGGGGGAGAACTGCAAAAGTCCACCCAACTCTGAGCAAATACATTTTTCCTCCTCTAAGTCTTAAATGACTTATCCCATATCCTAAACTGTGGTACCCTCATCTAGAACCCTCTCCCATCATATATTCTAAATAACGATACTATGACATAGAAAGCATATGAGAATAATACTCGTTAAAATGCGTATTTTTACCTTGTGGCAGTAGTGAATTGCAGAGACGATTTGTCTGAAAGCTTTGCATGCTTCACTCTCAGAGAGTTTATGGTGTTCGTTTACGTAATCATACAGCTCGCCGTTACTGCAGTAGTCCATAACAATGATGATCTTATCCTTATTTTCAAACACTGCAGAAAAGGACACACAAAATAATCACTGAATCAGGATCATTTTTATATTAATCACGAGTATTGTTTGTTATGTGAAGTAGAACATGCTCTGTTTCTTGAACATGAACCATCTTCATTTTAAAATGCATGTGCAACTAATAGCCCTGTCCCACGCTACGTGTTAATTCCAAGAGCTCTCCCGAGTTTAAAAAAAATCAAACCCGGGGTAAGCACGGAGAATGAACGTAGCAGGTACATCGGAGCTCAGGGACGTCTCTTAGCAGCTTGCACCCCTAACGGCAGCTACTGGAGAAGACTCGCTAACGACACGTAAGCACGGGAAGATTTTTCAAAATGGTGAAAAATGTCCATGAGAGCCCCGAGTACCGATGAGTGGCCATTACCGTAAATCTCCGAGTTCGAATCAGGGCAAACTCGGGAGAGCTCTTGGAATGAACTCGTACTGTGGGACAGGGGTTTAAGGGTTAATCTTATAACTATGGCACAGCAATTATTGCAACCCAGTCGCACCCTATTCTAGTCAGTGAATCTTGATTTTTATCCTGCTGCTTCCTACCTTGGACAAAAAATCTGGGAATTGCACTACATAGGCAATCTAATTCTCACGAAAAATAAAACGTGAATGGAAATCAGTTTTACAGTATAAGTCACAATGTCTCCAACTTTTGTTCTGGGCTTCTCTATAGTCAGTCTGCCATGTCATACACGAGGGCTTAGGAACATGCAATACACTCCTAGATGCCACTTCTAGGATCCTTGTTCTTGTTGGGCTTGCTTTCACAGTGGCTTTGAAGCCTGATTTTGTGTAACTTTCCAAAGAGCTCCCTGAGCAGTTCTGGGCCCAGCACTGAGAATATGGTTGCTTAGGTTCCCTTTGAGTTACCAACCTACCCGTTCTTACACTCTCCGTGGTACCAAATCCATACCCCGCGGCCTCAGCACATATCACTGATAGACAAAATCATTCAAATACTCATAAAAATCAAATAATTGGAATACACATTTGTAATTCTATGTGTGTTCTTAAATGTCATCAAATATTAAACACGTTAGCGAGTCTATTATCAAATATTATTAAAACACTTCAGAACACATCTATAATTACAATTATTTAACTGAACTCCATTATTTCACAAAAAAGTACCAAACATTTACATTGCAACTGTTTTGAAAGAATAGGGGTGCTCTTTTATGAGCGTGTAAAATCATGAGGGGAATTGGAAGGGTGAATTTATAAAATCATGAGGGGAATTGGTAGAGTGAATGTACGGAGTTGTTTAATCCAAGTAGAGGAATCAAGAACTAGAGGACATAGGTTTAAGGTGAGAGGGGAAAGATTTAATAGGAACCCGAGGAGGAATTTTTTCCACTCAAAGAATGGTGGGTATATGAAACGAGCTGCCAGAGGAGGTGGTTAAATACTCTTCGACAGTACATGGATAGGAACGATTTAGAGGGATATGGACCAAACGCAGGCAAATGGGACTAGCTTGGATAGGGCATCTTGGTTGGCATGGATGAGTTTGGCTGAAGGGCCTGGTTCCATGCTGGATGACTATGACTCTTATAGGACTTCCAGCTTCATGCCTCACCTGCCACAGTGTTATTCAAGTTTTCTTCAACAGTGTTAAGGGCCTGTCCCACTTTCACGACCTCGGCCAAGTTTGCCCTTGACTCATACTTGCAGCATGGTCGCCACGAGGTTGTAGGTAAGTCGTGATGCTAGTCGTAGGTACTCGTGGCATCAAGTAGGTCGGGGCGTTTTTCTATCCTGATGAAAAATGTCCACGAGTAAAAAAGTTTGTGAATTAGGTCGTGAAAGTGGGACTGGCCCTTTAGTGATGCAGAATTGACACAGATCAGAGCTCTGTTCCTGTCAAATTATCGAACCTTGTTGTTCCAAACCCACCAGCAATCAGCAAGTTCAAGACCTTTGTGTTAGATTGAAAAACCTGTTGGCACTAACATGGGAAAAAATCTTTGCACCAACATGGGTAATCACTTTGCATGGCACTGCCAGAATACCTGTGAAATTGCTGGTTCATTGCCATTGCAGATGATGGTCATAAGGTGGGTGGTCGCTTTGGAGAGGCTGAAAATGGGCAGATCAACCATCATGTTCAGCTTCACCCTGTATTTCTACCCGAATACATTACAGGAAGCTATTCAGCTGCCACACTTTTTCTAGGATTTATTTCCTCTCATGTCCACATGCTTCAAGCGTAATTTACACTTCGATAAATTGGGAGATAAAATGGCAATGATTTGTTAAATTCTCTGTTTCTGGATATGTAACCATAATGATGCTCACCTTCATAAATGTTTATGATATTGGGGTGGTTAAGCGATGACATGATCTCCATTTCCCGCTGAATGTGGATCCGATCCAGTTCCTTTTCAACCTTCTCCTTGCGGACAGATTTAATGGCCACCTGTGAATGAGAATTTGAGGTGAACTTAAGGGGAAAAGGGAGAGGAACAAGAGGAGGCCATTCAGCCCGATCTGCCATTCACTCAATTCAGAGCTGACCTTATCCCACGATAGATACAAAACGTTGGAGTGACTCAACGGGACAGGTAGTCAGTCTGAAGAAGGGTCTCGACCCGAAACATCACCCATTCCTTCTCTCCAGAGATACTGCCTGTGTCTGTCATTGGTTAGAAACCAGCATTTGCAGTTCCTTCCTACCCTTATCCCACGATTTGCAACAAATCCAGAATTCTACCAATAAACCCAGTAGGAACCCAGACCAGCAATGATAGACACCACACCTTGAAATCACCACACGGAAATTAAAGTCATATCAATAATGTGAACTTTCATTTTAGACCATCAAAGTTAGCACATAAAAAGGGAAAAGCTTGGTTTAGAATTACTTACAGTCTGCCTACCTGTTAGGGACTATTCAGTGGTCACATTGATTTAGTGCATCTGTGTTAAGATCCTAGAATCAGCATTTAAAGTGCATCATTCCACAGTACACAAATGGCGTGCTAATATATCTGCGGCCCAGGTAGACTATATAAAAACATTTACATATCCCTTTGGGACCCTGTCTTTGGTAGCATATGAGCTTTAATAATTATTAAACATATCCTCTGGTTTGGTTTTTATTAGTGAAATAAAACAATTAAAAAAAATTGAGTACATTTTAAGGTGAGAGGGGAATGCCGTGGGCGGCACAGCGGTAGAGTTGCTGCCTTACAGCGCCAGAGACCCAGATTCCATCCTGACTATGAGTGCTCTCTGTACGGAGTTTGTAAGTTCTCCCTGACAGCATATGGATTTTCTCCAGGTGCTCCAGTTTCCTCCCACATTCCAAAGATGTACAGGTTTGTAGGTTAATTGGCTTCAGTAAAATTGTAAATTGTCCCTGGTCAGCGCAGAATCAGTAGGCTAGGAAGGCCTGTTTCCACGATGCATCTCTAAAGTCTAAAGAAATCTTGCTCAATTTTTTAAAACTGCCAATCCAAATACGCACACAGAAGAAATCAATATCATTGATGTGTGCGTCCTATTTATATCCAACACGTGTTTCTGTTTTGTTCTCTGTCACTACCTTTGTTAAGCAGCAGTCTGCAGTGGATGCTGTTCATTTAAAAATGTCACCTCGTCCTTATCTACAAAAAGACCAAATTCAAATCTAGTGTCGTCATCTAGAATTGCTCTAATGCACAGTGGCGCAGTGGTAGAGTGGCTGCCTTACAGCGGCAGGGACCTGGGTTCAATCCTGATCTCAGGTGCTGTCTGTGCAGAGTTTGCACGTTGTCCCTGTGACCACATGGGTTTTCTCCTGATGCTCCCTTTTCCTCCCACACTCCAAAGACGTACAGGTTTGTAGATTAATTGGCTTCTGTAAATTGTCCGCAGATAGTGCTTGTGTACGGGGTGATCGTTGGTTAGCACGTACTAAGGGCATGTTTCTATGCTGCATCTCTAAAGTCTAATGTCTCTCTAGCCAATAACGCTTCAATGAAGGAGACCTAGACAGTCATCATTATCAGACATAACTCAAGTCCTAAAGCCAGATAACATTGTTTTCAGTCAGATTGCACATACTTTTTGATAACAGTTTTATCAGAGACTTCATGCTGTTAGACCACTCCAGTTTATTTTTTATAGCTATCTACTGTGTAACGAGAAAAGCACGTTGCTTTAGAATTCCAGAAACACGTACAGATTATTTCAAGAATACCTCAGTCTAGGAATGTTTGCAAATTCCATTCCCCAATTTCAGTTCATATTTAGAGACTGATTGCGGTTGTGAACAATGTGTGTTCAACACAAAGACTTAAGAAAACTAACATAAATCCTCACTAACTGATGAAAACCAGTGAAAGCTGACAGTAAATATTAGACTTGCTGTTGACTTAATGAAGGTTTCCATAATTACTCCGCTTGGCAATCACTTGAGGAATGTCTCTAGAATTACAATGGCTAGAGTCCCCCTCAGCCAACCTTCAGCAATATTTTGCGCTAAAGGCTCTCAGGATGCGCTGCGGAGGTGGCAGAAGTCTCCCGGGATGCACTGCAGAGCTGAACGACCCAGCGGGTCGTGACATCGAGAGCAAAGAGGGACCCAGCGAAGGGCTACAGGGAGTGAAGATGGACCCAGGGGTCCACGCCGCTGAAAGCAAAGAGGGACCCGGCGGGGTACGCCGATAATGAACCTGGCGAGGCACGGCTGAGAGCAGAGGGACCCGGCAGAGGGGCCACCGAGAGAGAAGAGGGACCCACAAGAGCCTGCGGCCACGTGCGGTGGCAGGCCTGATTCATCGCTGCGAGAAGATAAGACTGTACTAAGAACTTTTGAAACATTGTCGGTGCTGGAAACGTAGCGACTCTTTGTGTACTGCCTCGGTGAGGTCAGTTTTATGGTTTTACCGGAATGTATGCAAAAACTAAGAGTTTCACTGTACCCAGGTGCACATGACAATAAAGTAGCGTTAAATTGAATTCAGTTTTGCCACCCAGATCAGATTCCCTCTGTAAAATCCAATGCCTGCTCTTCAAAGTAAATTTTCTCCACCAACTTCGGTTAGAACAAATAGATCTTGTCAATGAATAACCTAACGATGGGAAACAGTGGCTCAACTTCTCGTTTCTAACCTTAATTACTCAGCTCACCTCCTCATGATCTTATTAATCACATGGAGCACAGATAAGGTGAATAGTCACAGCCAGGGTGGAGGAGTCAAAAAACACAAGGCACGGGCTTAAGCTGAGAGGGGAAAGATTAAAAAGGGACCTAAGGGGCAACTTTTTCACATGGAAGGTAGTGCATTTATGGAAAAAAAGCTGCCAAACGAAGTGGTAGAGGTACGTACAATTATGGCAATTAAAAGACACTTGGACAGGTGCATTGATCAGAAAGGTTTGAAAGGATATTTCCCAGGCACAGCAAGTGGATGCTCATTTAAACAACTTGGACAGCATGGACAAATTGGGCTGAAGGGGCTTTTCCCTTGCTGTATAGCTCTATAGCTTAGCTTTTCTAACCTCACCTTGCACCTCCTTATTCCATCCACCTATCATATGAGCGTTTGACAACGCTGGGCCTGTACTCGCTGGAGTTTAGAAGAATGAGGTGGGGGACATTGAAATGTGCAGAATAGTGAAAGGCTTGGAAAGAGTGGAGGTGGAGAGGATGTTTCCACTGGTGGGAGAGTCTAGGACTAGAGGTCATAGCCTCAGAAAAAAGATGTGTTTTAGGAAGGAAATGAGGAGGAATTTCTATAGTCAGAGGGTGGTGAATCTGTGGAATTATTTGCCACAGAAGGCTGCGGAGGCCAAGTCAGTGGATATTTTTGAGGCAGAGATAGATAGATTTTTGATCAGTACAGGTATCAGAGGTTATGGAGAGAAGGTAGGAGAACGGGATTAGGAAGGAGAGATACATCAGCCATGATAGAATTACAGTAGCCTTGATGGGCCAAATGGGCTAATTCTGCTTGTTTCTTTCAGGCCATTTCCTTATCTCACTTCATCTTTCCTTTCATCCTTTGTCTTTTCTTTTTTTTGTTTCAATTTTCTTACTCCTTGTACATAACCTCTGGGCAACAATGTACATGATTGAAATACCAACTCAAAAAATAACGTTGGTAATATTAAAGGAATGACTTTACTTATATAATTGTAGTGTGTTTAATCACTTACAGGTGTTTTGGGTGATTTTATTGTTTACAATATTCATATTCGTAATAGTTTTAAGTGTTGCTGACTTCAGGGTCAGCTTTGACTATTGGCTAATTTCCAAGCCTGCCTTTGTTATGCAGAAGAGATCCATGTGCAGGACGTGTCCTGGCACACCCCAGTGCATTAGTTATATTGTGCAAGGCTCTGCCACACTTAGGATGTTGCCTGTCAGCCTCACCTGATCGCCCAGTTGCCAAACACTTTAATTCCCCTTCCCACACTGACCTTCCTGTCCTAGGCCTCCTCCATTGTCAGAGTGAGGCTAAACTCTCCATCCCTCCCCCATCTACGTCATATCAGCTTCTCATCCTCACCTAGCAAACAGCTACCATTGGCCCGTTTCCTTTATCATTGTTATTTTTTGGCATATCTTTCATTCATTTGTTCAATATCTCTCTACATCTCTCATAGCTAAAGGATTTGAGTATAGGAGCAGGGAGGTTCTACTGCCGTTGTACAGGCTCTTGGTGAGGCCACACCTGGAGTATTGCGTACAGTTCTGGTCTCCTAATCCGAGGAAAGACATTCTTGCCATAGAGGGAGTACAGAGAAGGTTCACCAGACTGATTCCTGGGATGGCAGGTTTTCCATATGAACAAAGACTGGATAGATTCGGCTTGTACACACTGGAATTTAAAAGATTGAGGGGGGATCTTATAGAGACTTACAAAATTCTTAAGGGGTTGGACAGGCTAGTTGCAGGAAGATTGTTCCCGTGGTTGGGGAAGTCCAGAACAAGGGGTCACAGTTTAAGGATAAGAGGGAAGTCTTTTAGGACCGAGATGAGAAAATCATTTTTCACACAGAGAATGGTGAATCTGTAGAATTCTCTGCCACAAAATGTAGATGAGGCCAGTTCATTGGCTATATTTAAGAGGGAGTTAGATGTGGCCCTTGTGGCTAAAGGGGTCAGGGGGTATGGAGAGAAGGCAGGTACAGGATACTGAGTTGGATGATCAGCCATGATCATATTGAATGGCGGTGCAGGCTCGAAGGGCCGAATGGCCTACTCCTGCACCTAGTTTCTATGTTTCTACATCACCGTCTATATCTCTCGTTTCCCTTCCCCCCCCCCCCCCCCCCGACTCCAGCCTGAAGAATGGTCTCGACCCGAAACGTCACACTTTCCTTCTATCAAGAGATACTGCCTGTCCCGCTGAGTGAGTCCGGCATAGTGTCTAGCCTCAAGATTATGTTTGTTTAAAAAGGGATAAAAGGATAATCCAGGAAATGATATGCCAGCTAGCCTCCCATCAGTGATAAATATTGGAGAGGACTCTCAGTGATAGGATTTACTCGCAATTGGCATAGAATGAGCTAATTCACAACAGTGGCCTTAGATCATGATCATCGGTGATAGGAGCAGAATTAGGCCATTCGGCCCATCAAGTCTACTCTGCCATTAAATCATGGTTGATCTATCTCTTCCTCCTAACCCCATTCTCCTGCCTTCGTCCCCTAACCCCTGACACCCATACTAATCAAGAATCTATCCATCTCTGCCTTAAATATATCCACTGACTTGGCCTCGACTCCCTTCCATGGCAAAGAATTCTACAGATTCACCACCCTCTGACTAAAGAAATTCCTCCTCATCTCCTTCCTAAAAGAACATCCTTTAATTCTGAGGCTATGGCCTCTAGTCCTAGACTCTCCCACATCATGGTCCCCCACATCAAATGGAAACATCATAGCATAGTGCAGGTCAAGTCATGTTTCACAGACTTCATTCAGTGTTCTGAGGAGGTGATGAAGGTGATCAATGAGGGTAGGGCAGTGGATGGTGTTTTCCTTGATTTTAGTAATGCATTTGACAAGGACCTCATGCTAGACCGATCCAGAAGATTAAGATGCACGAGATCTATGGTGACTTGTTAGATTGGATTTACAACTGGCTGACCCATAGAGGACAGGGGGTGGTGGTGGAAGGTTGTATTTGTTGCAAGCATCGTGCAACCATGACATACCTTGGTCACAGCTCCATTTGCTTTTTTTCAAACATATGCTCTGTTCTGGCTGCAAAGCCATGCCTGTTCTTTTTCTGGCCTTAGATTAGCCCAGAGTCAGTCTGCATGACAGCATTGTGTTCCAGGGAATCTGTAGCTTAATTTAATTTGGCAGCACTTGACTGCACAGAACGTGTGAAGCATTAAAAGCTACATGTGCCTAATCCAATGGAAACCTTCTGTTTGACATCTTGTTTAGATAATTTAATCAGTTTCTTTATCACAAGTTCCACATCACTCACAAACTTCTCCATAGTATACACAAGCAACTGCTTAACCATTTCAGTAGTTTCTCACTTCATTGTCACAGTGTGTTCTTGTGCTAACTCCTAACACAAGCCATGTGCTTTAAAGTGATGTAAGATTAATGCCAAGAGACAGATTGAGAGCGAGCCCTGACTATTACTATATCCTCTCATTCTCAAATGCTGACATGAGCATACAGTCAGCATAGTGGCACGGCTGGTAGAGCTGCTGCCTCATCGTGCTGGGGACCCAGGTTCGATCCTGACCTCAGCCACTGTCGGTGTGGAGTTTGCACTTCTTCCTGTGGGTTTCCTCTGGTGCTCCAGTTTCCTCCCACATCCCAAAGACGTGCGGGTTTGTAGGTTAAGTGCCCTCTGTAAATTTCCCTTTGTGTAGGGAGTGGATGTGAATGTTGGAATAACATAGAACTAGTGTGAACGGGTGGTCGATAGTCGGCGTGGACTCAGTGGGCCAAAGGCTTTATTTCCATGCTGTAACTCTATATTAAAACTAAAACTGTACAACTCTGCAGTTGTACAGAGCCCTAGTGAGACCACACCTGGAGTATTGTGTACAGTTTTGGTCCCCTAATTTACGGAAGGACATTCTTGCTATTGAGAGAGTGCAGCGTAGGTTTACAAGGTTAATTCCCGGGATGGCGGGACTGTCATATGCTGAGAGAATGGAGCAGCTGGGCGTGTACACTCTGGAGTTTAGAAGGATGACAGGGGATCTCATTGAAACATATAAGATTGTAAGAGTTTGGACATACTAGAGGCAGGAAACATGTTCCCGACGTTGGGGGAGTCTAGAACTAGGGGCCACAGTTTAAGAATAAGGATTTAGAACAGAGATGAGGAAACACTCTTTCTCACAGAGAGTGGTCAGTCTGTGGAATTCTCTGCCTCAGAGGGCGGTGGAGGCAGGTTCTCTGGATGCTTTCAAGAGAAAGCTAGATAGGGCTCTTAAAAACTGCTGAGTCAGGGGATATAGGGAGAAGGCAGGAACGGGGTACTGATTGGGGATGATCAGCCATGATCACATTGAATGGCGGTGCAGGCTGCATCTATTGTCTATTGTCTAAAATGGTCCGTACATCACCAATGGGCAATGAGAAATAAACACAATAACCAGAACTGCATGTTAGAATGCCTTATAAACTGTGTGTAGGAAGGAACTGCAGTTCTGGTTTACACCCGAAGATAAACACAAAATGCTGAAGTAACTCAGCAGGTCAGGCAGCGTCTCCGGAGTAAAGGAATTTGTGATGTTTCAGGTCAAGTGTCTGGAGAAGGGCCTCCACCCAAAATGCCACGTATTCCTTTTCTTCAGAGAGGCTGTCTGACCCGCTGAGTTACTCCAGCATTTTGTGCCTGCTTTAGGGAACAGGTTCGGCATTATTCCAATTGGTGCCTCATCACGCAGTAATGCAAAAGATTTATCATTGCATTTGCATTGAACTAAACGGCGAAACATATTCTGTTTTGCTGCTGCAAGTAAGAATTTAATTGTTCTCTCTGGGACAAATGGCAATAAAACTCTTTCTCTGAAGATTAGGTAACACAGCCCATTAAGATAATCAAGATTAGAAATGGAAAATTTTAATTATGAAAATCTGTAAGAGGCAGATGTTGCACATAGATACATAGACAATAGGTGCAGGAGTAGGCCATTCGGCCCTTCGAGCCAGCACTGCCATTCAATGTGATCATGGCTGATCATCCACAATCAGTACCCCGTTCCTGCCTTCTCCCCTTATCCCATGATTCCGCTAGCCCTATCTAACTCTCTTTTGAATGCATCCAATGAATCGGCCTCCGCTGCCATTCTGAGGCAGAGAATTCCACAAATTCACAACTGTCTGTGTGAAACAGTTTTTCTTCATCTCAGTTCTAAATGGCCTACCCCTTCATTTTAAACTATGGCCCCTGGTTTTGGACTACCCCAACATCAGGAATATGTTTCCTGCATCTAGCGTGTCCAATCACTTAATAATATTATCTGTTTCTATAAGTTCCCCTCTCATCCTAAATTCCAGTGTAAATCTGAAATAAAAGCAGAAAATACTGGAAACACCCAGACCAGGCAGCATCTGTGGAAAAAGAAGCAGAGATAACGTTTCAGGGGAAAAATACTTCATCGGAGTTTAATCAGGTACAAGATTTAAGATCAGGGTGCTCTGATAGTGAGCTTTTGGTTCCTGTATAATAATACTTGCTGTGTTCTATCACATACTTTTATCTTTGACAGATGGATCTTATCACCTCCACTGTGTTGTGAGACACTTAATCATACTGATATTAGTACCAAGATAAGCGGTGACTGTTGATGCAGCTATACTCCTGTCAGCTTATCAGAGTAGACAGAGTTTGCTGTGCACCCACATTACAGGTACAATGCATAATTTTCAAATCTAATAATTTGGCAAACATACCTGTCCACTTGGTTCCTCCATTGGATACAGTGCAAATTTTCTCATTATTCTGTCTAATAACGTGTGGACTCCAATATTTACCTGGGCTATGTGGGTGAAACTTAAAGCCGACAATGCTTAAAGGGTGAGTTTCTCCTAGCAGGAGTGTACTTTCTGCATTGCTTCCCACCCAGAGGTTCGTCAGATTGACGATGGGGATTCGTGGAGGGAGCCGTTTCAGGAAATCATGGAGGTGGTTTGGTGGAAAGTGACTGAAGTTTTGGAAATTGGAGAGTTACAAAGATGTAATTCATAGGTAAAATATAGACACAAGGAACTGCAAGTGCTGGAGTAAATTAGCGGATCACGCAGCATCTCTGAAGAACATGGATAGCCGACATTTTGGGTTGGGACCCTTCTTCAGGCTGATTGTGGTTGGGGGGGGATCAGCCTGAGGAAAGGTCTCAACCTGAAACATCACCTATCCATGTTCTCAAGAGATGCTGCCTGATCCACTAAGTTACTCCAGCACTTCATGTCTTTTTTTAATAAACCAGCATCTGCAGTTCCTTGTTTAACTCTCTTTCACTGGCAACGCTGGTACCTTTGGACTGCAGCAGTTCAATGAAGGAAGCACACCACACATTTCTCCAAGGACAATTATGGACGGACAATATTTGTTGTAATAGATGGCGATGTCCAGCACCCAATAAATAAATAAATTCACTGTTACTGTGCAGGGATATTGGATTGATGGATAGGGTTGGTTGATGATCACAGGTATGAGATCCTCTAGGATCATGGTGGATTGAGGCAGGTTTACCGGTAAGCTTGTGGATGGTGGAAGAAAACTGCTGAACCACAAGCAGTCTTTTGGACCCTGCCCTTCCTCCATCCTTTCACCCCCTAAGCTTTCTGAGACTCAAAAACCAAGGCAACATGGATGAAACCTGAAACACAAAAATACGGTTGCGTACCTTACTTAAAAGATTTCAACAATTGATTTGAGAGTTTTTCCCCAGTGTAAAAATATTAGATACTAGAGGATATGACTTTAAGGTGAGAAGGGAAAAGTTTAAAGAGATATAACGCAGAAACGGGCCCTTTTGCTCACCGGGTCCATGTTGACCAGCGAACAATCCATACACTAGCACTATCCTGCACAACTAGGGACAAATTGCAATTTTTACCAGCCAATTAACCTACAAACATGTACGTTTTTGGAATGTGTGAGGAAACCGGAGCACCCAGAGAAAACCCACGCGGTCGCAGGGAGAACGTATAAACTCCATACAGACAGCGCCAATAGTCAGGATTGAACCCAGGTCTCTGGAGTTGTAAGGCAGCAACTCTACCACTATGCCGCCCAAAATTTGAATTATTATTCAAAGTTCTATATCCGCCAACAAGATTACCTTTAGAATAGGGACAAAGTAAGAACCTCTCAGTAAAATTTGAGCCAATGACTTTTGGCTTCCCCAAGTCCAACTCATCCAAGAATGGAAATGGATTAAACTCTTCTGCTCATCATGCTCCTGTGGGTAAGGTGAAATAAATTGCAGACTCAGATGTTTAACATTTTAATCCCTCAAATCTACCTGTTTTGGCGGTCGGGAGGGTGGGGTGAGAGGAGAGGGTTAAAAGCACTATAAGTAAATTATTTTTAGTGATATCAGGATGGCACAGTGGCACAGTGGGAGAGCTGCTGTCTTACAGCACCAGAGACCTGGGTTCAACCCTGGGTTGTTGTCTGTACAGAATTTGTATGTTTTTATGTGCATTTTCCCAGGGTGCTCCGGTTTCCTCCCACATTTCAAATACGTACAGGTTTGTAGGTTAATTGGCTCCTGGAAATTGTAAATTGTCCCTAGTGTGTAGGATAGTGTGAGTGTAGATCGTTGGTCGGCGTGGATTTGATGGGCTGAAGGACCGCTTTCCACGCTGTATCTCTAAAGTCTAAAGTAAAGTGTAGATCAAAAATCAACCACTATGCAGGTCACTATTTTATGTTGTGTCTCGGTTAATGGACCAGATCCATTGAGAGAGACTGGGATGTCAGTGCATTCCATACCTCTGCAGGAAGGCACAACAGCATAGTTAGCCTTTTACCCCTGCATTTACCACTTGCATTATCAGGCTCCCACTAAAACCAGTTTCTCCACTTTTATGAGAGAAGTGTGTATTTGCTGTCAATGCAGCAATAAAATGGAGATGAAGTGAAGCGGTCAGCAGGAGGACAACTACTGTGTTAAGGATGGGATGCTGACGTGGGTGAATGTAAAAACTCTGGCACCAAATAACGCTGCGTTCTACCCAGAGACAGATGGAATCCAGCAAATTCCCTTTGGGAGCTGGACATACAGCTGTTGTTCATGGGGCTGATCACTATTGACATGGTTCATTCTCCACATTTGCAGATGCTGGGAATATTTTTCCACAAAATGAAATTCAGTAGGTAAATTATTAATTTGCTAACTTGCAAGAGGTTGGCCTGGTCGATGTTTTAATTTATTTCTTCCCTACTCATTAACTGCGAGCGTATTATATTTCCTGCTGATGATACTATCCCCTCTGCAGCTGCAAGTCTATGGGCAGATTCGATTATAGTATTGCAGCCCAAATCCCGTTAGCGTGAGCCTGAGTTTCACGTCACCTGTTATTTTAATTCTCTGAAGATAGACACAAAATGCAGAACTAACTCAGCGCGACAGGCAGCATCTCTGGAGAGAAGGAATAAATGGGTGACATTTGGGGTTGAGACTCTTCTTCAGATTTTGAAACGTCACCCATTCCTTCTCGCCAGAGATGCCGCCTGTCCCACTGAGTTACTCCAGCATTTTGTGTCTATCTTCAGTGTAAACCAGCACCTGCAGTTCCTTCCTACACATTTTAATTCTCTGACCTGCTTCTATCCATCTCAGGGTTGGGGGTTGTGGCAAGTAAGGCCATGGGCCGTTCAACATTAATCTAAAAACATTATGATGGAGGTTAGGGGAACATGCTCACAGATTTGCTCCATTACGTTGAGGCAAGTCAAGCCTACTGTCGTCTGCACAGCACAACAGCAGGGTGCAGCTACAATGAAAATCTTCCTTGCAGTAACATAACAGGTGCATAGACACAGCCAACGCACAAAACCACAAACTACTCACCCATAACATCTAAATTCTGCAAGCAAGTAACAAGAAACAAAAAAAATATGCAAAAAATGACTTCAAGGACTTGCACATGTACCCTGGCAAAGTAAGCACATTTGCATTTCCACACATTTTCTATTCCTCTCCATCTTAATTTAGCTTCTCAGATAGTTCGAATGAGATAAACATCGACTCAAGAAGCAGCGTGCAGCTTTTGTTGAGCAACATTGCATCTTCCAGCACAAGCCTGAATTTAACGAGTTTGAATGGTGGTTTTGTTATCCCCATCCCACCTCCTTTGGACCATCTTTAGTATTGTTATCAGTAGAGAGCTGTGTACTGCTAGTCAGGCAACAGAAACAACTATTTGTATACAGGAAACATTCGTAATTGTGGTTATAACAGATAGAGATGTCCGTTGGGGGGGGGGGGGGGGGGGGGAACACGGGTGGGCACATGGCGGGCATTGTGCACTGCAGCGTTGGGCAGTGGGAAGGTGGCAAGGGGGAGAGAAGGAGCAGTAAAACACTCTTGAAGTGCGTTGTATGGGCGGGGGTTTGCAGCGGCTGCCACACAGCGAGGTCCTGGGGTGTTGGATGCAGATGCAGCGCCTGCCATTACACCCGCATCGCCCTGGCAACGGGTGCCTTAGTTGCCTGGTAAAGGTGCCAGACTCCCATTCTGGCGTCTGGTTCTTCATTCCCCTTCCCTGGGAAAAGACTCCCTGCAATCACCCGAATTATTCCCTGCATGATTTGATACGCCTCTATAATATCCGTAAGTCAAGTTTCACTGCACCTTAATTGGTACATGTGACAATAAACTGACCTTTGAACCTTTGAATATCCTCCTGGACTCTAAGGCATAAAGTCCTAGCGTGCTCAGTCTCAACCATGTGCCCAGGCCCTTGTGGCCTGACAACATTTTGCAAATCTTTTCTGCACCCTTTTTATCGCAACAACCTGCAGCTCAATGCTCTTAAGACAGTGGAATTGATTGTAGACTTTAGCAGAGCTCCCCCTCCCCTCACCCCACTCACCATCAACAACACCACAGTCGCATCTGTGCAGTCTGCTAAGTTCCTGGGAACCATCATCTTCTAGGACCTTAAATGGGGGGCTACCATCGACTCCAGTCAAAATGGCACAACAGAGGGTGTACTTCCTGCGGCAGCTGAGGAAGCACAATCTGCCGCAGACAATGATGGTCCAATTCTACACGGCCATCTTAGAGTCTGTCCTCACCTTCTCCATCATGGTCTGGTTTGGCTCAGCCACCAAGCACGACATCCGGAGGCTGCAGAGAATCGTTCGATCAGCTGAGAAGATTATTGGCTGCAACCTTCCCTCCATTGACGAACTGTACACTGCAGGGGCCAGGAAGCGAGTGGGTAAGATCATCTCTGACCCCTCTCACCCTGGCCACAAATTCTTTGAATCACTTCTCTCTGGAAGGCGACTCCAGACTGTCTAAGCTGCCACAGCCAGACATAAAAACAGCTTTTTTCCACGCGTAGTAGCTCAACTCAATAACCAAAAGTATGTAGCCTCCTTTTGCTCTGGTATTTTATTTAATTCACATGTTTAATCGATAATGTTTTATTATTAACATTTTATGTGTCATTCCTAACTGTCACTATGTCATGTTGCGGGCAGAGCACCAAGGCAAATTCCTTGTATGTGAATACGTGGCCAATAAACGTATTCATTCATTCAAAGTCTTGTACAACTGTAACAGAACATCCCAACGTATATACACTCGATTCCCTGATTGATGAAGGCCAGTGTGGCAAAAGCCTTCTTCACCACCCCCACTTCCGGAGAACTGTACACTTGTACTCCAAGGTCGCTTTTCTCTATAACATTATTATCATTAAAGGTAGGACAAAACATGGGTCAGATGTAGATCTATGCACACAATGGATGGGGTGCTATAGGTAAATCATTTTCACAATTAGAATAAAGACTAGACTAAGTGGGACCCGTTCCCCAACGCAATATTCTACCCATTCCCCAATGCAACCCATTCCCCAACAGAATATTCTACCACTCACCCGTTCCCCCAACACAACCCGTTCGGAACAAAACGCATTTGACTTGCAGCAGAGGAGAATGGTGAGTAAGGTGGCGAAAAATTGTAGCACTATGGGGGATCATTTTCGCACAAATTTAATTTCAACGCTGACAGGAAGTGGTCAAGATGAGAGTTTTAGTAATATATAGATGGCACATTTTTCAGAACCTAATACTGAAGGTGTTTCCTCCATAATAAAATGTATATTTACCGCACACAATGCAAGAGGCATTGAGACATACATGATCTCGCACAATGAGATAAAGCATTCTGAGAAAGATTGTCAGTCCAGGCGCTGAGAGTTTGTATCACCACCTGGGGTTTGTACAAAGAGGATACAGCACAATGTTATGAGGTGGAAGGAACTGCAGATGCTGGCTTAAACTGAAGATAGGCACAAAAAGCTGGAGT
Organism: Raja brachyura; assembly: GCA_963514005.1. Next base: position 12,151,785 of record OY740796.1, read on the forward strand.
AACTCAGCGGGACAGGCAGCATCTCTGGAGAGAAGGAATCGGTGACGTTTCGGGTCGAGACCCTTCTTCAGATGAGAGGTCATCTCTCAAAACTGTGGTGAGGGGCAGCTTCTTCACATGGAGAGTTATAAATATTTTGAATTCTCCATCTCAGCTGTGCTGGCTGCATGATCATTTACTATATTCTTGAGATTGAAAGAATTTTAAACACCAAGGAAATATGGGGATCTTATGTTGAGCACCTCTGTGTAGATAAAGCATAAAACATAGAAGAATACTGTGTAGGAAGGAACAGCAGATGCTGATTTACACCGAAGATAGACACAAAATGCTGGAGTAACTAAACGGGGCAGGCAACATCTCTGGAGAGAAGGAATGGGTGACGTTTCAGGTCGAGACCCTTCTTCAGACTACAGCACAAATACAGCACAGGAACAGGTCTTCCTGCCCACCGTGTCTGTGACAAAGTAAACTAATGTCATCTTCCTGCACATGATCCATGCCTCCTTCCCTGCATATCATTGTGCCTATCTAAAAGCCTCTTAAATGCCACAATCTTATCTGGCATTGAGTTGCAGGTACTCACTGCTCTCTGTGTAAAATACTTGTCTGCACATCTCCTTTAAATTTTGCCCTTCTCACCTTAAAGCTCTGCATTTTAGTCTTTGACATTTCCATCCTGGGAAATCACTCTGACTATCTGCTCTATGTACCTGAGGTACAGGCTTAAGGTGTCATATGATTGATTGATTCTTCTATTCTTACGTTACTAAGGGTCAGATGCAGATCTATGCATTTCATTACCACTTTACCATAGTTACAGAGAATGTGGACAAATATAGTCTGCTACCAATGCACGGACATTCAATTTCCGTGTCTAGAAGATTCAGAAAATGACACGAGTTTTTGTGGCCTTTTAATATGCATTGATTTGTTCACTATAGATATAAATGACTAAAAGGTTGATTGCACAGAAGTGACTTTAGAGAGGGAGGGAGCTCATAGGAAATTAGTATTAAAGTAGTCAAATTGTGGAAACTAGAGAAGAGCTGGAAAAGTGGTCAAAATGACTGACATGGTTTTAACTGTTGCAGGGGAAGTCTTTCAACTGAAGAAGGGTCTCGACCCGAAACGACATCCATTCCTTCTCTCCAGAGATACTGTCTGACCCGCTGAGTTACTCCAGCATTTTGTATCTATCTTTGGTTTTAACTTTAGTGGGTTTGACTTTCTCCCATGGTCACAAGAGCAGAATATTTCCAGGGCTCTCCCCCAGTCAGCCTCAGTTCGTTCCCTCACCAGTGCCTGTAACTGCTTAGTAAAGGCGCCAACACTGTTTATCCCACCCCCACTCCCTGGGAGCAGTAAATTCTGATTTAACACATCAATGTTGTGTGGGAAGCATGAAGGTGAGAGAATGGTGATAGAGATTGGGTGGATGAGGGGAATTAGCTAAACAAAGAACACTGTGTGCTTCCAGTCCCACAACTATAATTAACAAGTCAAGGAGCCACCAGTTTTAAGGCAGTCTGGGAAGAAACACCATCTACATGAATGGTTGAGGCAGTGTTGCTGGAAATATTTAAGACGTTCCATATGCGTATTGGAATTGCTTAGGCACAGGGGGCTCTAGACCAAGCACTGGGCAATGAGGTTAGTAAAGTTAGAATATAGAAACAAGGAGCAGCAGATGCTGTTTACAAACAAATACAAAAGGTGCCAGCAGCATCCTTGGAGAACATGGATAAGTGAAATTTTGGGTCACCAGCCAAAACGTCACCCATCCATGTCCTCCACCGATGCTGCCTGACCCACTGAGTATCTCCAGCACTTGTTTTAATATGGAAAGATGACCACAGGTTGTGCTCGAGTTGGATTGAATGGTCATAGAGAATAGGAGTAGAATTAGGTCATTCGGCCCATCAAGTCTACTCTGCCATTCAATCATTGCTGATCTATCTCTCACTCCTAACCCCATTCTCCTTAACCCTTGACACCTATACTAATCAAGAATCTCTCTCTCTGCCTTAAAATGGTCTGGCTCAATGCTCAAAGATTACATGATGCTATGAACTTGAAGACTGAAGGCATTCAAGGATTCTAGTCGTGTAGAATGATGACAGTCAGAAACGTTTTCCGATTGAAAGACACAGCATGAAACCAGGCCCTTCTGCCCACCAAGTCCATGTCAACCATCGATCACCCAATCACACTCCCATCTTCTCATCCCCTCTCTCCACTGTAGTGGGTTTTTTTTTTTTAACAGGAGGGCAATTAACCTACAATTCCACATGTCTCTGGGAAGTAAGGGACATAATGCCAGCTGCAAGCAATGAATGCAATAAAGCCGGACTGGGAGTTAAACAGAGCTGGAATAAGTACCAATCTCCGCGCATTGAAGTTGCAGGAGATAATCACCCCCTTGGACAGGCTGGCAGCTTGCAAGCATTGGCTTCAGTCCACAACCATTAACACAAATCTGGAGATATTCCCATCTCTGATCCATTTTTAGCAAATTTTACTGGAATGCAGTTTCCAAAAATATCTCAATATTCTTTGAAAGAATGAGAGGAATTTAGTTCCTGTACAGATTAACCTTGTAAAGGAAATATTGAAATTGACAGAAGTACCAACCAGTGTTATTATTCCTGTAAAAAGTAGCATTGTACTGAGACGGTCTGACACAACATCATAGCTGAACTCCAATGTAACAATAGATCTGAAGTGTTGTAGAGCGCAGTAATGTTCGTGTGTAGGAAGGAACTGCAGATGCTGGTTTATACCGAAGATAGACACAACATGCTGGAGTAACTCAGCGGGTCAGGCAGCATCTCTGGAGAGAAGGAATGGCCAACGTGTTGGGTTGGGACCCTTCTTCAGACACGAATTGTCACCTATTCCTTTTCTCCAAAGATGCTGCCTCACCCGCTGAGTTACTCCAGCATTTTGCGTCTATAGTAATATTCATGTTCAGCATAGTAAACATGACAACAAAAATACATTGGCCTTACATACCGGAGTAAATATTACATCAGTTTTCAATTATTTGACCATCTCAGATTAATGAGTGAAATTTTGCAGCAAAATGGTTCTACCACAACATAATTTGACTTAATTTACTGACCACATGCAATTAAAAGCAAATGTGGCTGAGGTTAATTAAAAGTGCACATGTTCAACAGCAGTTAAACAAGTTAGGTCTCGGGAGGGTCAACATGTACAATGAATACATCATTTTCCATTCCAGCCTGCTAAAATAACATGAACTAGCCTTGCTGCTATTTGAGTTCATCTTCCCCATTCCATTTGAAATGACCTTCCATAAAATCAGCAACTGGACGTGTATCATACCAAGAAACCATGACAAAATTGAGCTCAATGTGCACACAGGTAGAAACACCATCATAAATAATGCCAAAGAAGCTAGTCATAGACACAGGAACTAGTCTCGCCAACTCCCTTCCATTGATTCCATCTGCACTTCAAGCTGCCGCGGCAAGGCCACCAGCAAAATCAAGCACCAGTCTCACTCCGGTAACTCCCTCTTCTCCCCTCTGATTTTATGGGAGGATGGTGAATCTATGGAATTCTTTGCCACAGAAGGGTGTGGAGGCCATCAATGGGTATTTTTATGGCAGAGATAGATAGAGTTTTGATCAGTACGGGTGTCATCGGTTGTGGGGGAAAAGGCAGGAGAATGGGGTTAGGAGGGAGGACTGAATGGTGGAGTAGACTTGATGGGTCTAATTCTGCTCCTATCACTTATGACCTTATGATTTCTGGCAAGAACAACAGATGTGTGAAAATGCACACCCCCGGATTCAGGGACAGGTTCTTCCCAGCTGTATCCGGAAACTAAACCATCTTATCACTAACCAGAGAGCAGTCCTGGCCGACCATCTACCTCATTGGAGACCCTCGGACTATCGCTAGTCAGACTTTACCTTGTGCTAAACACTATTCTGTTACCTTTTATCTGTGTACTGTAGCCGACTCGATTGTAACCGTGCATTGTCTTTCCGCTGACTGGACAGCACGCAACAAAAAAGCTTTTCACTGTACCTCGGTACACGTGCAGATCAACTTGTTTCATGTATCTTGTGTGTTTATGACTGTTGGCAGATCAATTTCCCTCCTGGGATAAATAAAGTTCTATCGTGATGTATCATAAACTAAACTATTGCAGAGAGTCCTGCGGGAGATGCTATTGGCCCAGACTTTCAACAATTTTAATTTTATCAAAATATTTAATCCCATGTTCCACAGCCCTTCATCTCAAAATGCAGTGTTGCCAATAATTAAACACATTTTGTTGGGTTGCATCAGGACATGTTTTTTTTGATGAGTTTATGGCCAGGGTGTGAGGGGTCAGAGATGATCTTACCCGCTGGTTTGCTGGCCCTTGCAGTGTACAGTTCATCAATGGAGGGAAGGTTGCAGCCAATAACCTTCTCAGGTGATCGAACGATTCGCTGCAGCCTCCGGATGCTGTGCTTGGTGGCTGAGCCAAACCAGACCATGATAGAGAAGGTGAGGACAGACTCTACGATGGCGAGAATTGGACCATCATTGCCTGTGGCAGATTGTGTTTCCTCAGCTGCCGCATGAAGTACATCCTCTGTTGGGCCTTTTTGACTGTGGAGTCGATGGTGGCCCCCCATTTCAGATCCTTGGAGATGATGTTTCCAAGGAACTTAAAAGACTCCACATATGTGACTGTGGAGTATTATGAGCAGTTTGGGGGCCCATATCTGAGGAGGGATGAGCTGTTGTTGGAGGTTTATGGGAATGATCCCAGGGAACATTGAGTTAACATTTGATGAGCTTTTGACAGCTCTGCAGCTGTACTCGCTGGAATTTAGGATGAGAGGGGACCTCATGGAAATTTATTGCATAATGAAAGGCCTGGATAGAGTGGAAGCAGTGAGGATGTTTCCACTAATGGCAGAGTCTAGGACCAGAGGGTATAGCCTCAGAATAAAAGGATGAGGAGGCATTTCTTTAGCTAGAGGGTGGTGAATCTATGGAATTCATTGCCACAGACTATAGAGGCCAAGTCATTTTTAAGCATAGATTGATAGGTGTTTGATTAGTACGGGTGTGAAAGGTTGCAGGGAGATTGCAGAAGAATGGGTATGAGAGGGAAAGATAGATCAGCCATGATTGAGCGGTGGAGTAGACTCGATGAACCAAATGGCCTAATTCTGCTAATTCTGGTTCTGCTAATAGACTTGAGAACTAAATACACTGGAAAACACTTGAATCACATTAATCAAGACACTTTTTGTTGGGTTACAGCAGGACCTGGTTGATCTCCATGTTTAGAACCGGTTAGGAAATAAGCCCATATATAGCAGTGTAACAATTTGAGTGGGGGAGGGATGGAGAGAGAGGGAATGCTGTGGTTACTTGAAGTTAGATGGTAGGTAGAGGAATATTGAGGAATATTGACTGGTTGCATCACGGCCTGGTTTGTCAACTTATATGCCCAAGAACGAAGGAGGCTGCAGAAAATGGTGGACATTGCCCAGTCCATCACGACTATTGACCCCTCCACCAATGAAGGGATTTACAGCAAACGTTGTCTCAGAAAGGCAGCCAATGTCATCTACAGCCCACGCCACTCAGGCAACACTCTCATCTTGCATCTACCATCAGGAAAAAGGGCAGAAGCCCGAGATCTGTGACCTTCTGATTCATGAACAGCATCTTCCCATCAACCATTAGGCGCTTGCAACACACTGCACAACCCTAGTTACAACCCTACCTCAGCAAAACTCTATTCTGGACATGCTGAGTTGTCCCGCTGAGTTACCCCAACATTTTGCGTCTATCTTCGGTGTAAACCAGCACCTGCATTTCCTTCCCACACATTTACTCTACAATGGACTTTGTTTAGGTTGCATCACGTACTTCAGTTTGCACTATTCTGGTCTGGTTACCTGGTATTACTAATAATTAGTCGTATTATTGATTATTGCATATTTAATTTTTGTTCTGTTACGTTAATGTGCCAGTAATGTTGAAGCAAGTAAAAATGTCATTGTTCTACTCCCAGGCCTTGGGACAATTAAATATTCTTATCTCTTGACTTCATATCTATACCCATCAACAGATCTGACCTGTGACTGCGAGTTAAATTATCTATGTTGTGTAGTTCTCATTCAGCCTTGTGAACTTCACCATAAAAAAGACTGAGAGCAGCCACGTGATGAGACCATCACAATCTCTATCTACCCTTTCACTGAACAGTGCTCGGGGTTAGATAGACAGACACACGTGTAGGAAGGAACTGCAGATGTTGGTTTACACCAAAGGTAGACACAAAATGCTGGAGTAACTCAGCGGGACAGGCAGCATCTCTGGATAGAAGGAATGGGGGACGTTTTGGGTCATGACCTTTTTTCAGGCTGAAAGTCAGGAGCGAGGAAGACACAGAAATAAGGATGGGTACGGTGTGAAAATGAGACATCAAAAGAGATGTGATGAGGGAAATTGTAGAATAGATCATTGTTAGCTCAGAGAAGGTGATAATAAAGCAAACAGCGATAATATATAATCGGGGACAATCAGACTGGCCAGAGAACTGGGAAGGGGAAGGATGGAGCGAGAGGGAAAGCAAGAGTTACTTGCAGTTAGAGAAGTCAATATTCATACCGCTGGGGTGTAAACTGCCCAAGCAAAATATGACTGATGTATGTACAGACATTTCTTATCATCGTTAAATCAACGACTGGAAATTCACTGTCCAACTCACTCACGGAAACACTATCAGCACGAGAATGGCAACTGTTAAAAGGCTCAGATTTGGATTTTGGAAAACATTTATTTTCCCATGCACTAAGAATAAACGTCAAAAGTATCTAATGGATAAGCAACTATGATTTGTTATGCAAATTTGGAGTAACGTGTTCTGGGAAATAGAAGCAGAGTAGTGCATTTACGTTTCGTGAAATGCTGGAACTAAAACACTTTGTTACAGTACTTCAATGCTCAAATATCAGACTTATTCTCAACTTTGGCTTTGTATTACAAGGTTGACAATATTGCTTGTATCTTTTGATGCGTATGTAATGAGAGACTAAAACAACTAGGAGATTGAAAATCCATCTTACGACCAAAGAAGCATTTAGCTGTTTTTTAAAATAAATAAGGCAATCTTAACCATCATATGTCTAACTTAACATTTTGATACAAATCATGGTGTCATTTCCAATAACTTTTTTCCCTGTTGCTTAAAGTGATTGGATACATTTACTTTATTAATTATTAATTTGACTAATTAATTTGTAAATAAATATGTTACTGGGCAGTTATTTGATCATATTGATTAATATGGACTATTTTAAAGCGGCAGGGTGGTGCAGCTGGTAGAACTGCTGCCTCACAGTGCAAAAATCCAGGTTCAATCCTGACCTCGGGTACTGTCTGTGTGGTGTTTGCACATTATCCCCGTGACAGTGTGAGTTTCCTCTAGGTACTCCGGTTTCTTCTCACATCCCAGAGTTGTGCGAGTTTGTAGGTTAATTGGCCGCTGTAATTTGCCCTGAATGCGTAGGGAGTCAATATGACAATAGAATCGCATAGAACTGGTGTAAACGAGTGATCGGTGGTTGGTGTGGACTTGGTAAGCCAAAGAAGCTGTTTCCATGCTGTATCTTTCAATACAGTTGAGTTCATCCAACACTATGTGTGTTGCTCAAGATACCAGCATTTGCAGTTTTTGTCTCCATTGGAAACAAGAAGCATTCAACTATACCTTATTGGTTCCTTTGTGATCCCAGCAGTTATCAGGCAACTGAATCAACCAACCACAACTGGAGAGCAGTCCTGTACTACCATCTACTTTATTGGTGACCCTCAGACTATCTTTGATCGGACTTTACTGGCTTCACCTTGCACTAAACGTTATTCTCTATCTTGTATCTGTACACTGTAAATGGCTTGATTGCAATCATGTGTTGTCCACTGTACCTCAGTACACATGACAATAAACTAGACTAAACTGAGTTGTATTCATCACAAAACATTTCCATTTGGTTAGTTTGGTTTTAGAAATGCTTACATTAAAAGATGTGTTTGTATTGAGCTACAACAAGGCACCTTGATAGTGATTTATTGTCATTTAGGTTTATTATTGTCACATGTACCGAGGTTGAATGAAAAGCTTTGTTTTGTATGCCATCCAATTAGATTGGATAATACTGTGCATAAATATAATCAAGTCAAACTCAAGGAAGACGGGTAGAGCAAAGGGGAAGATACAAAGTGCAGAATATAGTTCTCAGCACTGTAGACAAAGTCCAATAATCCCAGTCCCATAGACAGAGTCTAATGTCCTCAATGAGGTAGAGGTGAATCGGACAGTACATAGGTTGAGGAAACATGGAATTGCAGATGAAAAGTACACAAAGTGCTGGAGTAACTCAGTTAGTCAGGCTGCATCCCTGGACGTCACGGATAGGTGACGTTTGGGGTCACGGCCCTTCTTTAGACCAAGTCGGGACACGATCCCAGGACCTCTCCCATCCAAAGCAAGAACCATACCAGTGGATCAAGAAGCCAATTAACATACAGTCTAAATGAAGGGACCCCACCAAATCATGTTCTCCAGAGATGCTCCCTGACCTGCTGAGATACCCCAGTACTTGGTAAACTTGTGGAAGGACTGTAAATCACCCGCCTGATAACAGAGAGGAAGAAGCTGTTCCTGGGACTGGCAGTGCGTGTGTGTACAACAGCAGTTAAGAGTAGTACTGCACAAAAAAGAAAGATTAGCTCTATATCACGCATCTCAAGCAGCTTACAAGAGATTTAATTTCCAAAGTTGCATAAGGTTTTTTGTTAAATCGGTGAGATTATACCCAGCTCTACTTACAATCCTTCCAGTGGCTCGCTCCTGTGCCTTCTTGACTTTCCCACAGGCTCCGCAGCCCAGTGTTTCCAGCAGCTGGTATCTGTGCTTCAGGTTATGCTTGTGATGGTGTTTCTTTACATTGGGTAAGAACTTGCTGTCAGCATCGGGTCTCTCCTCCCAGTCCTGCTCGTCCGGGCACTCGGCCCCCTCCCTGGTCACCATCGTGTGTACCCGTCGCTGCCCCCTTTCTTCAAGTTTGCCTGCCCTCCATCTGTTCCCACTGATCTCTCCGGACCAGGGAGATGAAGGGCTGGCGGGGACGAGCCTGCCTGCCTGCACCTCCCGGGAGGCTGTGTGTGCAGCTGGGCGCAGCAGTCCGCTAACAGCCAGGCTGCTCCTCATACAATCAAGTCTGATCTCAACTGGAAATATACAGGTTCTGCTTGCGTGAAATGCGCTTATCTGAAGCCCGGCTCTCTTCCGCTGTTGCTCCGGAGATAGCTGTGAAATAAAAGCTGCCTGCAGCTTCAACCTCTCCCTTTATCTACGGGCGGCAAGGGAATCAGCACCCAGACACGTCCGCGGCTGCCAGCACTTCAATGAATCAGTCCTCAGACACTTGCTGCATTCCACTTATCCCAGCCCCACAAGCTGCCCGCTGCCCTCTCCCACAGCCAGACAAAGCCACACGTTGCCGTCTCTCCCTCTCTCTGTCTCTGTCTGTCTCTGTCTCTCTCTGTCTCTCCCTCTGTCTCCCCCCCCCCCTCTCTCTCTCTCTCTCTCTCTCTCTCTCTCTTTCTCTCTCTCTCTCTTTCTCTCTCTCTCTCTTTCTCTCTCTCTCTCTCTCTCTCTCTTTCTTTCTTTCTCCCTCTCTCTCTCTCTCTCTCTCTCCCTCCCTTTCTCTCTCTCGTTCTCTGCCCCTTTATCTCGCCCACATCTGCCTCATGATCTCTTTCCCCGCCTCCTCTATCTGTTTGCAGCCTCTGCACCTCACGCTGTCGCCGAGTGTTGCCATTGCTGCTTGAATCTGCCGGTGCGGCGGTTTATCTCCCGCTACTGATGAGATGACTGGTTTTACTTCCTTCATATCTACTTCCCAGCGTGTACAGACAGAGACAATAGTGTCAATAGACACGAGACAATAGGTGCAGTAGTCGGCCATTCGGCCCTTGGTGACAGCACCGCCATTCACTGTGATCATGGCTAATCATCCACAATCAATACCCCGTTCCTGCCTTCTCCCCATATCCCTTGACTCCACTGTCTTTAAGAGCTCTATAACTCTCTCTTGAAAGCATCCAGAGAATCTAGCGTGTCCAATCCTTAATAATCTTACATGTTTCAATAAGAAACCCTCTCATCCTTCTAAATTCCAGTGTATACAAGCCCATTCGCTCTATTCTTTCAACATATGATAGTCCGGCCATCTCTGGAGTTTTATCTCGTGAGCCCACGCTGCACTCCCGCCATAGCAAGAATGTCCTTCCTCAAATTTGGAGACCAAAACTGCACACAATATTCCAGGTGACTCACCATGGTCCTGTACAACTGCAGAAGGACCTCTTTGCTCCTATACTCAACTCCTCTTGTTATGAAGGCCAACACGCCATTAGCTTTCTTCACTGCCTACTGTACCTGCATGCTTTAAGTGACTGATGTACAAGGACACCAGTCCTCCCCATCCATGACTCTTCAATGAACCAGGAGATTGGTACTCTGTTGAAGGCTACAACTGTGGCTTTCAAGACTCACTGTCCCGTCATACAAGAAATCGAGGTGCAACTCCCAGAAGGACAGACAGCCTGAATGCAAAGAGACAATTGGGGACTAAACTGTAAACCAACCCTCCACACCTTCGGGTGGCACAGTGGCGCAGCAATAAAGTTGTTGCCTTACAGTGCCAGATACCTGGGTTGGATTCCGACTACAGATGCTGCCTGTAGGGAGTTTGTACATCCTCCCTGTGACCGCATGCATTATCCCCGGGTGGTTTCCTACCGAGCTCCAAACACACGCAGGTTTGTAGGTTAATTGCTGTAAATTGACCTTAAACTGTACAATAGAACTAGAGTACGAGGATCGCTGGTCAGTGCGGACTTGATGGGACGAAGGACCTGTTTCCGTGCTGTACCTCTAAAACTATAAACTGCGGCAGGGCTTGCATGTGTTCATTTCATTCATGATGAAACCAGGTAGCTTATGTGGTAGCTATGCATCACTTCCAGGAGTGCTCAATGCCTTTCATCCACACTTTGAAAATAGTGACACAAATAATGAGAGGGACAAAGTTCAAAAGAGACTAGACCAAGTGCAGACCCGTTGGGTCTGCTCCCCCAATGCAAGATTCTAGCACTCACCCATTCATCAACTCATGCCGTTCCAACATAATATTGCACCACTCGTGCATAGCCCCCAACTGCGCAGGCACGGCTCATTTCTCCTCATCCCCCAGCACTCCCTCCTCCTCCTCTTTACCCTCCCTCTTTAATCCCTAGAGATAAGGGGGGGGGGGGGGGTAGAGAGGAAGGGGTTGTAGAGAGGGGGGGGTAGAAAGGAATGGGGGGTAGAGAGGGAGGGGAGGTAGAGGGGCAGGGGGATGGGGGTAGAGAGAGAGGGAAGGGGATAGAGAGGGAGGGCGGAACAGAGAGAGGGGGAGGGGTTAGAAAGGGAGAGGGAGAGTAGAGGGAGGGGTAGGAGGGAGAGGGACAGAGAGGGATGGGGTAGAGGGAGAGGGACTGGGTAGAGCGGGGGTTGGAGGGTAGAGAGGGAGAGGGAGGGGGTAGAGAGGGAGGGGAGAGGGAGGGGGTAGAGAGGGAGGGGATATCTCTCTCCTCCACCCCTCCCCATCTCCCTCCTCCACCCCCCCATCTCCCTCTACCACCCCACCCTCCACCAATTCTCCCTCCTCCTCATTTCCCTCATCCTCCTCCCCTCACTCCCATTCCCTGCCCCAGGACCTACCCAGGTCGTAGAGCAGCGCTAGGGACTGGAACTCGGACTGGTTCTTGTCCTCAGCCCAGCCCTGGCTGTGGGCTCCAGCAGTCTGCTCGCCCACCGCCTGGGCTGCATTGCAGGCCCCGACTTTATCTCCAGGCTCGTCCCTGAATCAGGCTCTTCCTTGGTTTGAGCAGCGGCTTCTTTTTCAGCCCCGGTCACGGCCCCATCCCAAGCCCTGGGCTCGGCCCTCACTCCAGCTCCAGCACCACACTCACCACCAGGCGTCGGGCGTGGGCGTCAGGCGCCGGCAGCTGCCGCCACATGAGCACTGGAATGCCCCTCCCACCCAGAGTGTCCTGTCCTGTCTTGTGAGTGCATTGTGACATCACTTGTTTTTTTTAACCAAATTGGGTGACTTTTCAGGCTGTTTTTAAAGCTTTAAATGATTAAATAGTTTGGAAATATAGGTGGGAATGCAACGGGAAGATGTTTATCGCCTCGACTGGAAAAATGTGAGTAGAATGTGTGAAAATGGGAAGGCTGGGGCCTCGCGTTTGGAAGAAAATAGGAAAATGGGAAGATTAATCACACACACACACACACACACACACACACACACACACACACACACACACACACACACACACACACACACACACACACACACACACACACACACACACACACACACACACACACACACACACACACACACACACACACACACACACACACACACACACACACACACACGAGCTTTAGTATTATATACTAGACCAAGTGCAGACCCATTGGGTCCGCTCCCCCAACTCACCCGTTTCCTACCCATAGCCCCCAATTACAATTGCCCTGCGTGTTGCAATAGCAATTTGCACTCCCCCTCCTGTGAGGTGAAAAGTTCAGAGTGTTCCTGTGTCGCAACATTGGAACGAAGTGTGTTGGAAGCTGGCAGGAATGATTTTAACAGTAAAGATCTTGTGAAAGTTTGCATTTTTAAAGCTTTAATCGTGAATAACGTGAAATATAGGATGAAATCTTCAGTGAAGCTGATCGCAGCCAGCTGAGCCATTGTGACATCATCAGTTGCAGCTGGTCATTTTAAATTCAAAGTATTTAGATTATTTTAAACTTTAATCAGTAATAAGTCAAGGAATAAAGCATAAAATATTCTGTGAAGGTAATCTCTGCCTTGAGGAGAAAAATGTGAATCAGAATATGTAAAAATCATGTGAAAGTTGGCATTTCTAAAGCTTTATTCGTGAATAACGTGAAATATAGGATGAAATCATAGTGAAGCCGATCACTGCTACCCGAGCCATTGTGGCATCATCAGTGATAGCTGGTCATTTTTAATTCAAAGTCTTTTGATGCTTTTAAACTTCTTACTTACTTTTAATCTGTAATATGTACAAATATTCTACAGGTGCACAGTAGAGAGCATGTTGACCGGTTGCATTGTGGCTTCGTTCGGCAATTTGAGCGTCCAGGAGCGGAAAAGGCTGCAAAAAGTTGTAAACATGCCCAGTCCATCATTGGCTCTGACCTCCCTACCATCGAGGAGATCTATCGCAGCCACTGCCTCAAAAAGGCTTCCAACGTCATCAAGGACCCACACCATCCTGGCTACACACTCATCTCTCCGCTGCCATCAGGTAGAAGGTACAGGAGCCTGAAATCTGCAACATTGAGGTTCAGGAACAACTTCTTCCCCACAGCCATCAGACTATTAAACACAATTTCAAACAAACTATGAACTATAACAGCCTATTGCACTTTATCTGTTTATTTATGTGCGTATATATATATTCTATGGTATATGGACACACTGATCTGTTTATCTGTGTTTATGCCTACAATATTCTGTTGTGCTGCAGCAACAAGAATTCCATTGTCCTATCTGGGACACATGACAATAAACTCTCTAGACTTGACTTAGCATTATGTACAGCACAGACATTGTGGACTGAAGCACGGTTCTTGTGCTGTACTGTTCAATGTACTGTAACTGCTAAAGATCCCTGTGAACCAACTGGCTGGAATATTCAACGACATCTTCAACCTCTTGCTTCTGCGGTGAGGTTACAAGAACTTCAAAAGTACCGGTGCCCATTAAGTGCACAGTGATCCCGTCCCTCCATGAATGTTGCCCAGCAGCACTTACATCCACCCTAATTAAGTGCTTTCTGAGGTTGGTTATGGCACCAACTCCTGCCTCATAAGTGACCTGCCTATCTCCACAACAGGTCAACAGCAGATACCATCTCACTGGCTCTCCGCTCTGCTCTGGACTATCTGGATAATACTAACACATACATCACGGTGCTGTTAATCAACTATACTTTGGCATTCAACACAATGGAAACTTGTTGCCAGGCCTCAAGACCTGGGTCTCTGAACCCCCCCCCCCCACCCCCCCCTCCCCCCGCAGCAAGATACATGACTTCCTTATCGGCAGACCTGAATCAGTGCAGATCGGTAACAACATCCTCCTCACTGACCATCAAAACAGGTGCACCTCAAGGCTGTTTACTTAGCCCCTGCTCTACCTTTTTAACGCCCATGAATGTGTGGCTAAGTGCAGCTCCAATGCCGTGTATACATTTGCTAATGCCATTGGTGATGCAGGTTGAATCACAGGTGGTGCTGAGTCCGTGTACGGTCCAGGGATGGGACATATGGTTGAGTGGTGCCGCAACAATACCCTCTCGCTCAACGTCAACGAGACTAACCAACTAATCGCCAAGTAAACTAACCGTTGACTGCAGAAAGAAGAATTTGGGAGATCATGTGCCTGTTTTCATTAGTTGGTCAGCAATAGAGAGAGTTAACTGCCCCAAATTCCCACTGTTAACATCTCCAATGACCTGCATTGGGCTTGGCACATAGATGTAAGTACAAAGAAAGTGTGCCAGTGTCTGTATTTCTTTATAATTTAAAGAGATTCTGCATGTCACTGAATACTGTTTTTCGTCCATTATTGTCACGTATTGGGATACAGTGAAAAACATTGCGTATTTTCTAGTCAAATTATACCATAAATGAATACATCAGGCCATACACATGTATTACAGGTAGTAATAGCGAAAGGGAAAAATACTGGATTGCAGAATATTGTGCAATAGTTTCATAGCTTTACAGTTGCAGAGAAAGTGTAGTTATAAAAAAATCCATGGACGCAATGAGGTAGGTTGGGAGATCAGGCCATACCATTACTTTATGCAAGGACCATTCAACAGTCTGATGACACCAGGGAAGAAGCTGTTCCTGAATCAAGTTACAAATGCTGTCAAGCTTTTGTATAATTTTCCTGATGGAAGAGGGGAGAAGGGGGAATGGCCAGAGTGTAAATGGTCCTTGATTATGTTGGCTGCTGTCCCAAGGCATAGTGAGGTGAAGGGCGAGGAGCCTGATTTGCGTGGTGGGCCGGGATATATCCACAACTCTAATTTCCTGTTGTCCCTGGTAGAGCTGTTGTCAAATCAAGATGCGATGTATTTCTCATTGGCAAACCTCAATCAATGCAGATTGGTAGCAACATCTCCTGCTCAGATTTCCAACAACTGCAATAGTTTGCTTTTCAGTATTTAATTTCATCCTCCATGCACTAATAAACCTTTAGAAAGTGGGTTAAAAAGATTTAATGTTGTTGACCCCCGGGCCTTTGTAATTCTAGTCGGGTCGCTTGACGCTTTAAAGATATTCAGACTACTGCAGCAAAGTGCCAAATTTTTTGAAACGATCTCTATTTTGCAAAGAACTTAGGGACTTATCCACAGAGATGTGAGCAACTACAGATGACGGAATATTGTTTGTGGGAGCTTCCTTTGTGTCAAGTGGGTGCAGTATTTTCTACATCGCTCTGTGACTTAATGTCAAAAAGTACTTCACTGGCAGTAAAGAGCTTTGGACACTCCGAGATGTTTGAAAGCACTTTATAAACATAAGTCTTCTTTTTGTAATGTTATGATATATTTCCCATTAAAACCAAGGGTATTATTACATGGTGACAGGATTATTGGATTGGTAACTGGGCTACTAATCTATGGATAGACAATAAGTGCTGTAGTAACTCAACAGGTCAGGCAGCATCGCTGGAAAAAAAAGATGCCATTCATGTTCTCCGGAGATGCTGCCTGACCCACTGAGTTACTTGAGCACTTTGTGTCTATCTTAGGTATAAACCAGCACCTGGAGTTCTTTGTTTCTACATTCTAATCTGTGGGCAGGCATTAAAATCCAGCCTTGATGGTGGAAGAAATTAAATCTTGATAAAAAAAACTGGTATCAGTAACCGTGACTATGAAGCTATCAAATTTGCCTGTCAAATGCCTTCCGGGGAAGCAGTCTATTATTCAGACTCTCTCTGGAGTATACGTGACACTAAACTCACTGTTGAGGCTGACATTTGACCTCCTTTTAAAATGGCCAAGTCAAGATGTAAGCGTCAAGAATGTGTTATTGTCATATGTCCTGAAATGAAATAATGAAATTCTTACTTGCAGCAGCACAACAGGTATGTAATCATAGTACTCTGTAAACACCATATTAAAGGAAATTCAGTACATTAAATAAAAGTGCCATAATAGTGGAGTTTGGAGATATATAATAAATGTAAGATTGTCAGTGTCCACATTCTTGTGAACGGATATATAAATAAAATGTGTTGGAATGGACTGCAGATGCTGGTTTAAACCAAAGATAAACCGAAGACAAAATGCTGGAGTAACTCAGCGGGACAGGCGGCATCTCCGGAGAGAAGAAATTCCTACAGGTGGATTTACTGCTTTGTTGCATCTGCAGTTAGGTTGGTTGTGGAGATTCCTTGCTTTTGGTGGGGGTTTGCTTGTGGACATTTCCAGCAATCTGTTTGCCCAAGGATTTCAATTGATTCCTCTCCTATGTCATCATCCTTGAGATTGTATCTGGGAATCCGAGAATTTTCCGTGACATCCTGAGGAAGTCCGACAATGTGTTATGTACATTCCGTGCTTCAATGGTTAAAGTTTAAATGACTCAAAGTATATATCTTTCAAGCTAACTGAGAAAATGAGGCAGGATGTCCTATGCAGGATTTACAGTAAAACTGTGTAAAATTATAGTTTGGGGCAAGGAGGATTTTCACACCAAACATAGAATAAGACCAGGTTGTAGTGTGTTGTGCTCATGTCCATTTTAATTGCACACTTTTGGTAGAAAAACAGATTGGCATAGAATTTTAAATGGTGAATGATTGAAAGGTGCTGGTATTCACAGGAACCTGGGAGTACTTGTACTTAGAATACTGAAAGTTAACACATAGGCATTTTGGAAAATAAGCGGTTTCTTGGCCATTATTTCAAGGGGATTTGAGTACAAGAATAGAGAGATCTTGTTTCAATTATACACAGCCATAGTAAGACTGTTTTTGGAACGTTGTGTACAGATCTCGTCTCCCCATCAAATAAAGGTTATACCTTTGATGAAGGAAGTGCTACTATCCTTTATTTGATTGGTTCCTTGGGAGGAATATTTGTTATCTGAGGAGGCATTTTTTTAAAAGAAGAGGTGATCTCATTGGAACATACAAAGTTCTTAAGGGGTTTTAGCTGGCAGATCTGGAGTTGATATTTCTTCTATCTGGGCTGCCCCAGAAATTGAAATACAATTTTCTACCCAAGACTTGTGGACGATCAATCACTGAGAATATTCAAGATGGAGGGAGATACATTTTTTAGATATTTAGGGTTAGTGCAAGAAAATGGTTCTGAGGTACAAGATTAGAATCTTGATCTCATTCAGATTCAGATTCAGATTCAATTTTATTGTCATTGCACTTTTCAGTGCAACAAAATTATTTAGCCTTGAAGTCACAATACAGAATAAATAACAAAACACACACTCAACACAGTTTAACATCCACCACAGTGAGCCCACCAGGCACCTCCTCATTGTGATGGAAGGCAAAAAGTCCCAAAGTCCTTGTCTCTTCTTTCCTTGCTCTCCCTCCTTGCTCTGCGCTGAGGCGATCCAGGCCTTCGATGTTGTGACCCCGCCGGGTGAACAGTGGTTCAAATATGTAGTGCATAAGTAGGAACTGCAGATGCTGATTTAAATTGAAGATAGACACAAAAAGCTGGAGTAACTCAGCGGGACAGGTAGAGTCTCTGGAGAGAAGGAATGGCAGATGTTTCGGGTCAAGACCTTTCTTCAGAGTGGTAGGGCTGACTGGCCTATTCCTATTTCTACTTCTTACGTTACTTTTAGTTATGGTCATAGCGTTATATGACATGGAAACAGGCTCTTCGGCCTAATTCATCCATGTCGACCAAGATGTTTACGACATCGACTGAGATGTCAACAAACTGCCCACTAATCACTAGTGCTAGTCCTTCACTGGGCCACTAGGGGAGAGGGATCTCCTAGTGCCAGTATCCTCTACTGGCAACAATCCAGGTTCTGCTGAGATTTTTCAGCACATGTATTTGCCGAAAGATGTTAAGGTTGGGGTTAGAGTCGGAGAACTCTGGATAGTGAGACTTTGGGAAGGTATGGGTCAATTGCTAGGAGCCTAAGATTTGGGAAATGGTGGGGTTGAAGGGGATTGCGAGGGTTAAATAACTGTTTTTAATTATACTATTTGACTTTGGTTAGAGGAAAAAAAAAGATGCAATAATTAGCACGGAACCTTGCCCAGTAGCATACAGGACAAAAATCTACAAACCCATTGCCTGTCAAATTCCATTTATCAATTGGAAAATGCATAGCCAGTGGACAAGGTTTTTCATGGTGACACTGCAAAAATGTCTAACATGAATTCAAATTTAAAAAGCTACAAATAATAGATGCCAGAGATCCTTTCATTAACAGGTTGTGTATACAATACAAGGCAGGTAACATATCCTAAAGCAAAATACTGCAAATGTAATGGCAAACTACTCAGTTTGATCATATGGTGAACCTTACCACAGGTTGGAATGAGCACCAGGGAATGCTTTGTACATAGAGAGCATTAAATATTGCTAAAATGTTTGTATTTACCGTGACCGTGTGCTGCCGTGGGGTTTCAGGATTACTGCTGTGTTGTTTGAGAGATATTGTGAGATATGATAGTTGTTTGGAAGGTAGATAAGCAAAAGACGACGCTAGATAGTTACATAGATAACAAAAAGATAGGCTCATTCAACTCATGTTGATAATGTTTTGGAACCCTCATGGAAATCTTTCTTTAATGAACAACGGAGTGCCTGAAAGATTGTAATTTTTTTTAACGTGTTGTGATTCAAGGCTATTGAAACTTTGTAATCGTTGGTGACTCGGGTTCAATCCTGACCTTAGGTGCTGTTTGGTTATAGAGTTTGCACTTTCTCCCTGTGACTACATGGGTTGTTGCCAGTTTCCTCCCTCATCGCATGGACTTGAAGGGCCTGTTTCCATGCTGTGTAATTCAATCAATCAACAAGAAACTGATAGGCTTGTGGGTATTTCAGAGAAACATTAAGCACATTGGTTGATCTGGAGTCACAGATTGAGGCAGATTGGGTTTGGATGGCAGATGTCCTTCCCCGTTAAGGGCCTGTCCCACTTTCGCGACCTAATTCACGACCTCTGCCGAGTTTGCCCTTGACTCATACTCGCAGCATGGTCGTCACGAGGTCGTAGGAGGTCGTAGGTAGGTCATAGGTAGGTCGTGATGCTAGTCGTAGGTACTCGTGGCATCAAGTAGGTCAGGGCGTTTTTCTAGCCTAATGAAAAATGTCCACGAGTAAAAAAGGTCTTGAATTAGCTCGTGAAAGTGGGACAGGCCCTTCAGGCAATAGTAAACCCGATGGGTTATGAGGAACACTGAGTTCTACTTGATTCCGGAAGTGGCGGCGCTACCCAAGCAGCTGCGGCTCGCCTGCAGTCCGACTGTCTTTTTCTTTTTTTTTGTTTTCTTTTGTCTTGTTGGACATATGTTTTGGTTTACTTTTGGTTGTGTGTGTGGGTGGGGGGCGGGGGAAACCTAATTTAGTCTCTTCCTTCAGGGGGATGCGACCTTTTCTTTGTCGTATCTCCGTCTCCGTCTGCGCTGAGGCCTAATCGCAGAGTTGGCGGCCTCCACCTGGGGCCGACCTCGAGGCTCCGGAGGCAGAGCGAGGATTCACCATCGCGAAGCTGGCCAACTTCGGTGCTATGGTGGCGCTGCGGCGGCGGCCTGACTTCGGAGCCTCGAAGGCTTCAGCCGCGGGCCCAGTGGACGACAACATCGGGAGCTCGCTGGTCCCAGGTTTGTGACCGATTCTCTGGAGCTCCCGCAACAACAGCTTCGTCCGCTGGACTGGAGGGTGGCAGCTTCGGACCGGGGAGTTTGAACCGGCCCGTTCGCGGTGCTCAGATTCGGCCGTGGGACTTACGATCACCCAGCGGGGGCCCAACATTGAAAGCCTGGATCACCACAACGCAGAGAGGGAACAAGGAAGGAAGAGATGGGACTTTAAGACTTTTGCCTTCCATTGCAGTGAGGAGGTGCCTGGTAGACTCACAGTGGTGGATGTTAAACTGTGTTCATTGTGTGTTCTGTTATTTTGTTCTCTGTCATGACTGCAAGGTACGTAATTTTGTTCAAACTAAAAGTTTGAATGACAATAAAGGAAACTTTATTTACTTGACTCTACTTGATCTCCAAAGATAGACACAAAAGGCTGGAGTAACTCAGCGGGACAGGCAGCATCACTGGAGAGCAGAAATGGGTGACGTTTTGGGTCGAGACCCTTCTTCAGACTGGTAAGGTAACCTGACTACAATAAAGAAGATATTACCCATTGTAAAGACACATTCTGGGGAGTAAAGGTGTGTTAAATCCGTGGAAAGAAACTATTTATTTAGCTTATTTGGTGACTTTGAATGTCCCAAAAGTCTGAACGGACAACGTTTAGAGTACAGACTGTGTAGTTTGGTAAATTTAAAACAAATTAGTTCACAACAAGCTCCCATAATCTACAATGATACAGTCAGCAAACAATCTATTTTTGTGATTCAGCTTGGTGAATGAAGGTTGAACAGGATGTGAAGATAACTCACCTGGCGTCCTTTGAAATACTGTCGGGGAATTTTGTTACATCCATGTGAGACAGTAAACAAGCCTTCAGTTTGATGTCTCGTCTCAATGGTGATATCTTGAGTTGTGCAATTCTCTCTCAGTACCACACTATGTGCCAGTCGGGATCCTTTGTGCTCAGTTATCTCTGACCTAACGTGGCCAATGCTACTTATTGTGCCATGGCCGAAATCTAAGCAGGTCTTAATTTTATTCACAAAGAGCAGGGGCTTTCCCCAATGTTTTCCTCAACCACCATTATCAGACCTGGTTATCTGGTTACAGGAGTTTGTCTTGCACTAATTGTTATTCCCTTTATCCTGTAGCTGTACACTGTGGACGGCTTGATTGTAATCGTATATAGCCTTTCCGCTGACTGGATAGCATGCAACAAAAAGCTTTTTGCTGTACACGTGACAATAAACTAAACTAAACTACATATTACATGGGATAACACTATCTAACATTCATATTTACTTATGTTACATTAACTACAGTACACCTCAGAATGAAAGGATTGGATCTCACTGATTTTTACCATTAATGTACTTCAACATGGTGTGTTTAAATTCCATTTATGATGTTTATAGGTTGCATCAGTCTTTGCTACAATAACATTCATTGCTTATGCATTTGTTCATTTCTCAGCAAAAGAATAGGAGTTTTTATAATTTTATAAACAAATGATATAGTTGATTCGGAACAGATACACAATCTCTAAGGAAACAAATATGCTAGGAAACTTATCTTCCATCACTCTGCAGCTTATCAATCATTTTGAACATGTTTTAGGAATTAGTACTTCTGGGGCGGAGCTGAGGGATTGCTAATTGGGAGTTTCATTTCTGGAAGAAGTGTGGCCAGTCTGGGTCTTGGCCTATTTAATGTTCAATCAAATCACACGACTGGATAATTGAGGGGTCTGTAAACTGACCATTTTTGCTTGAGCACCTCAGGGACAGAGTAATTCATATCGAATGAACCTGTCATGTTCTTTGAATCTAGATGGAATGTATGTTGAGACAAGAATCGTACATATGCACGATGGTGCAGCGGTAGAGTTGCTGCCTTACAGCACTTGCAGCACCAGAGACCCGGGTTCAATCCCGACTATGGGTGCGGAGTTTCTACGTTCTCCCCGTGGGTTGCGTGGGCTTTCTCCAAAATCTTTGGTTTCCTCCCACATTACAAAGATGTACAGGTATGTAGATTAATTGGCTTGGTATAAGTGAAAATTGTCTCTTGTGTGTATAGGATAGTGTTAATATGTGGGAATCGCCGGTTGGCGCGGACCCGTTGGTCCCTGCTGTGTTTCAAAAACGAAAACTAAATCAGCTCCACAGAGTTATGGGCCTGTCCCACTTGGCAATTTTCTAGGCAACTGCCAGCAACTCTCATAATCGCAGCAGGTCGCCGAAAAACCAGCGACAACCTACGTCATCCTGGCGACAACCTACCTATGTCAGGAGAAGTTAACCTACGTTCATTGGCGTCAAACCCACTGTCACCGAAAATGTTTCAACATGTTGAAAATTTAGCGGCAACCAGAAAGACGCTATGACTTTTTTTCGACTGAGGAAACTACTCCCAGCGACCACCAGCGAACATGTGGCGACAAACTAGTCGCCAGCAGTTGCCTAAAAAAATAGCCTGTGGGATAGGCCTGTGCAATTCTGAGACTGCAACAGGTAGAAATGGTGAAATAACTTTGCATGTCTTTTGAAGAACTTATCAACATTTATGGAATTCAATAGGGATATTTTCTGTGGGGTTTTTTTGTTCTCATTCAAAAGATCACTATTATTGGGGCTGACTTCAAACACCCACTCGCTTTGTAAAATGTTACATATGGCTTCAATAGATAACCATGAAAAAAAAAATGATAGCAGGGCTAATATTTATATAATTTGAGTTGAAGTGAGTATGTTCCAGAAAATTAGTATGTAACGCCAGAGAGAATGCAAGGCTCCATGTTCATTAAGTATGTGCTGTTTTAATATATATTGTGTACAATGTCTCTCTTCATTTAATAGAGGTGTCAGTTTGCCAAGAGGGCCAGGTTTTGCATTGGGCACATAATATGTCTGAGAAACACCTGATTATAGCATTTATATGTACTTATTATTCACAGATGCCTTCGGTATCATGACAGTGTGTGATGCAACACAGACTGTGAGCATTTGATCTTTTAAAAGGTATTCAAGCAAAATGTATACTGTCCATGTGATTCCCAGTCTGAACCCTTGTTATTGCAGATAATGAAAGATTGTGCTTCATCTATATGTATTTTGTTTGTGTCATTGGCTGTATTTTATTGCAGCCCGTTGTTCCTCGCACATCTGGGACATTTCCAAGAAACATGTGGCAGTATCATTTGTGTGAGGGGGAATTATGTGGAAACTGTTCAAATGATTGGTTCTGAAATGAATATGTTCTCATCTTTGTCGACCTACATCAATGTTGGCAACTTCCAAAACAAGTTATGATACGTTTGATGGAATGTTGCCCTTTTCTACCCCAACACAGTCTTTAATAGAGAGTACGTCTGTTTTTTTTCTGCTTCCCATACTTACCTCAATAATATCTTTTTTTCAATGAAATCTACAAAACAGTGCTAATTTATATTGGTTTAAAGGTAGTATTTTGTTACAACTTCCCTCTGTACCAAATGCTCAAATTAAGCTTAGAAGAGCCCCATTAAACAATAGAAGTTGCCAGTCCATTGTGCAGAAAGAGTAATTAAAAAATAATTTGCTGTGTAAAAGGGAAATTCTGCACTTTCCATGTTTAAATAGTATGTTGATTGTTATCGTTTTAAGCTTGGCCTGTTCTGTACGACTCTTACTAATAAGAGAATGAAAACTTCCCTTGAGTCATTGAACACCTAATCTAAGCGGATACTGCAAAGCAAGACTGTGGGTGGAGGCAGGATGGAAGAGTTTCAAAATAGATTAATTTAGTCGTCAGCTCAGCTACCTATTTAGAATCTGAAGAAGGGTTTCGGCCCGAAACGTTGCCTATCTCCTTCGCTCCATAGATGCTGCTGCACCCGCTAAGTTTCTCCTGCATTTTGTGTACCCTCAATTTTCCAGCATCTGCAGTTCCTTCTTTAATACCTATTTAGAACGGTGTAGAAGATCCTGTAGTCCAATCTGAAGTCCAAAATGTTAAGTCCTAGACCTGCTTAACATCTCTCTTTTAATCATTAATATTGATGACTAGTTAATTATGTTACTGCTATTTGTCCAATACCTGCCACGTGTAAATGTATTTCAGATTTTGCCTTATAGCAGTGATTGATTGCACCTAAAAAATAATACATCACCTAAGGTGTGGCTTGGTCTTGAGTTACAATGAATGAAATGTAGATACTTCCATTCTATAATCGATCAAGAGTTCTCCATTTAGCATCTAGGCCAGCTGAAGTGTGAAGTCTTTATGCGCTGTACAGAAATGGCTTCATAAATAATTAAATTACCCCCTCCCCCCATCCACGAAATAGCAAAACATGTTCCATTCCCCCTTCCCTGGTGTGCACCCATTTCTCCCACTATCCTGCCTCTTTTTTAACCCCTCTCACCATCCCTTTCCATCAATATCCCTCCCTCTGGCTTTACATTTCACTCCTCCTCTCTCCTTATCTGACACCCTATTGTCTCCTTGTCACCGTTTTGTCTCCTTTTATAACCTTTTGTCTCTTTTTCATCTCTAGCCTTTCTCCACCCTTCAACCAAACAAACCTCCCCTCACCTGTATTCACCTATCACTTGCTTGATTCTGTCCCACCCCCACTTATTTTCCAGCATTCTTCCTCAAGATACAAGATACAAGATACATTTATTTGTCACATGTGCCAGTTGGCACAGTGAAATGTGGTCACCATACAGCCATACAATAAAATAAAGAACACAACACACGATAGAGTTCAACATAAAACATCCCCACACAGCAGAATCAAAAGTTTCCCACTGTGAGGGAAGGCACCAAAGTCAGTCTCTTCCTCGATGTTCACCCGTGGTCGGGTCCTCCGGAGCCCTCCGCAATCGCCGCTACGGGCAGCCCGCCACACAGGCCCGCTCGCCGGGATGTTGGAACTCCGATGTTGGGAGGCCAACCTCAGCGGCTTGGACCTCTGAATCGGCCACTTCCTACCAGAGTCTGCGGCTCCCGACATCCCCAGGCCGTGCCGGGCGGAGATTCATGCTGGCGGCCCTCGGCAAAGGGCTCCAGAGACTCCGCGATGTTATAGTCAGCGCCACCTGCGTTGGGAGATCTGCGAACCACAGCTCCGCGATGTTGGAGCAGCAGGCCCAACGCTCCGGAGCTTCAAATGACGATCCAGGAAGGCATCGCCTGCTCCACGGTGAATCCAGCGGCGCGTTGCCACTGCCGAAGCTCTGGTACAGTCCCCGGTCTCAGGTAGGAAAGGCCGCTCCGATCCAGCTGGTAGGCCGTGAACAGGGGGGGCGAGGACGCGACTCGGAGAAATAGTCGCATCCTCGCCAGGAAGCAACTAGGAAACGGTTTCCCCGGTACCCTACCCTCCTCCCCCACATAGAAAAACTAAAGAATGCTCAAAACAAACAGTTTAGACAAACTAAAATTAAAAAAAGAGGGGAAAAAACAGACAGGCTGTAGGCAGAGGGGCCTTTAGTGCCGCTAGTGGACAGATTGTGTCCCACCCCCATCTATTTTCCAGCATTCTTCCTCCTACTACAATATGTCTGAAAAAGGGTCTCGACCTGAAACATCGCCGACCCATTCCATCCATGGATACTGCCTGCCCTACTGAGTTACTGCTGCAGTTTGGGTTCTACACAAGTTTCCAGCATCTGCAGTTCTCTACCCCTTCTTACATCCTTTCTGCATTCCCTTTATGTAAACATGCCTGGATGTGCTGTACATTCTTCCGGTCCAGAGTGTTGAAAATATGGATGAATATTTCTGACAAAGTAACTCCATACTATTATTTCTTACAGATATCTTATTTCTGTGTGAATTTTGTGCATATAAAGAAGTTAGCAAGTACTATTATAAGGCTCTTTGACCTTCTTAAACCTGAACATCACTCTATTTAATGCCACACAAGCATCGACAACCTGGATCTCATTTTAAAAAAGCCACACGTCCACGTCTTAATATATGAATCCATTCTCTGAATAATATTATTTATTTATTTCACTAAAAGAGAGGATATACCTCAATGTAATAGGAAGGAAGTGTAGATGCTGATTTATACCAAAGAAAGGCACAAAGCGCTGGAGAAATTCAGTGGGTCAGGCAGCATCACTAAAGGACAAAGATACTGTTGTTTGAGGTAGAGGCCCTTTCTCAGACTGAAGAAGTGTCACAACCCAAAACATCACCTCTCCTTTTTCTCCAGAGATGCCGCTGCCTGACCAGCTGGATTTTGACATGGCACTTTGTGTTGAAGTCAGGGTAAATTTCAAAACTGGTTAATTAGTTACTCCAGCTCTTTGTGTCCTTTGCTGTAAGGGGCATGTAATGATTGTGGATGTAAAAGGCATCACATCCTTACTTTATGCAAAGACTTTAATCCTTGATAAACAAATAACTGTGAGCAAAGTGACGTCCACCCTATTTGAGTAGACGTCTATGTCATACTGTAAGCGATGGCTGGTGGGTGTAGTTGATTTTATGAGTGGATAATTGTCTTGAACAGCAAACAGAACTCTGAGCTTTTCAATGTGATAATGAACAAGGTTCAGTCTCATTCCCGGGAGACTGTGTGTGAGAGAGAAGAATAAATTATTCTGGCTGAGCAAGTCTGTGTTTATTAAGTACAACACTGTAAAGCATTAAAACTCTCATCAGACATTACAACGCGCATGTAAGCTGACAAATGAGATAACATTGTAACACAGTCTATGTGCGGAATTCTACACAGCTCAGCAAGTCAAATATTCAACACAAGTAAAGTCTGATAAGTCACAAAATATTCACCCGGCAACCTGGGAATTTTAAGTATTGCAAAATCTTTTGGTCCATTGCAACAGACTTTTGAACTTCTTGGTTAAGAACGGGAAAATATATCCTGAGGAATTTATACTTCATCATCTACTAACTCCCATATGTGCAAACTAGCTGGGGATCAGGGATGTTCTCATCAACTTGGCTGTGATCAATTTCACCTTTGACACAGGTTGCATTCTCCGGAACGGAATTGTCAATACAAGATAGCATCTGCTTTTCACGGGTGTTGTTTTAATTGATGTCTATACTAAAATTAAAATATTTTCAAAAAAATAACATAGGTTAACTTTCCTCACTTAATCTGCAATCAAGGAATCCCAGCAGACTCTGGGCTAAACCAGCCTGGTTAATGCTGGTGACTCCCAGCAAAACAAGCATCTGTGACATTGGACTCCACATGGAATCCATGGATAGAGTGAAGCCATCCTATACAACATCATCTATCACTTTGCACATCCAAGTCTTAGAACTACTCCACACTTCTGGATTTCCTTACCTGATTGGCAACTATTCCCTTCAGAACCACGAACCATACCAGCGCGAATTGACTCAACACTAATTAAAAAGCAAAGGAAATCATCTCAATCATTGCAAGTTCTTCAGAAGGCCTGAAATGTCACCTATCCAAGTTCTCCAGAGATGCCGCCGGACACACTGAGTTATTCCAGCACTTTGTGTCTTTTCTGGAAATGAACACCTGCAGTTCCTCATTTTCCTTAATAATTAAAGTCAGTTTTCAGCAATTTGGCAAATTAGATTTTATTCTCCTTCTGCTGATATTTAAGGACATGTACCTTACACGACAATCTGTGTAAATCTGTTACCAGTGATCTCCCAGTGGGAATCCCTCCATCTGTTTGGGGGAAGATATAGACCACTGGTTAACTAAAGGCAGGTCGCGCAGTATGGCAGATTTTCTGTGCTCTTCCACTGAGCTCCTCAGGTTCAGGTTTTCAATGGTTCAATGGCACTTTATTGTCAGGTGTACCCATGTACAGTGAAATTTGATCTATTTCCCTCCTGGGATAAAGAAAGTATCGTATCGTATTCTTTTTGTACATACAGTTCAGTAACAATCCTACCATACTTTAAGCACAATCGTACTATGTATGAGAGTGTATGATAAGGGACCACACTGAGTCTGTTCACAAGAGTCGCTATGTTTTAGGCACCAGGTTATCCCCTTAAAAATAATATTTTTAGAGTCTTAGCTTGGCCTTAAAGGCCCGTTGTCCTGGCAGTGGCACTGGGTCAGTGGTCGGCCTGGGTGGACGATGTGTTGTTGTGCTCCACCGCTGCTCCGCCCTCTGTGTGGCTGCAGGCATAGACCATTCCACCTGCTCAACCACTTGATGGGGTGCCTGATCTAATGGAGCCCCAGGCTGCAGGGCCTCCAGCGGCCCACTCCGCCGACATGTCTACTCTGACCCCTCCTTGACACCGAGCCATGAGCGTGCTGTTCTTTGCCTCTGATGGCCATTGCTCAGACTCCGTGCCCCAGGTCACCTCCCACAGCCGACCCAGAGCGCCTCCTACAGCACGGGAGGTGAGGCCACAGCTCGCTCACCAAAATCGATCTTTTCTTCTGCCCTCTGCCTCCGCCATCTTGAAAGTATGTTGTCTTAAGGTTTACCATTTCCGATGCACTTTGATTTGTCCATTCCTGATTTTCTGTGACATTGAATTCTTCCTTGGAAATTAATTAATTCAAAGTTTGAGCATGAAAACAGGCCCTTCGGCACATCGAGTCCATGCTGACCATCGATCACTAGTTCACAATAGTTCTACGTTATCCTACTCTCACATCCACACCCTACACACTAGGGGCAAAGTACATTTGCTGATTAAACTACAAACCCATACGTCTTTAATCTGTGGGAAGAAACCGGGGCACCCGGATGAAACCCACACAGTCACAGGGAGAACGAGCAAACTCCACACAGGCAGCACTCGAGGTCAGGATCGAACGCGGGCCTCTGGAGGTGTGGGGCAGCAGCTCTACCAGTTGTGCCACTGCACCACCCTACTTCCTTCCCACTAGTCATACTTTCATGGCTACAGCAACATAATCATCAGTGCACAGCCTGTTTCTCCACTTGACAAGATGCATCCAGCTGTATCTGAAGAAGCTGGTATCTCAGAGAAAACAGACAACAAGAGCCTGTCACTGAGCCATGCCATCTGCTGCAACATTTCATGCAGCTTATGATTGTCTCACATACTGACAGTAACTATCTCATTCATCTGTCTGCGGCTGGGCTGCAACATAGGCCCCTGGGGATTGTGCTGTTGAGAGATACCTGTCCACCTTCACATATACTTTGTTAGCAGCCAACAAATACAGGGCAGATGCCAAGTAGCCTGATTATTTTCCTGGAGACTTGCACTTGGAATTTGGATTTACTTTTGCTTACTATCACTTACCAATTTCCTCAAACTTCAGTCTCAATAAGATCCCATTTTACTGCAGGTGCTCAGTTATTCTGTGAGTCTGAAACATTTCGGTTTAGTTTGGAGATACAGCGTGGAAGCAGACACTTCGGCCCACCGAGTCCGCACTGACCAGCGATCCCTGCACACTAGCACTAGTACTATCCTATGCACTAAGGACGATTTACAAGCCAATTAACCTACAAACCTGTATGTCTTTGAAGTGTGGGAGGAAACTGGAGCACCCAGGGAAAACCCACGCAGTCACGGGGGAGAATGTACAGTCTATACACACAGCACCCACTGTTGGGATTGGACGCCGGGTCTCTGGCGCTGTAAGACAGCAACTCTACTGCTGCGCCACCATGCCACCCATTGTGCCATGCAATGGTGCAGCCAGCAGAGATAGTGCCTCACAGCGGCAGACATCCGGGTTCAATCCTGAGCTCAGATACTCCTGCGTGGGGTTTCTGCTTTCGCCCTGTAACTGTGTGGGTTTCCTCCGGGTGCGCTAGTTTCCTCTCACATCCCAAACACATCCAGGTTGTTAGGTTAGTTGGCCTCTTTGGCAACTGTGAATTGTGCCTAGTGTGCTGGTAGTTGTAGATTCTGGGGGGAGAGAGTCAATGGGAATAACACAAGAATCCATTTGAACATCAATGCCATTAAGCATCTTGCATAATTAAAAAATGGGATTCATGAAAGATTAGTGCAAATGAGTGATTAATGGACAGCATGGGCTCAGTGGGCCAAAGGGTCTGTTTTCGGGCTGAATCTTACTCTGACTATAGTCCATTTAATGTTAAAAATTATTTGCCTACTTGATCCCAGATCCTGCCAAATCCCGTGTCACCTCCAGACTTGAATGTTCCAGTACCCCTTCCTCCCTCCACTTCCTGTAAATTTTGGCTATTTGCTTTCCTAATCATGTTGTTCACCTGGTGGGGTGTTAGATATTTTAGACACAAGGCACTGCAGATGCTGGAATTTTGTAGGGAAAAACACAGTGTGCTGGAGTAAGCCAGCAGGTCAGGCTGCTTCTCTGGAGAAAGTGGATAGGCATCGTTTTGGGTTAAGTCTGAGCCAAAACGTCGCCTCTCCATGTTACAATTTTTAATCTAAAATCTGAATCTCCAAATCTGAGGAAGGACATTATTGCCATAGAAGGAGTGCAGCGAAGGTTCACCAGACTGATTCCTGGGATGTCAGGACTGTCTTATGAACAAAGACTGCATAGACTCGGTTTATACTCTCTAGAATTTAGGAGATTGAGAGGGGATCTTATAGAAACTTACAAGATTCTTAAGGGGTTGGACAGGCTAGATGCAGGAAGATTGTTCCCGATGTTGGGGAGGTCCAGGACAAGGGGTCACAGCTTAAGGATAAGGGGGAAATCCTTTAGGACCGAGATGAGAAGGAATTTTTTCACACAGAGAGTGGTGGGTCTCTGGAACTCTCTGCCACAGAGGGTAGTTGAGGCCAGTTCATTGGATATATTTAAGAGGGAGTTAGATGTGGCCCTTGTGGCTAAGGGGATTAGAGGGTATGGAGAGAAGGCAGGTACGGGATACTGAGTTGGATGATCAGCCATGATCATATTGAATGGCGGTGCAGGCTCGAAGGGCCGAATGGCCTATTCCTGCACCTAATTTCTATGTTTCTATGTTTCTATGTTTACTAACCATATAACCATATAACAATTACAGCACGGAAACAGGCCATCTCGGCCCTTCAAGTCCGTGCCGAACAACTTTTTTCCCTTAGTCCCACCTGCCTGCACTCATACCATAACCCTCCATACCCTTCTCATCCATATGCCTATCCAATTTATTTTTAAATGATACCAACGAACCTGCCGCCACCACTTCCACTGGAAGCTCATTCCACACCGATACCACTCTCTGAGTAAAGAAGTTCCCCCTCATGTTACCCCTAAACCTCTGTCCCTTAATTCTAAAGTCATGTCCTCTTGTTTGAATCTTCCCTATTCTCAAAGCGAAAAGCTTGTCCACATTAACTCTGTCTATCCCTCTCATCATTTTAAAGACCTCTATCAAGTCCCCCCCTTAACCTTCTGCGCTCCAGAGAATAAAGACCTAACTTATTCAACCTATCTCTGTAACTTAGCTGTTGAAACCCAGGCAACATTCTAGTAAATCTCCTCTGTACCCTCTCTATTTTGTTGACATCCTTCCTATAATTGGGCGACCAAAATTGTACACCATACTCCAGATTTGGTCTCACCAACGCCTTGTACAATTTTAACATTACATCCCAGCTTCTATACTCAATGCTCTGATTTATAAAGGCTAGCATACCAAAAGCTTTCTTTACCACCCTATCTATATGAGATTCTACCTTCAAGGAACTATGCACGGTTATTCCCAGATCCCTCTGTTCAACTGTATTCTTCAATTCCCTACCGTTTACCATGTACGTCCTATTTTGATTTGTCCTGCCAAGGTGTAGCACCTCACATTTATCAGTATTAAACTCCATCTGCCATCTTTCAGCCCATTTTTCCAACTGGCCTAAATCACTCTGTAGACTTTGGAAATCCTCTTCATTATCCACAACACCCCCTATCTTGGTATCATCTGCATACTTACTAATCCAATTTACCACCCCTTCATCCAGATCATTGATGTACATGACAAACAACAAAGGACCCAACACAGATCCCTGAGGCACCCCACTAGTCACCTGCCTCCAACCCGACAAACAGCCATCCACCATTACCCTCTGGCTTCTCCCATTCAGCCACTGTTGAATCCATCTTGCTATTCCTGCATTTATACCCAACAGTTGAACCTTCTTAACCAACCTTCCATGAGGAACCTTGTCAAAGGCCTTACTGAAGTCCATATAGACAACATCCACTGCTTTACCCTCGTCAATTTCCCTAGTAACCTCTTCAAAAAATTCAAGAAGATTAGTCAAACATGACCTTCCAGGCATAAATCTATGTTGACTGTTCCTAATTAGACCCTCTTTATCCAGATACTTATATATATTATCTCTAAGTATCTTTTCCATTAATTTGCCCACCACTGAAGTCAAACTAACTGGTCTATAATTGCTAGGTTTACTTTTAGAACCCTTTTTAAACAATGGAACAACATGCGCAGTACGCCAATCCTCGGGGACTATTCCAGTTTCTAATGACATTTGAAATATTTCTGTCATAGCCCCGGCTATTTCTACACTAACTTCCCTCAATGTCCTAGGGAATATCCTGTCAGGACCTGGAGACTTATCCACTTTTATATTTTTCAAAAGTGCCAGTACTTCTTTTACTTTGAAACTCATAGTATCCATAGCTACTCTACTAGTTTCCCTTACCTCACATAATTCAATATCCTTCTCCTTGGTGAATACCGAAGAAAATAAATTGTTCAATATCTCCCCCATCTCTTTTGGCTCTGCAGATAGCTGTCCACTCGGTCTCTCCAATGGACCAATTTTATCCCTTGTTATCCTTTTGCTATTAACATAGCTGTAGAAACCCTTTGGATTTACTTTCACCTTACTTACCAAAGCAACCTCATATCTTCTTTTAGCTTTTCTAATTTCTTTCTTTAGATTCTTTTTACATTCCTTATACTCCTCAAGCACCTCATTTACTTCATGCTGCCTATAATTATTGTAGATCTCCCTCTTTTTCCGAACAAGATGTCCAATTTCCCTTGAAAACCAGGGCTCTTTCCAATTTTTACTGGTTCCTTTCAACCGAACAGGAACATAAAGATTCTGTACTCTTAAAATTTCCCCTTTAAATGTCCTCCATTTCTCCTCTACATCTTTCCCATAAAACAAAATGTCCCAGTTCACTCCTTTTAAATCATCTCGCATCTCGTTAAAGTTAGCCTTTCTCCAATCAAAAATCTCAACCCTAGGCCCAGTTCTGTCCTTCTCCATATTTACTCTGGCAGTTACTGTTTTTTTGCTGTGAAATATTTTTGTGTCTTACACCCTGACAGGCGTCACTCAACAAAGGGTTCCCAATGGGTCAGCACTGCAGCACAACTGCAAACAGATGACTCTAATAGTTCCTTGAAAAGGTAATGGTTACATTATTAGTTCAGAAGTCTGGACTTCTGGGCTGGAGGATAGCGCTTAAATCCCAAACAAACAATAATTTAGATTATGGAGCAAATCAGGTAGCAAATTGAGGATGCACGGTGGCGCAGCGGTAGAGTTGCTGCTTTATAGCGCCAGAGACCCGGGTTCCATCCTGACTGTGGGTGCTGTCTGCGTGGAGTTTGTACATTCTCCCCGTGACAGCGTGGGGTTTCCAGTTTTCTCCCACACTCCAAAGACGTACAGGTTTGTTGTTTAATTGGCTTTGGTAAAAATTGTAAATTGTTCCTCATGTGTAGGATAGTGATAGTGTATGGGGATCGATGGTCGGCACGGACTCGTTAGGCCGAAGGGCCTATTTCCGCACAGTATCTCTAAACTAAAAAAAAAGAAAAGGTAAACTACGTCAATTTGGGAAGATAATTGGCCATCATTGTCCAATCTTGGTTATATGTGACGTGAGAAACTGCAATGGGATTGGCTTTAATCCAGCAAAGCCCTCAACACACTTGGATAATTACTAGAAGAGCTTATATCTGCAGGAGTGTGCTGGATGATAGGATGAGGCTGAAGAACTCCTCTTCAACCTGCATGAATACTAAACAGCTCCTCCCCTGTTGTAAATTTTCTAAGTTCCGTTTAGTTTAGTTTAGTTCAGTTTTAGTTTAATTTAGCTTGTTGTCACATGCACTGACATACAGTGAAAAGCTTTTGTTGCTTGCTAACCAGTCAGCGGAAATACTATGCATGATTACAATCGAGCCATCCACGGTGTATAGATACATGATAAAGGGAATAACATGAACAATGTTTTGTGCAAAATAAAGTCCAGTAAAGTCCAATCAAAGATAGTCTGAGGGTTTCAAATTAGATAGATAGTAGCTCAGGACTGTTCTCTAGTTGTTGGTAAGATGGTTTAGTTGCCTGATAACAGCTGGGAAGAAACTATCCCTGAATCTGGTGAGGTGCGTTTTCATACTTCTATATCTTTTACCCAATGGGATTGGGGAGAAGTGAGAGTGGCCAGGGTGCGACTCATCCTTGATTATGCTGCTGGCCTTGCCGGGGCAGCGTGAGGTGTAAATGGTCAGTGGAATGGAGGTTGGTTTATGTGATCGTCTGGGCTGCATCCACAACTTTCTGCAATTTCTTACGATCTTGGTTAGATCTGTTCTCAAACCATACTGTGATGCAAATTCACTGACTAACGTCAATTCACTTGTCACATGATACCCAGGCACAATATACCAGTTTAATGAATTACGCTGTTACAAAAAAACAGCTTATAAAGGGGCATTGAAACACAATATACCAGTTTACTCACAAACTATGCCTTACTTTGTAACTCTGACTCACAATGTTCCTATTATTGCTATTGATTTATGAATGGCACAAAGCACCATTATTGTCCATAATTTATGAATGGCTCAAAGACACAATATAATTACAGATCGTCTAATTCAAAATGTATTGGGCAAGATTATACAATTAAGCCTATCCTGATGTATTAGACATTGGTACAATGTGCCATTTAATCCAGGGATAATAGGTCAAGTAATGAAAATAATCTGTTTTGGGCAGAGACAGTTATTCACCGGTCAACATGGATAAATTAAATTTTTTCCAAAATGTGACTTCCTTTTAAGAGGAGTATATTTCAATATTGAACCACCAAAAATTGTTCAATACTAATTATTCTCTGGTGGGACTCCTTAAAAGTGTTCGTTTAACAATTCAAATGATTTTTGATTGGTAGCAGAAGCTTGTCTATGAACACATGCTGTTTTTGAAAACTAAAAGGAAACATTTGACTTCCATTATATGAAGACTGCTAAAGATAGACACAAAATGCTGGAGTAACTCAGCGGGACTGGGAGCATCTCTAGAGAGAAACAATGGGTGATATTTCAGGTCGAGACCCTTCTTCAGACGTCTGAACAAGCATCTGTAGTTCCTTCCCACAAAATATGAAGACTGCTATATTGTTGTCGACATCACAGTAGCTTGGAACATAGCCTTTGCAATTCCCTCATATCGGTGAAGATAAGGACACAACCTCTCTTTCATCACCAGAGACCTGGACTCAATCCTGACCATGATTGCTGTCTGTACGGAGCTTGTACATTCACCCCGTTTTCTCCAGGTGCTTCAGTTTCCTCACACACTCCAAAGATGTACAGGTTTGTAGGTTAATTGGGTTTGGTTAACAAAAATTGTAATTTGTCCCTGGTGCAAAGGATAGTGTTAGTGCATGGGATGATCGCTGGTCGGGGTGGACTGGGTGGGCCAAGGGCCTGTTCCTGCACTGTATCTCTAAAGTGTAGAGTGAAGTAATTGAAGGGATCTACAGGAAGCACTGCCTCAAGAAGGCAGCTAGTATCCACCGCACACTGGCCATGCTCTCATCTCACTACTATTGTCACAAAGAAGGTGTTACTGGAGCCCGATATCTCCAGATTTCAAGACCAGCTTCTTCTCATCAACCATCAGGTCTGAAGAACCAGTCTGAAGAAGGGTCTTGACTCGAAACATCACCTGTTCCTTTTCTCTAGAGATGCTGTCTGACCCAAAGTCAAGTCAAAGTCAAAAGAGTCAAAGTCAAAAGTCAAAGTCAAAAGAGTTTATTGACAGGACAATGAAATTCTTTCTTTGTATAGCACAACAGAATATAGTAGGCATTGACTACAATTTTAGACGTAAATACACACATGAATGAATAAATTGATAAAGTGCAAATAACAGATGGAGGGGTATTAATGTTCAGAGTTTTGTCCGAGCCAAGTTTAATAGCCTGATGGCTGTGGGGAAGTAGCTGTTCCTGAACCGGGTTGTTGCAGTCCTCAGGCTCCTGTACCTTCTACCCAAAGGTAGCAGGGAGATGAGTGTGTGGCCAGGGTGGTGTGGGTCCTTGATGATGCTGCCAGCCTTTTTGAGGCAGCGACTGTGATAGATCCCCTCGATGGAAGGAAGGTCAGAGCCGATGATGGACTGGTCAAAGATACTTTTTGTAGTCTTTTCCTCTCCAGGGCGCTCAAGTTGCCGAACCAAGCCATGATGCAACCGGTCAGCAAGCTCTCTACTGTGCACCTGTAGATGTTAGAGAGAGTCCTCCTTGACAGACCGACTCTCCGTAATCTTCTCAGGAAGTAGAGGTGCTGATGAGCTTTCTTAAAAATTGCATCTGAGTTCTCGGACCAGGAAAGATCAGGAATTTGAAGCTCTTGATCCTTTGAACCATCGCCCCGTTGATATAAACAAGATTGTGGGTCCCCATCCTACTCCTTCCGAAGTCCCCAATCAGTTCCTTAGTTTTGCTGGTGTTGAGGGCCAGGTTATTGTGCTGGCACCATATGGACAGTCGCTCGATCTCTCTTCTATACTCTGACTCATCCCCATCAGTGATACATCCCACAACAGTGATGTCGTCAGCGAACTGGATGATGGAGTTCGCAATATGACCGGCTACGCAGTCATGAGTATAGAGTGAGTACAGCAGCCTTGAGATGCTCCCGTGCTGATTGTTATCAAGTCTGACACATTTCCACCAATACGAACAGACTGTGGTCTGTGAATGAGGAAGTCGAGGATCCAATTGCAGAGGGATGCGCAGAAACCCAGTTCTGTGAGTTTGGTAACCAGCTTGGAGGGGATGATTGTATTAAATGCCGAGCTGTAATCGATGAATAACAGCCTGACATATGAGTTTTTGTTGTCCAAGTGGTCCAGAGCGGAGTGGAGGGCCAGCGAGATCGCATCCACCGTTGATCTGTTGTGACGGTAAGCGAACTGCAGTGGGTCCAGGTTTTTGTCGAGGTAGGAGTTGATTTTAGCCATGATCAACCTCTCAAAGCACTTCATCACCACAGGCGTTAGTGCCACTGGTCGATAGTCATTGAGGCATGTCACCTTGCTCTTCTTGGGCACCGGTATTATTGATGCCCTTTTGAAGCAGGTAATCCGCTTTTTGTGTCTATCTTTGGTTTAAACCAGCATCTGCAGTTCCTTCCTGCACAGGTTCTGGAACCACTCTGCACAACCCCAACCACAGCACAGAAATACCATAGATGTATATAAGGTTGCACCATGCACAATGGCTTTCACTATTATAGTCTGCTTACCTAGTATTTCTGATAATCTACAGTATTGCTGTTTATTATATATTTATTTGTTGTGCCATTGTGTTTAAAGTGCATGAAAAGCCGCAACCAGTAAGAATTTCATCGTACTGGTCTCGGTGCATGTGACAATTAAGCACTCTTATCTCTTGCTATTGATTGCACAAATCTCCCTGTGGCATGATAATGTTGACAGTGCTCTTGATAGATTGCACACTGTTCACAGTACCATATGATTGGAGCCTCAGGTATTTCAGACGACTGTAACATGTAAAGGTACCTGAAACTAATCATAACATTCCAAGCAAAGCAT
Source organism: Raja brachyura (assembly GCA_963514005.1). Next base: position 12,189,566 of record OY740796.1, read on the forward strand.
GTTGCAAGTAACCATGGCAGTTGCTTTTTGGACCATTACTTTTAAATTTGGTTTACTGTTCACTTATTTCTGCCACAGGGGATTGAGTAGAATGGATGCTGAATTATTGCACAAATCTTATTCCACTCACTCTGTCATCCATTTATATTGCTAATTTTATCTGGATCTGGATTTTTTTTACCATCCATCCGATTTTATTGTACATATAAGGACGAGGCCCGATTCTGAATGCATCAAAATAGTGTGAACAAAATATGAACCAGCCATTTTAAATATTCGAAGAATCCTGTGAACTGAAATGTGTGATGACAGCAAAGGTTACGTGCTATTTCTAATAATATCTTCTGCTGACGTCACACAGCTGCCAAGTGACAGCTGAGAAAGCTCTCTGTTTTAGATTTATGGCAAGGTTGGAGCACGTACGGTTCTGTGTTATAGTGTTCTTATGAAAGGCCTGACAGGAAGAATGTGGTTGGCACTACCCTTCCTCTTTCAGCCTGCCTTATCTGCTGTAATAATGACTTTGTGCTCACCCCTTCCTCCACTTGGCCACGTGACTTCAGGCACCCACGAATATGCACTGTTTGGATGCAGCTTTTTAAGATGGGGGGAAAAAAAGACCAAAAAGCAAAGTATTGCAGTAGCTGAAAAAATTAATCACACACAGGAAACAAAATGGGGCAGCACGGTGGTACAGCAGTAGAGTTGCTGCCTTACAGTGCTTACAGCCCCAGAGACCCGGGTTCGATCCCAACTACACGTGTCGTCGGTATGGAGTTTGTATGTTCTCCCCGTGACTGCATGGGTTTTCTCTGAGATCTTTGGTTTCCTCCCACACTCCAAAGACGTACAGGTTTGCAGGTTAATTGGCTTGGTATAAATGTAAATCATCCCTAGCCTGCGTAGGATAGTGTTAATTTGCGGGCATCGCTGGTTGCTGCGGACTCGGTGGGCTGAAGGGCCTGTTTCTGCGCTGTATCTCTAAACTAAGCTAAAAGAAACACTTGGAACCTGTTGAAAATTCAGCGGCGACAAGAAAGACGCTACGACTCTTTGGGTGACTAGGAGACCGATCACAACCATGCAGGCGACCCTGTGGCGACATGCCCCCTGGTGACACCCCGCGACACCCGGACTTGCACTAAAGACTTGAGGGGTTTTTTGCATTAATATTGGGCTTATTAATTTATTGATTTATTTATTATATACTATCTATGTGCATTGTGTTACAGGCCTGTTATTTTGTTGTCAGTACAGATGACAATTAAACACTCTTGACATTTTGGGTCGGGATGCCTTTTCTAGAGTGAAAGAGGAGAGGGGAGGTGCCCAGTAAACAGAGGTGAGGCCGAGGGGTGGGCCAAGAGTTAGCAAGTTATAGGTGGACCCAGGGGAGGAGGGGCATTATGTAGATGGAGTCAGGAAAGCCCTGGATCCGCCGATCACTTGCCAGCTCTTGCTCCACCCCTCGTCCAAACCACTTTACACAAGCTATCTCTCCTCTACCCTCTCCTCTAAGGGTCCAACCTGAAACGTCATCTACCTATTCCCTCCACAGATGCTGCTCAACCACTGAGTGTCTCTGACAGATTATTTATTGCTCCAGATTCCAGCAACTAGTCTGTCCTCAAAGTTGGAGAATATTACAGATGGGAAAAGCCCCATAGCAGAAGCGTCCACGTCGCGGGGCTGGAAACTGGAAGCTAATCCTGAGCTAATTCTGCTACCACCATCATCCATTGCGACAAGTGATGCCTTCCACCGATTATCGCCGGAAGCTTGCATCCTTTTCAGGACGGATGATGACAGCGTGGTCAACATTTGTTACAAAATGGACACGAAAAGAAGAAGAAGACAGTTGGGAAACAAGACAGGATGGGGAATGGGGTGGGAGGTGGAGGGGGGAGGGGGATGTAAAGGCCATGCTGGCTGAAAAAGTTGTTTACTGAGTCTAATGTACTGAGCTTATGTTTAGTTTAGTTTAATTTAGTTTAGTTTAATTTGATTTAGTTTAGTTTAGTTTAGTATAGTTTTGGAAAAAAACTGCAGATGCTGGTTTACACCAAAGATAGACACAAAATCCTGGAGTAACTCAGCAGGACAGGCAGAATCAGAATCAGAATCAAAATAAGAATTGTTTATTGTCATTTGAACATAAGTTCAAACAAAATTGCGTTTCTGCAGTCATCATCAAACAAAAAACCAAAACACACAATTAACATAATTCCACACAAAACATCCATCACAGTGAATCCCCAAATACCTCCTCACTGTGATGGAAGGCAAAGTCTTATCTCTTCCCTGTTCTCTGTGCCCATTCCTCCCCCGCAGTCAAGCAGCCAAACTGCTGCATCGAGCTGATCGAGGCTTCTGATGTTAGATGTTAGAGCCCCCCTGGCGGGCGATGGTAATTCCCGCAGCCGTTAAGCTGAGCCGGGCGATGTAAGGCCCCCGCTCCGGGTCGATTTACAGCCCTCGATTCGGGCGGGCGAAGTTTGCCGTTGCGGGAGCTCCGAAAAGCGGTCTCCCACCAGGGACTCGAGAGCTCCTGATGTTACCGTCCACAGGACCTGCAGCCGAAGCCTTCAAACTCCGAAATCGGGTTGCAGCCGCGCGCCACCACAACGCTCCGCACTCCAAAGTTGGCCAGCTCCGTGATGGTGAATCCGCAGGCTCCATGACTGGAGCCCCAGGTTGATTCCGGTTGCTGGCCGCCAGCTCCATGATTTTACGCCCAACGACAACGGTAACGGAGACTCAATAAGGAAAAAGTCGGGTCCCCGTACAGGGAGAAGATTAAAAGGTTTCCCCCACCACCCCCGCCCTCCACATATACACAGCTAAAAATAATATAAAATCCAAAACCAAGACATCCACTTAACAGAACAAAAGGAAAAAAAGACAGGCGGACTGCAGAGGCCGCTGCCGACGGGCGCCTCCATCTTGTCCAATCTTTGGAGAGAAGAATAGGTGATGTTTTGGATCAAGACCCTTCTTCAGACTGTAAGACAGATGTCACCCATTCCTTCTCTCCAGGAGGAATGGTGGCACAGGTGTAGAGTTGCTGCCTTACAGCGAATGCAGTGCCGGACACCCGCGTTTGATCCTGACTATGGGTGCTGTCTGTACGAAGTTTGGACATTCTCCCAGTGACCTGTGTGGGTTCTCTCCGAGATCTTTGAAATATGTACAGGTTTGTAGGTTAATTGGCTTGGTAAATGTAAAACTTGCCTTTAGTGCAAGATAGTGTTAATGCGCGGGGATTGCTGGTCGGTGCGGACCCAGTGGGCTGCAGGGCCTGTTTTTTCGCTGTGTCTCTAAACTAAACTAAACCAAACTAAAGATGCTACTTGTCCTGCTGAGTTAAGTTTAGTTTAGTGATACAGCGTGGAAACAGGCCCTATGACCCCCCGGGTCTGCGCTGACCAACGAGTAGCTATACACTAGCTCCATCCTTCACACTTGGGGCAATTTACAGAGGCCAATTAACCTACAACCCCACAAGTCTTTGAGATGTGGGAGAAACCAGGAGTACCCAGAGGAAACCCACGCAGGACAACGTACAAACTCCATGCACACAGCACCTGTAGTCAGGATCGTATCTGGGTCTCTGGCGCTGTAAGCCAGCAACTTTACCGCTGCACCACTGTGCTGCCTTGTGCCACGCTAACTAACCCAGCCTCTAACTATATGATAGCATCATGCAGCAATAGAACAATTACAGTCTCTTCTGTCTTCAACTGGACATTACCAAGCACCTTGTGAATTTGTAACCACATTCTTATGAGCTCTGACGTGTTTCTGTCGAAAATAAACTTGCAGTAAAAATGTCACCAAAGATTCAGAGAAAAATCTTTTCCAGAGAAAGATCCAATGTTCGCAATCATTTACCCCATAAGCATCCACCAGAAAATCAGAGTTTCACTGTAATTGGTAGTTTTAAGTATGAAACATGTGATCGCTCAGAATGCCCACAGATTTTGGGAAGGATGGGCATTGCTAAAATATTGGATTTTGTTTCTGTTTAATCCTTGATTAAAAGGCTTCATTGCTCAACATTGTTGTTTCATACACAATATAATCAATCTCGCACAAGGGTCTTGATATTAGTTCAGAGGTTGCAAAAGTTTTGCCTGGGAAAGTATCAGGGAAATGAATCAGAATCAAAATATTGGTGCCAGGTGGCGCAGCGGTAGAGTTGCTGCCTTACAGCACCAGAGACCCGGGTTCGAACCTGACTATGGGTGTTGTCTGTACGGAGTTAGTGCGTTTTCCCTGCGCCCATGTGGATTTTCTCCAGGTGCTCCAGATTTCTCCCACACTCCTTGGTAAAATTATAAATTGTTCCTAGTGTTCGGGATAGTGCTAGAGTATGGGGCCCACTGGTCAGCGTGGACTCGGTGGACCGAACGGCCTGTTTCTGCTCTTTATCTCTAAAGTCTAAAGTAGATAAGGTTTAAAATAAGGCAAGTGATATTTCTAGGCAATTAATCAAATGTTCCCTTCTTAACTGGCTTTTCAAATGGAAATTAATTATACTTGTGTTAAATGATCATTTATGCAGTATAACATTTTCCTAATAACTATTGCTGTAAATTACTCCTTCCTCTAAATTACTCTAAAGAGTAAATAATTTTGATTGATTGCTTTAGTCGGCATAGTTCAGGTTTTGCATGTGGAATTTACAATATTTCAAAAGCCTGAAGATGTTTTGGAAAACGAATGCGAAACCCAGTGAGCATCTTATTGCAAGCCAAGTTGCGGATGGTTCTGTATAATTTAAAAAGAATGACACAGAACCTACCTCACAAAACATACCATTCATTCACAAAAAATCTTGAATAGTTTGAACAGGAAATAGCTGTTTATAAAACATTACTTGTAGAAGGATGTGACTCAATTTTGGATGTTTAACTGGATGTACCAATACTAAAATGGATGAGTTACTGCATCCTTCACAGTCTCAGGCAAAAGGAAAAGGAAATGCTTGTTTTCATATTGCACCATTTCTCATGTCAAATTTGCCCCCATGTCTTTACAACTATTCAAGTAGTTTGAACTTAGATCATAGCTGTAATGCTGGTATGTGGTTATTCATCTATTCTCTACGCAAACACTCACTAATCATAACTAAATTCAGGGCAAAAGGAATGTAACTATTAGTACGGTGATCTGTACTCTGCTTCAAAAGATGGGAACTAGTTAGTTGAGAACTAGATGAGAACTGAAGAAGGGTCTCGACCCGAAACCTCACCCATTCCTTCTCTCCAGAGTTACTCCAACATTTTATGTCTATTTCGGTTTAAACCAGCATCTGCGGTTCCTTCCTACACAGAACTAGTTAGAAAGTTGGGTTGATTGTCATCTGAAACATCGTCCACCACCGATTTTTCCGGCACCCCTGGTTCCAGAGCCTTTCTGGATTATCCGTTGTGTTGGACTAATAGAGGCCACAGCCTCTGAGAAGAGTCCAGCAGTGCCAGAACAGTCCACCTAGACCACCCAGGGGCCCAGATAGCAGCCCGCAAAGTCACCCTGGGAAGTCGGCTATGGGAACGGATCTGCCGGCTCCAGCCCGGCGGGAGTTCCAGAGCCCCGGCCGCAGGGGGCAAATCCGAGCCGCTGATCATCACGGAAGTCCTGATGAGGTTGAGATTGGCCACTTCACCCAACCTAGGCACCTCATTTTCAGAGGGACTTCCGGGGGGGGATTTCATGTGCTCTCTCCAAATTTTGTCCAAATTGAAGGGCTGGAAAATTGGTGGTGGCCCTGTACTCAGGAATTAAGGAATTAGGGAAATGAAGAACACCTTCTGTGCTAAAAATTAAGGCATTGAGAGACAACTCAGGGGAGGAATAAGAACACAAAATGCTGGAGAAACTCAGCAGATTAGGCATAATCTCTGGCGAACATGGATAGGTGATGTTTCGGATTGAGATCCTACGGTGGAGAAGTAAGAAGAATGGAAAGGACAAGTGCATCATATTTCAACAGGAAATACTGAGAAATAATTTGAGAAGGAGAGTTCAACAAGGATGTATCCAGGACTCGAGGGCCTGAGCTATAGGAAGAGGTTGGGCAGAAGAGAACATGATTCCTTGGATTACTGGAAGCTAGGGGGTGATCTGATAGAGATGTATAAAATCATGAGGGGAATAGATAGGGTGAGTCTTTTACCCATAGTAGGGGAATCAAGAACCAGGGGGATATATGTTTAAGGTGCGAGGGGTAAAAAATAATATGAAGCTGAGGGGCAACCTTTTACACTCAGAGAGTGGTGGGTACGTGGAACAAACTGCTGGAAGAGGTGGATGAGACAGGTAACAGCATTGACACTTGGACAGGTACATGGATAGGAAAGGTATCGAGGGATACGGGACCAACTGAGGTAAATAGGAATAGTTTAGATGGGTCATCTTTGTCGGCATGGGCGAGTTAGACCAAATGGCCTGCTTCTGTGCTGGATGGCCCTCCCAGATTCAGGGACAGTTTCTTCTAAGCTGTTATCGGGCAACTGAACAGTTCTCTCATCAGTCAGAGTGTGGTCCTGAGCTCCCATCTACCTCATTAGAGACCTTTAAACTGTATTTAATTGGAGTGTATCTTGCACTATATGTAGTGCCCTTTATCTCTACACTGTGGACGGCTTGATTGGGATCATGTATGGTCTTTTGTTTAACCGGATAGCACCCAACCAAAAGCCTTTGGCTGTACCTCAGTACATGTAACAATAATAAACTAAACTAATAAAGGTCCTAAATAACTAAAATCATCATTGAGTCAGTGTACAATAAAGTGCTGTAATAGCGGCTGGGTTGTTTCCTTTGAATAATACCTCTAGTTGTCCTGCTGGCTGCTGTGTAGGAAAGAACTGCAGATGGTGGTTTACACCGAAGGTAGACACAAAATGCTGGAGTAACTCAGTGGGAGGGGCAGCATCTCTGGTGAGAAGGAATGGGTGATGGTTCGGGTCGAGGCTCTTCTTCAGTCTCAGCTGTGCACCAGTCCTGCCCCCCCATTCTTCTGCCACTCATTCCCTGGTCCATTGATTCCCTCCCCACCACCACCACCCCCCTGCCAGTGAGATAAGTTTACTAACGCCTTTATAAATTCAGCTTTCATTCTCAGATAATAACTGGTTAATTTGACATTTTGTTTTTCCACTCTCCCACAGCCTTCTCTATTATCCGAGCTGCTGGTCCCACCTGGGTCTCCTAGCAACCGTCAACACGAAGATCCAATTGTCAAAACTTGACAGGTAAGATGCCAGAAGCCCATTGCAATGAAGCAGAAAAATATCAACACAGCAAAGCCTTCAAAAGCAAATTAAAAGACACAGTCCAATCACTGCACAACAGAAAAAACAATTCCTAAATTAAATCCATTGTCTTCTGTCTAGGTAGACACAAAATGCTGGAGTAACTCAGCGGGTGTACGACGTGGGTGATGTTTCCGGTTGAGACCCTTCTTCAGACTGAGAGTCAGGGGAGAGAGAGACACAGAGATAAGGAAGGGTAATGTGCACCTGCAGTTCTTTCCTACACAGTCTTCTGTTCTAGATTACCCAGGGTGAGAAATCCAACATCATCTTTTGTGAAGCACGTGAATAATTAAATTATTCCTAAAGGCAGGATTACAATCCAGGATTACAAGAGTGTGGTTTAAAACCAATTCAACGATATCCCTAATATAGACTGATACAATACCCCTAATATACTGTGGCAATATTAGTACTGGCTGTTGGTTTATTATTGTTATGCCTATTGAGATACTATAGCGAGACACGGGTTGTTAAACAAGTGATCTTTATTAGATTAACACAGAACAGCTCTCAGAACCACAACAAGGGTGTTACCAGCAGTATATATACCCCAGGGGAGACCCATGACCCACTCTTCCCGCCTAACCAAGTCACGTGACCCAACCCCCAGAGCCGAGGGTTCGCACCACGAGTGGCTAACCACCAGAGGTCGCCACAGAACCCCCCCCCCCCCCCCAGAACCAGAGGCATGGAACCGAAAGGGAAGATGAATGAGGCATTTCCCCCTCACATCTACTAACAGTGATTGAGCCCGCAGGAAATCAGCACCCAGCAACGGCTGGGACACGTCGGCAACGGTGAATGGCCAGGTAAAATGGCAAGTGCCAAAGATGAGCGGGATTGTGTGGATGCCGTAAACCCATATGGTGCTGCCATACGCGGCAGTTAACGAAGGCCCCCACTTCCCAGAACGAGTGACCACCCCCAATGGGGGCAAAGCGCTGACTTCCGCCCCCGTGTCCACCAGGAATCGTCGTCCTGAGTGTCGGTCCCATGCGTATAGGCGGTGTATCTGGCCGACCGCTGAGGTGATTACTGGCGGCCGGCCCCAGCATTTCCCGGAAACAAGCAGGGCGAGTGGCATTGGTGGGCCGCGGAACCCCAACGTTGGTGGTAGTAGCACCACTTCTTTTTACCGGCTTCTCCCGGAACGGGAGACTTAGCTGTGCCCCCCCCCATGGGCGAGACCCCTGGTCGCTTTGTTTTCCAAGGAGCTGTCAACACCCGATCGAGCGAACCACTAGGGGCCGCCACAATACAGTGAAAATATTTTGTTTGCATGCTCTCCAATTAAATCAGATAATACTAGGCATGAATACATCAGGCCATACATAAATACAGTAAGTAGAGCAAAATGTAAAATATCAGAATGCTGAAGATACTTTTTCAACAAAGTAATGTTACAGTTCCAGAGAAAAGGTGCAATGACATGATGAAAATGACCTAGCGATCTGTCTATATAGATGGGATGATGGTGGAGAGAGTCTATAGCTTCAAATTCCTGGGTATGCATATGTTTGAAGATCTTTCTTGGACCTGGAATACCAATGCAATTATTAAGAAAGTCCATCAATATCTCTACTTCCTGTGAAGATTGCGGAGGTTCAGTATGTCATAGAGGACTCTCTTGAACTTCTACAGGTGTACAGTAGAGAGCATATTGACTGGTCGCATCACAGCCTGGTTTGACGCCCAGGAGTGGAGAAGACTGCAAAAAGTGGTGAACACTGCTTAATCCATCACGGGTTCTGAACTCCCCACCATTGACGGGATTTACAGGAGTCGCTGTCTCAAAAAGGCAGCCAGTATCATCTGAGACCCACAGCACCCTGGCCACACATTCATTTCACTCCTGCCACTGGGAAGGTGGTGTAGGAGCTTCCCTGTTTATTATATTGTTCACATATTCTGCAGTGCTTCTGTTCTGTCTGGGACTTACGACAATAAACCACTCTTGATTCTTCAAAATGACTGCAATGAGAAAGGTTGGAAGATTGGGACTACACTCTGGCAAGTGGGTGGACTGATCAGAAGCCTGATAACAGTAGGGAATAGGGTGTTCCTGGATCTGGTGTTTGTATCTTCTGCCAGAAGGGATCAGTGGAAAGGGGCAATGACCAGGGAAGATTATGGATTATGTTGGCTGCTTTCCCGAGGCAGAGTGAAGTGTAGATTGAGTCAACAGGGGGCGTTTGGTCCATGTAAACAATGTATACGAACACAATGATTGTTTAACCTTCTTGTGCTTCAAAGTCAGATTATAGAGTCTTGTTTGTTAAACTCTGAAGAAACTGTATTAAAATAAAGGCTTCTCTTTCTCCTCTGCTGAAACAGTTAAAAGATTCCATTGCAGGTAGACTCAGTGATACAAAACCCAGAGAGGAGATAGACACAAACAGCTGGAGTAACTCAGCGGGTCAGGCAGCATCTGTGGAGAAAAGGAATAGGTGACGTTTTGGGTCACTGAGAGACTGAGAGTCAGGGGAGAGGGAAACTAGAGGTATGAAAAGGAAGAGAACAGATATGAGGGACATATGTAACAGTGCAGCCACTTGGTGTAGCTATGTTCTGTGCCTCTGAGTCAGCTTGTTATTTCTATGTTGTGTGTCAGTGCGTTTGGGTGTTATTTTTAGCTTCTGTGCCAGTGTGTCTACTTGTGAGGTGTCTGTGTGGCTGCTCATAATTCCTGCGTGTTGTGTCAGTTTATCTGCTTGTCATTTTTAGGCGCCGTGTCATTGGGTCTGCTTGTTACTTCTGTAATTGGCAGTGGTGAAAGAAATCTTGCTTTAATAGGGTATCAAACTCTACGGCATGACTCTGATGTGTTAAATTGGTTAAAGGAATTGTTAAGTGGTCACACAAAGTTTCCTTGTTGCAGCAACTTGTCAGGAAGGTCATGTTTCTGAGACGACTCAGTAAAACTGACAAACTAATGTGCAGGAAGGAACTGCAGATGCTGGTCTAAACTGAAGACAGACACAAAATGCTGGAGTAACTCAGCGGGACAGGCTCTGGTTGGCACAGAGTCAGTGGGCCGAAGGGCCTGTTTCCGTGCTGCATCTCTAAACTAAACTAAACTAAACTAAACTCAGCAGATCAGGCAGCATCATTGGAGGAGGGAACTGCAGATGCTGGTTTAAAGATAGACACCAAAATAGAATAGAATAGAATAGTTTCTTTATTGTCATTGTAACATGAATCATGTACACAAAATTAAAAAATGTCAGCCAGTCAGTGCACCATTCAAACCATAAAAGCTAACGATACATACAAGGTAAGGTATTAAAATAAGATAAACAACTAAAATAAATATGAAATATGAAAATAGCACGCATGAACACCCAACCTCCATCCTTCTGTCGATTTCACAGTGTACCAACCACAGTCCCTTAGTCCCCGCGTTCCTTGGCGGCTATATTTAGTGCCTTTATAGCAGTGGGGTAAAAAGTGTTTTTAAGTCTGTTTGTCCTTGTCCTTGTAGATCTGTACCGTCTGCCTGACGGCAACAGTTCAAACAGGGAGTGTCCGGGGTGGGATATTCTGGGATTTTTTGATGCAGCGGGAACTGTGTAAGTCCTCCAAGGTAAGGAGAGGGCAGCCGACAATCCTCTGGGCGTTGTCAATGGCCCGCTGGAGCGTTTTCCTCTGAGCCACTGTGCAGCTGGTGTACCACAAGTATACACAGTATTTTAGGATGCTCTCAATGGAGCACTGATAAAAGGACAGCAGCAGTCTCTGTGTGATGTTATTCTTCCTGAGCACCCTCAGGAAGTGCAGTCTCTGCTGGACCTTTTTCAGCAGCGCAGAGGTGTTCACGCTCCACGTCAGGTCCTCCTCAATATGGATTCCCAGGAAGCGGAAATCCGCCACCCTCTCCACACAGTCCCCTCTGATGATTAGTGGTACCAGTTCTGTTTTGTTCTTCCTGAAGTCTATTATTATCTCCTTGGTCTTTAAGGTGTTCAGGAGCAGGTTATTTCCTCCACACCACACTGTCAGCTGCTCCACCTCATCCCGATAGACGTACTCGTCCCCCCCGGAGATGAGCCCCACCACCGTAGTGTCATCCGCAAATTTGACAATGGTGTTGCTGTGGTGGGCGGAGGTGCAGTCATGTGTGTAGATGGTGTAGAGCAGGGGGCTCAGCACGCAGCCCTGTGGAGAGCTGGTACTGAGGCTGAGGGCCGTGGATGTGTGATGGCCCATTCTGACAATCTGGCTGCGACCCGACAGGAAGCTATTTATCCACATGCAGGTGGAGTGTGGAAGTCCCAAGTCCCCCAGTTTGTCCACCAGTTTGTGGGGAAGGATAGTATTAAAGGCAGAGCTGTAGTCCACAAAGAGCATTCGCACATAGCTTCCCCGCTGCTCCAGGTGGGACAGTGCAGCATGGAGAGCTGTGGCTACAGCGTCCTCTGTAGATCTATTTGCTCTGGACGCAAACTGGTGGGGGTCAAAGCTTCGGTGCAGGAGTGATGTGATATGACCCCGGACCAGTTTTTCAAAACACTTCATCACCAAAACGTTGCAATAACTCAGCGGGTCAGTCAGCATCTCTGGAGAAAAGGAATAGGTGACGCTTCGGGTGGAGACCCTTCAGTCTGAAGAAGGGTCTTGACCTGAAACGTCACCTTTGTTTCTTATTCTTTCTACAAAACGTATTCTTTGTCTTTTGCATCTGTGGAGGATATGGACAGGTGACGTTTCAGGTTGGGATCATTCTTCAGACTGAAGAAGGATATTGAAGAAGGCTACTGATCTGAAAAATTACCAGCTGTTACACCTGCTATGTCTTCTTAACAACTAGAGGGCCTAATCCTCCCATCTACCTAATTGTAGACCTTCAAACTAATTAATTGGACTTTACGGGGTTTTAATTTGCACTAAAAGTTATACCCTTTATCCTGTATATGTACATTGTGGACGGCTTGGCTGTAATCACGTATAGTATTTTTGCTGACTAGTTAGCACGCAACAAAATGCTTTTCACTGTACCTTGGCACACGTGACAACAATGATCTAAACTATACTGTACTAAAGGATGCTGACCTGGAGCATAGCCTGCCCACTCCATCCACAGATGCCGCCCGACATGCTGAGTTATGACAGTGGTTTGTGTTTAGCTCAAGATTGCAGCATATGTAATTCATTGTGTCTCTGCAAAATCGAATGGTTCACCAGAAATAAAATGTAAACCAGAATCATCATCATCATTATCTATCTATCTATCTATCTATCTATCTATCTATCTATCTATCTATCTATCTATCTATCTATCTATCTATCTATCTATCTATCTATCTATCTATCTATCTATCTATCTATCTATCTATCTATCTATCTATCTATCAAACTCTGATCTTGTTCTATTTGCGCAAAAAAGGTACGTGATAGCGTTATGATTTTTCTCCAGCTTACTCGCCGTTCTCCTGTGCTGCGATTGCGTTCCGATTGGTGGAAGCTGGTAAGAGTTATCAAGGTTTAAAAATATTAAAAATCGGGCGTGCACAGATCGATTGCCCCCTGCCATTCAGCACCATGTGGATTGGTCCCTTCTACTGCCACTCCATGGGACGTTCCACCCCTTCCTGTGCCATCGCGTCTTTACTGCAGCTGCGGGGGGCTCTGGATGGCCGGCGGAGGTCTCCAACCGGACACAATTTTTGGAGGGAGGGACCGGATATGGCCTGATCCGAACCAGCCCAGCCCGGCCAGCGCTGAGTCGGAGATGAACCGATGTCGCCAAACAGAAAGCAGAGACTCTGATCCCGGCGGAGGAGAATGACCAGCGACCAGCGCCCGCTGTGAGTCCCCATCGCACCCCCAACACTTTCCCCTCCGGTCCCCCTCGCTGGCTCCTGCCCCTCTCCCCCTTGATACCGCACTCACCCCCATGGCTCTTCCCCGAGCTCTCTCCCCCCCTGTCCCCACACCCCTCCCCCAACAACTCCCCCTCACACACCCCTCCCTCTGACACACACCTCCCTTCCACATACCCTGTCAAAACCCTCCCCCTGCCCACACACACCCCTCTCCCACACAACCCCCTCCCCCCCCTCCCCCCACAACACCGCCCACCCACAACACTCCCAGAAACGCCTTCCCCACAATGCCACCCCCCCCCCCGGCAAAAACACTTCCCCCTCCACAACCCCCCCGCCCCATAACCCCCCTCTGCCCCACAAACCCCCCCTCCGTCCCGCAACCCACCCTCCCACCCACACCCCTCCCCCACCCACAAACCCCTCCTCCACTACCCCCCTCTATCCTGAACCCTCTCCGCATCACAACCCCCATGCCCACACATACCCCCCATCCACACACACCCCTCCCCTCACCACCTGCCCCTACCCCAAACTACCCCTACCCCCTGCCATATCCTCCCACCCCCTACACCAAACCCAAACACACCCTCTCCCCCCACACCCCCCTCCCCCCACATCCCTCCCCATCCCCCACATACCTGCCTCCCACACACCCCTCCCAGTCCCAGTCTACCTAAAAATTTTGTGCAGTTCAAACTCTTCAGTCTTGGCAACTTATTTGTGAACCTTTTGTACAACTTGTCCATCCCGTTCAGATGTATCACAGTCATTCTCATGTTTACCACACGTGTGTTAAATTGGTATTATGCCTGATACATGCAATTGCAAGTTAGTAATACCACTGATCTCTCTGCTGCTGGGTTAGCTCACCTAGACTTCCATATCTGACTGGATACCGTGAAACCTGATAACCAGATTCAGGGACAGTCTCTTCCCAGCTGTTATCAGGCAACTGCTGATACTACCAACAACTAGAGAGCAGTCCGTCACGGTGGTGCAGCGGTAGAGTTGCTGCCTTGGAATGGAATGGAATACTTTCTTGTCACATGTGACTAGGCACAGTAAAAATCTTTGCTGCATACCCAATGTAAACAAACAGAGGTTCACCCCCTCCCTCATGGTGGTCCTCCATGCTCTCATTGACCTTCGACCGTGGGCCGACCCGCCGCCGCTCTGAGGCAGCACCACCGTCGAGGCCCCATCACCGCTGCCACAACCCACTTCACGCCTCCGTGGTGCCGACCTGGGCTCCAGCCGCGGGCTCTGTTGGTTGCTCCGCCGACCCAGACTCCGACCCGCGAGGCCCGGCTCCTCCATCCGACTCGGGAGGCCGGGCTCCCCCGTCCGACCCACGAGGCCCTGACCAGGCCCTGACCCGGGCTTCTACACGGTGATCCGGAAGGCATTGAGACCACAGCGCCTCAATAAAGGCCTCCAGCCATGTTCCCAGTCCACAGCGATCGGGAAGCCTTCTGGCTGCGCGGTTGCAGCGCCAGTGATCCGGGTTCGATCCCGACTACGGGTGCAGTCTGTATGGAATTTGTACGTTCTCCCCATAAACCCGTAGGTTTTCTCCAAGATCTTTGGCTTCTACCCATATTCCAAAGACAGGTATGTAGATTAATTGGCTTGGTGTAGTGGCTTGTAAATTGTCACTGGTGTATGGGGGGTGGTGTTAATGAGCGGGGATCATGAACATGATGGGCCAAAGGGCCTGTTTCCGTGCTGTTTCTCTCTAAGTAGTCCTGAACTACTATCTACCTCATTGGTGACCATCAAACTATCTTTGATCGGACTTTACTGGCTTTAACTTGCACTAAACGTAATTAACGTTATTCTCTTTATCATACACCTGTACACTGTGAATAGCTCGAATGTAATCATGTTTCTGTTGACTGGTTAGCATGCAAGAAAAGCTTTTCACTGTACCTCAGTACACATGACAATAAACTAAGCTCAGCTTGAACTCAAACTGAACTCAAACCAAATTAATTATTTCAGTACTTACTGAAAGTGAGGTAGCCAAAGTTGACACAAACTGGGTTAAAAGTCTTAATTTAAATGCTTACAAAAAAGTTAACTTCTGACTGATAATCTTCCCATCGCCAAAGCAATACATGTCAGAGAAGTAACCATATTATCTGTGGTGCCTGTGCAATTTTGCAGCACGTATAAGAACCATCGCTTGAATTCAAGGCTTCTATTGTAAATCCCACATTTGTAAATCTAACATTTCTGCAGAAAATGGCCTGTTATGACAATTTTTACATTTCAATTCTACTTTAAAAGCTATTTTGCTATTTGAACAAAACTGGTTAAAATTGCTTGCAATAATGATTACAGAAGGAGAAAAGTGGATAAGCCTGCAGAAAGATCAAAACAAAGGACTCAGCTGAGGAGAAAATAGCGACAGTAGATTCGCCACAATATTCTTTACACACCACTGACACCTGCTGGCGGAAATTGTATTGCCACCCCTTTCTCTTTATTTCAGCTGTCAATTTTGAATGTTTTTGTTTGTTTGGTATGTTAGTTGAAGCTACAGACTACTCTTTAAAAAAAAAAGGAAGGTTTGGGCAGTTCACATCTGCATATCTTCCTGCAATGCGGGAAGTAAGATGGAAGCAACTCATAGGCACATTGGGGATGTGCAATGATGCAGCTGGTGGAGCTGCTGCCTCACAGCGCCAGAGATCTGGGTTCGATCCTGACTTCTGATGATACCTGTGTGCAGTTTGCATAGTCTCCCTGTGACCTCATGGGTTTCCCCCCAGCTGCGCCAGTTTCCTTCCTCATCCAAAAGGCGGTTCAACGGTTCTTTATTGTCATGTATGCACAGCACAATGAAATTCTTATGCACAACCACAAATGCACAGTCGCCATATTTTCGCACCATTTACAAAGTAAAATGTCCCGAATCAAACTGAATCGCCCTCTCACCAGCTAGAGTACGGTCCTGACCGCCCATCTACTTATCAGAGCCATTCGAAATCTCTTTATTCCGAATTTGTCAGATTTTATCTTGCACTAAATATGTGCCATTTATTATTTATCTGTGCTCTGTGGATAGCTTGAGTGTATTCATGTATAGTCTTTTCTTTGACCGGATAACACAAAACAAAAGCTTTTCACTGTACCTCGGCACACGTGACGATAATAAACTAAACTAAGCGGCATAATGGTGGCACAGCGGTGGATGTTGCTGCCTTACAGCGCTAGAGACCCGGGTTCCATCCTGACTACAGGTGCCGCATGTACGGAGTTTGTAAGTACTCCCCGTCACCTCCGTGTGTTTTCTCCAGGAGCAACGGCGTCCTCCGCACTCCAAAGACGTACACGTTTGTAGGTTAATTGACTTGGCAGAAATGTAAATTGTCCCGTAGTGTGTGTATGATAGTGTTGTTGTGAGGGGATCGCTGATCGGTGCAGACTTGGTGGACCGTAAGGGCCTGCTTCCACGCTGTTTCTCTAAACTAAACTAAGAATTCATTAATTCTTACTCCTAAGGTGCAGAATGAAAACATGTTGAGGAACCAACAGGAGATACAGAATGTGTAAATGGAATGTCACAGAACAGCACCTGAGGACTATGACATAGCATAGTTCGTAGCCCTAAGAGCTCAACATCCCAACATTTCTTCTCACTGGATCATGCCCTAGTCGTAGAGCCTCATGGTCAGGACAGTGGAGCCACACTGAGCCCTACTGTAGGTTCCAGAGAATGATAGCAAAAGTGGGAGCTGTTAACCACCAAGCAGTTTAACAAATAAAAATAGTCACAAAGTGCTGGAGTAACTCTGCAGGTCAGGCAGTATCCCTCAAGAACATGGTTAGGCGGCATTTAGGGTTCCAATCCGAAACATCACCTATCCATGTTCTCCAGCGATGCTGCCTCACCCCGCACTAGTGTCTTTTTTTGTAAACCGGCATCTGCAGTTCATTGTGCAAGTAAAAATACAATGGCTCTGATACACAATTAAAATTATATTATAGATTTGTTTAAACATTATTCAGGAATAGGACATCTGTAAAATATTGCCTTATTTGTATGCTGCAATTTAATTTCCACTTATCATGAAAAAGTCTCCAATTATTGCCACTCTGAATTGGATTACATCCACTTCCTTTGTCTTTCAGTGACTCGGCCCTCCCTCTGCTGGCTCTGAATTATATTACACATGACTGAAAATCTGAACGAAACTTCAAAAGAAATAGAAGACACAACATTCTGGAGTAACTCAGTGGGACAGGCAGCATCTCTGGAGAGAAGGAATGGGTGACATTTCGGGGCGAGAAGGGTCTCGACCTGAAACATCACCCATTCCTTCTCTCCAGAACTGCTGCCTGTCCCACTGAGTTACTCCAGAATGTTGTGTCTATCTTCAGTGTAAACCAGCATCTGCAGTTCCTTCCCACACATTTCAAAAGAAATAGAAAGGACCTGGTTTCAGTAACATACGTATGTTTCCCCATATCACTTTAAGCAATTCAATTCCTCTAAATACTTAACGTTACAGAATTACATGCATGTAATGATCCTTTTGTTCAGGGAATGGGAGAATAGTTCCCACACAGTACGCTGTATACCCTAGGATTACTAAGCACTTGCATGCTCTGCTATAGAGCGCTGTTGCTCTCTTTACTACAATTGTTATGGGCTCTAAAGCAAGGGGATCCCTAGTTGTACATTGTTTTTTTGCGTTGCATGTATGAAGAGCCGATCTATGTTCAGTCTTCAAGAGTCCCGTGACATTTGTATAACTTTACACTACGCTTGGTGTGGTTCCTGGTTACATTATTCCATTGATGTTTTTGCCTTACACCCAGACGTGATTACTTTACACTCTGGGATTCAGTCTGAAAGCTATTTGTCCTTTTATTAACAAAGCCCTGGCCAAAAGAGCTGTACTTTCTCCAACTTTGAAGATTTAACAAGGTTTGTTATGACCCGCCAAATGCTGCCTGGAATATACAATTTCAACTGCATTCTGACTGTAAAAAGTGTATACATTTCTCCATATATCTTCCATTTATATGGGATGGCACAGTGCCGCAGCTGGAAGAACCATTCCTTCAGGTGCTCTAGTTTCCTTCCACATCCCAAAGATGTGCAGGTTTGTAGGTTAATTGGCTTTTGTAAATTGTGAAAGTCAAAAACATAGAACAAGTGTGAACGAGTGATTGATGGTCGCTGTGGACTCAGCGGGCCGAAGGACCTGTTTCCATGCTGTATCTTTCAATCTATTGAAAAATAAAATTAATTTGCTCATGGTCTGCATCTCATTTTGGTGGATAGACACAAAATGCTGGAGTAACTCAGCGGGAAAGGCAGCATCACTGGAGAGAAGGAATGGTTGACTTTTTGGGTTGAGACCCTTCTTCAGACTGTAGTCTTGACCCAAAACATCATCCATTCCTTCTATCCAGTGATACCGCCTGTCCAGCTTGTATATTCTGGAATTTAGAAGGATGAGAGGGTATCTTATTAAAACATAAGATTATTAAGGATTTGGACACGCTAGAGGCAGGAAACATGTTCCCGATGTTGTGGAAGTCCAGAATCAGAGGTCACAGTTTAAGAGTAAGGGGTAAGCCATTTAGAACGGAGATGAGGAAACACTTTTTCACACAGAGAGTTGTAAGTGTGGAATTCTCTGCCTCAGTGGGCGGTGGAGGCCGGTTCTTTGGATACTTTCAAGAAGAGCTAGATAGGGCTCTTGAAGATAGTGGAGTCAGGGGATATGGGAAGAAGGCAGGAACGGGGTACTGATTGTGGATGATCAGCCATGATCGGGTTGTATGGTGCTGTCTTGATGGGCCAAATGGCCTATTCCTGCGCCCATTGTCTATTGTTTGCTGAGTTCCTCCAGCATTTTGTGCCTATCTTCGTTGTAAACATCTGCAGATTCTTCCTTCTCATTTTGGTTGAGTGGTTGCTGAAACAACATAATCTGTTAAGTGCTATCAATGTGGAGGTAGAGGAAGGGTTCAGTGCAGAGATCACTGGGTTTACTTTTGTTTTTTAAGTATTATTAGGTTAAAAGGGACTGAGCAGGAAATTGTACAGTCCTCAGGGAGTAAATGTCAGTTATGGCATGTCAAACGATGTGAAGGGAGCAAATAGCCATTTTAAGAACCAATCCTCTTTGATTAAACATTTGGTTATACATATCTAAAATGTAATGAGGAAAGGGCGCACTTTTATAAAGAGTCCATTTTTCCCCAGGGTCCATTCTCAGCATTTCACTGCATCTTTCCAACCACGGCGACTGTTCCAGTTTAATTTCCAACTGGTTAATAATTTTTCAACCTAATAATTATTGCCTGGTTGTTACTTGCTAATCTTTAAATAGCTTCAGTTTGTCATGCTTAAATTATTGTGTTCTCAAGAATTAAATTGTAGCATCTTTTAGAAAGCTTAATAGTTTTGCTGGAATATAAACACATAGCATTATCCACTGCAAATTACAGAATTGGAGAAAGGTATTCAGTCAAATTATGTAAAGCATTTATCACACCACCCATTGATCTGGTTTCACCTCAGTTTCTTTGACTGAATCTGGCCATGTCCATGTCATGATTTATCGACACCATACACACCTGTACATACAAGCAAGCTCCAATAATATTTTTCGCTTCGAAAGTCAATGTATATAATGCACTAATTCCAGCAAACAGCAAAATTAGTTTCCTCCCTCTCACCACTTTTGAAAGTTTTTCATTCTTATGTTTTGTATACCAAAGGTATGGTTAATTCATCAATTTTTGTAGATTTTCTAACATGGACAAAAATGACTTTTTTGTGAAAACATGACTTATTTGTTAACCAGTGGGCAGACTGTAATCCGAAAATCAATGCTTTATAGTTGATCAATTTCTAAATTGATCCTCATCAAATTGATAACAACATGAACACATTTTTGAAAAATGCATTGAAGGCATAGATAAGTTAATCCCAGAACCTTTTTCCCAGGGTGTAAATGTCCAACACTGGAGGGCATAGATTTAATTTGAGAGGGAGGAAGTTTAATGGAGATGTGTGGGGCGTTTTTTACACAGAGAGTGGTGGGAGCTTGGAACGTATTGCCAGAGGTGGTGGTGGAGGAGGCAGATATGATAGTGACTTTGAAAAGACCTTTAAATGGGCACATGGAAATGCAGGGAATAGAGGATATGGATCATCTACTGGCTGGTGAGATCAATTTAACTTGGCTTCATGTTCGGCACAGACATTGTGGGCCGAAGCGCCCGTTCCTGCACTGCATTATTCTATATTTTATGTTGTATGTTTCACCAAATTGCATTTATGTCACTCATATTCAAATTGGAAAATTCCAACAACATGTGGTTTGTTGCCATTCATAATGTGGAGAAGTATTGGGTGTAAGCAAACTCTTGCAATTGTTTGATCCTCAATTTGACAACCTTTTTGATCACTCAGTTCGGTATATTCAATATTGTCTGTATATTCAATATTCAATAACCTGTCTGAAAAAGGGTGTCGACATGAAACGTCACCCATTCCTTCTCTCCAGAGATGCTGCCTGTTCCGCTGAGTTACTCAGCATTTTGTGTCTATCTTCAATATTCTATTTACTGTCCTCTCGTAGATATTGGATAAAGACTATCAAGTCACCGGCACCCATTGTGACATCCATGAAGGTTGACCTTTTGACTGGATATTAATGCACAATAATTCTACAAATCGCAAAACCATCTGTAGATTATTTTAAACATCAACATTTAAAAAGTGCAAAAGCTGGAAATCTGAAATAAAAAATGTAAAATTCTGGAAAGTCTTCACAAGTTCAGCTGAGTGTTCCCATGATTTTCAAATCATAAATTTATTCTTGAATGTTAACATAGTGGATGGAATTTGGCAACATGCAATTTAATCCGTATGTGAGATATGGAATCTGAAGCCATGGTAACCGGTTGTGTTAATGATGAAATACAATCATATAAAAGAGAGAAACCGATCCAATATTACAGCTTACCTTCGATAAGCACGTTCTCGGTGAAAAATAATATCCGAACGGAACGTAAAATTGATCAAACAAAATATGTGATTAAAGAAGTGTGCATTTGTGCAGATTATCACGATGGATAGGTTTCATTTGTATGGTTCTTGTAGTTTGTTATCTTCAGGATTCAGAGGCTGGTAAATGAATAATGCAGGGACCCATTTGCAACAATCATGCCCAGAAAAAGTGCAGGCATAACGCAGGTCTCCCTTTTCTCTACCTCAGCAATGAAATATTACCTGTTTTTAGTTTAGAGATATAGACCGGAAACAGGCCCTTCGACTCACCGAGTCCGCACTGACCAACGATTAATTCTACCCTGCGCATTAACTCTATCCTGCACACACTCGAGACAATTTACATTTATACCAAGCCAACTAACCTAGAAACCTGTACGTCTGGAGTGTGGGAGGAAACCGAAGATCTCAGAGAAAACCCATGCAGGTCACGGGGAGACTGTACAAACTCCATACAGACAAGCACGCGTAGTCGGGATCTAACCTGCGTCTCTGGCGCTGAAAGCGCTTCAAGGCAGCAACTCTACCGCTGCGCCACCATGCCGCCCCAGTTATGGTAGAGTTGTACTTAGAATATCCATGCACTTGTTTTTATAAATTATTTTCCCTTCTGCCTTTCTCAAAGAGAGAAAGACAGCATTTAAAAGACAATTGGACAGGTACGTGGGTAGGAAAGGTTTAGATGGTAATGGGCCAAATGCAGGAAAATGACTTAAAAAAGCAACTTAGTTGAGGCATCTTGGTCAGTATGGATGGGTTGGGCCAAAGGGCCTGTTTCCATGCTGTATATTTGACAATTTTGTCCAAGTTTCTGTTGAAAGGTGGCCTTGTCAATACCCCCACTATTTGCGATAGAGATAGGAACAGAGCCACATTATCCGGAATCAATATTAACACAATCAAAACTTTGCCCAATATCTGGCTGGAGTCAACCCCAGGTTCCAGGGATTACAAATGATGCATTTATAATGTTCATGATAATTAAACCATTCTTTTGAGACAGTAATTGCCTGATATTGCACTATTTAACATGCTCCAGTGATTTTTTTCTATGACTAATAGGGAGAGCCTTTGGCAATGATTTTGTAAATAAACTAATGAGCATTTCCAAATTACTCATGCTAGGGTCGAGGCAAAAGATACATAATTAAAGGAAAGGAATTGCTGTAAAACAGGAACTGCTGGATGTTCTCAGCAGGTACTGTATGACTGCAATGATCAAGGACAGATGGAGTTATTATTTCCAAATGATGGCCTTTCAGCAGGACTGGGATTGAATAAAGACTGGACTTTTTCTGATCAAAGTCCATCCATCTGAAATTGGCCCTATTCAACTCTTTTGTGTAGTAAGGAACTGCAGATGCTGATTTAAACCGAAGATTGACACAAAAAGCTAGAGTAACAGCGGGTCGGACAGCATTGCAACGTGGGGAGATTACACCCTTCACGTGATCAACCTTGTTTCGACTAATGCAATCAACCCAATGTGCATAAACAAATAGATGTAGTGTTTTGGTGTCTACAACTTTAGGCTGTGCATGGCATGAGCAAGAAGAGGAAGAAGAAGACAGCATCTCTGGAGAAAAGGAATAGGTTGTAGCGGCACCTGCTGATGCAGGTAGGTAATCGAACCCTGCGGTCAGTTACCTTGGTCATGTGACTGTGGAAGGGGTTTTGTTTTTACGCGTTTTCTGTGCTAGCCCCATTCATTACTTCGAGCACCGTTGTGGTAAGATCGTTTTTGTATCAGCTGTCGTTTGGTCCTTGTCGTTTTCACTGCTTTGACGATAAAGCTCGTTTGTGAAAACAACTGACGTCTCGACTCGCTAAATTGACTCAGACGCGCCCAATTGGAAATTGAATGCCGAGATGCAGGAGGATTTAGTTCCCGTCTCCGTTCCCAACGCCCATCAGAGTGTCGTCAGCCTCAAGCTGCCGGTGTTTTGGCCTGAGCAGCCACAGGTGTAGTTTGCACATGTGGAAGCACAGTTCCACCTGCCCCGCATCGTCGCGGATGAGACAAATTATTTTAATGTGATGGGAGCCCTGACGCAGGAGTCAGCCTCACGTCTGCTGCCGTTTCTGCAGAACCCATCCGTGACTGCCAAGTACGGCGGTGTCAAGGCCCTCCTACTGCATACTTTCGGACTCAGCCGCTGGGACCGCGCCGCTCGCATTCTACACATGGACGGTTTGGGAGACCGCAAGCCGTCGGTCCTTATGGCCGAGATGCTCATGTTGATAGATGGCCACTGCCCGTGCTTGCTATTCGAGCAGCCATTCCTTGAACAAATGCCGGACAATGTCCGCCTCATGCTCGTGGGTACGGATTTCGCCGACCCTCTGCAGCTCACTGAACAGCTGACGAACTCTGACTGACCAAACATCAAGATGGCGGCGCCATCAACCATGTGTCCGCACCAGCGCTCCCTTCGCCTCAGCGGGAAAACAATGAAGTCCCTCCCACGAACCCCAGCGGGGAGCCGCAGCAGCAACCCAGAGCTCGCGATAGGCACCGTTGGTGTTACTATCACCTCCGCTACGGCGCGGAGGCTCGACGCTGCCATCTACCCTGTACGTTTCAGGGAAATGCCTCGGCCTTTAGAGGCAATCACAATCGGCCCAAAAAACCGCCTCTACGTCCGCGACTGTCAAACTGGCCGCCGCTTCCTAGTGGACTCTGGTGCAATCTTCAGTGTCCTCCCTCCGACCGGGCGCGACACTCGTGCTGGTAAGAGGGGCCCCGTGCTCACTGCCGCTAATGGGAGCACCATTCGAACGTACTGTACGCGGACCCTTGCACTTACCTTCGACTCCCGCTCGTGCTAGTGGATGTTTATCGTGGCGGACGTCGCTCAGCCGCTTTTGGGAGCTGACTTTCTCTGAGCTTTCTCCCTCGTGGTAGATTTACGAGGCGGTTGCATGACTCCATGATGGGACATCGGTTCATCAGCACTGTGGACCCCGCCCCAACCCGACCAGCAGCTCAACGCTGTCGCCGAAGTCATTGGCCCCTACGCCGCTCTGCTCGCAGATTTCCCTGGACTCCTTACACCCCGTTTCAGCGGGGCTGCTCCTAAATACGGGGTCGTGTACCACATCCCCACTGAGGGCCCTCTGGTGCATGTCCGGGCGCGCCGCCCCCCGCCGGACAAACTGCGCATCGCCTGGGATGAATTTCGACTGATGGAGATTGTCCGGCGGTCAGACAGCCTGTGGGCCTCCCCACTGAACATGGTCCCGAAAGCATCGCGGGGGTGGAGACCATGCGGGGATTACCGGCGCCTGAACACAATGACCACAGCGGACCGCTACCCGGTGCCTCATATTCAGGATTTCTCCGCGCTCCTCGAAGGCGCCGCGTTCTTTTCCAAGGTTGACCTCGCCCGGGATTACAATCATATCCCCGTGCACCCTTACGATGTCCAGAAAACCGCTACAACCACCCCGTTTGGCCTGTCCGAATGGCTGTGAATGCCTTTCGGATTAAAGAACGCCGCACAGGCATTCCAGCGGCTGATGGACCAGGTCGGATGGGGTCTGCCTTTCTTCTTCATTTATTTGGGCGACATTCTAGTGTTCCGCATTAATCACCCACCTCCGTTCATTTTTTCAGCGCCTCCGCGAATACGGCCTGGTCATTAACCCCATGAAATGCCAGTTTGGCCTTTGCTCCATTTCCTTCCCGGGGCACAGCATGACACCGCAAGACGCCACTCGCTCCCTGCGAAGGTTGAGGCCATCCGGCAGATCCCCAGGCTGCTCACCGTGAAGGGGCTACAGGAGTTTGTCGGCATGGTGAATTTTTATCACCGTTTCGTGCTGGCAGCTGCTGCCATCATGCGTCCCTTGTTCCGGTGCATGGCGGGTAAGCCCGCGGGGCCTTGTGTGCTCCGAGGAGGCGAATGCGGTTTTCGAGGGTGCCAAGGCAGCCTTGGGGCGTGTTCTGGAGCAGCTTGTTAACGGCCGCAGGCAGCCGGTGGGCTTTTTCAGTCATCAGCTGCGGCCTCCAGAATGCAACTACAGCGCTTTCGACCGCGAGCTTCTGGCGCTGTACCTGGCTGCCAGGCATTTCAGGTATCTCCTCGCGGGCCGGGTGTTTTACCACATTCACGGACAACAGGCCCCTTACTTTCGCCCTCAGTAAGATCGCTGATTCATTGTTCGCCCGCCAGCAGCGGCACATGGCCTACATTTTGGAATTCACAACCAATATACAATTTACGTCATGGGAAAACAAAACATTGTTGCCAACAACTTGTCCCGCCCGCCATTCCCTCCGTTTCGGCCCTTGAACACGGTGTCGACTACAGTGAGCTGGCAGCAGCGCAGAGCGGGCCGACGCAGGTAAGGAAGCCTACGGCTGGCCAAAGTGCCTTCCGGAGTGGCAGGCACCAAGGTCCGGTGCGTGTCTCCACCGGTCGCGCCCGCCCAATCGTCCCCGTCAGTTGGAGACTGCGGATCTTCGATGCTGTTCATGGCCTGGCTCACCATTCAGGCGACATCCGCTCTGGTAGCGGCCACGTTCGCCTGGCACGGGCTCCGTAAGCAGGTGGCTGCCTGGGCCCACGCCTGTGTCCCTTATCAGACCTCCAAGGTCCAGCGACACATGCGGCCCCCCGTGCAGGAGTTCGCGCTCCCCGAGGATAGGTTCCTGCACGTGCATGTTGACCTTGTAGGTCCCTTGTATCAATCCCCACACACCTGCTTACTATTGTGGACCGTTTCACACGGTGGCCAGAGGCAATCCCGCTCTCTGATACCTGCACCGCGGCTTGCGCTCGGGCTATGGCCGCTCACTGGATAGACAGGTTCGGGTGCCCTCTGACATTTCCACTGACTTGGGGTCCCAGGTCACCTCTTCCTTCTGGTCTGCCCTGGTCCAGCTCTACGGTGCCCGGTTACACCATACGACCGCCTTCCACCCCGTTGGCAATGGGCTGGTCGAAAGGTTCCATCGGCGCCTTAAGTCGGCGTTGAAAGCTCGGCTAACGGGCCCAGACTGGGTGGACCAGCTGCTCTGAGTCTTCCTTGGGATTCGCACCGCACATACGGAGGATTTAGCTGCTTCCTCGGCCGAGCTCGTGTTCGGCTCGGCGCTGCGGGTGCCTGGGGATTTTCTGCCTGTCGCCCACGGTCAGGTTGTATCGGCCCCGGCGCTGCTGGCAGGCCTTCGAGAGCGGGTGAGCATATTGGCCCCACGTCCAGTCACGGTTCATCCGCGGTGCATGTGCCCGCGGTGTTACAACAGTGAACAACAGTGTTCCTCTGTTTTCATCCGCAGGGATGCTCACCGCTCGCCCTTACAACGGGTCTAGATAGGTGCATTCTGGGTGCTGCGAGCTGGAGTCACCACATTCATGGAGGCCGGGAATAGTTCATCTCCGTCGGCGGTCTCAAGCCCGCCCACGTGTATGTGGATAGCCCGGTGATCGTTGCTGCGCCGTGACGTAGAGGTCGTCCGTCCAGCCCCCAATTTTACGCCCGCCCCGCTTTCGCGGTCCCCGTGTCCTCCCGACCCAGTTTTGCCGGCTCGCTCTGTTATGCCCGCCCCGCCTTCGCAGACCACACGTTCTGGTCATTCCATACAGGTCCCCGCTCGGTTCCCTACCTCGGGTTCTGGGGGGGGGGGGGGGTCCTGTATCGGCACCTGCTAGTGCCGGTAGGTAGTCGAACCCTGCGGTCGGTTACCTTGGTCATGTGACTGTGGGAGGGGTTTTGTTTTTGCGCATTTTCTGGGCTAGCCCCATTCATTACTTCAATCACCATTGTGGTAAGAGTTTTTGTATTAGCTGTCCTTTGATCCTTGTTGATTTCACTGTTTTGACGATAAAGATTGGTTGTGAAAACAACTGACGTCTCGACTCACTAAGAGGTGATGTTTGAAGTTGAGACCCTTCTTCAGACAGTCTGAACTGCTGTCTGACCTGCTGAGTTAAGGGCCTGTCCCACCAGCATGCGACTGCATGCGGCGAGCGTGACCAAACGTGGTGGCTTGAGCTGTACAGCCTCGCGGGGCCGGTCCCACTTACAACCGTGGAGGCGTATGGAGTTGTGCGGGTCTGGTCCCGACATCATACTCATCAATCAGCTGGACAGGAGGCGGGCGGACTGAATTTGGACGTCGCACGGCGTCGGGCGGTGATGTCATCACGCAACGGCACGCCGGGCGGTGAAGTCAATGCGCAATGCCAAGCGCTAGGCATACGCCATCAAAACACTGCGTACGGCATCATGACGCTGCATACAACGTCGAGACGTTGCGTACAGCCTCAATGCAGGCCGTTGCCGCATGGGATTTTGAACAGTGTCAGTTTTTTCGGAGCCCCGCCGATGTCGGAACCCGCCCTGTGCAATCCATACGGCTCCGGCGATCGAAGTGGGACCAGCCACGTGAGGCTGTACGGCTCAAGCGACCATGTTAGGTCGCACTCGCCGCATGCAGTCGTATGCTGGTGGGACAGGCCCTTTACCCCAGCTTTTTGTGTCTATCTTCGCCTCTTTGGTTCCCTCCACAGATTCTGCCTGCCTGAACTTGCTGTTTTATTTTGGTTTATTATGGAAAGTACATTGGATGTCTCTTCACCATAACATTTCTGGGTTATGTGAATTAACTTGCAGCTGATGGTAAGGAACAACTCAGGTATCCTAACATGAGCAGAGAAGATTTGAATGATCAAGGACATATCTTGCTGTGTTCTTATTTAACATTGGAACAAACTGCTGTCAATTCATCAGTTCACTTTAAACTGTTTTAATATGATTATGTGGGTATATGACCTTCTAGAAATGTGCAGCACCTTAAGTAAGTAAGTAAGTTTATTGGCCAAGTATTCACATACAAGGAATTTGCCTTGGTGCGCCGCCCACAAGTAACAACATGAAATACAGTGATAGTTACGAATGACTCAGAAAACAGGAAACATTAATAATAATAAAACATTAATGATAAAACACCATTGATCAAGCATGTGAACCAACAAAATACCAAATCAAAGGGAGGCTACAGATTTTTGGCTGTTGAGTAGAACAACTACTCGTGGATAAAAGCTGTTTTTATGTCTGGCTGTGGCAAATTTGACAGTCCGGAGTTGCCTTCCAGAGGGAAGTGATTCAAAGAGTTTGTGGCCAGGGTGAGAGGGGTTAGAGATGATCGTGCCCGCTCGCTTCCTGGCCCTTGCAGTGTACAGTTCGTCAATGGAGGGAAGGTTGCAGCCAATAATCTTCTCTGCTGATTGGACGATTCGCTGCAGCTTCCAGGTGTTGTGCTTGGTGGCTGAGCCAAATCAGACTATGATGGAGAAGGTGAGAACAGACTCCACAATGGCCTGTAGAATTGGACCATCATTGCCTGTGACATATTGTGCTTCCTCAGCTGCCGCAGGAAGTACATCCTCTGTTGTGCCTTTTTGACTGTGGAGTCGATGGTAGCCCCCCACTTCAGGTCCTTGGAGATGATGGTTCTCAGGAACTTAAAAGACACAAAAGACTTAGCAGGAAACATTAACATATGCAGCTGTACATTTCTCCAGTGTTCTTGAGTACTTGTGTTCTTACCAATAAATTAACAACACAATTATAAGACCGTGTTGTGAAGTCCCATTGAGTTGGAACCTCTTCTCCACGCAACTATTTGAGATGGAGTCAAACTGCTCACACCTCTTGTGTTGTATTTGGACCAGAAAACTTTTTATCACCTTGGCCATCACGGGTTCTGACCTCCCCCACCATTGACGGGATTTATAGGAGTCGCTGCCTCAAAAAGGAATCCAGCATCACCAAAGATCCACACAACCCTGGACATACACTTATTTCACATGCCATCGGGAAGAAGGCGATTTCTGCGATATACCAAGTTCCGCTCCCGAGTTACCAAGTCGCTCTCCCGAGTTACTCTTGAGCCAGCCGTGAATGAAGGTCTGTTTTAAGTATCAAATAGAGGAGCTGGACAGCATCTCATACAGTAAGTATATTCTGATTGGGTATTGAAAGTTATTCAATTTCAGAACTTAAAAAAACTAGGTAGGATCTCGGCCCCGTACTCGCTGCCGTTGTGCAGCAAGGAGGCGGTTGCGGCGAAGCAACAGCGTTAAAGAAGACGGCTCCATCCTGCGGCTTTGAGTTATAGATAGAATTCAGCGTGGCTGCAGCTATTGATATGACCTACAAAGGGAAAATGCGCAGAGTGCCAGAGCTGTTATACTTATGATTTGTTTGAAACACGCATCATGTAGTTAGAAGACCAGCGGGCGGAGGTTTGCTATATTTTACTGTCAGGTCTACACACTGCGGGGAGATGGGAGATGAAATCTTTGAATGTGGACGGATGTCTCTGCGCCTGCTTGTTCTAAGCGTAATATATTTTTAGTTGCCTTTCAAGCCAGGTTTGGTTTTACTCCTTGTTTTAGTTTATTCGCACACACTTTTCGTGTGTGAGGGTGTGAGAAGTCCATGCCGGGTGCTGGCCGGCTGCAGCCGCTGTTCTTTCACATCGGTTGCACATCAGATTGTTGGGAGAGGGAGCTCAGGGTTCGCCTCCTGAGCTGGTTTGGTGCCCAGGCGTGAGTTGAGCTGGAGGGGATGCGCAGGCGTCATTAATCTGTCTGGGGTGACAAGGCTCTTGGGTTAGGCTGGGATCATTCTCTGCTCTCATCTCTCTCTTTCTGTGTGTGCATTAGCAGGGGGAAGAGCGGTCTACCTCGCTGGGGCATAAGACCTCTGCCGCCTGCCCCTTGCAGCCATCAACTTGTTTGTTCCTTTGGTGAGCCTCATCTGCCCTGCTCCCATCCCAGCGCTGCCCCAGCTCTCTGCCCATTCTCTTGGAAATGTCGCTTCCATTGCTGTAACGAGGAGGGGTCCGGCTGGCTGGCTTGGTGGGTGGGTGGGTGGGTGGGCCGGGAGGGGAAGTGGGTACAAACCACCAAATCCATTCTCAAAAGTTGGTCAGAGCTGTGTAGAACTCACGTTTCTCTCTGCTTCATACGCGAGGGAATTCCCTCAGTATGGTCACTTTTCATGCGTCTACCAAAGTGTCTGCCCACACAGTCAGTACACCTCTCCTACACTTGTCTTCCATACTAAGTCACCCCAACCTCCCCCCCTCCCCCCCACCCCACCTTCTCCTCCTAACTACAGTCCCATCCCGACCCCCTGGGAAACTGAAGGGAGTGACAATCAACTGCCACGCATACAAATAATGTCTTAAACAAGAAAGGGTAGATGCTGGTTGACAAAAAGAGACCACACAGTGCTGGAGTAACACAAAGACGAAGCAGAATTTTGGAAACGTCATCCCGTCACCCATTCCTTCTCTCCAGCGATGCTGCCTGTCCCGCTGAGTTAAAGAGTGCCCACGGTAGACTCACGAATCACTACGGTAAACTCACGGGCTACTACGTTCTTACAACGAGTTTAAAAGTTTAAAATTTTAACTTCAAAAGTAAATTTGACTCGTGGAAATCTTTCATCATGTTGAAAGATTTTCACGAGTTAACAAGTTTCCCGAGTACCTGCCGTTAGCGTTACAGGTCGCTAAGTTACGTCCACAAGTTCCGACATTTCCGCTACGTTAATTCTACGTGATTACCACGAGTTTGATTTGTTTTAAACTCGGATCATTCGTGTGTGGATTCACACCGTGAGACGCTTTCTCCCTCCTCATCCCTGTTTACATACATCCCTGGGTCCATAATCACATCTGAAGTTGTTCAAAAGATCTACTTCACCAATTCTCCCTCTTTAGCATTAGCATGGAACTTCAAGTATCCCTTGAGATACCCACAGTATCTTCCACAGACTCCCACAGCAGTATCACAAGATGCCTTAAAGAGCGACAGCGAATTTTCAGCTCATGAACAGATCATTGTGGCTAAACAATGCATGCCAGTGTATTTTCTACACCCTTCCTCCCACAACATCCCCCCATACACCTTCATATAGCCCTCTCGGTGTAAATCTCATTTCCTTTCTCCTTCAATATTACTATTTCCCGTTGAACTATGTGGCTCACACACAGATGAACCGTGTCCTGGAGTGGTGTATATTTCCAGAAATCCAGACAGGCACTTTCTGCCATGAATTGAGAAGATCAGCTGGTTTCTATCAGACTCGCAGATAATGATGCAATTCTCCATGCACCACTAATGTGGAGTATTGCCAGAACAAACTGGGGAACATTATTATGAACTGTGTCTGTCACTGAGTAGCATCAACCGAGCTAAGTTTTAATAATGCAGCTTGCTCTACGCTTGTGTTGTTTAAAGGTGACTTGCCTGAGCAGTTCCCACCCTGGTGCTGCGAACTTGAGATTGGACCTCCTTCAGTTCACTTATTTTATGCTCTCAAAGGACAAAACACAATAGGTGCAGGAATAGGCCATTTGGCCCTTTCGAGCCAGCACCACAATCCAATTCATGGCTGATCATCCCCAATCAGTACCCCGTTCCTGCCTTCTCCCCATATCCGCTGACTCCGCTATCTTTAAGAGCCCTCTCTAGCTCTCTCTTGAAAGTATCCAGAGAACCAGCCTCCACCGCCGTCTGGGGCAGAGAATTCCACAGACTCACAACTCTCTGTGAGAAAAAGTGTTTTCACATCTCTGTTCTAAATGGCTTACCCCTTATTCTTAAACTGTGGCCCCTGGTTCTGGACTCCCCCAACATCGGGAACATGTTTCCTGCCTCTAGCATGTCCAAACCCTTAACAATCTTATATCTTTGAGCTCGAAACCCCCACCTCTGGCCCCCACCCTCACTGCCCCATGACCTACACCAACGCCTCCCACAAGCCCACAACACTCCACTGGCACCCTGGCAAACCATGCAAGTCACCGGTCATGTAAACCCCATCACCTCACCTCTGGCTCTGAAAATTCTCTGTTTACCCTCGTTAAGATATCTTGTGAAAATGCAGTAGAGGACTGATAGAAATACTATGGGTATCTCAAAGGATACTTGAAGCCTTCTGCTAATGCTCCCACCACCAACATCCCTAGTCACCTGACTCAGTCCTGGTTGTGTGACCCTTATCCTACTTAGGTCAACTCAACAGCTGCCAGATTTCAACCTCAGCTCAGCCTCTCCAACCATGATCCTCTTCTCCATCTCCCCCCTCCCCCGTCTACCACCAAGACGCTGCCCTCCTCAAACCCAGCAGGTCTGACAGTATCTCTGTAGAACTTAAGTCTGAAGAAGGGACCTGACCTGAAATGTCACCTAGCCGTGTTCTCTAATGCTGCTACCTGACCCGCTGAGTTCCTCTAGCAGATTGTGTAAAAAGGAACTGCAGATGCTGGTGTATACTGAAGATAGACGCCAAGTGCTGGAGTAACTCATCGGGTCAGTCAGCATCACTGGAGAAAAAGGGAGGGTGATGTTTCGGGTCAAGACCCTTGTTTAGACTCAAGAAGTCTGAGAAGAGTCAAAGAAGGGTCCAGATCTGAAATGTCACCCATCCTTTCTCTCCAGATGCTGCCTGACCCACTAAGTTACTCCAGCACTTTGTGTCTATCTTCTAGGAGATTGCTTGTTGCTCTGCTACTTTGCCCCTAGTTTGACTGGTTCAGCAACAATCTCTTCCCTATCTTTTATGTCTTTGTATCTCCATATTTAGATCAAATGTTCATATATTGTTTAAATACATTCTCCAATATCTGAAGGAATTGCAAGGACTATATTCCACTCGAAGCTTCTTCGTACAATGCTACACAATGTTCCTCGCTGCATTTATAAAGTTAGTAACAATAAAACAACACCCATCCCTCAGGTTTTGCAAAATGACCTAAATTTCCAAGACTATATTTTGCCAGCGCTGCCACATTCAATCACTAGGTGGCCTTAGGAAACCATGTTACACAAGCAAAATTTCAACACGCACTGAACAAACCCCAGAATTAATGTAATACCATCTCTCCGAAGTTCCTCAGCACTTTAGGCGGGATGAATCATTCTTTGCAGCTATGTGCGTGTTACTATGACAGCATTTCCAAGGTTCAGTTAGTCCCCCTATTCATAGTTCTCCACAACGGCATATTTACTGTTCATCTTCAAATTTATGTACAATCATTTACATATTACAGTATCTAGTAACACATAATATCTCACTGTACATGTCTATATCAAACCAGTTAAAACTTGGAGTCAAATGGAATTTGATTGCCTTGTTGGGAAATATTTTGACATGTTTAATTACATGGAATACAATAGTCTATCCACTTTATATATTCTATACAACTTCCTAGCATCCTTTCTATCAATATAACCCTCTACTTTTCACATATAGTACCATTATATTCAGTTCCACCATCACTCCCTGGATGAAAAGCCCATATTCTTGTTACTGTTTCAATTTTAGAGTTTAGAGTGTGGAGATATAGCGTGGAAACTATCCCTTCGACCGACCAAATCCACTTCAACCACCGATCCCCACACACTAGCACTATCCTACACACTAGGGACGATTTACAATTTTTACTGAAGCCAAATTAACCATTATTGCAAACCAATAATGAGCCACACTTTTAGATTGAAAAGAATATTATACTCCCTTTCTTATAATGATTGTAGCTTTGTACAGCTCATTGGTGCAGCAGGTTTAGTTTAGCGATGCAGCGCAGAAACAGGCCCTTCGGCCCACTGAGTCCACACCAACCAATGATTCCCACACACTAACACTATCCTACACACACTACGGACAATTTACATTTATACCAAGCCAATTAGCCTACAAACCTACACATCTTTGAAGTGTGGGAGGAAACCGGAGATCTCAAAAACTCACGCTGCCACAGGGAGAACGTAAAACTCCGTACAGCCAAGCACCCGTAGTCAGGATCGAACCTGGGTCTCTGGCACTGTCAGCTCTGTAATTAAGCCCTGTGCCACCGTGCCGCCCCAGTATTCTGTCATCTCACAATTCACATGATCAGGGCTGATTCCTGACTTCTAATTCTCCTTGTGACAATGTGGATTTCCCCTGGTGCCCTGGGTTCTACTAGATTCCAAGAACATTGGTAAGTTCGTTGGTAAGAGAATCAGAGAAAATTAATAAATGTATAGAGAGAATAATTTTAAGGAAATAAGTGGGATTGCATTGAGTATTGTTGAATGGGCCAAATAGCCTCCTTCAATGATATATGAGAAATATCACAACCTGTCCAGTGCATTTATATCTTTTTTATGATTGGATACATATCCATAATACATAATCCATATGTAGTCAAATCTGTGTCTGACATTTATTTACCATAACTTCTCCATGTTTCAGTGCTATTCTTCTCGAGATAAATCCTAGTGCTTGGTTTGATTTTTTGTGTCCTTATCAACCTTTGAATAATTTATATATAGTTTTAAATCCAGATGCTGTTAATCTGAAATTAAAACAGAAAATACTGGACATAATCAGCAAGTCAGTGATCATTAATGATGAAAGATAGAGTTAATGTTAACTGAATTAACAACTTGAATCAGCGCTATAGGTGATGACTATTTGCACACCTTGTGTGTTCAAGCAAAAAATGTCACTGTACCTTGTCACATGTGACAATAAAGTATTCCATTCCAAACTTTTCTCTGCTTCTCTCGCCACAGACGCTGTCCGATCTGCTGAGTACTTACAGCATTTTCTATATTGATTACATTGCCATTCTCCCAGACCATTTTGCATTTTTGCACAATTTAAAATCCTATTTTCAAGTACTCAATAAAATATATGATCTTACCTCTCTGTAATGAGAAACCTTTGACAATTAGGGATTGTCCCCTTGTCCCTTTGTGTCCTAACTTGGCATCATGTTCCGCACCAACAATGTGGGCCGAAGGGCCCATTCCTGTGCTGTGCTGTCTACGTTCTATGTTCTATTATATGCAATCTGAAAACAATATAAATATCTGCTTCTCAGAATTGAATATGTCGCATATTTTAGGGTTATCTAAATGTTAGAAACAGCAATTTTGGTTGTTCTAAGCTGTTAACAAACTTGTGAGCAACCATGGTCTCAGCACTCATTTCCTGCCTAATCATACCACTTTCTGTTATCCACCTTCTCCAAAATGCAAACTCTGCCTCTATTGCTGTTCACTGAGACCTGGTATGCAGCTGCCCAGCTATTCAACTACTTCAAACCTGCTGCTGTATATTCTGCTAAATCTGAAGCCAGAAGTCACGCACCACACAGGTCAGGAACAGCTACTCTCCTACAATTATCAATTCTTGCAATGGTCTGCATATAGAAGTTGGGAGGTCATGTTGCAGCTGCACAAGACATTGATGAGGCCACATTTAGTGTATTGTGTTCAGTTATGGGCACCATGTTTTAGGAAAGATGTTGTCAAGCTGGGAAGGGTTCAGAGAAGATTTACGAGTATGCTGGGACTATTCCCTGGCATGCAGGAGGATGAGGGGTGATCTTATAGAGGTGTATAAAATAGCGAGAGCAATAGGTTGGGTAAATACACAGTCTCTTACCCTGAGCAGGTAAATCGACGAAAAGAGGACATTGGTTTAATGTGAAGGGGAAAACATCTAATAGGAATCATAGTGGTGGTGGTATGGAACAAGTTACCAGAGGAGGTAGTTGAACAGGGATTATCCCAACATTTAAGATGCAGTGAGACAGGTACATGGATAGGGCAGGTTTGGAGCGATATGAGCCAAACGTGGGCAGTTGGCACTAGTGTAGCTGGGACATGTTGGTCGGTGCGGGCAAGTTGGGCCGCTGTAGCACTCTATGACTCTAACCCTGATCCACCCCAGCCGCAGAACACTATGGACCAGCTTTTGAACTACCATGGATTAGTTTTCTAAAAATGTTTTTGAACTAATGTCTTGTTTGCACATATTTCCTATTTCACTGTCTTGTATAATTTATACAATTGTTGTCTGAGTCAATGTGCCTGTGATACTGTTGTAAGCAAGATTTGCCAACCATGGAGCGGCAGCTACAGATAGAGGATCTGTGGCTCCAATTCCTCAGGCTGGTGTAAACTTGGAACATGAACATTCCCCAGGCTGCAGGAACTACACCCAAGTTGCTAATACATACACTTCCTTATATCTCATCTAATGACACAGGACTAGCTCATATTCCAAGATCTCTAAGAATCATTCATTCTTCTCTGATTATATCTCTGGGATAATCAAGCATCAGAGCTTCCCAAAATTACCTGACACTGTGACCACTCTCCTCAAACATTGATCGATCTACTGAATATTTGCATTGGTTTTCTTTTTTTTTCTCAGATTTTCAGAACTGCAGCCTTTTGTTTGTATTTACTGTAGAGTCTCACGACCGCTGAATTTAGAAGGCAGCTTTGATATATCATCAGAATTACACCTGTAACTTTAATATTATCTAGATGCAGGTCAACCCATGTCAGACCAGCTTTATTGTTCATGAACATTGGACAATCCTGTGATTGTTTACTGTGTCAGAGTGAGTAGCTGTGTTGTCCGTGGAGACTGAACTTACTCCATCAGGGTTTGTCGATCATGTTCCACTATTGCATTAAAATTAACTCCACTAACTTGAGTGAGTAATTGCTCTTGCCGAGCTGTGTGGCAATGTTTGATTATGTTTCTCGGTTGGAGACTGGTGGGAGGCAGAGTTTAATTCTCGTTGGGAAGCAGATACTAGAAGCTGGTGGAACCCTACTTAGTTCAGTTTCATTTAGTTTAGAAATACATTTAGACATAGTTTAGAGAAACAGGGCCTTTGGCCCACCTAGTCCGTGCCAACTGGCGACCCCAACACACTAACACTATCCAACACACAGGGACAGTTTAGAATTTTTTTACCAAAGACAATTAACATAGAAGCCTGTACGTTTTTGGAGAGTGGGAGCATAGGCTTAAGAGCTTTGCAGATATATCTTAAATAAATCTTAAATCAATATGTATATTTTAAAAAGGAGATGTTTTTCTATCTGCAGCTCAAACCAAACTACTTGGACACTTACTTTAATTTAGTTTAGTTTAAAGATACAGTACAGAAATAGGCCCTTTGGTCCACCAAGTCTGTGCTGACCAGCGATCCCCATACATTAATACTATCCGACATACACTCGGGACAATTTACAATTATACCAAGCCAATTAACCTACAAACCTGTAGGACTTTTGAGTGTGAGAGGAAACCATGGCTCCTGGAGAAAACCAACGCAGTCACAGGGAGAACGTGCAAACTCCGTATAGAGAAGTATCCATAGTTAGGATTGAACCCGGGTCCCTGGCGCTGGAAGGCAGCACCTCTAACACTACACCACTATGCTGCCCATTGCGATGCAGATGTTGGAAACATTTGAGTATGAACATTTAAATTCCAGTTTCCCTGGTAACATAGAAAATAGTTATTCTGAAATATTAGAGTACACTCTCAATGGTGAATCTTTAATATTATTGTTTTACAGCACTATGACTGTTTATCCAGAAATATAATCTGATGTTAATTTATTGCATGAAGGAACTGATGAAATGCTGCATTAACCAAGTCAGGCAGAATCTCCAAAGGAGAATATTAGTTAGTTAGATTCCTTCCTCAGTATCTAATAACAAATTTCCTCCTGATATAATTTACAACCTGCGGCTTTAATAGACAATAGGTGCAGGAGTAGGCCATTTGGCCCTTCGAGCCAGCACCGCCATTCAATGTGATCATGGCTGATCATCCCCACTCAGTACCCCATTCCTGCCTTCTCCCCATATCTCCTGACTCTACTATCTTTAAGAGCCCTATCTAGCTCTTAATGAAGATATAATGTTATATGTTATATAAGATTTCAGCAAAAATAAAAAACATTTCATTTATATAACATAACATAAACGTTATATGTGCAGTGGTCTAACTAATAGAGTCTCTACCTCACAACGCCAGAGTCCCGGGTTTGATCCTGACCTCGGGTGCTGTCTGTGTGGAGTATGCACATACTTCCTGGGAACTCGTTAGGTGATCCGGTCACCTCCCACCTCTCAAAGACGTGCAGGTTTATAGTTTGATTGACCTCCTTAAATTGCCTCCAGTGTGAAGGGAGTGGATGTAAAAGTGGGATAATATAGAACTAGTGTGAATGGATAATTGATGGTCAGCATGGATCCAGTGGGCCGAAGTATATGTTTCCTTGCTGTATTTCCAAAGTAAACTAAGCTCTCAAAGCATTTTACAACCAATGAAGCTATTTAAATGTATTCATTATTTTAATAATGTGGCCAAAATGCTCATAGCAAGTTACCACTACTAGCAAGGTGATAATCATAAAATCATAAGTGATTCGGCCCATCAAGTCTACTCATCCATTCAATCATGGCTGATCTATCTCTCCCTCCTCACCCCATTCTCTTGCCTTCTCCCCATAACCTCTGACACCTCTACTAATCAAGAATCTAACTCTCTCTGCCTTAAATATATCCACTGGCTTGGCCTCCACAGCCTTCTGTGGCAAAGAATTCCACCACCTTCTGAATAAAGAAATTCCTCCTCATCTCCTTCCTAAAAGAACGTCCTTTAATTCTGAGGCTAAGACCTCTCGTCCAAGACTCTTTCACTAGTGGAAACATCCACTTCACACCCACTTCATCCAAGCCTTTCATTATTCTGTACATTTCAATGAGGTCCCCCCTCATTTTTCTAAACTCCAGCGAGTACATGCCCAGGGTCGCCAAACGCTCTAACTGATTATCCAGAAATATAATATGATGTTAATCTATTGCCTGTCATGCTCTGCCGCATAATGACCCAATGGTACGAATGCAGTGAAGATTGGGTTTGGGCTGTGTCCACTGTACTGAGGATAACTCCCTACTTTTCCTTAAAATGGTACCATGGCATTTCTTACCTGTGACAAGAGTCATAGTCATGGTTTAATGACCAAACTTATAGAGAGAAGCTCCAAGAGGAGATGCAGGGCTCCAATGCTCGACTAAAATGTTAACTCAGTGTTTTGTGTTTATTCTTTGGATGGGACTTGAACCACCAACCTTCCATCTCAGGGACATCATTAAAAGCTGAGACATATAGAATAATGCCGTGTGCCATCGAAACATAGAAAATTGGTGCAGGTGTAGGTCATTCGGCCCTTTGAGCCAGCAATACCATTCAATATTATCATGGCAGATCACCCAAAATCTGTACCCCTTTCCTGCTTTCTCCCCATATCCCTTGATTCTGTTAGCCCTAAGAGCCATATCTAATTCTCTCTTGAATAAATCCAGTGAATTGGCCTCCACTGCCTTCTGTGGCAGAGAATTCCACAAATTCACAACTGGGTGAAAATGTTTTTCCTCATCTCAGTCCTAAATAGCCTATCACTTAGTATCCACCCCTTGTCTTATGTTTTTGATGCACCATCTAGCCCTCAGCCCCACTGTGAGTGGCTGTGCCACACACACTCTATGGATGTTAATCGATAAGGTGCTAAATGGAAACTGAAAAGGAAAAAGTTGAAGATGAGTATTTGCTTGGAGCTGGGCTACAGATTCAAGTTCACAAGTGGAACAACTAGCCTGGGCCAATCCTCACTATTTGCCTCTCACTAGAAACTACTGTATATTCTCTTGATAACCCCAGTTAAGTTCTCAGTCTAAACCAAATTGTTTGCAATCTTGATATCCTGCGTTACTCTGATTAAAGCAAGTAACTGACATTTTATCGCACTGTTAAGATCCATGGAGTTTATTTGTTCATTTTTGTCCTTCTTGGCTTTATGTCTTCTAATCTTTTTTTGTGTAAATTTCCATCTATTCCATGCAAATGAACTTCTTTTGCCTTCATTTATTTGGCTTCCCATTGCTTATATATTACATTCAATAAATTCACACTCATAAAATCATGAGAGGAATAGATCAGGTAGATGCACAGAGTCCCTTGCCCAGAGTAGGTGAGTCGAGAAAAGAAGTCTAGGGTTTAAGGTGAAGGGGAAAACATTTAACAGGAATTTGAGGGGTAACTCTTTCACACAAAGGGTGGTGGGTGTATGGAACAAGCTGCCAGAGGAGGTGTTGAGGCAGGAACTATCCCAACATTTTAGAAACAGCTAGACAGGTACATGGATAGGACAGGTTTGGATGGGATATGGGGCAAATGCAGGCAGGTGGGACCAATGTAGTTGGGACATGTTAGCCGTTGTGGGCAATTTGGGCTGAAGGGCGCGTTTCCATGCTGTATCACTCGATGACTCGATGAATATATCTATATGCTTTGCCCCATTGATTTCTTCTCCAGGTCTACAAGGTGTCATGGATGTACTTTAACCAATTGATGATCCGCCATACATACCGAGATTGATAACAATAATTAGCCTGTACGCCAGGTTACTCCATAAAGGGCACAGCTACTAGGAAGGAACATGGTGAATATTAGAACTGGTTGAACGTCATAATGTACCAATTGTGTTCAGAAAGGAAGAATACTGAGAGAATAGTTACAGAGGGCCAACTGACAGTCCTTGATATTAACCTTCAATGCAAAGAATAATCAGTATTCACTTTTGAAAGAGAGAACTACTGTCTATTTATTTGTCTTAAGCTCATGAACTTGTTCTTCCTGCATTAAACCACAATGCAGATGCAGTAGTAGATAATTGCTCCCCTTGAACCTGCTTCACCATTCAGTCTTCATTCTGGCTAATCCATTATCATAG
Source organism: Raja brachyura (assembly GCA_963514005.1). Next base: position 12,230,381 of record OY740796.1, read on the forward strand.
CACCAAATTCCTGCCCTCTCCCAATGCTGCTTGATAACTTTTTATATCTTGTAGTCTTTCAACTTCCTTTTGGAATACATTTGGTGAATTTATGTCCACATCTCTCCATAGAAGGGTGTTCCATAGGTTCACCACAAGCTCAGTCAAAAATCTGCTTCTCATCTCAATCGTCATTGTCATATCCCATTTACTAATTTCACTCAGACCATGAAAGTATGTCAAAGTACAACTATTTAAGTAACATGAGTTATATCAAGGCATTTTAAACAATTTATATAATAGGCTTAGTCTATGGGCACCACCATTTTGAATCAATGGTTCAATGGTCCTTTATTGTCAGATGCACCTAAGTACAGTGACATTATTTTCTTTGCGTTCAGTTCAGTGATAATCCTACTGTACATTAGGCACAATCACACTAAGTATAAGAGTGTAAGATAGTACCACATAAGTCAGTACACAAGAGTCACCGTATTTTAGGCGCCATCCTGCACCCTTCATGTCCAACATTTATTATGGCCAAGTTTTAAACAAACCATAAAGGCCGGTTGTCCTGGTGGTGGTCCTGCGTTGGAGCTGCAGCCGACCCAGAACATGTCTGAGCATTTTACAAGGAAGCGGAAGGTGAGCCCCCAGCCCTCTCACTGGCATCGTTCTTTTCCTCCGCCTGCCACTGCCACCATCTTGAAGTGTTGCAAGGAAATGCAAAGAATCACCACATTGGTTATCCTCCCCTCCTCGTCCTCCCACTTTGCAGCGGACACTGTTTTGCTGATATGCTGTGGGAGTTTCATGGTGTTGATTAGTGCCAGCTGTAAAACATGCCTGGGCAGGCTTGTTGATCATTGCCTTGGACTGTACTTGTTCTATTTGTCTCTAAACAATTTAACCTCCATACCTTTTCCCGAATCCCACAGTGAAGGAGCAACAAAACAGTTAACAAAAGCAAAGTGCAAAGTAAAAGCAGAGAATGTGAGAAATGGGGTCTGTGGCCCACATAGAATTCATGGGTGATAACTTGGGATCAAGTGGGACCCATTCCTTCTCTCCAGAGATGTTACCTGTCCTGCTGTACAACAATAAAGTAGCATTGAATCATTTTATTTGGCTCTTCATTCCCTTTTTACCACAGTTCTCTCCTTTGTCTTGACATTGACTCTTTTTACATCTCCTGTACCTTTAGCTGGAAGGTTCAAGGATGGCTTAAGGGGGTGCCACTACCTCACAGCACCAGAGGCCTGGGTTAAATCCTGACCTTGGTTACTGTTTGTGTAGAATTTGCTTATTCTCCCTGTTACTGCATAGATGCGGGACAGGCAGCATCTCTGGATAGAAGAAATGGGGAATGTTTCGGGTTGAGACCCTTCAACCCATATAGTCACCCATTCCTTCTATCCAGAGATGCTGCCTGTCCCGCTGAGTTACTCCAGCATTTTGTGTCTATCTTCGGTGGAAACCAGCATCTGTAGTTCCTTCCTACACACTGCACAGATGCCCTGGTTTCCTCCCACATCCCAAAGACATGTGGTTAATAAGTTAATTGTTTATCGAAATACCTCCAACATGTAGCTGAATGGTTGAATCTGGAGGGTGGGCAGAATAGTTGATGTAATGTAGGGAGACTAGGATTAATGCAGGATTAGTGTAAATGGATAGCTGATGATCAGTGCAAACTTGGTGCACTTATTTCTCCATGATATATTTGAATCTTTTTCTTTGTCTTCTTGGTAGTCTCATCCCATGATTAAAGGATTCTCTTTCAGTCTGAGCAAGGGTCGCGACCCGAAACGTCACCCATCCTTTTTCTCCAGAGATGCTGCCTGACCCGCTGAGTTACCCCAGCACTTTGTGTCTGTCCATGATGAAAGGAGCTGGAGTGTCTAGGAAGCGATTCCTTTGCCCCCACTTGTCTAAGACGATCCTGGGCGTCCCATTTGCCCGTATTTGGCCACTATTCCTCTGAACTCTCCCTATCCATATATGAATCTTTAACTCAGGGGTAAAAATGCTACTAGCTGAGCCATGGAAGAACAGAACTATACTTGAGGTTCTAGCAATGCCGCAGTCAAGACATGTGAGAGAGCAGTGGTGTAACGAGAGTGCCCAGTCTTCCTGAAAGAACACCTTGGATTGGTATCTCCATCATAATACACAGCAGATTTCAGAAGCTCTGAGGATGAACCATGCATCCTATTACCCCAGAACAAGATGCCACAGTGCTCCAACACACAAGTTTTGAAAAGAATGATCCATTTCTACCAACTTGGGTGATTCCATGAGCAAAACACAAAGTGCTGGAGAAACTCAGCGGGTCAGGCAACATCAGTGGAGGATCCATATTATTCTCATCATAACTACAGATAATACAAACATTGAATGCCAGTAAAACTATTTTGCAATGTCAATGGATGCAAAATGCTATCAGGTTGTGAAATGTATACAGCACATGTTTTCCCATACAATCACACTATGTCATGTTGGCCATGTTATATGGGGCATTAGAGAAACAAAGAACTACAGATGTTGGTTAATCCACAAAAGGACACAAAGTTCTGGAATAACTCAGCAGGCCAGGCATAATTTCTGAAGAACTTGGATAGGTAAAGTTTCGGATCAAGACCTTGCTGAAGAAGGGTCTCTGCCCGAAACACCATCTATTCATGTTCTCCAGAGATGCTGCCTGACCTGTTGAGTTAGTCCAGTACTTTGTATCCTTTTATATAGAACATTGTTAATCAACTCTTTTTATGTTGACTAACAACGTTTCATATTTTGCTCATTTATTTGATCCCGTGAAATGTGTTCGACAATTGATCTCAGATAATATGAATTCACCAGATCTTGCCATCATACCAACACTCTATTCATCTCCATGCAAATACATTTCATCAACCGCTTGTGCCAATTCATACCTTATGTTTAAAAGGATGTTGTTTCACTTTTTAATCTATAGGGGCGACAGAGTGGTACAACTGGTAGAGTTGCCACCTCACAGTACCAGAGACCTGGGTTAACTATGGACCTCTGCATGGAGTTATAGTTATGGGGAGAAGGCAGGGGAATGGGGTTAGGAGGGACAGATAGATCAGCCATGATTGAATGGTGGAGTAAACTTGATGGGCCGAATGGCCTGATTCTACTCCTATCACTTATGACCTTGTGAGTTTGCACGTTCTCACTGTGACCATGTGTCCTCCAAGTGCACCAGTCTCCCCTACATTGTGGATTGTTGTGTTAATTAGTAACTGCAAGTTGCCCCTAGTGAGTTCGTAGATGGTAGCGTCTGAGGGGAGTTGATGAGAATGTAAGAAGAATAAAACATGGGATTAATGTGGGATTAGTGTAAAAGGTGCTTGTTTGTTTCTATATGCCTCTTTGACTATTTCTGAAACACTGATCAACCTGAGGATTGTAGAAATCATTTGACTGCTTCTGACCCAAATTGCTTGCCCAAGACATGTGTGAATCAGGGGGTTGAAGATAATGTGCAATTTGTGGTTCCTGGTCTAGAACACATACTGGTGATTTGAAATAATCTCCATAACTAACGGTGAGAGTCTTTACTTATTACAGGAATGAACTGTAGAAGCTTGGCCCAGAGACTGATGTTAGAAGGATTTAGTTGTCAGATAAAGAACGGCAAACGCTATGTGACATTTGATCCTCAAAACATCATAGGACTTGTCGATATGCAAAGTGAAACACAACCTGCTCTCCTGTGGTAAGAGCAGTGATTTTATTGCTGGCAACCGTAGGCAATTTCAGAGATTGATGACAAGACAAGTATATTTTTCTTTTATGTTGAAAATGTAAACTCAAACATCTGTTTCTAAGGTTTTTTTTGCAGTATAAAATGTATCAAAACATACATTAAAGATCCCCACCCTGTACGATCATGTCTGCTACAGGATAATTTAGCTGTTTACCAACTCTCAAAAAAATGAATATGACCTTGTTGGTCATTGTGCTGAAATGATACCAAGACACAGATGGATAAAATTTTCACTTAAAGCAACATGGCAATAAGAAGACTTTTAAGGCATTTCTCCACACCAAGGATGAAGAATTTGCAGAAGTCTAATACTGGATGATATCAGTTATCTGATCAAATAAATAACGTCTGTCATGTAGCATGTAAGACAATTAGGGAATCCATGTTATTTCACTTGAGACTTTTCTGTAACTCATTCCACATGAAGGGCGATTTGGACAATTCTTAGATTTGAAGTTATTGGAATAAATTCATATTGTTTTTTATTCCAATTTAAAATTGGCGTTAGGGAAGATGCAAATTTCTGGTGTAACCCAGCAGGTCAGGCAGCATCCCTGGCGAACATCGATAGGTGACTTTTTGGGTCATAAGGTCATAAGGAATAGGAGTGCAATTAGGCCATTTCGGCCCATCAAGTATACTCTGCCATTCAATCATGGCTGATCTACCTCTCCCTCCTAACCCCATTCCCTTGGCTTCTCCCTATAATCTTTGACACCTGTACTAGGTGAAGAAGGTCAGGACTCTTCTTCAGACTGTTTGGTACCTCCACTCTGATGCAGGCCAGAGGCTTCACCGATGCCCAACCACCACGAGACCAAGACCCGCAATGCTATTGCCACGGGAAGAAGCAGCGCCAACATCCATTGCCTTCGTGAATGCTGCCTGACCTGCTGAGTTACCCCAGCATTTAGTGTCTTTCCTCGGTAAATCAGCATCTGCAGGTCCTTGCTTCCACATTTCTGGAGAGAAGGAATGGGTGATGTTTTTGGTGGACAGCCTTCTTAAGAATGAGAGTCAGGGCAGGGAACCAAGAGATATGGAAGGGTAAGGTGTGAAAATGAGAGGTCAAAGAGGGCGAAGTTCAAGGAAAATGCAGAATAAATCAATGTTAGCTCAGGGTTGATAACGAGGCATGGGCCGAAGAAGTAAGATGGGGGTGGGATGGAGAGAGTCGGAAAGCAAGGGTTACTCATGCTGCTGGGTTGTAAGCTACCCAAGCGAAAGCCAGAGACTGGAGTTATCTTTTTCAGGCTGGACACTGAATTGATTAATTCTCAGTTTGCTAAGTGCCACAGAAGAAAAAAAAACATTGCAGATACTATTGTTTCAGAATAAAATATATTCTTGCTCCTGGGGCACCATGAACTACTTCAGAAGCTGCCTTGAAATCTTCACCATGTTAACATGCAATGGGAGTCAGGCCAGTAATTTAAACTTTACACCACACAAATTATAAGAATCAGGATCAGAAATCTCCTAAAATGGTACTTCAAATGTTGTATTTGTTTAAATCTATTAGTTTGTACATTAACTGGATTATTTGGAATAATCTTGAGGCGTCTGTGCATCAAACACCTAAAATAAACTGTATTGTGAATGGTAAATTGTTGCCAATTCTCTGATATTACCAGTAGCAATTTACCCCTCTCTCCTTCAATATATATATATATATATTCAAATGGTGCATATAAATAGGGAATTAATGGGAGAATTTCAGGATATAGAGCTACCCTTGAGAGCATCTCTGTGGGTTAACATGCATTTTTACAGAATTATACAAAAGGACAGGAATTAGAGCCAAGTAAAACACAATGCAGTGATGTAGTTCAGAATGCCGAGGAAATAAGATCAAATTAAAATTATTCATAATGAGCAAAAAAAATAATCTATCCTCCACTAAGAATTTTTCATAATACCTTGTAATATTATGTTAAATGTATTTGTTAAAACAATTCCATTTTGCTTTTCGTTTAAGAGAACTGGAAGCTTTTGAAATCCCGTGTTTACATCTGACCAGCTGTAAAATGTACCGGACCACGCAATTGTATCAGAAAGGATGGAATCCTCTCAGGTGGCTTATGAGTCCAATCCTGGCTTTGAAAGTTCTTCGACATTCAGGACGGGTAATTCCAGATGGCAGATCCAGCTTTGGTTGTTGCTGCCTCTCTTTCCGTTTTCTTCTCTTTTCTTCTAATTCTGCGCATCTCTTGGCTTCGAAGGTCGCTGTTCCTTCTTGGATGATGGTTCGCCTGAGTTTTCTGTCCTTGGCATTGGTTTCCCAATTGTTGATGTCGATTGCACATTTCTTCATGCTGGCTTTTAAGGTGTCTTTGAATCTCTTCATTTGTCCGCCTCTTTTACGTTGTCTTCTTTAAACTGGGAGTAGAAGGTTTGCTTTGGTAGACGCTCGTATTCCATCCGTACAACATGACCGACCCATCTTAGTTGGTTCTTGATGATGAAGGCCTCCATGCTAGATGTTTTCGCTTCATTCAGCATGCTGACGTTGGTTCTTCTCTCTTCCCAACTTATATTTAAGCTGCTTCACAGACATAGTTGATGGAACTTTTCAAGTGTTTTCAGATGGCGTCAGTATGTTGTCCAGGTGTCTGATGCACACAGGAGCGTTGGAATCACCACTGCTTTGTACACTAACATTTTGGTGTCTGTTCAGATGTCACGATTTTGAAAGACTCTCGTTTGAAGACGTCCAAAAACTGTTCCAGCACACTTATCTGGATCTCGTCATCAATGTCGGCATTGGAGGAGTGGTGACTTCTAAGCTACTGAAGTGACCCACATTTTCCAGGGTTTCACCAAGCTGAATTGACCGTTCTTTCCAATTTGTCTCAGTTGGTGACGATTGGTAGATAACCTGTGTCTTCTTGAAGTTGATGGTAAGTCCAAGTTTTGTGCATGCACTGTTGAAGACAGTCAGGATCTGTTGCAGATGATTTTCTGAGAGAGCTGAAACACAGTTGTCATCTGCGAATTAGAACTCGATGTCAGCCTCCCTGAAGAGCAATGCTGACATCAATTATAGATGGAGGGAGCATTTTGAAGATCTTCTAAATCTAACCACCTCATTTGTCAGGAATGTGATCAACGACATTCCAAAGCAGCCGTTTGACGACTCCCTAAGCAGATTACCATCACTTGGAGAAGTCAAGGAAGCCATCAAAACATTGAAAAACAACGGCTGCTGGACTCGATGGAATACCTGTCGCGGTCTACAAAATTGGAGGTAACCTGCTCCATTACCAACTGCATCAACTTCTCATCAAGATCTGGATAAATGAAGACACACCAAGAGACTTTAGAGACTTAGCAATTGTTACCATCTACAAAAGGAAAGGCAATACAATTATTTTCTATAGTAAACTGTGCCTTTCAATTCGAGGTGAAATGGAAGATGGCTGAGAAAACCAATCCTATACACGAGGAAGAGAAGACAGAAGAGAAAGCAGCAGTGAACAATCCAAAGGCAGCAACACATAGGGCACCATTAGACATCTTTCTCCACCAGTAATAGTGCATTAGATCCGCAACAAACATTATTGATTGATTGATAGATACTTTATTGTCACATGTACTTGGTGCGGTGAGACTCTTTATTTACATATAGTACAAGTATGCAAGAGTCGCCATGTAAAGGGAGCAGGCAAAGTTACTAACATATTCAATTTAGCCCCTCTTCCTTCTCTTCCTTCTCTGCCTTCCCTTCCTTCTCCACCCCCCAGATCCTCTTTGTTCTCTGCGTCCCCTCACTCCAGCCCCTGTGTGATCTCAGCGGCCCACCTCGCCAGGTCCTGTGTGATCTCGGCAGCGCATCCTCCACTAACACTGGGACTCATGCAGGCCCGTCCTTGGCCAACTGCTGGTACTCAGGCAGGTAACAGCTCTCTAAAGGCCCAACGCTCTCACCAACAGCCCTGCTAACTTCCAACGGCCCTCTGTCTTGCCAACATCCCTCTCTCTTACCGACGGCTCTCCTCGTTCTGCTGGTGGCCGGGCCCGATCCTGGTCCTGGTCAGCTTCGCACCGGCAGCCGGGCCTGGTCCAGCACGGCTGAACAACGCTCATCGGGTGCTCCCTTCAACAAACATTGTTAGTTAACCTGCAATCATTACCCAGCTTTGTATACCATGTATCTCAGAGATGAGGTTTCCAAATATGAACCCTAATATAAGATGACAGGATGTGTATTCATTGATTCCGACATTTCAACAACTTATTCTAACACAACAGACCTGACCTTGTTCTACATTGTTATACTGATAATAAGTCTTGGATCTCGGTATTGACTCACCCCCAGTACTTGCCCCGATAATGATCTTAACAGTGTAATGCACAAATAACCTTGACACCAGGACATTGGCTGTCAATGCTGCAAGATGATTTTGAGGCTTATTTTATTGCAAGTGGTTTGGGATTAAAGGGCCTGTCCCACTTGCATGTGATTGCGTGCGTTTGAGAAAATCACAAATTCGGGTCATGACTCATAATTAACAATAAAGAGAGAGGGTGAATTTGGCTGCCTGAAGCAGTCAGTCAAGAGTACTGTGGCCATATTCAGGCTCGAGCTTTGCCTGTGTGATTAGAATGAGAATAATGGATTGGCTTCAAACATGCTGACTGATTTTGGGCGTCGCACGGTGTTGAGTGGTGATGTCATCACGCAACGCCACGCGCTAGACGTACGCTGTCAAGACACTGCGTACGTCTAGCGTACGTCTAGCAATGCGCCTGTGTGCGTATGCGGGCCGACATGCGCTGGCGCGCAAAGATTTCGGTCACTGCAGGAATTTCGGGGCCCCACGCGATGTCGGGACCAGCCCCGCACAACTCCGTACCCCTCCGCATGTCTAAGTGGGACCAGCCCCACGCGGCCATACGGTTCAAGCTTGCGTAAGTGGGACAGTTTCTTACTTAAGTTATTAAGTTATTTTATCCAGTTATCAGCAAGGACCCACATTCCGATCGCTGTTCGCAATTAACTCAGGCCTGGCCTGTATTGATCCAGCCAGTCCTGGTGCATGCTTGTCCTCATGCTTTTACTGAACTTGGTTCTAATACAAATATAATTAGATCTGTTATAAAGTTAGTGGCTGAAGATCCTCAGTCTGTCTGGCCCACTTTAGACTTTAGAGATACAGCATGGAAATAGGCACTTCGGCCCACTGAGCCCATGCCGGCCAGCAATAGCCCCGTACACTAGCACTATCCAACGCGCTAGGGGGGATTTACATTTTTTTTCTGAATGCAATCAACCTGCAAAGCAGTACGTCTTTGGAGTATGGGAGGAAGAAAAGTGCACCGGAGAAAAGCCACGTGGTCACAGGGAGAACGAACAAACTCCGTACAGACAGCACCCGTAGGCAGGACCAAACCTGGGTCACTAGTGATGTAAGGCAGCAACACTAGCACTGCGCCACTGTGCTGCCCTAGTACACCTGTACAACAAGAGACTTTCCATGAATGTTAAAGGAAAGAAACCATTCATCCACCATCTGCAAACCTCTGCAATTCCCTGGAAATCATGGGCCACTTCTCACATCTCAGGAGCCACGACTCAGAAAAGACAGATCAAATTTGTCTTCAATAAGCCAGTAAGCCTTTAGTTCCTGAGGAAAAAGCTGCCTGAAGATCCACAGCAAACATTCCTGATCTACTGGGCAGCAATAATCCCTGTTCTCTGCTTTTGAGATCTGGTCTCTCTCTGTGCCTCAAGGCACTGAAAAGACACCAATACCATGTCTGCAAAGTGTTCCAAATCCACTGGAAGGATAAGCGAAATCATGTCAGGTCCCTCCCATACAAACAACCCCAGCACTGAGGCCTTAATTACAGTTGGCTACATTGAGGAAGCTACACCATTCACACGTTCAACACCAGATGCCTGAAATAGTCAATCTATTCCACGCTGTATGATAGAAAAAGATTTATAGGTGGATAAGGAAAAAATTTAAATAATTCCTGCTTTGAGGCTGCTGTGGAGGCGCGAACACCCGGTTGACTGAAACGCTGTCCTGCTGCTTGGCGAGCCACAGCTCGTCCGCCTGTTCAGCGAGCTGCAGGGGATCAGCGAAGCCGGACCTGGCGAGGAGTAGGCAGATGTCGACGGGCATTTGCTCTAGGAAAGCCTGCTCGAACAACAGGCAAGGCTGGTGGCCATCCATGAGTGCCAGCATCTCGCTCATCAATACCAACAGCTTACGATCACCGAGGCCGTCCAAAATCTGAGCCGCACGCTCACAGTGGCTAAGCCCAAGGGTGCGTAGCAGCAGCGCTTTGAGACCCTCATACTTCTAAAAGCCGGCGGATTCTGCAGGTAAGGCAGCAAACAGATGGCAGTCTCCTGACTGAGGGCACCCACCACGTAGAAATAGTGGGTAACATCCATGACGATATGGCGGAGCGTGAACTGTGCCTCGATGTGCACGAACCACACCTGAGGCTGAACCGCTCAGAAAACAGGCAGCTTGAGGGTAACTGCATTCTGCTGGGTGGGGTTGGCATCGATGGTATCGGTGTTGTCCATGCTGAAATCCGAAAAAATTTCAGATCGTCGGGGTCACCACTGAAGTGAGACCAGGCAGGTGGAATAAAGTAATTTTTATTTACAGAGCAAACAGAAATAAAGCCTGTGCAAACCGCATGCCTGACTCAGCTAACAAACTACAGCTCTTGTCGCTAGGAGAGGCACTGAACAACTGTCTAAAACCCCACAAGCAAACCCTTGCAGTCACGTGACCGTGTCAACCAATGACAAGGGTTCTGACTTCCCCATCCCACCACTAGATGCCACTGTAGAGTGTAAATAAATAATTCAAAGTAAAAACAAAGATGGTATTAAAAACAGCAGGAAAAATCCTAGCCGCACCATTTTCTGTAGTTTAGAGATACAGTGCAGAAACAGGCCCTTTGGCCCACCGAGTTCATGCCAACCAGCGATCCCCACACATTAATGCTATCCTACACACTAGGGACAATTTTACATTTATACCAAGCCAATTAACCTATAGTTCTTTACGTCTTTGGAGTAAGTTCTGGGGGCGGAGTTGGATTCATTGAAGATGGTCTTGGAGGGGAGGATGCTCCTCAAACTGCAGAGCATCTTAGACAATACAGATCACCCCTCCATGACACACTGGTCAGCCTGAGGAATACCTTCAGCAACACACTGGTTCCACCAAGATGCAGCACAGAACGCTGCAGGAGATTGCTTTTCCCTGTGGCTATAAACTGTACAACTCCTCACCGTCCTGCATTGGGGTAGACTGACTCCCTTTCCCCTCCCCAATCTTTTACTTCCCAAATTCTGGACTTTCCACTCATCACTTTAATTTCATGTTTCATGTATTTTGTTGTGTTTTATGACTGTTGGCAGATTGATTTCTCTCGTATCGTATCGTATTGTTTCGTATGGGAGGAAATCGAAGATCATGGAGCAAACCCACGCAGGCCTCAGGGAGAAGATACAAACTCCATACAGACAGCAGGATCGACCCCAGGTCCCAGCCGCTATGGCAGAAACTCTGCTGCTGCGGCACCATGTCGCCCCCAAGTTTATGACAGAAAACCCACAGATAATAGTAAGATTAAATGAGAACTTAGCAGTTTGAAGTTTGATCTTTATTTCATGAGGAGTTACGATGAGCGATTACAAGAAGAACCACAACCAGTCCGCATGCACGTCAAATCTTCAAAGCAGCGGTGTGAAATCACAGATAACAGTATTTGAAGTAACATAGTAAGATTATAAACCTAGAACTACCAGATGACCATTGTGACATGAGGGTTCGGAGCGGTGAGCATGTAATCGCTCATCGTAACTCCTCATAAAATAAAGATCAAACTTCAAACTGGTAAGCTTGTTTAATCTTACTATTTTACTTCGGAGTCACATGAGTGATTCCGTGAAGATTTCAAAGCTCTGTGATTTCATGCCGCAGATACGAATCCAGGCGTCTCACTCCATCAATTGACTCAGGATGAGTGAATAAAAAACAATGCATTGAACCATGACATTGATTTGAAAATGTTAATGGTTTATTTAACAAAATAAACAATATCGACCCCTCTCTCCCAGGGGGAAACTATGAAAGAGAACTTAAAATGGATTGGGCGAATACCCCTGGTTCAGTAAGCGGCTTGTTATAGAACCTTTGAAAAGTCAGTTCATTTGACCATCCTGCGGCTGCGAGGATATGGTAGAGAGGAATGTCCATTGCCCTCACTGCTGATGTTGATGCCGCCCTGGTGGAGTGAGATTTGAAATGGTCAGTGTCCACTCCTGCACACATGAGAACCTGTTTCAGCCACCTTGAAATGGTCTGAACCGACACTTTCATATGTGTTTTTGTGTGGCTAATAAGTAATGATGATTCCGAACCTCTGAGGCGCTTGGTGACCTTAATATAATATTGCAAGTGCGACACTACACACAGTCGTAAATCTGTGGCGTATGCTGAAAAAATAACCTTGAATCCTGACACCCTGGTCTGCTCTGTTTAATTAAATCATAAATAAAAACGTAATGTTATTACCAGATGATACCATCCTGTCCAGTCCAAATCGATATGTGGCATCCCATACCGAACAACAATATCATTAAATACATCATGATTCAACATCCATTCTGTTGTCATTGAATTTGCGTGACCTGGTGTCTGCCACCATGTTGAGTCTACCTGGTAGGTAGATAGCTGAAACCCAAATATTTCTTGTAATACACCAGTGCCAAATAAGATTAGCCAATCTATCACAAGATTCTGACTTGATTCCAACCATGTGATTAATGTACGCCACTGCCGTAGTGTTGTCAATCTGAAGTTGACCATGTAAGTGACTCATAGTAGTACAATAAGCTTTCAGCCCATAAAACGCTCCCAATAGCTCTAAATAAATAATTCCATGCAGGTGAAGAATAAATGCTTCATGCATATTCCATCTGCCTCCACAGCTAGAGATGGTATCCATAGAACCCCAACCTAAGGCACTAACATCAGTCTGTAAAACAACTGAGTGTTCCTCAACCAGAATTTTGCTGGAGCAATTTGAGACGTTCATTATCCACCAGTGCAATTCAGCAATGGCTTCAGTTGGTAATTGCATGGGCCTGTCAAAATGACCTGCATGTATTCTGAGTTCCTTTGCACGTTGTAAAATTTGGCAATGCTAAGCTCCATACTATGTAGCTGGAAAGACAGCCACTAATTTGCCAACCAGGCTGGCCACCTGTCTAATTGAAGGTTGTTGCTCCTCCATGAGCTTGTTACAGCCTTCAATTAAATGTAATCTCTTGCCCCTGGGCATGTGAGTTGAGTTAATAGTGAATCCCAAATAATCAATCACTCTGGTATCAATTTGGAATTAAGTGGATGAATGAGGAACCCCAATCTCTCAAACATGAGTTTAACAACTGAAACTGATAATTCAGCTGTTTCGCGGGTCTTTTCTATTATTAAGATATCATCCAAATAAGCCATTACAATATGGCCCTGAGCCCTGAGTAGCCCCAATACTGGTTTTAACAGTTTTGTAAATAATCTAGTTGCCGAGGTTAACCCATTAGGCAGTGCTTTAAATTGCCATAATTGCCTCATCCAGCTAAATTTCAAATATCTCCGATGATCTCTATGAACAGGCACCGTGTAATATGCATCTTTCGGGCATATACATCCTCTGGAAATCAGTTGTTTGGCAGGAACAAATGTTTCCATTTTGTAATGTTTATACTGCACAAAATGGTTAAGGCTCGTCAAGTCAAGGATGATTTGACATCCCCCATCCTTCTTTGGCCTAGGAAAAATATTAGACACAAATTGGTGTGATTGATAATGTGTCTTCTCAATTACCCCTTTTCACTATAATTTTTTTATTTCAGCTTGTACCTCCAAATTCTCTTTTTGTGAGAAAATGAGTGTCCGACTTGGGGTATGCTGTATGGGAGGACACAAATTGGGAAGGAATTCAATCCGAAACCCTTGTATACTATGCAGTATAAATAAATCTGATGTTATCCCATACCATTCCTTCAGAAAGAAGTGTAATCTTCCTCCAACTTAGAAACATAGAAACATAGAAAATAGGTGCAGGAGTAGGCCATTCGGCCCTTCGAGCCTGCACCGCCATTCAATGTGATCATGGCTGATCATCCAACTCAGTATCCCGTACCTGCCTTCTCTCCATACCCCCTGATCCCTTTAGCCACAAGTGCCACATCTAACGCCCTCTTAAATATAGCCAATGAACTGGCCTCAACTACCTTCTGTGGCAGAGAATTCCAGAGACTCACCACTCTCTGTGTAAAGAATGTTTTCCTCATTTCGGTCCTAAAGGAATTCCCCCTTATCCTTAGACTGTGACCCCTTGTTCTGGACTCCCCCAACATCGGGAACAATCTTCCAGCATCTAGCTTGTCCAACCCCTTAAGAATTTTGTAGGTTTCTATAAGATCCCCCCTCAATCTTCTAAATTCCATCGAGTACAAACCGAGTCTATCCAATCTTTCCTCATATGAAAGTCCTGACATCCCAGGAATCAGTCTGGTGAATCTTCTCTGTACCCCCTCTATGGCAAGGATGTCTTTCCTCAGATTTGGAGACCAAAACTGTACGCAGTACTCCAGGTGTGGCCTCACCAAAACCCTGTACAACTGCAGTAGAACCTCCCTGCTCCTATACTCAAATCCTTTCGCTATGAATGCTAACATACCATTTGCTTTCTTCACTGCCTGCTGCACCTGCATGCCTACTTTCAATGACTGGTGTACCATGACACCCAGGTCTCGTTGCATCTCCCCCTTACCTAATCTGCCACCATTCAGATAATAGTCTACCCTCATGTTTTTGCCACCAAAGTGGATAACCTCACATTTATCCACATTGTACTGCATCTGCCATGCATCTGCCCATTCACTCAGCCTATCCAAATCACCCTGCAGCCTCCAAGCATCCTCCTCACACCTAACTATACCCCCCAGCTTGGTATCATCTGCAAATTTGGAGATGTTGCATTGAATTCCCTCGTCCAAATCATTAATATATATTGTAAATAGCTGGGGTCCCAGCACTGAGCCTTGCGGCACCCCACTAGTCACTGCCTGCCATTCTGAAAAGGACCCATTTACTCCTACCCTTTGCCTCCTGTCTGCTAGCCAGTTCTCTATCCACATCAATACTGAACCCCCAATACCGTGTGCTTTAAGTTTGTATGCTAATCTCTTATGCGGGACCTTGTCGAAAGCCTTCTGAAAGTCTAGATATAACACATCCACTGGTTCTCCCTTATCCACTCTACTAGTTACATCCTCGAAAAATTCTATCAGATTTGTCAGACATGATTTACCTTTCGTAAATCCATGCTGACTTTGTCCAATGATTTCACCACTTTCCAAATGCGCTGCTATCCCATCTTTAATAACTGACTCTAGCAGTTTCCCCACTACCGATGTTAGACTAACTGGTCTGTAATTCCCCGCTTTCTCTCTCCCTCCTTTTTTAAAAAGTGGGGTTACATTAGCTACCCTCCAATCCTCAGGAACTACTCCAGAATCTAAGGAATTTTGAAAAATTATCACTAATGCATCCACTATTTCTGTGGCTACCTCCTTGAGTACTCTGGGATGCAGACTATCTGGCCCTGGGGATTTATCGGCCTTCAATCCGTTCAATTTACCCAACACCACCTCCCGGCTAACCTGGATTTCACTCAGTTCCTCCATCTTATTTGACCCCCGTTCCACTGCTATTTCCGGCAGATTATTTATGTCTTCCTTAGTGAAGACAGAACCAAAGTAGTTATTCAATTGGTCTGCCATGTCCTTGTTCCCCATGATCAATTCACCTGTTTCTGACTGCAAGGGACCAACATTTGTTTTAACTAGTCTCTTTCTCTTTACATATCTATAAAAACTTTTGCAGTCAGTTTTTATGTTCCCTGCCAGTTTCCTTTCATAATCTATTTTCCCTTTCCTAATTAAGCCCTTTGTCCTCCTCTGCTGGATTCTGAATTTCTCCCAGTCCTCCGGTAGGCTGCTTTTTCTGGCAAATTTGTATGCCTCATCTTTTGTTTTTATACTATCCCTGATTTCCCTTGTTATCCATGGATGCACCACCTTCCCCGATTTATTCTTTTGCCAAACTGGTATGAACAACTTTTATACTTCATCCATGCAGTCTTTAAATACCTTCCATTGCACATCCACTGTCAACCCTTTAAGAATCACCTGCCAGTCTATCTTGGCCAATTCACATCTCATACCTTCAAAGTTACCTTTGTTCAAGTTCAGAACCCTTGTTTCTGACTTAATTTTGTCACTCTCCATCCTAATGAAGAACTCAACCATATTATGGTCACTCTTGCCCAAGGGGCCACGCACAACAAGACTGCTAACTAACCCTTCCTCATTACTCAATACCCAGTCTAGAATAGCCTGCTCTCTCGTTGGTTCCTCCACATGTTGGTTGAGAAAACTATCCCGCATACATTCCAGGAAATCCTCTTCCTCAGCACCCCTGCCAATTTGATTCACCCAATCTACATGCAGATTGAAGTCACCCATTATAACCGTGTTACCCTTGTTGCACGCATTTCTAATTTCCTGTTTGATGCCATCCCCAACTCCAATACTACTGCTAGGTGGCCTGTACACAGTTCCCACTAGCGTTTTCTGCCCCTTTCGCAGCTCTACCCATATCGATTCCACATCCTCCACGCTAATGTCCTTCCTTTCTATTGCATTAATCTCCTCTCTCACCAGCAACGCTACCCCACCTCCTTTTCCTTTTCGTCTATCCCTCCTGAATATTGAATATCCCTGGATGTTCAGCTCCCAGCCTTGGTCATCCTGGAGCCAAGTCTCCGTGATTCCAACTATAGCATAGTCATTAATCGCTATCTGCACCTTCAACTCATCCACCTTATTACGAATGCTCCTCGCATTGAGACACAAAGCCTTCAGGCTTGTTTTTACAACACTCTTACTCCTTATACAATTATGTTGACAAGTGGCCCCTTTCACATCGATCCCTATTACACTTGGCCATACTCTCCTATCCCTTTGTGAGCTTTCTTCCCCGTTAATTCTGGGGTCATTAACCAACTTGTAGGTGATGCCTACTTAATATGTTCCTACTAAAACCAGACCCACCTACCTCCATGGTTACTGGTCAGTTTTTATGCCCCCTGTTTCTGGGAAAAGGCATGTTCACCTGTGCCCCTGTCGGCGTGCGCCAGCTGCACATATTGGTGAATAGCCGACTTGGTCCTTGACCTAGCCCGGTTTCAGCAAATTGCTTATATGGATACTGCCGCCGCAGCGCTCAGGCACTCAATGGTACTTTATAAGTCCGGCCGTCTTTGCCTCATCATCCCGTTCCTTGACTCTTTTTGCGAGGTCTTCACCAAACAGCCGATTTGGAGGCTAAATATTACTAGGTTTGCACAGAGCGGCGAACTTCGGGTTGATGGTGGGGCAGATGGCACTTTTCCTCAGACAGTTTATCTCGAAGTGCGCATTACACATGAATGGCAGGGCATCCTGCTGTACATCAGACAGGTGCCCTTCATCCACCGACCTGGCGAATGCTGTAATGCCTGAGGCGAGGAGCTTCAGCACCCTCTGAAGCCTCATTTCCTGAGCTCTTATGCCTACGCCCATATGACCCCATATGGCGTGGTTCATAGCCGGCACTTTGAGTAGGACACAATTCGCTGGTGTCTCATACTTTTTGGCTGTTTCATCGATAGTGAGCTCTTGAAGCTGGTGTGAAGCCAGATAGCTAATACTTGCAGCTCTCTTCACCCAGCGGTTCTCCTGAGTCTGTTGGGATGGCAAATCTTGCTGCCAGGGATGGTACCACTGACTCATGCCCTTCATCCCTTGGGGTATGCCCCATGGCTATACCCTCAGACTCAGCATCAGAATAACACTGACGCGCGCTCTCCTCCTCCAAGGTGGAGACATTAAGCAGCCCTGTCCCAGGTGCTGCTAGCGCGGACTCTCCAAGAGACCGGCGCTGACACAACTCCTCCTGTTGGAGTGCGTCTAGATGGAACATCCTCTCCATTAGGATCTCCATTCTGGACAACCATCCCAAGACGTTATCCATTCCCGGAGGGGAACCCTCCCGGCCCGACTCGTCAGAGTCCACGGGCCATGCAGATATTTTAGTGGCTTTCTGCCCCAATGGAACAGCCACGGTGCTTTCAGACACCAAATCTGCAGTCACTGGTCATACCACTAGCGATTCTGTAGGTGAGCTAGGCGGCCGCCCTCTACCCGCACTTCCACAGTCTTACATAAGTACTCTCCCGGCGGCTCGCCTTGACTTCACTCTCGACGTTTTCTCCATACTTGGACTTGCTCCTGAAAACAAGAATTATCAAGCGCAGAAAACGACCTCCAACTAAGTTTTACACTTACCTAAAGCTTTTTAAAACTTACTGCTGGAGGACCGATGCTCCTCCCAACCAGTTGCTGCGCCATGCGTCAGACATAATGACGGCATGCTGACTGGGGGGGGGGGGGGTTCTTCACGGACCGGACTTGCAGGGCTGCGCTCATGCCGGCGGTAAGCTAAACCTGGAAGGTAAGCTTCTTTTACTTACCAGGGGTTTTTGTTCAAGCAGGAGCCTCTCTTCACAGAGGATTTTTGCCAGAGTTTTGGAGAGCCCGACGAGTGAGCCGGCTATGGACTGTGGGGAAACCCCGGTCTGACCACAGAAGTGGATAGCCGGTAAAAGATCGGGTTTTGAGATAAGCATCCGCTGACAAGGCAGTCAGTGGCTTCCAGCCTGCGGGGATGCCATGGAGTGGCAAGCGAGTAACGCTAGAGCCGCTGACCTCACTGACAGACACGTTGGTCCCCTGGCAGGGAGTAAAATTGGTGGAAGAGAGGACTCGTTCAGCCCTATTGGACTTGGGTGAGTCTCTCTAATAATAAGGGTAGTTTTTGCATGTATGCTATAGTGCTTTTTAACCCTTCACAGGTGAAGCTCTACACTACAAATTTAAATTAGTGAGACTACACTGTAATAGCGCGGGCCTATGGGACAGGCCATGCCAGCAGTGCCTGGGATAGGGCTGCTTCATGTGTAAAAACGCCGGCCTACGGGAGAGCCGCGCCAGCAGTGCCTGGGACAGGGCTGCTTCAGGTCTCCCTCTTGGAGGCGGAGACCAGGACGGGTCAGTATCCTGCTGACGCAGAGTCTCAGGGTATGGCCGTGGGGCATACCCCAAGGGATAAAGGGCATGTGTCAGAGGTATCCTTTCCTGACAACAAAGTTGCCATCCCAGCAGAATGTTCCATTCTGGTACAGGTCCAATGGGGTCGTATCAGCGCAGGTATCCTGTGGCTTGCGGCAGCGCCTGTTTAGGGCTGCCTATGAATCGCCCTCTCTGAGAAGGGGAGTGCGAAAGGTCAAGATATAACTGACTCCAGGCTCTAAAGAGGTCGATGGAACATACTGGAGCACATATGTGCCAGCAGTGAACAGCGGCAACAAGGGGATGTGAGAGCCAGCCGCCAAATCTGTTATTCAGTTAAGGCCTATTCAACAGGGGAAAAAACCTGGCAGACGGATCAATTAAGGCCAACGGCCGGCAAAGGTTCATCGTTTAAGAATGCACCCCAGGCACTCATCGGCAGTAGGCGGTTCACTGGAGCTGGGGGCAACATGACAGTTGGGCAGAAGGTCCACACACCCTCCCAACCCTACACAACAAGGTGGATCTGGCACTTCCGAAACATGGGTAAGTGGACCACTCACAAGTTGTAATATTTACACTTGTTTGTACAACACACAAAGAATAAAAACATCTGATTAGAGGCACAGTACTAGCATTACAAGCAAGTTTTGGGATTATGGGCAGGATAGCCCTTCAAGATAGGCTCAGAAATCGGGCCAGAATTTTCGTGCAAAGCACCCATGGAATAATGGC
Source organism: Raja brachyura (assembly GCA_963514005.1). The sequence goes on from OY740796.1 coordinate 12,250,105, forward strand.
AGAGTGGCCTGTTCATTATTAAAAATGGACAGTGTCGGGCAGATGAACTTTCCGAATATAAAAACTTCTTTCCTGACTAACAACAGATTCATAAAGGTCTCAAAGATCCATTCTATGCAGTTCCCATTACAGAGGTTATCAAAGACAATATAACTGTACTAATAACAGTAAAACATTGCTTAATGGGATAAACTGTTTGTTGATCATTGGGATTTACCTTTAACTATTAGTTAGCCTATGACTCCGCCCTGTGGCAAGAGATTGGAGTTAATAGCAACCTGTTATAAAACTGATTTCTATTTCATCAAGAGTAATTGGCAATATAGTAGCTATGTTTCAGCTGTGCAAATCGAGGAACTCGTGCAAAGTAGTGACCTCTCAAAGGACATGCAGATTATTGTTAACAACCTTATGCCTTATGAAGCTACCTCAGTCACAATTATGAAAAAACAGTATTCAGCCTTGCTCCAGTAGTTTGGTTGGTCGAATTCAGTTATTACAAACTGATGCCAAGAGCTCTAAGGTGAGAAGTTCCAAATACCACCTCTAATTGGAGATAGTGGAGATTTGCATGAGTTGCCAATTCTGTTGTAGGTATCAACTAAATATATACACTAGATGCACCCCATGGGTAAAGGGCTATTGAGCGAATATACATGCTCAACTTCAAGTTGCTACGCTATGGTGGTGGCATATGTTAGTCACATGGCAATCAAGTAAAGGTATCCAGTAATAATTTTCCTAATCTCCTCTGCCACTGGTGTATCATCAAGTTCAGATCGATGACAACACAGAATAGGTATTGGATCTCAAAGTATTATGAAAGTATGGTTCAATGGTACATCGAATATCGACATGTTGGGTTCATGTTTATTCACTGCTTGCAAAACTATGTGGCAAAACAGTGCGGAGAATACATTTTTGCTACAAAAAGGAGGAATGTTTCTTTAATGTCTTCCTCCATTTTGCCTCATTAATCGGGTCTTGAGACAGTCAGCAAGACATCCCTTTAGGTTTTTGAACTGTCTGACTGGCTAAGCAGCCATGTTGCCTGCTTTCATCAGGCATAATAATACAAACATATACGGTTATTCTAAAAAACAAAAACTTTGCTGGTTCAAACTGTAGTCCGGGAAACCGGCCTCTGCATAAGAAAGTTATTGACTTACACATTCTGAATGGACTGCCTTACAGCTCAAGCTGTCACATCAATCCATGAATGTGCTCACTGCAGAGTGCAGGGATAGCACCAAAAGAGCAGTACATTCCAATTCAGGGGATCGGAAGCAGTTGTTCAATGGTAATGTTACATGTAATACGGTACAGATTACTGGCGTCTCCCAGTACATTCTTAAATGGCCTTTGACAATAATTCAGTTATAGAGCCACTACAGCTGCAGCAAACAGGAACCACTCTGTCGGGTTCAACCCCGGGTATCGAGTTGTAAAGAGATCTTGACACAAGTTCTCCTGCTACAAGTATAAGCAGTTTGGATATTGAAAATGTGTGAACAATACTTCACAGGGGGTTCCCGCTACATCCTTAGTCATAACACTAGTATCAGCACAACGAGGGCAAACATTGCAAACGCTGTGGCTAGATAGGATGGAATTGGCTGCAAGTACCATTACATTTTATATTCTGATCTACACAAGCAGAGCAGACCAGGGGTGGCAGGATTTAAGATCATATTTTGGATACCCCAAGGACTCAGGTCTATGTGGGGTATCCAAAATATGCCCACCATACTTCGGATGCCCTCCATGCCCAACCCTCTCTCATAAAGGTAATCTGGTAGTTCTCAAGTTGCTAATCTTACTATGTTAACTTCGATTTTTGTTATCTGTGATTTCATACCGCTGCTTTAAAGATTGTCGCGCATGTGAACTGGCGGGGTTCTTCACGTAAATCACCAACGTAACTCCTCATAAAATCAAGATCAAACTTCAAACTGGTAAGTTCTCATTTAATCTTACTATCCTTTGCGCCACCAAGCCTGCTCCAATGAATGATCACCAGTACACTAGTTCTATCCTACACACAAGGGACAATTTATAGAAGCAAATTGACTTGCAAACCTGCACATCTTTGGGATGTGGGAAGATGCCAGATCACCCAGAGGAGACCCACGTGGTCACTTGGATAACCACGTCTGTGTACAAACTCCACACAGACGGCACCCGTAGTCAGGATCGAACCAGAGTTTCTGGCGCTGTAAGGCAGCAACTCTATCATTGTGCCACTGTGGAATTGAAGAAGTCAGCCAGTTGACTTAATCATGTGCTTTTTGACAGTTGCCGGCAGTCCACTGAAAAATAGCCTAAGTAGGACAGGCCCATTACCCTTCCATATCTCTTGCCTGACTCTCTTTCTGAAGAAGGGTCTCAATACGAAACATCACCCATTCCTTCTTTCCAGAGATACTGTGTGATATGGATCATGTGCAGGCAGATGAGATTAGTTTAACTTGGCATCATGTTCGGCACAGGCATTTTGGGCTGAAGGGCCTGTTTCTGTGCTGTACTGCTCCATATTCTATGGATAGAAAAAAGGTATGAAATCATGGAGAATGTGATTATATCATCAGATAAGTGATGTTACACACTATCACAAGCAATATACATTATTTCAGGAGGTAAGTTAGCACTTGTGCAGGGCAATGGTCAATCGAATTCAACACAACTTAACTCTCTAGTTCACTTTACTGGCATCTGGTCACAGATAAAATAGAGTTCAATTATTGATTGCTGTTCAAACAAAGGCTTGCTACAAACTACAAACCTTGTCTTCGAAACTGTTGATATTTTACAGTATATATTAAGCAGGTAAATTGTTCCACGAGTGGATTAATAGGAAAAACTGTGGCTGCACTGGTTAAACTAAAAGCAAAAATCAAATTGTTTAGTGTGCATTGTTAGTTGAGTTCTGATGGGTGAACAATATTGATCCAACGTTTTTCTTTCGTTTTTCTTGAAATAAGGAACAAAGATAAAACGGCAGCATCTTTGGATAGAAGGAATGGGTGACATTTCAGGTCGAGATGCTTCTTTTGTGTGAAGAAGGGAAGAAGGGTCTCGACCTGAAAATGTCACCTAGTCCTTCTATCCAGAGGTCCAGAGATGCGCCCAGTCCCGTTGAGTTACTCCAGATTTTGTGTCTCTCTTATTGCACTTAATACTCTTCCTGTCCACATGAAATACTAATTTTTTGGAGTCACACTCCTGTATTCATTGATCTTTCCGGTCTACAACACTCTCCAGGGCTCAACTATTTCTTCGTACTCTGCTCTTCCTTCTTTTTCATTCACCTTCTTCTTGAAGTTGATGGTGATTCGCTTCCATTCCATTTCTACGGCTTTGTGGTGGATGGTTATGTCCAATATGTGCCACAAACTCTGCTACATTCATGTCAGAGAAGGTGGCTGGATAGACTGGGAGAAGATGTGCTTCGTCTGCAATATATGCTGAACATCTGAATACTCCCACTGAATGGAATCATATCATAATGTATTCCAGATGTCTTTCTCTATTTTGAACGGACATGGGGCCAGAAATTCCATGATATGGTGGGAATTATACATTTTTTGCAAGCAGATTTTTGAGAGTGAACTATCTGAACTATCACCTTTTAATTGCTTAACAATGATGGAGATGGGAATAGAATATTCATGCCTAAAGTCTGGAGTGAATTATTAGATGGGTTTGGATTGCACATCAAAGCTATCGAAACATCTATGACGAAGAAAGCTGGAAAACAGGAGGGGCTGGACAACATCACCCATGGATGTACTCTAGAGATGCTGCCTGACCCGTGGAGTTACTGCAGCACTTTATGCCTTTTTTTAAGAAGCTAAGTAGACCAAAGACATTTTCCTGCAGCAAGGAAGTGAAGTTGTGTCACACTATGTGTAGTGCAAATTTCTCTGTTGTCTGTCAATGGGAATAATGGAAAGCTTGCTTCAACGGCTGAAAGGTTGGACGAGATTACTTATCTTGAAAAAGGGAGGAATGCTGCTACTTTCTTTGTGGATGAAATCAATTGTCACCATGACCCACACAATAATCAATGTGCACAATAGCAACACCACCTCAGTTACACAATCTGCCTTCAACAGCTCCACAACAACCAATTTATAGATAAGCAAAACAAGACTAACAATGTTTCGCAAGAACTGCTCTATAAATATAGCCATTCATTCCAGGCATGTTCAAACCAATCAGTCATCCACATTCAGATACTAATTATCTCTCTTGCAGGGTTTTTTTTAGAGATACAGGCCTTTCGGCCCACCGAGTCTGCGCCGACAGCAACCACTACTCTACACACACACACGGGACAATTTACACTCATATAAAGCCAATTAACCTGCAAACCTGTACGTCTTTGGAGTGTGGGAGGAAATCGAAGATCTCGGTGAACACCCGCGTGCTCACAGGGAGAATGTACAAACTCCGTACAGACAGCACCCGCAGTCGGGATTGAACCCGGGTCTCCGGTGCTGCAAGCGCTGTAAGGCAGTAACTCTACCGCTGCTCCACTGTGCCGCTCCAGGTTGAAGCACCAGATTTATGAGATAAGGCCAATGTGATTTTCCTGTATCAGGCTTTTTCATACTATAGTACATGAAGGTGTTAAAAATGTTATTGCCCCTGTATCTTTCCTTTCAGAAAGAAGAAGAACGAGCTGATGGAAAATAAAAATAAAATCTCTTAAAATATTTCCGATATTGCTCTGATTGGTAAACAAATAGCGTCACTATTCATTATGCTGGCAGCTCCTCACAAGTTGAAATTATGAAAATGGGATTCAATGCTGGTTGGAGAGTTAAAATAGTGAGGCCCATAGTACAGGGGGCTCAGATCCCAGTGAATAGGGCAAGCAACTGTTTATCTGACTAAGTAACAAGAGTGAAGAACAACTGATGAACTACAAACAAGTCAGAGCTACACAGGGGCTGCCATTTACAATAAATCACAAGTATAGAAAATAAAATAGGAAGGAGGTGAGGAGGAACTCTTTCGTCAGAGGGTAGTTAATCTGTGAAATTAATTGCGTCAGAGGGCTGTGGAAGCCGTCAGTGGATAGTTTTAAGGCAGCGATAGCCATATTCATTTAGATTTCACAACATGACTTTCCTGCTAGTGGAACCATCCTCTCCACATCCACTCTATCCAACCCTTTCACTATTCTGTATGTTTCAATGAGGTCCCCCCTCATTCTTCTAAACTCCAGCGAGTACAGGCCCAGTGCTGGCAAATGCTCACGATAGGTTAACCAACTCATTCCTGGAATGGGATTCTCAACGCCATCCTGAATGTTTCTTCCCCACCTTGAATTTCCCTGTCCAGTGATGTATGAAAATCAGTGGGAACAGCACTAACAACATAGGGGGCTGTCCTAGCATACTACCTCACCATTGTTTCTGCCCAGGACCCATGGTTCACCAATAGAGTACCTCTATTTCTATCATAATCAAAGGCTAACTCTCAACATGAACCAAATATTAAACAATCAAATGAGCTCAAAATAATGCTTCAGTAGGAACGGCAGATGCTGGAAAATTGAAGGTAGATAAAAATGCTGGAAAAACTCAGCGGGTGAGGCAGCATCTATGGAGCGAAGGAGATAGGCGATGGTTCTGGTCGAGACCCTTCTTCAAACTGAAATAATGCTCAGTCCAACCTGTCTCACACACCACATTAAACCAAATGGACACTTCAAATGGGTTCTTTGTTAGCATTCATGTGAAGGATATGCCAAAAACACGTCATAAAAATGTAAGCATCATTGTCACAGCTATTATTGTTGATTAAATTTACCATTAGGCACATCAGGTTATTAGAATGATGGGTTTAAAAGTGAAATGGAACAACATTGAACAGTTTAAATGTGTCAAGCTGTAAATAATCAAGTAGAAAATAAGGTACAAGTCGACCTCTCTGGGCAAGTATAATAATCAGTATTTCCCAGTTAGATATATATATTTACAATTCCATCTGGCAAACAGATTATAAACATTAATCAAGGACAGCAGAACACTTTGGAATGCCCCACAGTGAGTGAGTTAAAATTGCCCACCACAACAAACAGGTCCACTGAGTGATAGATTATATCGAGCTATCCGTTTATTATGTTGGTCACTGGTTAATAGACTACTACATAACAGTTTATTAATATCAGCATTGGATAGGTTGCTGTTTAGTTTGGCCCTCTGCCAATGTGGAGTATTTAAATACTCCCTCACATAGAGAACCAGGTAGGAAAGGGATCACAAGTGTTTTTGGAGCCACCGGCCATTCTGAAAAAAAATATTTGTTGCCTTAGATTACAGGAGCAGGTATGGCGAATGAGAGGCCGCAGAAGGAGAACGAAGTGTCTGAAAGACCTTCACGGAAAAATAGTGTGGCCATTTCTGCCTGGTCTCAGGCGGCCAACAGCGACGATATCTCGATGCAGACCAAACCCCAATCCACAAGAAAGTCTCGGGGTCGCTCAGCCTCCATAGCAACATGTGCAGCTGCCGAGAAGCTCCCCCTAAAGACACGTTCTTCAAGGGATGCCCGATCTCCAAGGAGGTCATCGGTCACTTTTAACCTTCATGCAAAGGATTTCAAAACGCAGCGGAGGTTATCCGTCCCGCAGGAGGCGATTCTGATGGCTCATAAACCCATCCTGAAGAGGGAAAGTCCTCCGTGCGGCGACATGGCCCTGGGCCAGCGAGGGGCCACCTCAGGGGATAGCTCGACCTCCGCCTTGTCTGCAGTTCTAGGGGCATCCCTCCCTATGGCATCTGCTCCCAGAAGACTGAGCCTCCAGGCGGTGAAGTGCAGCTCCGAATTCGCCTCGGTTCTTCTGGAACTCCGGACAGAGAGTGGGGACCCGAGTCATTGGAGACAACTCTGCGAAGTTAGTCCCCATGTTCAGAATGAAGCCCCTGAAGGTAGAATCTGCAATGCGTTCTGATCTGTTTTACGGAAAACCTTCTCTACTTCCAACTGGAGAATGTGTGAGGGAGTTCGCATGAATATGATGGAATGAAGACGAATTTAAGAGCACAGCTTTTAAATGTTACATTATTGCTTAGAATTATGTTAAAACGTGATTATTGTTGGAAAGTTCTGACATGATAATAATGTTGGTCCTTAATCCGAGATTTCTTTATTGGTATTCAGTTTCAGAGCTATGTACCTGAAATAGTTTAATGCACAATCATTGTAATGCTTTTCTCTTGAGATCTCTGTCTTAAAATTTATTTTATTACATTTAATAAACCTGAGAAAAATGTTCCTTTGAACACCTTCCAATGTAACTCGTATAGAAGTGGGGTGGAGCCACAAGGGACTGCAGATGCTGTAACCCTGAGCGAAACACGGGGTGCTGGGGGAACTCAGTGGGTCGGGCAGCATCTGTGGAACGAATGGACAGACGAGACCCTTCTTCCGACTACTAGGGGAATGGATACTAATCCATTCTGAATCCATCTTCAGATATTTAAAAATGTACTAATAAAAAGCGAAAAAAAAAGATTGTGAAAGTCATAGTTATTGATGTTGAAATATTTTAATTGCAGATTAAGTTATTCCATAACATAGACATTGTTGTAATATGAGTCTGAGGAAGGGTTTCGACCCGAAACATCACCTATTCCTTATCTCCAGTGGTGTTGCCTGGTCCAGTCTGAAGAAGGGTCTCGACCCGAAACGTCGCCTATCTCCTTCGCCCCTTAGACGCTGCTGCACCCGCTGAGTTTCTCCAGCTTTTTGTGTAACCCTCGATTCTCCAGCATCTGCAGTTCCTTCTTTAACACGTATTGCCTGACCTGCTGAGTTACTCATTTTGTGTCCATCTTTGGTTATAAAATGGGATCAGCAGAGAACAAGATCATTTGGTAAGAAAAATATTAAACACAGCTAACTGGGCTCTATGGGAGGCATTTTGATGCATACAAGGAGAGGGAACCATTCTAGTTTACTCCATCACTTGTGTCCAATGGAAATCCCACATCTCATCAAAACAGATAACCAACAGGTTGTTTGGGCGGAACTTGGTTGTGGAAATAGCCACTGCCTCACACATACAAAAAAACATTGGTTTGTAATTAAGGTAGTGACTACAAACCCTGCACCTGGCAAGCTATCTGCTTCCCACAAGGCACACTAATAGACTATTGTAGTCAATACTTTAAAGGTCGGCATCACACTTCAATCTGTCACATTAAGTTCCCAAAGGTAATGGTACCTAAAATCCAAATGGATCAAAATTTTAGATGTTTGCATTAAATCCTTAGATTTTGCTGGATCTCCATCATTGGAGAATTGCAAAGAGATCCATATCAATAAATGGCAACAGAAAATGTCCAAAATGAGCCATCAGCAATCAATGGGCTTGTGATTTCATGATTCCTGACTGTTCCCACGTAAGATCCTTCCACTGGGTATTTAAACATTAGTCTTGTAGTGACCCAGTCATTGCATCGGTTAGTTTCCATGGTGATGATTTTGATGAATCAGAGAATTATACAGGTGTATAGTGTTGTAAGGTGAGAAGGTCATTCAGCATCTTATTTTCACCCAATTCCAAAAAAAAAAATCATTTTAGTTAATCACATTTTTCAGCTCATTGTGGATGGATTGAGGGTTACAGTTCTTCAAGTGCGCATCCTGGTATTTGTTACTTGCAATTAACTTTTCCACCTCCACCAGGTTTTCTGGTTATAAGTTCCAGATCCACATTACCCATTGACCAAAAAGTAAGTTCTTCAACTTCTCATTGATCTTTCTACTATTTAACTTAAGCTTTTCTCCTTCCTTACTTTTCCCACTGAAAAGGAAAATGGGTGCTCCCAATTCAGCCTGTATATTCTTCTCATATTTGTAAACACATAGATTAAATCTCCCCACAGTCCTCCTTGCCATATTAGACAGGTTAATCACTCCTTAACACCTATGGTTTGATGACTAGAACTGTTTAGTTTTACTCTAGCTGTAGCTTCAGCATTGTTTTAAACTGTCCCAATTCCTCCATCTCCTCAGCGTCTGCTTCCAAAATGAAGATTTCCATTCCAGGGCATCAAAGTTGTCCTCTTTCTTTAGTAAATATTATTCCCCACCTGCTGTCATAGATGGACCATTCAGTCATATCTCCTCTGTCTTTTTCTGCTCTCAATCCCCCTCATCTCAGATGAACAAAAATAGAATTTCCCTTGTCCTCACCTTTCACCCCACCAGCCTTTACATCCATTGCATTATTCTCTGACATTTCGCCACTTCCACCTGGGTAGCTTAATAACCAAAGGTATGAACATTGAATTCACCAATTTTAGGTCATTAACCAAAACCCCTCTTCTTCCCACACCAACCCTTACACCCCCCCCCCCCCCACCCCCTCTCTTCCTTGTGCCCCACCTGGACTCACACCCCTTTCTCCCTCAGTCCATCCCTTTCATCTACATTTCTGCCTCTGGCTTCACAATTCGCAGCTCTTCTACCCTTACCTCACACCTTCTGATGTTTCATCTCTGGCCTATGTCCAACCATCTGCCGATCAAAGAAACACCTTTACCTGTATTCACCTATCACTTGCCAGGCCTTGTCCTGTCCCTCCTCTCTTCCAGCTTTCTCCTCCCCCATCACACTCAGATTTAAGGTTCATGACCTGAAACATCACTGATCCATGCTCTGCAGAGATTCTGCCGCACCCGCTGAGTTACTCCTGCATATTGTGCCTTCTTTTGTAAACCAGCACCTGCAGTTCATTGTTCCTCCTTTTGCCCTGTTGTCTTTCCTTTTTATTTATAACTCAGCATTGTGTTTCCTTAATATCACCTGCCTTTATTTTCTCATTCACCATCATTGCTTTCCATATTTTATTTTTATTTTCATTTCTGCACTCTCTGTATTCCAGGAAGCTATCTGCAGCGTTGAGATTGCAGTGCCTTCAACACCCAGCACATCAAGATTTGGAAATCTATTTAGTCTGATGACAGACATATTTGCTCTAAAATCATAATTTTTCTGACAATGATTTACTACTATTAGCAATGTTACAAAATTTTGAGATTTTAAAAATCAAGTCTGCAATTTATCCCATCAGGTAAAGCATAAAAATAAGTTTAATTTGACACCTAATTCACTTTCATATCTTCAGTATTAAGAAAGTTATGACCATTTTCATACACCGAAATTAGCATTTTGTTCCCCATTGCCTTTCAATTGACTTAACTCAAAAGCTGTGATCTAGAAAAGTTGAAAGCCCATATCTTTCTTAAAAATTAAGAGAACTCAATGAAATTTTCAGTTATTATAAATTGAAGCATTCTCAAACAAATATGAAACAATCTTACTTGGATGACCTGAAATTAAAGCATATAATTAGTTAGTTATCTAATTGTAGCTAATTACAAAATTCAATGAGTAGATCTAAACATCTATCCATTTCTTAAGAAAAGATAAACTTTTTTTAAATTGCCTAAGTGTCCAAATAACATTCCCACAATAATCCACAATATAACATAATTTTTAAATCGCATTTTCATGAATTTCTGAGCCAAATGGAATGAATTTAGTGTTTAATGCCTGTAAATTAATGGCCATTTAAATCAACTAGCGAGTGGATTTTAGTGGAATGCGGTGGATTGGAACGTTGCGGTTTGCGGTGAAGTTGGGCGGAAAAATACTGTTGGTTCATACATTTTTTTGGACCCCATTTCGCAACATGAAAATGTGATTAAAGCCTCCATAAAAACAAACTTTTAATATAAAAATAAACTGTGTACCTTTTTTTCTCCCCTACGCAAAATCCTTCCCGTTGTCGGCGTTCACGGCTTTTGAAGGTGATTTTTAAATTACTCTAGTTAATAAATAATCTAGCGTAATTTAAAAATACCTTCATGAATGAAATGTCGGAGCGATTTTTCTTCCGCAACGAAATCGCCCGACATGGATCGATTTTCCCAGTCTGCAGAAAAACAGCACTTTAAGCCCGCCTACCTCTGAAAGGCGCCAAAGTCACGCACACGGGGAGCGGCAGAACTGCAGCGCTGCTCAAGGTAAGTTTTGTAACATACCTCCTTCTATCCTTTTTAAGAAATCTGCATGTGGCGATGCAGTGGTGGCAGTACCCAATGGTGGTACAGTGGCACGGCGGTTGTTTTGATGCCTTACCGCTCAAGAGACCTGGGTTTGATCCTGACTATGGATGCCATCTGTATGGAGTTTGTATGTTCTCCCCGTGACTGCGTGAGATTCCTCCTGGTGCTCCAGTTTCATCCCACACTCCAGAGACATGCAGGTTTGTAGATGAATTGGCTTCTGTGCGTGTAGGATGGAAGTAGTGTGAATGGGTGATGTTGGTCGGCACATACTTGGTGGTCGTAAAGGCCTGTTTCAATTCTGTATCTCTAAACTAATCTAAATGGAACTAAACTAAGCTAAACAAACTAAACTAAACTATACATATCGTGTTCACTGTTTAGTCTGCCGGTTTAAGTAATGATAATTGAGATCCACAAAAATATCGATTTAGCTGGAAATTCTAATGCATCATAATGTACATGTTAGTAGTCATTGCAGTTTTGATCATGAGCCAACACAGAAAACTTTGGTAGCGTCTGAGAAACGGGAACGGGTCTTTTCTATTGGTATTAGAATTGGTTATTGTTGTCATTTGTGCAGGTATATAGTGAAAAACTGTTTTGAGTGTGTCTAGGCAAATCATGAGTAAATCAGGTAATACTAAAGAGAAAATAAACAAAGTTCAAAACATAGTGTTACAGCTGCAGAGAAAATGCAGATTTAAAAAAGTGCAGGGAGAGCAATGAGGTAGATTGAAAGAATAGGAATTCATCCTTCGCATATGAGATCTCTGTTCAAGTGTCTGATAATGGTCTTGAATCCAGTGGGAGGTGCTTTCAAGTGTTTGTATTTTTTGCTCAATGGGAGAGGGGGGGGAAGAGAGAATCACTGGTGTGTGAATGGCCTTTGGTTAAGTTTGCTGCATTCCTGAGGCAGTGTGAAGCATAGATGAGAAGGAGACTGGTTTGAGTGATGGACTAGGTTGTGTTCACACTTTCTGCAATTTCTTGCAGTTTTGGACAGGGTGGAGAGTGTTTGTCATATCAAGTTAAAATGCATCTGGATGTGATGCTTTCCATGGTACATCTGAGAAACTGACAACAGTCTTTAGCGAAATACCAAGATTCCTTAATCATCTGAAGATGTACAGGTGTTGGTGGGCTTTATTGGCCAAGGCAACAATGTTGACCAGGAAAAATTGTTGCCGATATTTGAACAAAGAACTTAATATTCTCGAGCATCTCCACTTCAGCACCTTTGATAGAAACAAGGGTTTGTACTCCACCCCACTTCCTGAGATCAATGACCAGCTCCTTAATCAGCTCAGTTTGGTACATTGTCATGTGTACCAAGGTACAGTGAAATGATTTTATTGTGTGTTAACCAGCCAGTGGAAAAGCAATACACGTTTACAATGGAGCCATTCACAGTGTACAGATACATGAGAAGGGAATAACATTTAGTGCAAGGTAGAGCCAGTAAAGTCCAATCAAAGATAGTCCGAGAGTCCCCGATGAGGTGGACAGTAGTTCAGGACTGCTCTCTGGTTGCGGTTGGATGGTTCAGTTGCCTGATAACAGCTGGGAAGAAACTGTCCCTGAATCTTGGTCAGATTGAGGGAGATGTTGTTGTCTTGACACCATGCTAGTAAACTCTCTGTAAGAAGAATGGTTGGGGTCAGGTTACTAAAGATGAGTATTAACTGCTGGGGAACATGTCCATTCACCACAGTGACAAATAGCAGCTGTGAGCTCAAGGTTGCAACCGCTTGGGTGTTTGGTACATCCTAATCACCCTATGTAGATAAGCACGCCTGTTTGTTCTGCAGTGCAGTGTGTTCTGTGTGAAAATATTAGTTGAATGTCCCGTGTCTTTTGTTTGCCTGACACGTTCAGTCTTCAGTCCTTTAGTTGTAATTCCATAGTTTCTTTGTTTTGGTAATTATGATATGTTCAGTATTTAGTTAGGGTCTGTAGATAGTTTAATCTTTGCTCTGATGCCGTATAACCCATTGTGCCTGATTGAAAAGTTTTCAACCCCAATGCTGGACTCAGCAAATCATTGAGAATTCAGTGACCCTGCACTCTATATCCATCCTGTACTCCACCCTGTCATTGTTTGAGGTCTGCCTTACATCGGATACAGACACATACAGTAACACAAACATGGTACTCTGGGTTGAGGCCACATGTAAAGGCCACGTCAGGGGTTTAAGTGTTGTGGTTACTTTGGCTCCGTTAATTCTTCATCTCCTTAGGCAGTCCGTCTGCATCAAGAAAGAATTGCTCCCCCGTCCAGTTGTGTGGGGTGTGAGCTGATGCAGTCAATGTAGAAATTGTTGAGGCTTCCACAGGTGGTGGATAGTAGCCTGTGAGGTGGTGCAATGTGAGGTGGTCCTGTGAGGACACTGATATTGGTTTGCATGCCTTCCCATGAGTTTGGAGGATTTTGCAGACACAGAATTAATTACATCTTTTTAATGCTCCTAACAGGATACGTACCAAGACCGTTATATTTATTATAGAGACATAAGGAACGGCAAATGCTGGAATCTTGTGTAGAACTCAGAGTGCCCGAGTAACTCAGCGGGTCAGGCAGCATCTGAGGAGGACATTGATAAGCGAAGATTCTGGTCAGGAAGTCTAAAGAAAAGTAACAAACAGAAACGTTACCGATTCACCCTGAGTAACTCTAGCATTTTACAATATTTATTACAAAAGAAAGACACAAACTGCAGGAGTAAATCAACAGGTCAGGCAGCATCTCTGGAGAAAAGGAATTGCTGATATTTCGGATCGAAGTCCTTCTTTGGACTGAAGGGAAAGGGAAATGAGGGATATAGATGGTGTAATAGGCAGATCGAATGAAAGATATGCAAAAAATAATGATCAAGGAAACTGGCCATTGTTAGCTGTGGGCTAGGTGAGAATAAGTTATACAGACATACAGATTTTGTCAGTTTTCTCGGTGGCACTTAGACTGAATTAGAATAAGTGGGATCCGTTGGGTCCCTGTCACACAGGAGGCTTGGTCCCCCAACGCAATATTCCACCACTCACCCATAGCCCGTAACTGCACAGGCACAGCTCATTTCCCCTCATCCCTAGCACTGTCTCCCCCTTCTCCACCCTCCCTCTTCTTTTCCCTCTCCTCCTCCCCTCCCCTAATCCCTCCCTCACCCCTCTCTTCTTCTCCTTTCCCCTACTCTCAGTCCCTCCCCGCTCACTCCATAACTCTTCCCCCCTCCTTACCCACCTCCTATCCTTCTATCCCCCATCTTCCCCCACTCCTCACCCCCTATCCTCCCACTATCCTTCCTCACCTCCCCTGCTGCCCTCCTCTCCCTCTATTCCCCACTCCTCTACCTCTCCCCCCTCCTCTACTACACCCTCTGTTCCCCCTCCTATCCCATTCTCCCTCCTCAACTCTGCCCTCTTCTTTCCCCCTCTCCTCCTCCCTCCCCGAATCCATCCCTCACCTCTCCCTCCCTCTCCTTTCCCCTAACCTCAGTCCCTCCCTAACTCCTCTCCCCTCCCTACTCTCCCTATATCCACTCTCCACCCCCAGTCTCCCCCCCCCCCCCCCAGAATCTCAAGGTTGCCGCTCCTCTCCCTTCTTGCATGCCCCGGAGGAGCATCAGCCATCGGCGCCCTCAGAGCCAGGCCTGGTTTGGGCCGGAAGCAGGAGCAGCTACGGCCGCGGGCGTGGGCGGGGAGGGGGGGTGGAGAGCTCGGAGAAAAGATGGGGGAAGAGACATGGGGGAGAGGGGGGTATCACGGGGGAGGGGGCAGGAGCCAGCGGGGGAGACCAGAGGGGAAAGGGGCGGAGCTGCGGGGCGTTGCGATGGCACTGCGTTTGGGATTCACAACGGGTGCTGGATGTTCTCCTCCGCCGGGATCTCCGCTTTCAGTTTGGCGACATTGCCGCGCTGCTGCTAGGGGCGGGGCTTCTTGTCCATCTGAAAGTCCAGTTCGAAACCTCCGCCGGCTTTCCTCAGCTCTCTTAAAGACGCGATGGTGCAGGAAGGGGCGGACCGTGACGGGAAATGACAGGGGATGAGACTAATCCGCGCTGGAAGGCAGGAAAAGAGATAGATCTGCGCACAAGCGTTTTTACGATTTTTAAACCTCGTTAACTTTGATGACATTCGACCGATCGGAACAAAACCTGGTGCACTGGCAGCATAGGTGAATGGTGAGTGAACTGGCTAAAAATCTTAGCGCTATCGCAAACTGTTTTTGTGCAAATAGAATGACCGCCAAACCGGAAGATAACAAGATCAGAGTTTTAGTTATGTATAGATATAGATAGAAGATAGATAGATAGATAGCATGTTGAGTGAAATTTTCCCTCAAGCCAACTTCCAGCCTACGCATTCATCTCAACAGGGGTCTGATGGGCATTGTTCTTCAAGGGAAGATGTTTTTGCGGAGGAATGACAAGGCAGCTGCCTTTGGGAACCACGTTGGTAAAGTATTATCAGATGATTCAGTCTGAAGACAATTTCCGTGTTGGGAATTCCCCCAGTTCCCTCACTTTTTTTTCCCTTAATGTTGCACCGCTTCTGAATGCAGAGAAACACAAAATGCTGCAGTAACTCAGCGGGACAGGCAGCATCTCTGGAGAAAAGGAATAGGTGATGTTTTGGGTCAAGACATTTTCTGTTTGAGAGTCAGGGGAGGGGGAAACTTGAGGTATGAAAAGGTACAGAACGGATCAGAGTCAGCACCGATGGCCAAGAAGCCCACAATGGTCTATTGCTGGCTGTGGAGGAGGCGATAATGAAGGGAAGCAAATCACAAAGTGTTGGAGGAATTCAGCTGGTCAGGCAACATCTGAGGAGGGAATGAATAGGCATAATTTCCTGTCGGGACCCTTTTTTAGACTGAGAACATTAATAATAATTGTTCAGACCTGAAATGTTGCTTGTCTATCTCCCCCCATAGATGCTGTCTTATCTGCTGAGTTGATCCAGCACTTTTTACTTTGCTCAAGATTCCAACATCTGCAGTTTAGCTCATCCCAAGAAATTGCAGCGAATTGAGGATGCAGCCCAGACCATCACACGAACCAACCTCCTTTCTATTGACTCAATTTATCCCTCACCTCTGCAAGGCCAGCAGCGTAATCAAGGACGAATGACAACCTGGCCCCTCACTCTTCTCCCCTCTCCCATCAGGCAAAAGGTATAGAAGTGTGAAAAATGCCCACCACCAGATTCAGCTCCTGACAGTTTCTTCCCAGCTGTTATCAGGCAACTGAAACATTCTATCACCACCAGAGAGCAATGCTGAACTACTACCTACCTCTTTGATGACCCTCGGACTGTCCTTGATCGGACTTTGCTGGCTTTACCTTACACTAAACGTTTTTCCCTTCTCGTGTATCTACAGATGGCTCGACTGCAATCATGTATTGTCTTTCTGCTGACTGGTTAGTACGCAACAAAGCTTTTCACTGTACCTCGGTACACGTGACAATAAACTAAACTGAACTTCTTGTCCAACTATTTTACCGCTCCATTGCAAAAATCTCTCAAAGTATGTCAACTTTGAGTTCTCCTTCTGTCTGAAGAAGAGTCCCAACCCATCGCCTGTCCATTTTAATACACAAATGCTGCCTTGCCCACCGAGTTCCATCAGCACTTGCTCAAGAAACCAGCATCTGCAGTTCCGTGTGTCTCGAATTGCTATGTTTTTCACATCGATAACTGTAAAATAGTTTGCGAATTAAGTACTGATTAAATATAACTATTAAATGCTTCAAACCACATGGATGAGCAATTGAAATAATGAGTCAATTTAACAAATCCCTTTAGGAATGCGTTCACTTAGCCTAACTTGCCCCTGTGTTTTCGCAGTCACAATCTAACAATTTTCCTGTAAAACAAGGCATTTTTTTCATACTATATTTTTAAACCATCGATGTGGAAGGTTTACTTTCAGGAACTCAGCGGTTTTGGAAGAGCTAAGTTACTGTAGTAACATTTTTAAAAAAATGTCGCAAGCAGAAACTGGCTGAATAAACTCGCTGGAATCCCAGGCAGTCCACAATAACATGAGTGCAAGATTTTCTTTTCATCCCGTTCTCAAAACAGAGGAAAGATTTGGACCAGTGCTATGGTGGTGAGGGTGGCTGTCGCTTTAAGAAAATGCTGGCGACTCAAACCCCCTTGAAAAATGATCTTCCTCCTGTGATTTTTTTTTTAAAGGAATTGTAACAGTGCCGGGTCATAGTTTTGTACCCCCCGCACTGCCGCCACCCCCCCCCCCCCCCCCCACGCACACACACACACACACGCGCCCTCTCACACACACATACACACAGCAACTTACATGGATCTTGTTAGATAGCCTTTATATTTGCATTCTCTGATACACCTTCAACTGGCGAAGAGCGGTCGAAGGACAGTGAAGGTGACGCAGGGTGGGTTTAGGTAAACTTCAGAGGAAGCCCAACCTTACAAAAGATGCAAGCACACAGTGCATCACACCATCTGCAGGAACCATTCTGCCCGTCTGCTACCACGGGGCTCGGTCATTGTCAGGATGGGCTGGTTGAGCTGCTCATGGTCATTGGGGAAGTTTGGACCACTTGCCTATGCACACACAAGGCACCGAAGAGTGGTCTGTGCCGAGCTGAACTGGCTGAGAAAATCATCTATGTCAAGGTGTTGTATAGGTCTCACTTAGGCGACTTTTTAGGCGAGTGGAGGAGACTCTGCGTTCGCCATGGTCGCCACATGTTCGTTGTTGGTCCTTCATGGTCGCGAGGAGGTCCCGCATTACGGGACCTAGTCGCGGCCTCAGTGTGGTCGCTACAAATCTTTCAACATGTTGAAAATTTTTCTGCAACCAAAAATTGGTCGGGATGGAGAAAATCAATACTTTTGTAGTCTTAGGTGCAGGTGAGGTGGGCTCGCCATTAGTTATAGGTAGTTGAGCTAGTTGTAGGTAGTTTTAGTTAATCGCCTTTGCTGAGCGGGCATTTTCATTGGCTCATTGAGGGAAAAGAAATGTAAGCACGAGTTTTCAGAAGCAAGGAGAACCAACCGGTAATGTTAAATGCCTGCCGAACTTTACAGCTGCTTATCTCTGGCTTTTTAAATGTTTTCTGGTTTCTTAACAGTGTCTCCACTCCTTTTCCTCCCCTTCTCCCCCCCTTTCCCCTTCTCCCCTCTTTTAAATGACTTACTGTACACTGTGCTAGCCATCTTAAACTTCCTGTTCATCACAGTGTGTGTCTGTATCACCTTGGCTTTGCCCCGCGTGAATTTCAGACAGTGCTTCCCCGCTTTCCCTGGCCCCCGCCTTTGCGATGTGTGTGCGTGTGTGTGTGTTCCACTCTGACACGCGCCGTTCCAGTCCCAGGTTTTTCAGCGAGTGCCGCGAACTTGACAGTCGCCGACAGTCCGCTGACAAATCGCCCAAGTGGGACAGGCCCTTAAGCGTCACTCATTCCTTCTCACCAGAGATGCTGCCTGTCCTGCTGAGTTACTCCAGCTTTTTGTATCTATCTTCGGTGTAAACCAGCATCTTCCTACGCCTTAAAACCAGTTAGTCTCAATGCAAGATGGAATGTGCAGGAGGGAACTGCAGATGCTGGTTTACACCTAAGATAGACGCAGAAAGATAGAGGAACTCAGCGGGACAGAGAGCATCTCTGGAGAAAAGGAATAGGTGATATTTTGGGTGGAGACCTTTCTTCAGATGTAGATTGTGCTAATGTGGTGATAGGAAACCGCAGCCAGAGCCTAAAAGTAGAGACATGGAATGCAGCAGCGAGAGTACCGAAGTATCAGGAACTTCATTGCTTATGTTGTAGCGTAAACCCATCATTGTAACAAAAAAATTGATTCTACTGTTGACAAAGTTATACGTGTGGATAAGCATGTCATTCTGTTTGTCGCCTAATTAAGTCTTTCTGTGCAAGACCTCGTTTTACCATTTGTCAAGTTTCTGCGCAGGACCTCGTTTAATTGTTAGTCAAGTTTCTGTAACTAAGACTTCATTTTATTGTCAGGTTTCGAGATACATTAATAGACTGCCTGTAGTCCAATACTTTAAAGGTCAGCATCACATTTCAATCCGTTGCGTTACTTTCCCAAGGGTAATGGTACCTAAATCCACAAGGATTAAGTTTTACATGTTTGCATCAAATCTTCAGATCTTGCTGGATCTCCATCATTGGTGAATTGCAATGGGATCCATGTAGATAAATGGTGATAGAAAGTGTCCAAAATATGCCAGAAATCAACGGACTTGTGACTTCATGAATCATGGCATTTCCCAGTTAAGAGCATCCACTGGTTATCTTAACATTAGACTTGCAGTGATCCAGTCAGTGCATCCATTGGTTTCCATGGTGATGGTTTTGATGAATCAGAGAATTATACAGATTTATGGTATGGTGTGGACAGGAGGTCATTCAGCTTAGTATTTGCATCCTGACCTAAAAAATATATCAAGTCAAGTCAAGAGAGTTTATTGTCAAGTGTCCCAGATAGGACAATGAAAATCTTGCATTGCTGCTGCTCGACAGGATATTGCAGATCTGATCAGTGTGTCCATATACCATAGAATATATATATGTACACACATCAATAAACAGATAAAGTGCAATAGGTTATTTTACCTGATGGCAGCGGAGAGATGAGTGTGTGGCCAGGATGGTGTGGGTCCTTGATGATGCTGGCAGCCTTTTTGAGGTAGCGACTGCGATAGATCCCCTCGATGGTAGGGAGGTCAGAACCGATGATGGACTAGGCAGTGGTTACAACTTTTTTCTCCTGGACGCTCAGGTTGCCGTACCAAGCCACGATGCAACACAGTCAGCATGCTCTCTACTGTGCACCTGTAGAGGTTCGAGAGACTCTCCGTAATCTCCATAACTCTCAGGACTTAGAGGCACTGATGTGCTTTCTTTATGATTGCATCAGTGTTCTGGGACCAGAAGAGATCTTCGGAAACATGCACGCCCAGGAATTTGAAGGTCAATTTTGGTTAATCAAATTTTTCAGCTCATTGTGGATGGATTGAGTGTTATAGTTCTTCAAGTGCGCATCCAGGTATTTCAAATATTTCAAAGGTCTTTTATTGTCACATGTACAAATTAAGATACAGTGATATGCGAATTACCATACAGCCTTACGAAATGGAAAACAAGACACACAACTACATAAAAGTTAACATAAACATCCACCACAGCGATTTCCCCACATTCCTCACTGTGATGTAAGCCAAATGTCCAAGCTTCTTCCACTTTATTCTGCCAAGGTCAGGGCAGTCGAATCAACCGTCGGGGCAATCAAAGCTCCCGCAGCCAGTGATCGAAGCCTCACGTTGGGGTGCGTCGAAGCTCCTGTGTTGGGTCGGTCGAAGCTCCTGTGGCTTGGAATTCCCAAGGTCGGTCTCTGACTAGAAACCGCGAGCTCCATGATGTTAAGTCTGCAAGCACCTATGGTTGGAGCTCCGAGGTCGATCCCTGGCAAAGGGATCACGGGCTCCCCGATGTAAAAGTCCTGTAGCCTCTGCGCGGTGGAGCTCTCAAAGGTCGGTCTCCAGCAAAGGCCGCCAATTCCTTGATGTTAGGCCACAGTGCGGACGGAGACACGATACAGAAAAAATTTGCATCTCCATTGAGTTAAGAGATCAGTAAAAGTTTCCCCCAACTCCCCCCCCCCCTCCATCCCCCCCACATAAAACAAGCTAAACACTAAAGTCATACATTTAACACATACTATTAAAACACAAAAGAGGAAGGGACAGACAGACAGTATTTGTTACTTGCAATGAACATTTCTGCTCCGCAAGACTTTCTGGTTATAAATTCCAGATCCACATTCCCATTGACCAAAAAGTAAGTTATTCAACTTCTCATTGATCTTTCTCCTGTTAAATTTAAGCTTATCTCTTTCCTCACTTTTCTCACTGATAAGGAAAATGGGTGCTGCCTATTCAGCCTGTATATCCTGCTCATATTTGTAAACACATTGATTAAATCTCCCCATAGTCCTCCTTGCCATATTAGCCAGGTTAATCACTCCTCAACAGCTCAAGTTTGGTGACTAGAATTGTTTAGCCTTACTCAAGCTGTGGCTTCAGCCTTGCTTTACACAATCCAATTTTAATATCCCTGTGCTTATATTCTGTGTTTTAGCTTTCTAAATCTTTCCAATCCCCTTATCTGGCTGTTTTACTACCTTCAGAGAACTGTGGACACCTCCAAGATTGGAGTGTCTGAAGAAGGGTCTCGACTCGAAGCGTCACCCGTTCCTTCTCTCCAGAGATGCTGCCTGTCCCAGTGAGCTACTCCAGCACTTTGTGTCTACACTCCAAGATTGTCTGTTCCCAACTAATTAGGGCCTTCAACATTTATTATCTGTCTTCTCTTCATTTGTTCTTCCTCCCTATATGCGTTCTCACACTTTTTCAAGCTAAGTTCCATTTGCCCTTTTTTGGCCCCTCTTCTCAATCCCCCTCTGCCAGGCACGTGCCGTGAGTAATTACTCAGGGTCGGCACTCAGTCCGCTTTAAAAAAAAATTAAACCACGCATGCGCAGATTGTTCTCCCCGTTAAATAATAAAATAAATAAAAACTGACATTTCAACTTGCCCAAGGCTTCCTATTTCTAGACCAATTGGGGGAACAGTTCCTTTCACAGCGTGTGGAGAGTCTGTGCCAGGGGTAAAGCTGTGGGGAGGGCACGAGTGTTGAGAACGAGGGTGTCGGGGATACTGCCAGCGCTGGAAAGGACACAGGGAACATTTACGAGGAAGGTGCCAGGACTAGAGGGTCTGAGCGATATATAGAGGTTGTAGGCTGGACATGTGAGGAGCAATGGTGAAAATCGCAAGAAAGTACTTATCACAAAGTACTGGAATCTTCACTCACTCACCGCTACCGCAGCTCTCCGGGCACGAAGCCACGCACTGTAGCTGGGGATAGAAGCAGCTCGGGGAACGGCCACCGGGACCCGACAGCAGAACTGGCCGCCACTTCAGCGCCTTCTGACGGCCTGCTCACCTTTGGCAGTGCTCTCCGTCGGAACACCTGTCACCTGCCGTTCGCGGACTTCGCTCATTTCAGCGGCTTCCTGCAAATCCTTAAATTCCCACAGCCGAGTAACCTCAATCGTGCTGTCGGATTTTAAGGACATGCGTGAGGTCAGCGAGCGGCAGGGGAGCGGTTTTTAGACGGAGAGCTGCCAGAAGTGAGCTGGGACCGGCAGAAGGAGCTAAGGTTGGTTCTGCTGTCCGGCCCGGCGGCCGTTCAGCCACCCGAGCTACTTCTCTCTCTCTCCCCCCCCCACCTCAGAGCGGTGGCATTGCACGCCTCCGTGCAAGGAGCGTCGCAAGTGGACGCTCCCGACCCCTCATTCATAACATTTGTGCCCTTCCAACTTTACCCCAGTCCAGACTTGCTAAACGCTGTGAAAGGAGCTCTCCCCCCCCCACCCCCACACGCCAGGAAATACGGAATTTAAAAAAAAATCACAAAATGTACTTACCACATTATTGGTACACGACAAACCATAGTTGAAAACCCCGCCAAGAAACTTGCGCTGCACATGCACAGTATACTGATGCGCATGCGCAGTGCTGCAAAGGCAGAATTTCTGCTGCCTTCAGCCCCGCTTCAAATTGACGCTTGAAGCAACGCTGACGGCATGTGGGTTGCACAGAGCTTCATGTGCTACAAGCATGTGTTATAATTCTCCCAAGCTCCTTCTGCTGGTCCCCGCTCACCTCAACCCCAATTTTCAAATGTTATTTATGCTCTATTTTGCCCTTTTCCATTACTGTGCCAAATCTAAGTGGATTCCCATGAGCACAGTTTTCCATGAGCTTATTTTCATTTCTTAAGGCTGAGTCTGTTGCCAAGCTCTCTCTGAAAGACATTTTAAGAAATCTGCATGTGGCGATGCAGTGGTGGCAGTACCCAGTGGTGGTGCAGTGGAGTGGTGGTAGTGTTGCGGCCTTACAGCTCAAGAGACCTGGGTTCGACTCTGACTATGGATGTCCTCTGAATAGAGTTTGTTTGTTCTCCCTGTGACTGCATGAGATTCCTCCTGGTCCTCCATTTTCTTCCCACAATCCAGAGATGCAGGTTTGTAGGTTAATTGGCTTCTGTAAATTGTCCCTTGTGTGTAGGATGGAACAATTGTGAACGGGTGATGTTGGTCGGCAAATACTCAGCGATCGGAAGGGCCTGTTTCCACTCTGTATTTCTCAACTAAGCTAAACGAAACTAATCTAAACTAAATTAAGGTAAACTAAACTAAACATACCACGTTCACTATTTATTCTTCTGGTTTAAGATAATTGAGATCCACAATAATATCTATTTAAGCTGGAAATTCTAAAGCATCGTAATGTACATGTTAACTTGTCATTGCAGTTTTCATCATGAGTGAACAAAGAAAACTTTGTTAGCATGTGAGAAACGAGAATGGGCAATTTTCTAATGGTATTGGAATTGGTTATTATTGTCACTTGTGCAGGGATACAGTGAAAAACTTTGTTTTGAGTGTGTCTAGGCAAATGCAGATTAAAAAAAGTACAGGGACAGCAATGAGGTTGATTGGAAGAACAGAAATTCATCTTTCGCATATCCGTTCAAGAATCTGATAAGAGTCTGGTGCTATGTTTTTTCAAGCTTTTGTAGTTTTTACACAATCAGGGAGAGGGAGGATGAGGGGAGGGGATAGTATCACTGCTGCATTAATGGTCTTCTCAAATTCAAGTGTGGATGAGTGTTTGCCAAATCAAGTTAAGATGTCTTTAGCTTTAATGCTTTCTATGGTACATCTAAAAAACTGATAAGAGTTTTTGGAGAAAGACTCCAAAGACCAAGATTCCTTAATCATCTGCGGATGTAGACGTGATGATGGGCTTTATTGACAATGGCAACAAAGTGATTGTACCAAGAAAAATTGCTACCAATATTTGAATCTAAGAACTTAACACTCTCAAGCATCTCCACTTCAGCACCAGTCATAGAAACAAGGGTTTGTACTCCACCCCACTTCCTGAAATTGTTGTACAGCTCCTTAATCAGTTCAGTTTATTGTCACGTGTATCGAGGTACTGTGAAATGCTATTGTTGCGTGTTAACAGGTCAGCAGAAAAACAATACATGATTACGATCAAGCCTTTCACAGTGAACACATGATAAAGGAATAACGTTTAGTGCAAGGTAAACCCAGTAAAGTACGATCAAAGATAGTCCGAGGGTCCCCACTGTGGGTTATAGTGGTTCAGAACTGCTCTCTGGTTGCGGTACGCTGATCCAGTTGCCTGATAACAGCGGTGAAGAAACTGTCCCTGAACCCTGCTCATATTGAGGTAGTGGTTGTTGTCTTGACTCCATGTTAATAAACTCTCTGTAGGGAGAATTGATAGGGTCAGGTTATTAAAGAAGCGCGTTCACTGCTGGGGAACATGCCCATTAAACACAGAGACAAAGAGCAGTTGTGAACTCAAGGTTGCAACTCTGTTTGCTGCATCCAAATCACCCTATGTAGATAAGCACGCCTGTTTGTTCTGCAGAGCAGTGTGTTCTGTGTGAAAACGTTAGTTGAATGTCTTGTGTCTTTTGTTTGCCTGTCACGTTCAGTCATCAGTCCTTGCGTTGTAATTCCATAGTTTCATTGTTTTGGTAATTATGATATGTTCAGTTTTAGTTAGGGTCTGCAGATAGTTTAATGCTTCGCTCTGATGCCGTATAACCATTGTGCCTGAATAAAAAGTTTTCAACCCCACTGCTGGACTCGGCAAATCATTGAGAATTCAGTGACCCTGCACTCTCTATATCCATCCTGTACTCCACCCTGTCATTGTTCGAGGTCTGCCTTACAATGGATACAAACACAGACACAAACACATAGAAATTAGAAACATAGAAATTAGGTGCAGAAGTAGGCCATTCGGCCCTTCAAACATGGTACTCTGGATTGAGGCCTCATGTAAAGGCCACGTCAGGGCTTTAAATGTTGTGGTTACTTTGGCTCTGTTAATTCTTCATCTCCTTAGGCAATCGTCTGCATCAAGAATGAATTGCTCCCCCTCCAGTTATGTGGGGTGTGAGCTGATGCGGCCAATGTAGAAATTGTTAAGGCTTCTACAGATGGGGCAGGTGGTGGATGGTAGGCTGGGTGGGTTGATAGCCTGTGAGGTGGTCCTGTGAGGACACTGATATTGGTTTGCATGCCTTCTGCTGAGTTTGGAGGATATTGCTGAGACAAAATGAATGCCATATTTTCAATGCTTTTAACAGGACACGTACCAAGGCCATTATATTTATTATGGAGACATAAGGAAGTGCAAATGCTGGAATCTTGTGTAGAACTCGGAGTGTCCAAGTAACTCAGTGGGTCAGGCGCCATCTGAGGAGGATATCAATAAGCAATGTTTCTGGTCAGGAAGTCTGAAGAAGAGTAGCAACTGCCCACCCTGAGTAACTCTAGCATTTTACATGATTTATTACGAAAGAAAGACACAAAATGCTGGAGTAACTAAACAGGCCAGGCAGCATCTCTGGAGAAAAGGAATAGGTGACATTTCAGATTAAAATCCTCTTCAGACTGAGAGTCAAGGGAAAGGGAAATGAGAGATATAGACAGTGCATTGGAGAGATCAAAGGAATGAAAGATTAAAAAAATGATGATCAAGGAAACTGGCCATTGTTAGCTGTGGGCTAGGTGAAAACAAGTTATACAATCATACAGATTTTGCTACAGTTTTCTAGGTGGAACTTGGATTGAATAGCATGTTGAGTGAAATTTTCACTCATTCCAACTTCCAGCTAACACGTTAAACAGGGGTGCTGATGGGCACTGTTGGCTGTGGAGGAAGTGATACAAAGGGAAGCAAATCACAAAGTGCTGGAGGAATTCAGCTGGTCAGGCAACATCTGAGGAGGGAATGAATAGGCATAATTTCCTGTCGGGACCCGTTTTTAGACTGAGAACCTTAATAATTAGTGTTCAGACCTGAAACGTTGCTTGTCTATCTCCCCCCCCCCATAGACGCTGTCTGATCTGCTGAGTTGATCCAGCACTTTGAAGTTTGCAGCCCAGACCATCACACAAACCAACCTCCCTTCTATTGACTCAATTGATACCTCACCTTTGCAAAGCCAGCAGCATAATCAAGGACTAGTGGTAACCTGCCCACTCCCACTTCCCCCCCTCTCCCATCTGGCAAAAGTTAAAGAAATGGCTCGACTGCAATCATGTATTGTCTTTCAGCTGACTGGTTCGCACGAAACAAAAGCTTTTCACTGTCCCTTGGTACACGTGACAATAAACTAAACTGACCTTCTTGTCCCACCATTTTAGTGCTCCATTACAAAAATCTCTCAAAGTATGCCTACTTTGAAGAAGTTCTCCTCCAGTCTGAAGAAAGTAGGTATGTTACAATACCCACCTTTAGCAGCGTTGCAGTTCTGCCGCTCCCCGTGTGCGCGACTTTGGCGCCTTTCAGAGGAGAGCAGGTTTAAAATGCCGATTTTTTCTAGGCAGTCCAAGTCAATCCATGTCGGGCGATTTCGTTGCTAAAGAGAAATCGCTCCGACATTTCATTCATAAAGGTATTTTTAAACTACGCTAGATTATTTATTAACTAGAGTAGTTTAAAAATCATCTTCTAAAGCTCTGAACGGTGACAGCGGAACGGACCTAAGGTAGGCGATAAAAGAAGCTACACAGTTTATTTTTACATAAAAACTTGTTTTTTAGGAAGGCTTTAATCACATTTTCATGTTGCGAAAAGGGGACAAAAAAATGTGTGTGAACCGGCTGTATTTTTCATACTGACTTCACCACAAACCGCAACGTTCTAATCCACCGCATTCCACTAAAACCCACTCGCTAGATTTAAATGGCCATTAATTTACAGGCATTAAACACTAAATTCCTTCCATTTGGCCTATAAATTCATGAAAATGAGATTTAAAAATTATGTTATATTGTGGATTATTGTGTGAATGTTATTTGGACACTTAGGCAATTTAAAAAAAGTTTATCTTTTCTTAAGAAATGGATAGATGTTTAGATCTACTCATTGAATTTTGTAATTAGCTACAATTAGATAACTAATTATATGCTTTAATTTCAGGTCATCCAAGTAAGATTGTTACAACACCGCAAGTTGGAGGAACAGCACCTCATATTCCGCTTGGCGAGTCTGCATCCTCTGGGCTTAAACATAGAATTTTCTCAATTCTGTTAACCCAGACTGCCCCTCCCCCTCCCCACCTCTCCCTCAGCCCTCGGCCCTGACATTCCTTCTCCATCTTCCCCCCCCCCACCCCCCACCCAAGTCGCACTAGCTTCTCATTTTCACACTACAAACAGCTTACAATAGCCTGTTTCCTTTATCATCAATACTTTTTTGCATATCTTTCATTCATTGTTTTTTATCTCTCCACATCACTGTCTATATCAAAGTCAAAGTCAAAAGAGTTTATTGTCATGTGTCCCTGACAGGACAATGAAAATCTTTCTTTGCATAGCACAACAGAACATAGAAGGCATTGACTACAATTCTATACATAAATACACTCATGACTTAATAAATTAATAAAGTGCAAATAACAGATGGAGGGATATTAATGTTCGGAGTTCCGAGCCAGGTTTAATAGCCTGATGGCTGTGGGGAAGTAGCTATTCCTAAACCGGGTTGTTGCAGTCTTCAGGCTCCTGTACCTTCTACCCGAAGGTAGCAGGGAGAAGAGTGTGTGGCTAGGGTGGTGTGGGTCCTTGATGATGCTGCCAGCCTTTTTGAGGCAGCGACTGTGATAAATCCCCTCGATGGAAGGAAGGTCAGAGCCGATGATGGACTGGGCAGTGTTTACTACTTTTTGGAGCCTTTTCCTCTCCAGGGCGCTCAAGTTGCCGAGCCAAGCCACGATGCAACCAGTCAGCAAGCTCTCTACTGTACACCTGTAGAAGTTAGAGAGAGTCCTCCTTGACAGTCCAACTCTCCGTAATCTTCTCAGGAAGTAGAGGCGCTGATGAGCTTTCTTAATGATTGCATCTGTGTTCTCGGACCAGGAAAGATCTTCACAGATGTGCGCGCCCAGGAATTTTAAGCTCTTGACCCTTTCAACCGTCGACCCGTTGATGTAAACAGGACTGTGGGTCCCCATCCTACTCTTTCCAAAGTCCACAATCAGTTCCTTGGTTTTGCTGGTGTTGAGGGCCAGGTTGTTGTGCTGGCACAATATGGACA
This sequence comes from Raja brachyura, assembly GCA_963514005.1. The sequence goes on from OY740796.1 coordinate 12,278,412, forward strand.
GTCGCTCGATCTCTCTCCTATACTCGGACTCATCCCCATCAGTGATACGTCCCACAACAGTGGTGTCGTCAGCGAACTTGATGATGGAGTTTGCGCTATGACCGGCTACGCAGTCATGAGTATAGAGTGAGTACAGCAGGGGGCTGAGCACGCAGCCCTGAGGTGCTCCCGTGCTGATTGTTATCGAGTCTGACACATTTCCACCAATACGAACAGACTGTGGTCTGTGGATGAGGAAGTCGAGGATCCAATTGCAGAGGGATGCGCAAAGACCCAGTTCTGCGAGTTTGGTAACCAGCTTGGACGGGATGATTGTGTTAAATGCCGAGCTGTAGTCAATAAATAGCAGCCTGACATATGAGTTTTTGTTGTCCAAGTGGCCCAGAGCGGAGTGGAGGGCCAGCGAGATCGCGTCCACCATTGATCTGTTGTGGCGGTAAGCGAACTGCAGTGGGTCCAGGTTTTGGTCGAGGTAGGAGTTGATTTGCGCCATGATCAACCTCTCGAAGCACTTCATCACCACAGGCGTTAGTGCCACAGGTCGATAGTCATTGAGGCACGTCACCTTGCTCTTCTTGGGCACCGGTATTATTGATGCCCTTTTGAAGCAGGTGGGAACCTCAGACCTCAGAAGTGACAGGTTGAAAATGTCTGTAAAAACTCCAGCCAGTTGATCCCCACAGGTTTTTAGGACACGACCAGGTATGTCATCAGGTCCAGACGCTTTTCGAGGGTTCACCCCTCTGAAGGATTTCCTGACGTCGGCCTCTGTGACTGAGACTGAAATACCATCACAGCGAATAGGGGCTCGGGAAGGCACATCGGTGTTCTCCCTATCAAAGCGTGCGTAAAATGCATTGAGCTCATCAGGGAGTGATGTATCGCCGACATCCGAGCTGCCTCCTGGTTTCGCCTTGTAAGAGGTGATTGCATTCAGTCCCCGCCACAGCTGCCGAACATCTGTCTCATCCTCCAGCTTGGAGCAGAACTCCCTTTTGGCCTTTTTGATGGCCTTACCAAGGTCGTATCTGGACTTCTTATAGACCACTGAGTCATCAGACATGAATGCCCGGTGTCTGGTCTTCAGAAGAGTGCGGATCTCACAGTTCATCCAAGGTTTCTGATTGGGAAACACTCGGAAGGTTTTTGTAGGGATGCAGTCCTCCATACATTTCTTTATGAAGTCTGTAACGACTGTGGCGTATTCATTCAAGTCCGTTGCCGAGTCCTTGAACATAGCCCAGTCTACAGACTCCAAACAGTCTTGTAGTTGTTCTTCTGCCCCCGCCGACCAGCTCTGTACTGTCCTCACCTCTGGGGGTGCACTCTTTAATTGCTGCCTGTAGGCAGGAAGAGTCAGATTTACTGACCGAAGTGAGGGCGAGGGATAGAGCGGTAGGCACTCTTGATGGTGGTGTAGCAGTGGTCGAGGGTGTTTGGTCCTCTAGTGCAGCAGGAGACATGTTGGTGGAAGTTGGGGAGTGACTTCTTTAGGTTTGCCTTATTGAAGTCCCCAGCAATGGTGGTAAATGCCTCGGGGTAAGACGTCTGGTGCTTGTTGACCACGGCGTGCAGCTCCTCCAGTGCCAGACGGACGTCTGCCTGGGGTGGGATGTAGACCGCGGTCAGGATGATGGAGGTGAATTCCTCGGTAGGTAGGGATCTCTCGTTTCCCCGATCCCTGACCAGTCTGAAGAAGGGTCTCGACCCGAAACGTCGCCTATCTCCTTCGCTCCTTAGATGCTGCTGCACCCGCTGAGTTTCCCCAGCTTTTTGTGTAACCCTCGATTCTCCAGCATCTGCAGTTCCTTCTTTAACACTAGGTGTCAAATTAAACTTATTTTTATGCTTTATCTGATGGGATAAATTGCAGACTTGATTTTTAAAATGTCAAAATGTTGTAACATTGCTAAAGAAAGGTCCCAACCCGTCGCCTGTCCATTGTTATACACAGATGCTACCTGGCCCACCGAGTTCCTCCAGCACTTTGTGTTTTGCTCAAGAAATCAGTATCTGCAGTTCCGTATGCCTCCAATTTCTACGTTTTTCTCATAATAAATAGTTTGCGAATTAAGTACTGAAACCCTCAGCTAACCCACGCTTGAGGTGAGTCGAATCCTCGGGAGGATTAAATATAACTATGAAATGCTTCAAACCACATGTATTAGCACTTGTTATGAGTCAATGATTGTCAAATTAACCAAATTAAAATCGAATAAATCCCTTTAGTTGACTTAGCCTAACTTGCCCCTGTGTTTCGCAGTCACTATCTAACAGTTTTCCCGTAAAACAAGGCATTTTGTAGTAACATTTTAAAACAAATGTCGAAGCAGAAACTGGCGGAATAAACTCGCTGCAAACCCAGGCTGTTCGCAATGACATGAGCCCAAGATTTTCTTTTCATCCCGTTCTCAAAACCCTCATGAACAGAGGAAATGTTTGGACCGGTGCCACGGTGGAGACCCTCTGTCGCTTTAAGAAAATGCTGGCGACTCAAACCCCTCGAAAAATGATCTTGCTTCTGTGAGTTTTATTTAAAGGGATTTGTATTCAGTGCCCGGCCATAGATTTGTCCCGCCCACCAAAACACACACACACACACACAGCACCTCACACGGATCTCGTCAGATAGCCTTTATATATTTGCATTCTCTGACACACCTTCAACTGGCGCGAGGGACCTGTGGTCGAGGGACAGCGAGGGTGACGCAGGGAGGGTTTAGGCAAAGTTCAGAGGATCCCCAACCTTACAAAAGAAGCAAGATCACAGTGCATCGCACCATCTGCAGGAACCTTTCTGACCCCCTGCTACCACAGGGCTCGGTCGCTGTCAGGATGGGCTGGGTGAGCGCACTCTTGCTCCTCGTGGTCATTGGGGAAGTTTGGAACCTTTCGTGCTCAATGACACACAAGGCACCGCAGAGTGATCTGTGCCGAGCCGAACTGGCCGAGAAAATCGTCTATGCCAAGGTGCTGGCCATCTACAAGAAGAAAGCCGTTACCGACCGCTGGTTAATTCCCCCCGTTTTACCAGAACCGTATTCGGCGGAGGTGGAACTGTTGTGTAACCCATCTTCGCACCGCTGGCAGTTGGGGGCGACTGGGACCAGGTTTAACCGATTTAACCTGACTGGACTGGGCGCCGCCGTGTGTCGCGGTTACTCCCTCAACGTCGTTGAAAACAACACCTATTATTTCTTCCTCAGGTAGGACGGCGGCGGCAGTGGGTGAATGGTGGAGGGAAGGTCATGTATGGTTTCTGGGTGAGGGGGATGCTTCATTGTGTCAAGCCAGCACCCCGAAAGGTGGACTTCATTTGGTCTACACCGCCGACAATAGGGGGTTTGCACGAAAGGTCACTGGGTCATAGGGCTTGACGCACGAGCCGCTCAATCCATCTGGAGGACATCAGTAGCTGCTGGTATATGTTATTAATGCAAGAAACGCGTACTTTCTTACCTGTTAAAACCGCTAAAATGGTGAATTTTGGGGCTGTAAAAATTGTGGAAGTCGGGGTAAGTGTGAGAGACATGAACACAACTTAGAATTCCAAAAGTGAAGCGAAATGAAGGTAAAGAGAAACGAGAGCTGAAGGGACAACAACAGCTAAAGTGCTTTGCTCACTGCATTGCATGAACAGTAAAGGGCCTGTCCCACCAGCATGTGATTGCATGTGTCTAGCGCGAACAAACGTGGTCGCTTGAAGCATACGGCCTCGCGGTGCTGGTCCTACTACCAAGCGGGGAGGCGTACGGAGTTGTGCGGGGCTGGTCCCGACATCATACTCCCCAATCAGCTGGGCAGGAGGCGGGCGGACTGAATTTGGACGTCGCACGGCGTCGGGCATTGACGTCATAACACAACGGCACGCCGGGCGGTAACGTCATCGCGCAATGCCACACGCTAGGAGTACGCCGTCAAGACGCTGCGTATGACATCAAGACGCTGCGTACGCCCGTCGAGAAGCCACGTAGGCCCTCAATGCGCCTGGGGGCTGACGGGCTGTTGGTGCGCTGGATTTTCGGAGAGTGCAAGATTTTTGCAGCCCCGCTCGATGTCGGGACCAGCCCCGCACAACTCCATATGCCTCCACCGATCGAAGTGGGACCGGGCCCCGCGAGGCCGTACGTCTCAAGCGACCACGTTTGGTCGTGCTAGACGCATGCAATCGCATGCTGGTGGGACAGGCGCTTAAGGCATTATTTGTGGGTTTTCTTGATTCCTTTGGTATCTAAAAAGTCTTTACATAGATTATATTATTCTAAAACTAGATTGAATAAAATATTCCCAAATGTTTCCCCCATCTGTGACAAATGTCTTACTCAAAATGACACTATAGCACATTCCTTTGTCTTGTGTATAAAACTGTATAAATTTTGGAATTAAATTTTTGGAATTTTTACAAAACTATTTAACACAAAATTGAACCCCAATACAGAACTGATTATCTTTGGATCAATGGAAGATGGAAGTAAACTAACTATATTCCAAGAAGCTTTTCTTAATTACGGTCTAAAAACAGCAAAAAAACCTATACTCAAATATTGGAAAAACGCAATCACGCCAACATTCAAAATGTGGATTTCAAATATGTCTGAAACGCTTCATCTTGAAGAAATGAGATTTCTCCTACTAGGCAAAGTAGACCAATTCTGAAAGACTTGGTCTCCTTTTATCAACTTTTTGCAAGCATAGGGTGCAACATAACATAACCTCAGAAATTAAATGGTTTAGAACCGGGTGACGGATTGGCAAAAATACGAAATAGGTAGATCTCTCCTAATCTCTCTTTTCTTTACTTTCTCCTTCTATTTCAATCTTTTCAGCTTCTCTTCTATGTCCTTTATTTCTTTTGCTATCTGTTTCTACTCGCTTGTCTATCTATTCCGACACTCTTTATTTCTTTTTTCTTCTACTGTTCTTTTATTATTAAATCAAAAGTATGAAGTTGTACAAGAATGGAAATATGTATGTATGTATTAGGTACTCAAGTAACACACTATTGTACATCTAACAAAAATAAACAAAAAAAAAAGAAGCGATAAATCTGGCTGTAAATTTTGCTTCAGAGGCGTGTTCTTTTTGTATGTAAAAACCCACTTGATAAACATGGGCGATTTTAACATTTTACAGCCAGATTTATCACTTCTGAAACTTTTTGGATGCCACAGGAATCAAGAAAAAACACAAATAATGCCTTTGTTGATGAAATGCAGTGAGCAAACGGCCAATTTTCTCCAAGCACTCTGACTGTTGTTGTCCCTCCAGCTCTCATAGAAACATAGAAAATAGGTGCAGGAGTAGGCCATTCGGCCCTTCGAGCCTGCATTCAATATGATCATGGCTGATCATCCAACTTGGTATCCTGTACCTGCCTTCTCTCCATTCCCCCTGATCCCTTTAGCCACAAGGGCCACATCTAACTCCATCTTAAATATAGACAATGAACTGGCCTCAACTACCTTCTGTGGCAGATAATTCCAGAGACTCACCACTCTCTGTGTGAAAAATGTTTTCCTCATCTCGGACCTAAAGGAATTCCCCCTTATCCTTAGACGGTGACCTCTTGTTCTGGACCTCCCCAACATCGGGAACAATCTTCCAGCATCTAGCCTATCCAACCCCTTAAGAATTTTGTAAGTTTCTATAAGACCGCCCCTCAGTTTTTTAAATTCTGGTGAGTACAAGAAAAGTCTATCCAGTCTTTCCTCATATGAAAGTCCTGACATCCCAGGAATCAGTCTGGTGAACCTTCTCTGTACCCCCTCTATGGCAAGAATGTCTTTTCTCAGATTTGGAGACCAAAACTGTACGCAATACTCCAGGTGTGGTTTCACCAAAACCTTGTACAACTGCAGTAGAACCTCCCTGCTCCTATACTCAAATCCTTTTGCTAACATACCATTTGCTTTCTTCACTGCCTGCTGCACCTGCATGCCTACTTTCAATGATTGGTGTACCATGACACCCAGGTCTCGTTGCATCTCCCATTTTCCTAATTTGCCACCATTAAGATAACAGTCCACCCTCCTGTTTTTGCCACCAAAGTGGATAACCTCACATTTATCCACATTATACTGCATCTGCCATGCATTTGCCCACTCACCCAGCCTATCCAAGTCACCTTGCAGCCTCCTAGCATCCTCCTCACACATAACACTACCCCCCAGCTTAGTGTCATCTGCAAACTTGGAGATGTTGCATTCAATTCCCTCGTCCAAATCATTAATGTATATTGTAAATAGCTGGGGTCCCAGCACTGAGCCTTGCAGTACCCCACTAGTCACTGCCTGCCATTCTGAAAAGGACCCGTTTACTCCTACCCTTTGCTTCCTGTCTGCCTGCCAGTTCTCTATCCACATCAATATTGAACCCCCAATACCGTGTGCTTTAAGTTTGTATACTAATCTCTTATGTGGGACCTTGTCAAAAGCCTTCTGAAAGTCTAGATATAACACATCCACTAGTTCTCCCTTATCAACTCTGATAGTTACATCCTCGAAAAATTCTATAAGATTCGTTAGACATGATTTACCTTTCGTAAATCCATGCTGACTTTGTCTAATGATTTCACCACTTTCCAAATGTACTGTTATCCCATCTTTAATAACTGACTCTAGCTGTTTCCCCACTACCGATGTTAGACTAACTGGTCTGTAATTGCCCGTTTTCTCTCTCCCTCCTTTTTTAAAAAGTGGAGTTACATTAGCTACCCTCCAATCCGCAGGAACTACTCCAAAATCAAAGGAGTTTTGAAAGATTATCACTAATGCATCCACTATTTCTGTGGCTACTTGAGGACTCTGGGATGGAGACTATCTGGCCCTGGGGATTTATCGGCCTTTAATCCATTCAATTTACTCACTTCTCGGCTAACCTGGATTTCACTCAGTTCTTCCACCTTATTTGACCGCCGGTCCCCTGCTATTTTCGGCAGATTATTTATGTCTTCCTTAGTGAAGACAGAACCAAAGTAGCTATTCAATTGGTCTGCCATGTCCTTGTTCCCCATGATCAATTCACCTGTTTCTGACTGCAAGTGACCCACATTTGTTTTAATTAATCTCTTTCTCTTCACATATCTATAAAAACTTTTGCAGTCAGTTTTTATGTTCCCTGCCAGTTTTCTTTCATAATCTATTTTCCCTTTCCTAATTAAGCCCTTTGTCCTCCTCTGCTGAACTGAATTTCTCCCAGTCCTCTGGTAGGCTGCTTTTTCTGGCTAATTTGTATGCTTCATCTTTTGTTTTTATACTATCCCTGATTTCCCTTGTTATCCATGGATGCACTACCTGCCCTGATATATTCTTTTGCCAAATTGGGATGAACAATTGTCGTAGTTCATCCATGCAGTTTATAAATACCTTCCATTGCACATCCATTGTCAACCCTTTAAGAATCACCTGCCAGTCTATCTTGGCCAATTCACTTCTCATACCTTCAAAGTTACCTTTGTTTAAGTTCAGAACCTTTGTTTCTGACTTAATTATGTCACTCTCCATCCTAATGAAGAACTCAACCATATTATGGTCAGTCTTGCACAACAAGACTGCTAACTAACCCTTCGTCATTACTCAATACCCAGTCTAGAATAGCCTGCTCTCTCATTGGTTCCTCTACATGTTGGTTTAGAAAACTATCCCGCATACATTCCAAGAAATCCTTTAGCTGTCTGTCCCGCTGAGCTACTCCAACTTTTTGTGTCTATCCTTGGTGTAAACCAGCATCTGCAGTTCCCTCCTGCACATTCCACCTTGCATTGAGCCTAACTGGCAGGGCTGGCCTTAAGCCCATTGGACCGATTTTTCCAAATTGGGTCCCGCGCCCAAGGGGGGCCCCACGTTAATTTTCCATATTTCATATGGAAATACAATTTAGCTTTGTTAAATAAAGATTTACACGGCGTCATTAACACTTGTTCAAAACAGAATTACATTTACTGAGGAATGTAGATCAATGCATTGATGACACATTGAGAATTTCTTAAAACTCACCATCATGATTGAGGACTTCTTCTTGGTGAGCTTCTTGGTCTGCAGCAGGTTAGTCATTCAATTTACCAACCGACCCATGTTGTGTCTCTCTGTCTTTCGTTCTCTCCCTCCCTCCCTCTCGCGCGCTCTCTCTCCCGCTCCCCATCTCATCTCTCTCTAGCTCCCTCGGCATTCCTGGAATCATTGACGTTTTGCAGTCGACAAAAATGCTGGAGAAACTTAACGGGTGAGGCAGCATCTATGGAGCAAAGGAAATATGCAATGTTTCCGGTCGAAACCCTTCTTCAGACCCGGCCCGAAACATTGGCTATTTCCTTCGCTCCATAGATACTGCCTCAAGCCCTGTCCCACTGTGCGAGTTCACCCAAGAGCTCTCCCGAATTTAAAATCTCTGTGTAGCATCTCTGTCCATATCTTCAAATTCCCACTTTGAAATAAAATACAACTTTCGACTTAAAAACTTTGCAGCAGGATCGCAATTAGTCGATTTTCAATCATCGTTCGATTCCTGGTTGAAGATACAATACATTACAATAAATTGTTTCAAGCATACCCGGTACTAAACGCACAACATTTTGGTGGTTACTGATGTTATAAACGGTTATAAATGAATATAATTTCAAAGTTGAATAGGAGATGTCCATGGAAAGAATATTTAACCAGAATGTAAGGTGAGGTTGCTGCAAAATGCTCACTTAAAACTTTACGCCGTCAGCTCAGGATTGTTTCTTAGCCCTCTGACAGGTGTTTCAATCTAACCTTGTAGCTCGCTATTAATCGATTCATAGCTATACCATACTCTGTATGGTGCATGATCGCAAATTAGTAAAACAAATGTTCTTCTTTAAGTACTGTTGATTCTGGGATGGGGGTGACTGATAACAAATAAACTACATTCTATATTTTGTCATAATGTGGCCGAAACAATGGCATATTTTAATGATATTTATTGAGATAGAAAGATACAACTGAGTTTGGGCAAGATATTACCTTGTGGCTGTAAAGTGGGAAGCTACTGTAAAAGCACAGTGCTGGTGGGGGGGGGGGGGGGTTCCTTTCAGAGCGTGTGGGTAGTCTGTCCTGGGGTAAAGTTGCGGGGAGGGCAGGAGCATTGAGAAGGAGGGTATCGGCCGGGGATCATCGAGCTCAAGAGCGGGGCAGCGGGCGATGGATAACAGGACAGCGGGCGGTGGAGCTTACTCCATATGACAGTGTGAGTAACCTCAGTTGATCCCTTGTTCGCGCTGACACAGGAGTAAGCTCCACCGCCCCCGCTGTGATGTTATTCATCACCCGCTGACCTGCTCCGCTCAATGATCTTTACTCTTGAGCTGGTTCCCTCACTGTTCAGACGGAGAGCACTGCCAGAGGTGAGCGGACCGGCAGAAGGTGCTGAGATGACAGTCGGTTCCGCTGTCCGGTGATGGAGGCCGCTCGTAGCTACGCGAGCTGCTTCCCTCCCCAGCCACAATGCGGTGGCTCCAGCTCCTTAATCAGTTCAGTTCAGTTCAGTTTATTGCCACATGTATCGAGCTATTGTTGCGTGTTAATAAGTCAGCGGATAAACAATACATGACTACGATCGAGCCTTTCACAGTGAACACATGATAAAGGAATAATGTTTAGTGCAAGGTAAAGCCAGTAAAGTACGATCAAATATAGTTCGAGGGTCCCCGATGTGGGATATAGTGGTTCAGAACTGCTCTCAGGTTGCGGTAGGATGGTTCAGTTGCCTGAAAACAGCTGGGAAGAAACTGACCCTGAACCTTGCTCATATTGAGGGAGAGGTTGTTGTCTTGACAACATGCTAGCTAACTCCCTTAGAATTGATGCGGTCAGGTTATTAAACAAGCCGTTAACTGCTGGGGAACATGTCCATTAAACACTGTGACAAAGAGCACACTTCTTCAGGCTGAGCAAGGGGGAAGAGGAACAAGAGATATAAGAGGAACAAGAGGTACTAAGGACAAATGAATGGAAGATATGCCTATATCTCACGTTTCCCTTTCCCTTGACTGTCAGTCTGAAGATGAGTCTCGAACCGAAATGTCACCTATGCTGCACTATGATCGTTGCTTTCGTCCGTCTGTCCGCGTGTTCACTCGCTCTTGGTGCCGGCGCTTCTACACACACATGCCGAGACCAAGACCAGGGCGAAGGATAACATCAAACGGGTCATGGCAGCTAACGAAAAACTCGACCCGAAATGTCACCTATTCGTTTCCAGAGATGCTGCCTGAACCGCTGATTTACTGCAGCCTTTTGTGTCTGTCTTTCGTTTAAACCAGATTCTGCAGTTCCTCCCTGTACATGGTCGGTGTCGTTTAAAAAGAAAATTAAAAAAACATTTAAAACATTTAAAAACACACAAACTGTTCCCCGGCAATGTTCATTACACTGTGAGAGGCATAACTGAAGTTGGGTCGGGTTTCCTGAAATGGCGGAAGTTACGCTCCGGTGCGTACTACATGTCAGTCCATTGTATTTCACAGGAGTGGTCTATCTTGCTCTGCTCTAAGATCTTCGGTTGCAACTGCTTGGGTGTTTGGTACATCGTAATCACCCTATGTAGATAAGCAAACCTGTGTGTTCTGTGTGAAAATGTTAGTTGACTGTCTCGTGTCTTTTGTCTGCCTGTCGCGTTCAGTCTTCAGTCCTTGAGTTGTAAGTTCATAGTTTCTTTGTTTCGGTAATTATATTTTAGTTAGGATCTCCAGATAGTTTAATCTTTGATCTGATGCCCTGTATTGTACCTTCATTGTACCTGAATAAAATATTTTCAATCCCACTGCTGGTCTCGGCAAATGATTTGAGAATTCAGTGACCCTGTACTCTCTATATCCATCCTGTACTCCACCCTGTCTTTGTTCGAGGTCTGCCTTACAATGGATACAAACGTAGACATAAACACAGTATGCTGGATTGAGGCCACACGTAAAAGGCCACTTCAGGGCTTTAAGTGTTGCGGTTACTTTGGCACTGTTAATTATTCACTCCTTAGGCAGTCTGCCTGCATCAAGAACAAATTGCTCCCCCTGCAGTTGTGTGGGATGTGAGCTGATGAGGCCAATGTAGAAATTGTTGAGGCTTCCGCAGATGGTAGGCTGGGTGGGTGAATAGCCTGTGAGGTGGTGCACTTCTTCCATTATCTACATTGGCTTCTGTGCACTCCCAATGCATGGCTTTGAGATTCTCAACGCCATCCCAAATGCCCCTTTCACAATTTGAGCAATCATGCACAGGATTCCCATGAATATGTGGGATCTTGCATTTTTTAGGTAAGCTTTGAGCACATCTTTAAATCTATTCCTTTTTGCAAAGGTCAGAAAAGTATTTCTGCTTCGGGTGTCTGGTATCAGTATACAGTCTGTGCGGCTAGCCCAGTAAAGCAGTTTACTTTAGACTTTAAAGATACAGCACAAAAACAGGCCCTTTGGCCCATCGAGTCCATGCCAACCAGAGTTCCTTAATCCTATTCTGTTGGGCTGCTTTGCAAATGTCGTGACAGGCAGGCGCTATCTTGTTCACCAGCTCTATTCTTGTTTGTTTGTTCCCAAAACTCTTGCAAAAGCGGTACAAATGTAGTCCCACCTTACTCACCCTTATCCTGCACTGTGCAGTAAGTAGCAAGATATTGCTACAGATTGGTGTGACAGAACATCGCTTCATGTATGGGTGTGTGGTGAAATATTACATGGGGGGGGGGGGGGATGCAATGGGTCCATGCATGGTCTAGTATCTATATAATTAATGGTCTAATCTTGACCACTTCCTGTCTGCTCTGTATATTGATTTTAGAAAAAATGTTACCCTATATCGTTATGATTTTTGGCGATTTACTCACAATCCTCCTCTGCTGAGGCAGCCCTGAGGATTTTTCCGATTGATGAATAAAAAATTATAAAACCCCAGATGCCTGGACATGAGTCAGTCACTCTGGAAGATCGCGAGGGAGAGTCCGCAACTGTGATTCTAAGATGTGAATCAACTGAACTGTGAGTCTGCAATGTATTTGGAATAAATGATTTGTTTGCCCTTACTGACAATGCAATGAGTTGTTTGGCAATTTGTTGGCCTGCATTCTGCTTCAAATGCTATGAAATTGAATTTGGTGGCGTGCACTCTGTTTGAAATGCCATGAAATTAAATTTGGTAGCCTGCACTCTGCTTGAAATGCTATGAAATTGAATTTGGTAGCCTGCACTCTGCATGAAATGGAATTTCATGGAATAGCTATGAGTGAACTGCCAGCCCACCAGCCCTGAGCGATTGATCTGCCAGCCCTGACTAACTGAGGTGCCAGCCCACCAGACCTGAGTGACTGAGCTGCAAGCCTAAGAATTCATTCAGCCCACAATGTCCATACTAGCCTTGTGGAAAACAGTCTTTTTGGCCCATAACACCTACACTAGCGTTCCAGAAAGGAATGGCTAGTGTAGGTGTTATGGGCCAAAAAGACTGTTCCAAAAGACTGTGACCCAATGGGTCCCACTTAGTCTAGTATATTATTACAACTCCCACCTTGTTTGTTTGTTCCCTAAGTTTTGTTCAGATTATGTTATATTTTTAAATAAACCAGGCAGTCATGCTCCCACATGTTGGCCGCGCCTGTGCTGTTGGGGGAGCGTTGCCATGACCTGTGTCACAATGGGGATCTCTGGCATCTCACCGGGAACCTGTCAGTCATGCCTGCGCAGTTGGGGGAGGGTTGCCACCACTGCTATCCATGTGTGCGCAGTTGGGAGAGGGTTCCCGGGCGCACAGCCATTTTCCCTTGCTTCTTAACGGGGCATGCCCACCACCATTATAACTCGCATCAGAACAGGGATCTCTGGCATCACAATGGGGACCCATCAGCCACATCACAGTTGAAAATGGCGCCCCCGATGTGACAGTCATGCCTGCGCAGTACGGCCCCATCAGACGCGCATGCACAGTTGGGGAAGGCTTGCCAGGCCAGGTTCGCCATTTTCACTGAACATCGCCTCGTGTATAGGAGAGTGGTAGAATATTGTGTTAGGGGAGGGGGACCAATGGGTCCACGCTTGGTCTAGTATATATATTACTAAAAATCTCCCCTTGTTTGTTTGTTCCCAAAACTCTGCAAAACGGTACACGATAGTGCTACAGTTTTAGGCGCACCTTACGCAACTGGTCCATGCCTGCATAGTTGGTGCCCGTTGATCTAATACTTACATATTCATCATAATGGTAGGAAGGCTGCCGGATCTGTGCATGCGCAGTTTGGAGAGGGATGCCATTTTGAGATCACCATTTGATTGGCTCTACCATCTCCCCCCCACATGGGGTCTGGCGCCGCCGGTCTGATTGGTCGCTGGCTACTCCTGTTCAAAGCAATGGCTGCCACTGTTGCTGATTGAGGGGATAAATGGCCAAATCATGAAAGATATGATTTATTTTTAATTTTTTTATAAACACTGCTTTTAAATATTTATTAGAAGCAGTGTACAAAAATATAAGTAATGACATACAGTTATTGCACACCCTCATTTTTAATTTTTAGCTAAAGATGAGAGAAAAGAAGAGAGAAAAAGCTAGAGAGAGAAAAAATGGATGTGCACGAATAGAACCCCTAGACTACCAAATTGGTGTAGCCAAAGTGTAAGTAAAAGAAATAAGAAAGACGTAGAGAAATAAAAAGACAAAAACAGAAAGAAAAACAAAAGGTGATGATATACCTGCTTCCTATCCCTCCCCACCCATCGCCCAACCCGTAATTAGATTCAATTCCAAAATTGTGTTGCACCATACTATCCTTGTAATGAATCAATGAATGGTGTCCATGTCTTTGAAAAATGCTCCGGTTTTTCTGCTGAGACAAGTCTCATGTTTTCAAGATGTAGCATCTCAGACATGTTTGTAATCCACATTTTGAGAGTAGGGGCAGATGTATGTTTCCAAAATTAGTGGTGGCCATGGCAGCAGATGGCTGGAACAGTAGAGGTGGAGCGAAAGGATCGGCTGGTGGGGGACGTGGTTCCTTCACAGCCAGCAAGTGTTGGCGGCTCCCACAGTACAAGCCGCCATTGATGTCAACAAGATAGGATCGGGGTTCTTTGGATGGGCCAACAATGCAACCTAGACGGGAATGTCCCAAAGTAGTTTGCAAACGGATTACTTGGCCCGGCAGTAGTGGTTTAAGTGGTTTGCTTGACTTGTCATGTGATCGTTTCTGGATGTCGTGTTTCTCCTGGATGTGCTTCTGGATCATAGCTGGCTTCAGCACCTGTGACACCAGCTTCTGCTGGGCAATTGGTATCGGTGGTCTCGTTGTTCTGGACATCAGGCGTTGGGCTGGTGAGCCCAGGACCCCATCTCTAGCGATGTTTTTGAGGTTTAAAAGGTCGAGGTACACATCTGACTTGGCTAGGTGGGCGCATTCCATTAGCTGTTTTACGCTTCTGACGGCTTGCTCAGCGAGCCCGTTACTTTGTGGGTATTCGGGGCTGCTCGTGACATGGTGGAAATTCCATTGGTTAGCAAAGTGTTTGAAGTCGTGACTGGTAAACTCTCTTCCGTTGTCAGTCTGCAAGCGGACAGGTGCGCTGAATATGGAGAAGTGTTTCTGTAGCTTTTGAATGACCATCTCTGTTGTGATAGAAGGCAGTAAATCAAGTTTGAACCAGCTAGAATAGGAGTCGACCAGGACTAGATAATGTTTACCATGCCACTCGAAAATGTCTGCCGCCAGCGACTGTTGGTGCGGTGCCAGGCTGTTGCAGACGGGGCAAGAGGCTGGCCTGTCACGTATGTACTTGGCCATGCCAGGCCAGTAAAACATATTCTGTGCGTGGGCCAGCGTGGCATCGGTGCCTTGGTGGCCGTTGTGTGCCTCTTTGTAGTATTCGTAATGTAGTGATGAAGGGATCATGACTCTGTGGCCCTTAACTGTGATACCGTCCTGTATTACCAGTTCATCACGGACTAAGAAGAACGGCTACACCTCCAGTGGTGTGCTGGTTAAACCCACAGTGAGGACAGTCAAGGTTTGGTCAGATGATGCCACACTCCAGCAGCGTTTTGGTAACACTGACTGGAATGCGTTTGCAGCTCAGGCCACCCTTGACTCCCACACTGACATTGACGCCTATACTTCCTCTGTTCTGGAGTTCATCAACTCCTCCATCAACAGTGTCACCACTCTCAAACAAATCTCCACATACCCGAATCAGAAGCCATGGATGAACAGTGAGGTCAGGCTACTGTTGAAAGCACGGAACTCGGCTTTCAGGTCAGGCGATGCCCGTGCCTATAGTTAATTGAGGGCCAATCTGAAGAGGGGCATCAAGAATGCCAAACACAGATACAAGCTGCGGATCGAGGAGCACTTCGACAGCAACTCTCACCCCCGACGCATGTGGCATTGCATCCAGGCCATTACTGACTACAGAGCCACCAACTCCACCCCCACTTCCAGCGACGCATCCTTCCTCGAGGAACTCAATCACTTTTATGGCCGCTTTGAAAGGGCCAACCAAGAGTTGGCCATCAAGGCTGTGCTCCCTGATGACCACCAGCCCCTCACACTCAACCCCTTCAACGTGCACGTGGCACTGAGTAGGATCAATGTACGCAAGGCTGCCAGCCCTGACGGAATCCCCGGGCGCGTCCTCGGGACCTGTGCTGCACAGCTGAAAGACGTCTGGACTGACATCTTCAACCTGTCACTTGCCCAGGCAGTTGGCCCCACGTGCCTTAAAACTACCTCCATCGTGCCAGTGC
This sequence comes from Raja brachyura, assembly GCA_963514005.1. Next base: position 12,294,149 of record OY740796.1, read on the forward strand.
CAAAACACTCCACTGCGGCGAGCCTCAACGACTTCCACCCAGTTGCACTCACCCCTATCATCGCCAAGTGCTTTGAAAGGCTGGTCACCTTAAATGCTGCACACCTCAAATGCTGCCTACCTCCCACTCTGGACCCCTACCAGTTTGCATACTGCAGGAACAGGAACATGGAGGATGCCATCTCAACGGCACTCCACTCCGCCCTCTCCCCCCTCGACAACAGAAACACTTGTGAGAATGCTGTTCATCGCGTACAGCTCAGCATTCAACACCGTTATCCCCTCCAAATTGATTGCCAAACTCAATGACCTGGGCAACAACCCCTCCTTCTGCAATTGGTTACTGGACTTTCTAACCAACAGACCACTGTCTGTTAGGTTGGATAACCACACCTCCTCTACCCTCACCCTGAACACTGGCATACCCCAGGGCTGCGTGCTGCGCCCCCTCCTCTACTCCCTCTTCACCAACGACTGCATACCTGTACATGGTACCAACACCTTCATCAAATATGCAGATGACGTGACGGTGATTGGCCTCATCAGCGACAACGATGAGTCCGCCTACAGGGAAGAGGTTTAGCTCCTAACAGCATGGTGTGTCGACAATAACCTGGCCCTCAACTCCAAGAAGACCAAGGAGCTCATTGTGGACATCAGGAGATCGAGAGGCTGCACGCACAACCCCATCCATATCAACGGGACTGAGGTGGAATGCGTCTCCAGCTTCAGGTTCCTGGGGGGTCAACATCTCCGATGACCTCCCCTGGACCCACAACATATCCTCGCTGATTAAGAAGGCTCACCAGCGTCTCTTCTTCCTGTGGAGAATTAAGAAGGTCCACCTGTCTCCCCAGATTCTGGTGAACTTCTACCGCTGCACCATCGAGAGCATTCTTACCAACTGCATCACAGTATGGTATGGTAACTGCTCTGTCACTGACCGGAAAGCTCTGGAGAGGGTGGTGAAGATCGCCCAACGCATCACAGGCTCCTCACTCCCCTGCATTGAGTCTGTCCATAGTAAACGATGCCTGCGCAGGGCACACAGCATCACCAGGGACAGCTCACACCCCAACCATAGACTGTTTACCCTCCTCCCATCCAGGAGACGCTACAGGTCCCTCTGCTGCCGTACCAGCAGGCTCAAGAACAGCTTCTTCCCTGCGGCTGTCACACTTCTCAACGCTGCACCTCAATGACTGCCCATCTCCACCCCTATCTCCCCCCCCCCCCCCCCCCCCCCCCCGGACTATCCAATCACCAGGAAATTGCATGGATACCACTGTATATGTATATACTCATACTACTGCGCAATTACTTGTTTATTCGTAAGTTCGCCCTTCGGAGATACCAACTGCATTTCGTTGTCTCTGTATTGTACACTGCACAATGACAATTAAAGATTGAATTGAATTGATGGACTGTCTGGCCAGCCTCTCTTGATTATGGATGAGACCAGCTGGAGAGTGTTGTCAGCGGCTGTGTGTTCGGCTAGACGGCGCAATTGTTCCGTGGGAACAAAGTCAATGCTGAGAATTGTAAACTCGGCCCGTTCACAGGGGTGGCATTCGCTGGATGCTTGTGGTGCGCGACAGAGGGTGTCAGGAACATGTAAATAAGCAATCTGCACAATCTGGAGTTCAAGATCATCTTTATTCAGGACCCATATTATAGCGGTACAGCAGGTCATTAGTTAGTTCATCGTTACCGCTTCCAAGACTGACCAATGTAGGAAGTGGGTGTTAGTATGAATCATACAGTAAGGTGGGGTTAGTGATGCTATTCTACTATGATTCGCTCAGATGCAATAACCAATCTGCAATCTCCATGCAAAATGCAACACAGAGAACAAAGACATCAGTATCAGAACTGTTTATAACAACATGCCCACTTGTACTCGCAGCATGTGCACTGTGTAGAAGTAGCCTTGTGTCAACTTCCTCCTGAGTAGAATAGAAAGCTTGAAAAGGCTGAACTTGACACTCTTCCACATGTCCAACAAGTGGGAAAACACCAATCTGCTCCTTGCTCCATCTCTCAAACAAAAAACTGTAGTAGATTTTCTTTGTTTCACGACCACTGCTTTGGAGTTTTCTGATCTGGAGAAAAGATCCTAGTAATTTGCGATCCTCCAGTAGCCCGTCGTGTGCGCTCAGGATTCTTTATGCTCATTGCCCTGTGTATCGGTCAGGGACAAAGTGTTCAAGTTTGGACATATTCAGCTGTGCATGATTGACAATCACTTTCAGAACACTGTCTGCAAACTGCCCAAATGTTGCTTGAGGCTTCATAACTTGTACAAGTGCCATAGCATCCCACATCCATGCTGCACCAAGTGCAACCTCCTCAACTACAGGTGGTGGAGTGACTGAGCCCTCAAGAAAGTGCAGAAGCTTGGCTTTGTTTGTTTTCACAAGTGAACCATCATGGTTGGCTAGTGATGCAGGCAGTGGTGCCAAATTGTAGACCAACATACCTTTAACATCCACTATTCTCACACTGCCAACGAGGATCAGTCGGGCAAAGAGATTACAGTCTACTTCCATGGTGATTTCTCTCCCTTTCACCTTGGTGATTGTGGACTTGGCAGTATCACTGCAGGTCTTAAGCTTCATTTCCTTGATTGGGTCATGAAAGCAGACATCTTTTACTCCTTGTAATAATCTCTCTCGGCAGAATGTGGCAAAATATACTTCTCCTTTCTCCTTGGCCATCTTTTTGCTGCCTGGTAAGAAACTTTGTGCAGATTTGGTAACAACTTAAATGATATCTTAGTTCTAGTGCAACAAGATCCTGACCTCGGATGTGCAGGAGAATTCCCTAATATTTGCGCATTTCTGCAGCAAGGAGAAGTTTACCAGCAGTTAGTTTCACATTGTATCAGTTTCTCCCTTTTCCTTTTTCTTGTGTACCGCTCAGGGATGGTCTTGTCCTTTCGGCATATGATGCACTGAGGAGACAGAAGGTGGGCAGTTCTGCGGTGAGAAGATGCAACAGGGGGATCAGATCCCTTTACATGTTGAACCCTGACCTTGGAAGGAGGCTCTTCTTCTTCCCCAACTTCTGACTGGTGGTTACAGCTGGATTGAAATATACAAATAACAGAAACAAAATACAAAGATATCTTGAGAGAAGTGATTAAAGACTCTGTTGTGACATGAACTTTAATAATAATTACTAGACTAAGTGTGACAACCAAAATCCATTTTGTGAACACAAACGTTTTAAAAAGGTGAGGCAAACAATTGGGTTGCAGCCATCTGACAACTAAAATTCATTTTGTGAACACAAACTTTAAAAAAAGGCGAGGCAAACAATTGGGCTGCAGCCACCTGACAAACAAGATTCATATTGTGAACACAAACTTTTTATAAAGGCGAGGCAAACAATTTGGCTGCAGCCACATCGAGGGGACTCACCGGGCAGTAGACATCCGTTCAGTGTTATTCACAGCTCAGAGAACCGTGACCCTCTCGCTTCCTGGGTCTGGCAGAGACTGAGTGAGGCACGACACCTCCGGTCCCTCCCCCTGCCACCAGCGGGGGCAGCAGATAGAACGGGTAATTTTTTAAAACATTAATATATCTCTAATTTTTCATTGATGGGATGCAAGTTGAAAAAAAGTATTTCAGCTCTCATTGGGTTAAATAAATTAAAAAACCCTAGGTAATTATTTTGAGCAGCGCTGTAGTTCTGCCGCTCCACGTGTGCGTGACTTTTGCGCCTTTCAGAGGGGGGGCGGACTTAAAGTGCCGTTTTTCTTCAGACTCGGCAAATTGATCAGTCGGGCGATTTCGTTGCGGAAGAAAAATCGCTCCGACATTTCATTAATGAAGGTATTTTTAAATTACGCTAGATTATTTATTATCTAGAGTAATTTAAAAATCACCTTCAAAAGGCGTGAGTGCCGATAATGGGAAGGATTTTGCGTAGGGGAGAAAAAAAGGTACACAGTTAATTTTTATATTAAAAGTTTTTTTTTATGGAGGCTGTAATAATATTTTCATGTTGCGAAATTGGGTCCAAAAAAAATGTATGACCGGCTGTATTTTTCATACCGACTTCACAGCAAACCACAACGTTCCAATCCACCGCATTCCACTAAAACTCACTCTCTAGTTGCTTTAAATGGCCATTAATTTACAGGCATTAAACACTAACTTCCTTCCATTTGGCCCAGAAATTCATGAAAATGAGATTTAAAAATTATGTTATATTGTGGCTTATTGGGTGAATTTTATTTGCACACTTAGGCAATTATAAAAAAGTTTATATTTTCTTAAGAAATAGATAGATGTTTAGATCTACTCATTGAATTTTGTAATTAGCTACAATTAGATAACTAACTAATTATATGCTTTAATTTCAGGTCATCCAAGTAAGATTGTTTCATATTTGTTTCAGAATGCTTCAATCTACAATAACTGGAAATTTCATTGAGTTCTCTTAATATTTAAGAAAGTTATGGGCTTTTAACGGTTCTAGATCACAGCTTTTGAGTTAAGTCAATTGAAAGGCAATGGGGAACATGTTGCTAATTTCTGAGTATGAAAATGGTCATAACTTTCTTAATACTGAAGATATGAAAGTGAATTAGGTGTCAAATTAAACTTCTTTTTATGCTTTATCTGATGGGATAAATTGCAAACTTGATTTTCAAAATCTCAAAATTTTGGAACATTGCTATACTTTGGCTGGAGGAAACTACATCTGCTGCTTATCCAGACTGTGACAGTCTCTGAGATTCGCTTTGAGCTGAGTTGTTGGGGTTCCTGGAGCTGGTTTGTGCCACTGTCAAGATGGCGGGGGCGATTTGCAGTGCATTTTCACTTCAACCCAAACACCCCCCCCCCCCCCCCCTAACATCCATTTACAGTGCATTTCCATTTCCACTTCAACCCAACCCCCCCCCCCCCCAAACAGCCATTTGCAGTACATTTCCACTTCAACCCAACCCCCCCCACATCTGCCATTTGCAATCCATGTCCACGTCAACCCAACCCCCCCCCCCCAAACAGCCATTTGCAGTGCATTTCCACTTCAACCCAACCCCACCCCCAAACAGCCATTTGCAGTGCATTTCCACTTGAAGCCACCCCCCCCAAACAGTCATTTGCAGTGCATTTCCACTTCAACCCACCTCCCCCCCCCCCCCCCCCCAAACAGCCATTTTCAGTGCATTTCCGGTTCAACACAACCTCCCACCAAAACAACCATTTGCATTGCATTTCCACTTCGACCCAAATCCCCCAAACAGCCATTTGCAGTGCATTTCCACTTCAACCCAAAACCCCCCAATCAGCCATTTGCAGTGCATTTCCACTTCAACACAACCCCCCCCCCCAAAAAAGCCATTTGCAGTGCATTTCCACTTCAACCCACCGCCCCCCCCCCCCCCAAACAGTCATTTGCAGTGCATTTCCACTTCAAACAACCCCCCCCCCCCCCCAAACAGCCATTTGTAGTGCATTTCCACTTCAACCCAAACCCCTCCCAAACAGCTATTTGCAGTGCTTTTATTTTTTTGGGGGTTTTTTGTTAAATTTTTTTAATTAATTAGAAGTAACTACATAATAAAAAGCAATTTGTTCATTGTCAACATAATTAAAGGCATTTTGTTCTTTATAGACATGCATTATCAGTATTATTTATATTAACAATTGCATAATAATTGTACTTCTATATATATATATTTTCCATTTTTTATAAAGATAGAAATTAATAGAGAAAAATTAAACAAAAAATAGGAAAAGTTGAGAAAGAATGGAATGTTCTATAGATTATGCATAGTTGGAGATATATCTGCGTTTTATGAAATGTACTTCTTCTATTCTTTGATTCAGGTTTCAGTCGGGTTCTCGCGCCGAGCCAGTTTGCCCCTTCAAATATTCAATAAATGGGGACCATATTATTTTAAATAGCTCTTGTTTGTCCATTAAGACAAATCTTAATCTTTCCAAATATAGGGTCTCCAACATTTCTGTAGTCCACATTTTAATTGTGGGGGTTATAGGGCCTTTCCAAAATTTTAATATTAATTTTTTTCCCAATTATTAAACTATAATCAGTAAAAGTTATTTGATTCAAAGTAATGAATTGATTTTGTTCGGTTATTCCTAATATTATTAATTTTGAGTCGGGGACCAGTTTGGTATTGACGACTTCCGAGATTATCTAATTTTCCATCCAAAAATTATTCATTTTTATACAACTTATGGATGTGTGCATTAGGTTAGCCTCTAAGTGTTGACATTTATCACAAATAGGGGAAACACTTGGAAAAATTCTATTCAATTTGGTTTTTGAATAATGCAATCTATGTAATACTTTAATTTGTATTAAAGAATGTCTAGCATTTAACGAACAATGCTGTATATGTTGTAAGCTTTCCTCACAAAGTTCTGGCCTTATTGTTTGACCTAATTCGTTTTCCAATGATTGCCTATATAAATCTGTCTTAGGAGCATCGTTATCTGATAGAATATTATAAATATAAGGTATCAATTTTTCTGTGTTGGGATGTTTATTCAAACATTCATCAAACATTTCTATCTTTCTATTTCTATAGTTATTTGTATTTGACTTAACATGCTCTGATTTGCAGATATCTAAAGTAGTCCTTTGATTGAAGCCTATAGATTTGTTGTAATTCCTGAAATGAGAGAAATTAGTTTTTCCTGTAGAGATCACCCATCTTAGTAATTCCATGATTTTTCCATTGTAAAAAACCCTTATCCATCAATGAGGGTTTAAATGAGGCAATGTTTTCAATAGGAAGAGATAGTGGTAAATAATACAATTTTAATGTTTTCTTTATTTGTTTCCAAATGCGTATTCCACTGTCTATTATAGGATTTTCTTGATAAGTTTTTTTGCTTAATTTAGTAATAGCAAATAGAATTGACCCAATTTCAAAAGGTGAACAATCTTCTTTTTTCATTGTTAACCAATCTGGTTGTTTGCCCAATTCTTCCAACCAGAAATTCATATTCTTAATATTAACTGCCCAGAAATAAAACATAAAATTCGGTAATGCTAAGCCTCCATTTATTTTTGATGTATATAAGTGTTTCTTGTTTATTCTGTGGTTCTTATAATCCCAAATAAAATTGGTGACTGTAGAGTCAACCTTTTTAAAAAAACTTTTTGGGAGATATATCGGAATTAGTTGAAAAAGGTACAATAATTAGCAATGTTACAAAATTTTGAGATTTTAAAAATCAAGTCTGCAATTTATCCCATCAGATAAAGCATAACAAGAAGTTTAATTTGACACCTAATTTACTTTCATATCTTCAGTATTAAGAAAGTTATGGCCATTTTCATGCTCGGAAATGAGTATCTTGCTTCCCATTGCCTTTCAATTGACTTAACTCAAAAGCTGTGATCTGGAAAAATTAAAAGCCCATAACTTTATTAAAAATTAAGAGAACTCAATGAAATTTTCAGTCATTATAGATTGAAGCATTCTGAAACAAATATTAAACAATCTTACTTGGATTACCTGAAATTAAAGTATATAATTAGTTAGTTATCTAATTGTAGCTAATTACAAAATTCAATGAGTAGATCTAAACATCTATCAATTTCTTAAGAAAAGATAAACTTTTTTTTAATTGCCTAAGTGTCCAAATAACATTCACACAATAATCCACAATATAACATAATTTTTAAATCTCATTTTCATGAATTTCTGGGCCAAATGGAAGGAATTTAGTGTTTAATGCCTGTAAATAAATGGCCATTTAAATCAACTAGCGAGTGGGTTTTAGCGGAATGCGGTGGATTGGAACGTTGCGGTTAGCGGTGAAGTCGGGGGGGAAAATACTGGGGGTTCATACATTTTTTGGGGAACCCATTTCGCAACATTAAAATAGTATTTATGCCTCCCGAAAAACCAACTTTTAATAAAAAAATAAAGTATTTACCTTTTTTTCTCCCCTACGGAAAATGCTTCCGGTGGTCTGCGGTCACGGCTTTTGAAGGTGTTTTTTAAATTACTCTAGTTAACAAATAACTTAGAGTAATTTAAAAATACCTTAATGGATGAAATGTCGGAGCGATTTTTCTTCCGCAATTAAATCGCCCGACATTCATCGATTATCCTGGTCTGGTGAAAATCGGCACTTTAAGCCCGCCCCCCTCTGACAGGCGCTAAAGTCGCGCACACGGGGAGCGGCAGAAGTGCAGCGCCGCTAAAGGTAAGTTTTGTAACATACCTACAATAATTGCGGGAGAAAAATCATTTTTATCGCATTAATTCTACCCAACATTGAAATAGGTAATGTTTTCCAATACAAAATATTCTTATCTAATTTGTTCAGTAAGGGCAGAAAATTAGATTTAAATAAAGAAGTATATCTCTTTGTTACATAAATTTCAAGATATTTAAGTTTTTCTTTTACTATTTGAAAGGGGAATTGTTGTAAAATATGTGGGTTACTTTCTATTATTGGCATGATTTCGCTTTTATTCTAATTAATTCTGTATCCTGAAAACGAGCCATATTGAGTTATTAAATTTAGCAAATTTGGGATACTAACTTCAGTTTAGTAATGTAAACTAATACATCATCTGCGTATAATGAGATTTTATTTTCAGTATCTTTGGTTTTATACCTGTATATTTCAGGATTGGACCTCACGCTTTCTGCTAATGGTTCTAATACGTGCAAATAATAACGCCGATAATGGACATTCTTGTCTACAACCTCTGGATAAATTAAATTTAGTTGATAACATTTGATTTGTTGATATTCTAGCTGTTGGATTAGTATATAGAAGTTTTATCCATGTACTAAACTTCTCGCCCAGTTGAAAAATTTTCATAACCAAAAATAAATAGGGCCATTCCACCTGGTCAAAAGCTTTCTCAGCATTTAACAAAATAATTGCTAGGTTTTTGATAATTTTTCTTTTTGAGTATATAATATTGAATAACCGTCTCAGATTGTATGAAGAATACCTTTTTGGTATAAATCCTGTTTGATCTGGGTGTATTCATTTATTAATCACTATTTTGTTTTCCGTTGCCTTGATGACCTATCTAAATAGGAATCTAATGTACAATTTAAGTCTCCTCCAATTATTAAATTATGTTGTGATAAATCCGGAATTGTATTAAATATTTTCTTAAAAAACAAAGGGCATCAAAATTTGGTCCATAAACATTAATAAGAGTCATTGTTTGTGCATATAGTTCACCTTGTAGTATAATATATCTACCATCACTGTCCGTTATAGTTGATATATGTTTAAAAGGTATCCCTTTACGAATTAGTATTGCAACGCCTCTGGATTTATGTGTAAATGAAGAGTGATACGCTTTATCAATCCATTTAGTTTTCCATCTATGTTATGCATCTTTTTTTAGGTGGGTCTCTTGGAGAAAAATTACATCTGTTTTAGGTGCTTTTAAATATGTTAATACTTTATCTCTCTTAATTGGTTTGTCAATACGCTTAACATTCCAGCTACAAAATGTTGTACATTCACCCCCGGTCTTCATATTTAAGTCTTGCATCTTTTGTTTAGGGAGGTCTATAAGAGAGCAGATGGTTCAGCTCGACAAGCCCCACCTTACTCCCGAACCCCGAATAGATGAATTCTAAATCCCATTGATATTTCTTACGTATATATCTCCTTTGATCAAGCTCATAATTCCATTCTAACTTAAAATTATAATAAAGTATTAGATAAAAAAAGGATAGATTGAGAGGTTAGTAATGTGCAAAAAGAAAGAAAAAACTACATCTATTAGTAGTGTAGTTAGTGATAGCCATACTAGCATGGCTAACCATCTACCGACTTCCGTAATCGATGTAAAAAAAAACATAACTAGCTCCATACTCTCTTAAAAATAACATTTCCATAGCAATATTATACCGGGGATAATAAACATTCTAGGTTACAAAATATTCAGATTCCATTAGTCAAATATATATTTAAATTTTTTTTTAAATCCCAAAGAAAAAAAAGGGGAATGAAAGTGAAGAAAAGTGAAATCAAAATGTAAATCCAAACGTTTAGCTAATTCTAAATAATTTGATTGTGAGTAATTAGTGACCATTAGTAATAATTATTAATAGTACCGTGCAGTAATGTTAATATTTATTAATTATTATGTTAATAATATTATAATAATAGCCATAGATGTAACACATCCGTAGAAAAGTCCTTATTCAGCATCCATCTCCAGTTCCGATTGTCCTTGGGTATAACCGGGCCTTAAAACCATCCGACCGTACACAGTTACATTGTTCGTTGACATCATTTATTTTGAAGATAATGTTCAGTCATTAGGCAGGCTTGATCTTCTGAGCAAACTCCAGTGCTTCCGCCGGCTTGGTGAAGAAGTGTACTTTATCATCGTAGCTAACTCTTAGTGTAGCCGGATACATCAGACCATACCTCAATCCTTTCACCTCCTTCAGTATATTCTTTGCCTCTTTAAACTGCGTTCTCTTCTTGGAGACTTCCCCAGGGTAATCTCGGTAGATACTGATCTTATCTCCCTTATACATAAGATTTCTGGTACGGACAATTTTCTTCATCTCCTCCAGTACATGGTCATATTGTACCTTTACTATCATTTGTCTTGGAGGGGCACCCGGACGTGGACGACTCTCATCACCTTGTGTGCTCGAGCTAATAGAGGCTGATGATCCAAGTTTAAAACTTTTTAAAGTAAATCTGCTGCGAATTCACGGGGGTCTCGATCCCCCTCTCTCCCTTCTTGAATACCCATGATTCTTAGGTTCTGACGCCTCTGACGTCCTTCCAGTTTAGTACATTTTTCAGTTATTTTGCTCAGTAGGTCTGATAAGCGTTGGTTTTCTCTGATAAGTTGTTTTCTTGTTTTCGCACTTGTTGAAGCAATCTCCTCCAGATTTGTTATGGTTGTAGCATGTTGATTCAAAGCTTCCTCGACAGGCTCCAATCTTGCATTAAGGTTAGTCTCCACCGAATTGATTTTAATCTCCGTCTCCGCATCCAACTCTGTAATTTGCTTGCTCAACCTTGCTTCTGTTTCCATCCTCCATTTTTCCATTAATTCAAGGACTGTGGAGTTAATTTTTTCCTTCATCTCCAACTTTAACTCCTTAAACTCTTCCTTGAAAATTTGAAGTTCTTCTCTGCCATTCACTCTCTTCAATTCTTCTTTTAGCTCTACCTGAGCTTGTGTTATATTTTTAATCTTCTGAGCAAGAAAAATCCGGAGATCTTCTATCTCAGAAGATTTTTTAGCCTTTGGTTGCTTCGAAACATCTTCTTGGGATGATGTTGTACCTGAGGCCGAGGCTTCAGTCGGGCCTTGTTCATCCATTGCCGGTTTTTGCCTAACCGGCCGTTTCAGTTGTTTTTGGGGGGGGGGGGGGGGGTACTGTGTAGACATACTGGAGTCGCGCACCTGATGACGTCACTCACTCACTACCGACAGCGTTGCAGGCAGCCGGTGCAGGAACAGCAGGTAGGTCCGTTTTATCCCTGTTTTTTGCAGTTTTTAGATGGAGCTAGCTGGCGCTGTTCTCCTAACCCTCCATAGCGCCACTGGAAGTCATTTGCAGTGCATTTCAACTTCAACCCAACCCCCTTCCCCTCCCAAACAGCTATTTGCAGTGCATTTCCACTTCAACCCCAACCCCCCCCCAAACAGCCATTTCAGGTGCATTTCCACTTCAACCCACCGCCTTCCCAAACAGCCATTTGCAGTACTTTTCCACTTCAACCCAAACAGCCATTTGCAGTACATTTCCACTTCAACCCAAACAGCCATTTGCAGTACATTTTCACTTCAACCAAAACGGCCATTTGCCGTGCATTTCCACTTCAACCCAATAACCCCCCCACACCCCCAAACAGCCAATTGTGGTGCATTTCCACTTCAACCAAACCTCCCCCCCTCCCCCAAACAGCCATTTGCAGTGCATTCCCACTTCAACCCAACCCCACCCCCCCAACCGCCATTTGCAGTGCATTTCCACTTCAACCCAACCCCCCCCCCCTCCAAACAGCCATTTGCAGTGCATTTACACTTCAACCCAAACAGCCATTTGTAGTGTATTTCCACTTCAACCCCAACCCCCCCCAAACAGCCATTTCAGGTGCATTTCCACTTCAACCCACCGCCTTCCCAAACAGCCATTTGCAGTACTTTTCCACTTCAACCCAAACAGTCATTTGCAGTGCATTTCCACTTCAACCCAAACAGACTCAAACAGCCATTTGCAGTGCATTTCCACTTCAACCCACACAGCCATTTGCAGTGCATTTTTACTACAACCCAACTCCCCCCCCCCCCCCCCCCCTCCCCCCCCAAACAGGGACACCAGAGAGAATGGCAAAACATGTAAATACACTAATATCTCTCTGATTTTTCATCAATGGGAAAAATCCTCTGGTCCAGGTAGGCGGAGCTGGGCTCTGAGCGAGGTGGCCAAAAATGACGGCTGTAGGTGACAGCGTTCTCACGGGAATCACAGCACAGCGAGCCAAAAGCGGTCAAGATCAGACTTTTAGTAATATATAGAAGATAGATTGATAAATATGTGGTTATTCAGTTTCGTGGCAAAAACAGGAAGGCAGATTATTATCTATATGGTGTAAAGTTGGGAAAAGGGGAAGTACAACGGGATCTGGGATTCCTTGTTATCACTATAATTAAGCATGCAGGTACAGCAGGTAGTGAAGATGGCAAATGGCACGTTGGCCTTCATTACAAGAGGAGTTGAATATAGGAGCAAAGAGGTCCTTCTGCAGTTGTGCAGGGCCCTAGTGAGACCACACCTGGAGTATTATGTGCAGTTTTGGTCTCTAAATTTGCCATTCGTGCTATTGAGGCAGCGCAGCGTAGGTTCACAAGGTCAATTCCCGTGATGGCGGGACTAGAGCTCTTAAAGATAGCAGAGTCAAGGGATATGGGGAGAAGGCAGGAACGGGGCACTGATTGTTGATGATCAGCCATTATCACATTAAATGGCGGTACCGGCTTGAAGGGCCGAATGGCCTACTCCTGCACCTATTGTCTATTGTCAATTGTCTATAAAAAGGATTGGTCCTTTCACCCCACAGATGCCATTTGATCTATTGAGATCCTCCAGCAGACTGTTGAGGAAGGAACTACAGATGCTGGTTCACACCGATGTAACTCAGTGGGCCAGGAAGCATCTCTGGAGAGATCTCCGCTGAGTTGCTACAGCATTTTGTGTTTATCTAACTGTTGATCCTTTGATTCACATTGCTTGGAGTTTTTTAATTCAGTTTTTATGCAGAATGTTAAATTATGTTTTCATTGAAGGCCAGTCTTGCTATTCGACCAAAGTCCTGCAAATGTCAAAGGAGAAGCAGGTTAAATCCGAGAGATTGTGCCTTGGCATGTGTAGCCATCAATTTTAATGCAATTGCTGGAATGTAGTGTTATAACATGGTGACCTGCCTTGATTAAGGTTATGAAATTTCATTTGGTTTTAGGAGGAATGAAAATGGCAACTTGGTGCCACATGAAGTCAATGAGGAGGATCCCATTTTCCCTGACACCCCAGAAAACAAGCAGATGTTCTCTGGCATCTTCCAGTTCTCCAACTGTATCAGCGGCACCAATCATCAGACCTACTCACCTGAGTTGGAACGGCAAGAGGATAATCGGGTAAGACACCCTTGATTAGCTTGATTCTTTAATGTCCAGAAAAGGCTTATCGTTGAATCGTTATGTACTTTCACAATATAATGGATGCCATGTATATTCACTTGTGTTCAAGATGTGTCATCATTGGATTTTGTATCTCCGTTGGTCTTCTAAGTGTACACCTTATAAAAGATTATCTAATTTGCCCAAATTGCCCGTTTCAGATCTCTTTGCCGAAATAGACTGAGCGCTCATCCCATTTAATTTAGTTTTGTTTAGAGATACATTGCATAAAAGACCCTTTGGTCTACCGTGTCTGTGCCAAACATTAACACTATCCTACACATGCTGGGGTCATTTTCCAATTTTACCAAGCTAACTAACCTACAAACCTGTACGTCTTTCGTGTGGGAGGAAAACAAGCTTTCTGAGACAACACACGCAGGTCACGGGGTGAACGTTCAAACTCCGTACAGACAAGCACCCGTAGTCAGGATCAAACCCGTGTCTCTGGCGCTGAAAGGCAGCAACTCTACCACTGCACTACCGGGCTGCCATTGTACATCTCATCTTGTACATGATGCAGTTGGTTTCCTCTGCTGAACAAACCAGTAATTCTTGCAGGGACTAGTGAATGCTTTCCTTCAAAGGTAACTCGGAAGTTGTTTTATCTATTGTGGTGCTAAGGGGAGATACATGATAAAGGGAATAACGTGAATAACGTTCAGTGCAAGATAAAGTCCAAAAAAGTCTGAGGCTCTCCAATGAGTTAGATAGTGGCTCAGGACTGCTCCCTAGTTATTGGTAGTATGGTTCAGTTGCCTGATAACAGCTGGGGAGAATGTTCCTGAATCTGCAGGTGTGTGTTTGCACACTTGTATAACTTTTGCCCGATGGGAGAGTGGAGAAGAGCGAGCGGCCAGGGTGCAAATCGTTATTAATTATGCTGGTGGCCAATTTACACCTCCCGAGGCAGCGTGAGGTGTAAATGGAGTCAGTGGAAGTGAGGTTGGCTGGTGTGATAGTCTGGGCTGCATCATGTTCATAAGTGATAGGAGCAGAATTAGGCCATTTGGCCCATCAATTCTACTTCACATTCAATCATGGATGATTTATTTTTTTCTCTTAACCCCATTCTCCTGCCTTTTCCCCATAACCCCCGACACCCGTACTAATCAATTTCTCATGGAGAATTGTGGACACAGACCAGACCATTACACAAACTAATCTCCCTTCCAATCTTCTTTCAATTCTTTCTTTCTAATGTTCGCGAAGTTTGGTTAAATCTCTTGGGCTCGTCCAGTAAAATGGGATGAAAGACAGACCGGATCACGAGAAGGTGCAGAGATAAACTAAACTCAGCAAAGTGTACATGAAATCGCAGTAAAATAAAGTGTAAGGCTCATTCCACCTGTACTCTAATAATATCCGGATCTGGATATCAAATGACAAGGAAATAAGTCATACATGATAACGGCACAAGTAGATTTCTTGCACGGTCTCTCATGTTTATTAAGCTCGCATGACCCTCTTAATTTTAGTGCACCCTTAACTTTAATATAACTCACATGGTGCAGTGATGTATCATGTGATTGATTTAAGGAGGTAAAATTGTTATCAATGACCAAACAGCCTGCACTCATAATATTTGTAGTACTTTTTGCCAAACTGCACAAAAGTTAAATAAGACGCTATTAACTTAGTTTAGTTTAGATTAGTTTGGAGACACAATGTGGAACAGGCCGTTTGGCCCGTCGAGTCCATGCTGACCAGTCATCCCAGTACACGAGCACTATCCTACACACTAGGGACAATTTACAATGTTTACTGAAGCCAATCAGCCTGCAAACCCATATGTCATTGGAGTGCGGCAGGAAACTACAGCACCTGGGGAAAACTCATGCGGTCACAGTGAGAATGTCTGCAGGCTCCCGTGGTTGGAGCCTCCGAGGTCGATCCCCAGCAAGAGGCCGCCAGCTCCTCGAAATTAGGCCGCAGTGCGGATGTAGATACAATACGGAAAGCATCTACGTCAAGGAAAGAGATTTAAAACGTTTCCACCACCACCCCCACCTCTCCCTACATAAAAGAAAACTAAAGGTACACTAAAACATACATTTCACAACAAACTAAAATAAACAACGAAGGAAAAAGATGAGACAGACTGTTAGCGAGGCATCGTTTGGCACCGCGTGGTGGACTACCCCGTTCCTGCTTTCTCCCCATTTCCCTTGATTCCGTTAGTCCTCAGAACTATATCTAACTCTCTTGAATACATCTCACTACATCTTAGTTCATGCAGTACTTGTACTGATTTTGTTGCATGGAACCACAGAGAGCTGCATTTTCTGATGATAAATTGTGATAATGGCACCGAACATTGAGAAATCTTCAGTGGCATCACCATTCTGATCTTGTGTTGGAAGAAGGGTTTAATTTCATTAGAGATATAGAGCAGGCCCTTCGGCTCACCAAGTCCACACCAACTATTGTGTTAAAGAAGGAACTGCAGATGCTGGAGAATCGAGGGTTACACAAAAAGCTGGAGAAACTCAGCGGGTGCAGCAGCATCTAAGGAGTGAAGGAGATAGGCGACGTTTCGGGTCGAGACCCTTCTTCAGACCAGTCTGAAGAAGGGTCTCGACCCGAAACGTCGCCTATCTCCTTCACTCCTTAGATGCTGCTGCACCCGCTGAGTTTCTCCAGCTTTTTGTGTAACCCACACCAACTATTGATCACCAGTTCACAGAAATGTACTGTTATTCCATTTATACATCCACTACTTACACACTAGGGGCAATTTACAGAGACCAATTAACCTGTAAACCTGCACATCTTTGGGTTGTGGGAGGAAACTGGAGCACCTGGAGGAAACCCATGCTGTAACAAGGAATACCTACAACATCCATACAGACTACACCCGAGGTCAGGATTGAACCTGGATCTCTTGCACTAGGTAGCAGCAGATCTGTCAGCTGTCACTGTGCCATCCATTGATAAAATAGCTGAGTATTGTTGGGCCAAGAACCTTGCCCTGTGGAACTGTTGCCGGGAGCTGAGATGATTGACTACCACTTAACGGGAGTGCCTGCGCTGCCCTGGCACCAGCGGCTTGCCTGCAGTCCAGTTGTTTTCTTGTCTTGTTTTATCATGTTAATTTGAGTTATTATGTATTATACGTGTGTGGGAGGGGTGGGAGAAACGTTTTAGTCCCTTCCTTTTGGGGGGGGGGTGGGGGAGGCTCCGTTTTTGTAGTATCCCCCATCTCCATCTCCATCTGTGCTGAGGCCTAATGGCGGAGCTGACAGCCTCCAACTGCGACCGACCTCGAGGCTCCGGAGGCAGAGCCAGCCAGGACTGATCAGCGCGGGGCTGGCCGACTTCGGGGCTGCGGCGGGTTCGGGCATTCCGGCAGCCCGACAGAGCTATAGCGGCTTTCCGGTGGCGGTGGCAGCGACTTCGGAGGTTCGGCCGCGGGCCCAGTGGACGACATCGTCGGGAGCTCGCTGGTCACAGGTTAGTGACCTGTTTTTCCGGAGCTCCCGCGGCAACAGCTGCGTCCGCTGGACTGGAGGGGGGCAGCTTCAGCAGCTTCAACCGCCCCGGGCGGCGGAGTTAAACCGGCCCGTTCGCGGAGCTTGGTTCAGCCGCAGGACTTATTTACATCACCCGGTACGGTCACAACATTGGAGGCCTGGGCCGCCTCAGCACAGAGGAAGAGGAAGAACAAGAAGGGAAGAGACAAAGACAAGATTTTTGCCTTCCATCACAGTGAGGAGGTGTCTGGTGAACTCGCTGTGGTGGATGTTAAATATGTGTTTATTGTGTGTTTTGTTATTTACTATATGTATGACTGCAGGCAATGAAATTTTGTTCAGACCGCAAGGTCTGAATGACAATAAAGTTTTCCATGATTCCATGGGGGGGGGGGGGAGACTTTGAACTGGGTATGAAACCAATCATAGAACATACAACATACAACAGTACAGTACAAGAACAGGTCTTTCAGCCCGCAATGCCTGTGCCAAACATGATGCAAAGACCAACTCGTATCCGCCTGCACATAATCCATATACCTCCCTTCTCAGCCAAGTTCTGCAGTATACATCCCAATCAATGAGAGATTCCCTCGTTCATCTACATTGATGTCAGTGTCACCATAGGTCCAGAAGGCCACTCTTGGTCAAATATTGCTTCTATACCACTGGAAAGTGGCTCTTTTGTAAATGTTTAGTCCAAGGCTGGGGCTGAGTGGCCTTATTGGAACCTAGACTGATTGTTGGTGAGTAGGTGCCACTTGACTGCAGTGTTGACTGACTCCTTCTCTCACGTTGTTGGAGAGTAGACTGACTGGCTTTGTTGGGTGGCAATGTGGCAGCGATACTGAAATGGTTTGTACAGACACCGCACAAGTTCTGCACATGCCTTCAGCTCCGTAGCTGGGAGGTTGTCTTTTCCCATGTGCCCAGTGTTCTCAACCATTTCTTGATGTCACATGGAGTGAACTAACTAATAAGACGAGCGTGTGGCTGTCCCTGGGGGGTAGGCCATTCCTTGGATCATCCCCCTCGCCGATTGAGGGACAGGGGCGTTTGTCTGCCACGGGGTTTCCAGACCTCCCTGGGTGTGTGCTCTCAGTGTGTGTGGTGTGATCTCGCTGTAGGGATTATAAGACTACTGTTTAAACCTGCCTGGCATCTGGCCTTTTCCTGATCTCATCCAGGCCGCTACACTGGTGACCCCGACGTTCATCACACGTCATGATGGATAGCAACGCCGTGGCACTTAAGTTCCCTACTCTGTGGACCAAAGAGCCTGACATCTGGTTCCAGCAGGCGGAGGCACAATTTGCTGCGAGACGTATTACAGCAGATGAAGCAAAATACTATTATGTGGTCAGCGCGCTTGACCAAGCAACTGTGAGGCGAGTTAAGCCTTTCCCCAGAGCCCCCCCCCCCCGGTAGCTAACAAATATAGGTGCCTTAAGAAATTCCTTATCAGGAGGTTTGGCCTTGGTGACTCTGAGCGGGCAGCTCGGATTCTCCGAATGGACAGCCTGGACGACCGCTGGCTGTCTGCCCTCCTGAAGGACATGCTCACCCTAATGGGGGACCACAAACCTTGTTTTCTATTTAAATTTGCCTACCTACAGCAGCTCCCACCCGACATCCGCCTGTAGCTCGCCAGGGATCCCTTCACCAACATGTAGCAATGTTCCAAAATTTTGAGATTTTGAAAATCAAGTGCAATTTATCCCATCAGATAAAGCATAAAAAGAAGTTTAATTTGACACCTAATTCACTTTCATATCTTCAGTATAAAAAAAGGTTATGGCCATTTTCATACTCAGAAATTAGCATCTTGTTCCCTATTGCTTTTTCATTCTTGACACAAAAGCTGTGATCAAGGACAGTCAAAAGCTCATAACCTTCTGAAATATTAAGAGAACTGAAAGACATTTTTACTTATTATAGATAGAAGCATTCTGAAACAAATATGAAAAAATCTTGCTTGGATGACCTGAAATTAAAGCATATAATTAGTTAGTTACCCAATTGTAGCTAATTACAAAATTCAATTACTTTATCTAAATATCTATTTATTTCTTAAGAAAAAAATAGCATTTTTAAATAGCTTAAGTGTTCAAATAACATTCACACAGAATTCACAATAGAAAATAATTTTTAAATCTCATTGTCATGCATTTATAAGCCAAATGGAAGGAATTTAATGTTTAATTCCCGTAAATTAATGGCCATTTAAATCATCTTGCGAGCGGGATTTTGTGGAACGCGATCGATTGGAACGTTGCGGTTGCGGTAAATTTAAACCCCATACCGACAGGAAAATGCCTGTTTGTATGGGAATAAATCACCGTTTCGCAATGTAAAATATGGATTAAAAGCATTTTAAGAAGCATTTTTATACATAAAATAAACAGCTTTCCTTTACCTGTCCCATACGCGAAATCCATCCCCGTTGTCGGCGTTGACGGCTTTAGAAACTGATTTTTTAATTACTTCAGGACAGGTAATCCTGACTACGGGTGCTATCTGTATGGTTTGTGATTGCATGGATTTTCTCCAGGTGCTCCGGTTTATCAGAGGGATATCAGAGGTCGATAGTAGTTCAACACTGCTCTCTGGTTGTGGTAGGATGGTTCAGTTGCCTGATTACAGCTGGGAAGATCCTGTCCCTGAATCTGGTGGTGTGCTTTTTCACACTTCTACATACCTCTTGCCTGAAAGGGAGGGAGAGAAGAGGGAGTGGCCAGGGGCGACTTGTCCTTGATTATGCTGCTGGCTTTGCCGAGGCAGCGAGAGGTAGCGAGAGTCAATAGAAGGAGGGTTGGTTTGTGTGAAGTCAGCCTAGGAACATGTGAGGCTGCAAAGACACTGTTCATCAGAGAGGGCCAGGGGGTGCGGGTGGGAGGGGGGAGGTGGGGGTCTGTGAGGAGTCTCTGCCAACAGTCTCTTCACAATTAACCATGTCTTTGCCTCTTTCCCTCCCTTGTTCTTGTGTCAATGAGCAGCCTGTCATTGACCCACGACACCTCTAGTAATTAAATACTGCAGCTGTTTCATCTCTACGGCCACTCATGGAATGTGTCTCAGCAGTTTTGTAGAAAGAAAAACATTCCACATTGCTTCTACCACTCTTTCTGGACACTATGGAAGGCAGTTGTGATGTCAGCAGTACGTTCTGAGAGGCCCCATCAGGATAGTTTATTATTATTGCAGGAAGGAACTGCAGATTATGGTTTACACCTGAGATAAACACAAAATGCTGGAGTAACTCAACGGTACAGGCAACATCTCCGGAGAGAAGGAATGGGTGAAGTTTTGGATCGAGACCCTGCTTCAGAGTCAGGGGAGTGGGAAACATAGAGATATGGAAGGATCAGGTGTGTAAACGAGACATCAAAGAGGATTATGTTCCAATGGAAATGTATCATTTTGTTAGCTAGGAGAAAGTGACAACTTTTTTGGTCTCGAACCGATATTGACCCGATATGTCACACATTCCTTCTTACCAGAGATGCCATCTGCTTCTAATTCAGCTGAAATTGCTCCCATAATGGTCAAAATGTAAAACTTTGAGATCCAATAACTTGAAGTTGTGGATTGAACTGTGTACAATAAGAAAATTACCTCATTTAGTACAACCAAAATGACAGTACATTTACAGACATATGAACATGACTAGTGCCTGTGAATGCCCAGACCATTTTGGTATGACTTGGCAAACATCTACTCGAGGTAGAAATCATAACTTGCTCATATCTATCTATATTACTAAAAGTCTGATCTTGACCACTTCCTGTTGTTCCTATTGATTTTAGAAAAAACACTGCCACTTACGGCTCTGATTTTTTGCAATCTTAGTCAGAGTCCCCCTCCGCTGTGTAGGACAAGAGGATTTTTCCCATCTATTAAAAATAAAAGAGTTAGTGTTTAAAAAATGTTGAGATTCTCTCTCCTGAAGGCCACGCCCATTCTGGAGGGTTTATAAACCCTGGAGGTGTTGAGTGCCTCAGTCAGTCTCTGCAAGGTGGGGGAGCAAGAGTCTCTCAGTCTGAGCTGTGAATAACACTGAACACATGTCTACTAAATTGTGAGTGTGGTTTTACTGACCTTGAGTGCCCTTAATGCAGTTTGAAAATGAAAATGTTGGTTTGAAGTGAAGCACAGCAAATGGCTGTTGGTGGTGGTTGGTTTGAAGTGAAGCACTGCAAATGGCAGTTGCTGGTGGTAACTTGACAACTTCCTGTTTGCACTTTATATTGATTTTAGATAAAACGCTACCACTTACTGCTGTGATTTTTGGCCATCTTACTCAGCCCCCCCTCCGCTCCTCAGGTGCAGAGGGTTCTTCCCAATGAAAAATAAAAGTGTTATTAATGTTTAAAAAATGTTGAGAATTTCTCTCCTGAATTTGGTGGCCTAGCACCCTGTTTGAAGAGGTATGAAACTGCACTGAATTTGGTGGCCTTGCACCCTGCTTGAAATGGCATGAAACTGCACGCATGTGGGGCCTTGCACCCTGCTTGAAATGGCATGAAACTGAACTTGCATTTGGTGGCCTTGCACCCTGCTTGAAGTGGTCGGAAACTGCACCTGAATTTGGTGGCCTTGCACCCTGCTTGAAGTGGTCAGAAACTGCACTTGAATTCGGTGGCCTTTCACCCTTCTTGAAGTGGTAAGAAACTGCATTTGAATTCGGTGTCCTTGCACCCTGATTGAAGTGGTAGGAAACTGCACTTGAATTTGGTGGCCTTGCACCCTGCTTGAAATGGAATATCAAGGAATAGCCATGTGTTAACTGCCAGCCCACCAGCTGTGACTGAGCTGCCAGCACATCAGGCTTGAGTGACTGAGCTGCCACCCCAAGAATCCATTAGTCCACAATGTCCATACTAGCCCTCTGGAAACCAGTCCCTTCATCCCACAACACCCATACTAGCGCTCCAGAACCCCCCCTCCCCCCCCAAAAAAAAGGTCCAACTTAGTTTAGTATATATTACTAAAACTCTCATCCTGATGGTTTCTTTGTCTGTGTGTGTGTCTGTGATGAGCGTGACCCAGAAATGATGCCAAAACGGTACACGATAGCACTACAATTTTTGGCCCACTTTGCACAACATTGTTCTAAGGTGTGTTGTATCAAGCGTCGTTCAGATTGATGGTATATTTATATTTTAAACTTTACAAAAACCGCTTTGACAAAAATCTCTTCCATCTGCACTGGCCGTTAGAGGGAGCAATCCTTGTTCTCAGGTGGGAAATTAAGTTAAATACAGGTTGCAAATGTGTGACTTATGGGGTAGTTCAGCACATAAACAAGCGCCCATAATATTTTAAATGATAAAATTCAGACGTGTGTGCACATGTTTGTTCCTGTGGAAGGCACTACTTCTATGTACTTTCTCCCCACTTTTAATACTTGTTCTCTCTGATAAGTCTTGTGTCTTTTTGATTCCATTCATTCCAATGCTGTGGAGCCATGAATACCATATGGAGTGATTTATGTGTCGTTGTGGATTTAATCAACTTAAGGATATCTATAAAAACGGAAGATAGACACAAAAAGCTGGAGTAACTCAGCAGGTCAAACAGCTTCTCTGTAGAAAAGGAATAGGTGAAGTTTTGGGTCGAGACCCTTCTGACCTGCTGAGTTACTCCAGATTTTCATGTATATCTTCAGCTTAAACCAGTGTCTGTAGTTCCTTCCTACACAATATAAAAACAGAACTTGTCTGTTACCCATGGATAGCCTACAGATAGAACCTACTGAGTGTGGGGCAAATCTTTTGATAGACATTTACAGAATCAAATCACTCTCCAAAAAAAACAAAGAATTAAATCTGTTATTCGAAGAACTGATAGAATTATTGGATGCATATTGAATTTTCTTTTTTTTTAAATATTTTTATTAGAAGAATTACATATAATAACCAAAACATGATTTGCTTACTAATTACATATATACAAAGCTTCTATTTTTAAATACATTTTTTTTTTAAAGATAGAGTTGTAGAGAGGAGAGAAATAAGAGGGGAAAAAAGGGAACTATAAACTAATAGAGAGGGCAGGGGGAAAAAAACAAAGGAGATTACCAATAAGACAATTTTGGAGATAGGTCCGTAGATTATAAAGTGTAATTATTCATCCAGTCCTGGATTCAAGTTTCAGTCCAGCTTCCGTGTTGACCCAATTTTTAGAAAATCAATAAATGGAGACCATATTCTAGCAAATAGTTCTGATTTGTCAATTAAGATAAGTCTATTTTTTTCCAAGTGTAAGGTCTCAGACATTTCCGTAATCCACATTTTAATTGTGGAGATTGTTGGATTTTTCCAAAATTTTAGGATTAATTTTTTCCCAATTATTATACTATAGTCAAGAAAATGTATTTGATTTATTGTAAGTTTTATACTTTGTTCTGGTATTCCTAATATTATTAGTTTTGGATCAGGATCCAATTGAATAGTAACAACTTCAGAAATAATTAAAAAAATATCCGTCCAAAATTTTTAAATTTTTATGCAGTTTACAAAGGTATGAGTTAGATTAGCTTCTAGGCATTGACATTTGTCACAGATAGGAGAAATATTTGGAAAAATTCTGTTTAATTTTGTTTTAGAGTATTGCAATCTATGTAATACTTTGAATTGTATTAAAGAGTGTCTGGTATTTAACGAGCATTGATGTATATGTTGTAAACTTTCATCCCATATATCTTTCATTATGGGTTGAGCCAATTCATTTTCCCATGCGTGTCTGGGTAATTTCGTCGACAGGATCTCAATATCTAAAAGGATATTATAGATGTGGGATATTAATGTATCTGTATTAGGATGTTTATTCAAACATTCATCAAGGATTTCTGGGTCCCTAATTCTATATTCTTGTGTATGTGATTTAACATAATTTCTAAGTTGCAAATATCTAAAAAGATTATTTGGGTGTAGTCCATAATTCTGTTGTAGCTCCTAAAATGAAAGAAAAATACCTTTTCGGTAAAGGAGTCCCATCTTTTTAATTCCATGGGTTTTCCATTGTGCAAAACCTTTATCTAACACGGAAGGTTTAAAAGAAGGCTTATTTACAATAGGGAGAAGGAGTGATCAATTATCCAAGTATTTTTTAATTGTTTCCACGTTCGTATACCACTATATATTATCGGATTTCCATTATAAGTTTTTTAATTCAGTTTTGTAGGGGTTAACAAAATCGAGCCAATTTCAAAAGGTAAACAATCTTCCTTTTCCATCTTTAACCAATCTGGTTGTTGATCCATATCCTCGAACCAGAAGGTCATATTTTTAATATAACCCAATTCAAATTGTAGTTGTTTAGTATGTTGATAAAGTTTTATAATTTGATCTGAGTATATGTGATTTAACTTGTATTTAAGTGCAGCGATTTTGTTGTGTTTTATCATAGGAGCGGTCGCTTTCTCTGTATCTAATTGCCTTATTTCCACTTCTAATTCATGTTGTTCAACTCGATTCTTTTTATTATAAAAGGCTTGAGAGGAGATAAACTCTCCTCGTACAAATGCTTTAAATATCTCCCAGAGAAGTGAGACAGATGTTTCTGGGAGGTCATTCGTCTTGAAAAACATATTAATCTGTGTTATGAGATATTTGTAGCATGCTTTATCATTTAAAATTTGAGGGTTAAGTCTCCAATATGTCTGCTTCTCGGTCATTCCATTAACCATGAATGTTAGAGGTGCATGATCCGAGATTATATTATGATATTTCAAGTTATACGTATATGGGATAAGTTTAGAGTCCACTAAAAAAGTCGATTCTTGATTAAGTTTTACGTACTGGTGAATAAAATGAGTATTCTCATCCAGTTGGATTTTCTATTCTCCGGACATCTTTGATCTGGCAGTATTAATGTACGAGTTTAATAATTCACTTGCCTTGGATTTTATTTTCCTTTGTCTTGATGATCTATCTAAATAAGGGTCTAATGTGTAATTTAAGTCTCCACCAATTATCAAATTGCATTGTGTAAGTTCCGGAATAGTATTAAATGTTTTCTTGAACACCAATGGGCTGTCAACATTTGGAACATAAACGTTGAGGAAAATCACTTTTTAAAAATAGAATTCACCCACCAGTATAATATCTCTACCATCAATATCCGCAATCGTTGATATATGTTTAAAAGGTATACCCTTACGGATTAAAATTGCAACCCCTCTAGACTTATGAGAGAATGATGAATGATACGTTTTGGCAATCCATTTCACTTTCAATCTATGTTGTGCTTCATTTTTAAGATGAGTTTCTTGAAGGATCATCATATCAGCTTTAAGTGATGTTAAGTGTGCTAATACTTTACCTCTCTTGATTGGTTCATTATTACCCTTGACAATGCAACTACAAAATGTAATTCCTTTGCACCCAATTTTCATATTAACATCTTGCATCTTATGGATAGGGTGGTCTATAAAAAAGCAAATGGTTCAACACACTAAACCTGACATTCCACCTGAACACAGGGTAGATGAATTTTAAGTTTAATAGGTCTTCATCCTGATCATATCTCCTTAAAAAAATCTTATAATTAAATTTAATATTTAAGTTATGATTAAAGTAGAAAGATAGATGGTTAATAGAGTGCAAAGAAAGTAGGAAAATGGCAGCTACAATAAGTGTAGTTAGTGATAGCCACACTAGCATGGCTAAACCTCTAGAGACTTCTGCAGCCTTGTGAACAAATAATACTAGTTCCATGTTTTGAACAAAATGAAAATTTCAATTAAAAACTGTTTATAAAATCGAGGGGAGAAAATATAAAAAATTAGGTCCAAAACATTTGTAATCCAGTAGTAGGGAATTTTTATTCTCTTAAAAATATTAGTCATATTTTTTTTAAAAAACTGAATCAGACATTATTTACAATCCTTCTTTATAACTAATTCTAAGAATATCTGGTTATTAATAATAATAATTAGTAGTTAGTACTAAATAATAATGGTTGTAAATCAATAGCAAGATAACTTGCTCAATAATCATTATCAACCATCATTGGTCCTTGAAATAACAACTTAAAGTTCAATTTGTTCTCTGCCAAGTGATGACACCGTGAAGATAGTGTTCAATCCTCTGTGCATTTCTCAATGTCCTGGGTGAACTCCAGTGCTTTCTTGTAGTCGGTGAAGAAATGTTCCTTCTGCTTGTAGGTAACTCGCAGTTTTGCAGGGTACAACAATCCAAATCTTAAGTTAGATATCTTCCTGAGGATTCCTCTTGTCTCATTAAAAAGTGCTCTTCTCTTAACAACCTCTGCAGGGTAGTCTCTGAAAATACTAATCTTGTCGCCTTCAAATGATAGATTTCTGTTGTCTGTACTTTTCGTCGATGTCTTTCAAAACGTGGTCATAATGCACCTTCAGTATCAGTTGTCTTGGGGGGGGATGCTACCACTCTGACCAAGTCTCAATGCTCTATGTGCACGATCCAGTAGAGGCTTTGTATCTAAGTTGAAAACTTTTTGTAAAAGATCAGCAGAAAAATCACAAAGGTTTTTATTTCTCTCTCTGCCCTCTTTGACTCCAAAAATTCTCAGATTCTGACGTTTTGAACGTCCCTCCAAGTCAACACATTTTTCAGAAACTTTATTCAGTGATTCTGATAAACGCTTGGTCTCAGACAAGATCTTTATTGTAGTTTCAGAACTTGTGTCAGCAATTACCTCTAATTCGGTTGTAACTGCAGTGTGCTGATTTACTGTATCAATAATGGGATCCAACTTGGAGTTAAAATTGGATTCCACCAAATTAAATTTAATGTTTACCTCTTCCATTTGTTGTTTTATTTTTTCACACATTTCATCCTTCCAGGTAAACAATTCTTCCTGAATTTGAGCACGAACATCTGAACTGAAGCTGATATTTCTTCTTTGAAGTTTTTCAGTTCTTCCTTTATGCTTGAGATTTATTTTGAAATAAAAGCACGAAGCTCCTCCTTTTCAGTTTTTTCAGGCTTTGTCTTCTGGACCTGTTTGAGATTTCCACTTGGGACGATGCTGAAATTGAGCCCGAGGCTTCACTCAGGCCTACTTCTTCGACCGGTGGCTTAGCCCTACCGGGTTTTTTTGCCTGTCCTTTTGTGGGTGTTCATTGCATCGGCATTAAACAACTGGAGTTGCGGTCTGATGACATCACTCACCCTAGACACAAGCTGCCGGTAAGTTTTCAGTGGGCCCATCTCGTTTTTCTCCCTATTTTCTTGGATTCCTTACGGATCTAGCTGGCGCCACCGGAAGTCCATATTGGATTTTCAAAGCAAGAATTAAAACTGAGGATTATGCAGCAGTGGGGAGATTAGAATCACAGTGTAATGTGGAAGAATAAAACTACCTACTGCACAAGATGATATATACATTGAATACGACACTTAGGTCCCGTAATTCTATCGTGCAGCACAATGTTCTTAGTTCTGCAATAAAACATTGGCAAAAAGTTGAAATGTGCTATTTTGATTCTGTTTGCTCCATGCCCATGATGCATAAATGCATGAGGCACCCAGAATTGTGCAGTAACAACCAACGGCATAAAGTGCACACCTATATCCTACAAAAGACAGCCACAAACAGCGGGTCAGGCAATATCACTGGAGAAAAGGAATAGATGATGTTTTGGGTCGAGACCCTTCTGCGAGTCAGGGGAAAGACAAACGAGAGACAGTGAAAGAGAGGCACAGAACAAATGAATGAAAGATATGCAAAAAAGTAACAATGATCAAGGAAACTATCCATTGTTGGCTGTGGGCTAGGTAAAAACGAGTTATACAGACAATGAAACTCACCAGGACGACAGCGAAAGTGGTACAATGACTAGAGTGGGGGAGGGATGGAGAGAGAGAGAGAGGGAATAATAGGGTTACTTACAGTTACCTATATCCCACCTTCTTACATTGCTACTTGTTGACTTTTATCCCTAGTCCCAACCGATATCATAATTCAAATGACCAGAATTAGCCAAAGGTTTAAGACCTGATCCTGCCCACATGCACTAGCCCACCCCAGCATATCTCTGCAGTGATTACCCTTTAACCATTTAACCCCTGGCTCTGGACCCTCCAATCTTCCTCTGTGTTGGAAAGCTAAATGGAAAAGACCTTTTTGTTCCATCAAACTTCTCGACCCGAAACGTCACCAAAACTTCTCTCTGTAGATGCTGCCTCACTCGCTGAGTTTCTCCAGCATTTTTTGTCTTCTTTCCATTTTTCTAGCATCTGCAGTTTTTTATTCAAATATTTCTTTCTTTCTTAGGATATTTCTCAGCTGAAAAATAACATAAGACGTAGACGTGAAAGGTGGGTCATATAATCACCTAAATATTTTAAAATATTTTGCACCTTCCCATTTGATCACAATAACCATTGTTCTACTGATGCCCAAAGATCTGTTGTTCTCAGCCTTGCATTATCCTCAAGAAACAAACACACACAGGCGTCTGAGGAGAAAAATGAGGCAACTGTTTCAAAGCATCCGAATACACAACAATTGGCAACAAGGATAAAAGAACAAAGATGAGAACAAGGCCAGCAAGAAGAATCGAAAACAAAAGTTAAAAATAGAAGTAGCCTTCAAAGTAATGGCTGAAGCAATAAATCAAGTGGAACTGTAAATTAATTGCTAAAGCTGCCAAAATAAAAAGGGGAAAAAAAATGGAAAAGAAGTGTTTGGTTATTGAGTGAAATCGAGTTCATCATTTCGAGGTGGATGAATCGGATCCCTTTCAAGCGGGGAATCTGCACAAAAACATTAGAAGACTTGACAGTGAAAAACCGCTGTGACCGGGAGATCAGGAAACCTGGAAAAGAGACAGTTAAGTCAAGAAAATCATGGCTGATTAAGTTACTGGAAAGTAAGCTGAGCAGCTCAAGGTGGGGAGGACAACAGCAAAACGGGCATTCTCTCGTCTTGTTAACAGCATCATTGGGAACCATAAAGAAATGTCTGAAGAGGAGCTCAGGAACAATTTCAACAAACTCATGCAGGAGGCCGAAAAAGTAATGGAAGCCAATGAAGATGTGGAGGCTGGACTCATTGCAGAGCTGGAGGCGGAGCTAAATTGCTTCTTTTCCTGCTTTGAAACATCACAACAGCAGCACTCATCTGCTACGGCCCCGCTCCCACCCTTACCTGGCTCCTGCACTACTCCACTCACTGTAAGGGAGCACGATGTCAGACGGGTGCTCCTGGCAGTGAACCCCAAGAAGGCTGCCGGCCCAGATGAATAACCTGGTAAGGTGCTCAAAGCTCACCGTCATCTTCACCAGAATCTTCAATCTCTTCCTGGACCAGGCAGTTATCCCGTCCTGCCTAAAATCAGCCACAATCGTCCCAGTGCCGAAGACGTCTCCCACCACCAGCTTAAACGATTACCGTCCCGTGGCCCTTACTCCGGTAATCACAAAGTGCTTCGAGAGATTGGTCCTCCAGCACATCAAGGACTATCTCCCTCCAGACTTCGACCACCACCAGTTCGCCTATCGCCCAAACAGGTCCACAGAAGACGCCATCACCGTAGCTCTCCATTCTGTGCTGAGCCACCTGGAGCAGGGGCAGAGCTACGTCTGGATGCTCTTTGTGGATTACAGC
The DNA here is from genome assembly GCA_963514005.1 of Raja brachyura. Next base: position 12,323,907 of record OY740796.1, read on the forward strand.
TCAACTTTCAATAATATCATTCCGGACATTCTCATCGACAAGCTGGTCACTCTCGGCCTCCCCACTCTCACATGTGCCTGGATAAAGGACTTCCTCACCAACCGGCCCCAGACTGTGAGACACGGCCCCCACCTCTCCTCCACTCGCATGTTGAGTACCGGCTCTCCACAGGGCTGTGTGCTAAGCCCCCTCCTATACTGTCTCTACACCCACGACTGTAGTCCGGCCCACAACAACAACCGAATCGTCAAGTTTGCTGACGACACTACAGTAGTCGGACTCATCTCAAGGGGAGACGAGGCAGCCTACAGAGAGGAAGTCCTGAAGTTGGCAGCCTGGTGCTCAGAAAACAACCTGGCTCTGAACACCAAGAAAACCAAAGAGCTCATTGTCGACTTCAGGAGGCACAGCACCGACTTAGCCCCCTTATACATCAACGGCGAGTGTGTGGAAAGGGTCCACACCTTCTGGTTTCTCGGCGTTCTCATCTCCGCTGACATCTCCTGGACAGACAACATCACAGCGGTCATCAAGAAGGCTCAGCAGCGGCTGCACTTCCTGAGGGTCCTCAGGAAGCACAACCTGGACTCCAACCTGCTGCTGACCTTCTACAGCTAGTCCATTGAGAGCCTGTTGACATACTGCATTACAGCATGGTACAGCAGCTGCACCATGGCAGACAGGGAGGGGCTTCAGAGGATAGTTAGGGCAGCACAGAAGATCATCGGCTGCCCTCTCCCCTCTCTGATGGACATTTACACCTCCCGCTGCCTCAGCAGGGCGAAGAACATCATCAAGGACAGCTGCCATCCTGCATTTGGCCTGTTCGACCTGCTGCCCTCAGGGAGGCACTATAGGTGCATCAGCACAATGACAAATAGACTTGAGCAGTTTATTTCCAAAATCCATTATCTCCCTGAACTCACACATGCACTGACTCACAGCCTAACCCCCGGACTTCCATCTATCCACCTACTGTAATTTGTACTGTAACTGTAATTTCCAATACGTGCAATAACCCATACTGGATATAGGAATCCTTTTTTTTGTTAAGTTTTTTTATTAATTAGATGCAATTACATAACTAAACAAAAAAGATACATGTTCATTGTTGACATAATAAAAATAATTTTGTTCTTTGTAGCTATCTATAATCAGTATTATGTTAATACTTGCCTAATAATTGTGCTTCTATATATTTTTCCATTTTTTATAAAGATAGAAAATAATGGAAAAAGATTAAACAAAAAAATATATATATTTTAATATTCTAATATATCCTAACTTTTTATATATATAGATATATATATATATCTATTTAAAAAAAGTTAGGAAAGAATGGAATATTCTACAGATTTTACATAGTTGGAGATATATCCGCTTTTTATGAAATGTACTACTTCATCTATTCTTCGATTCTGGTTTCAGTCGGGTTCTCGTGCCAAACCAGTTTGCCCCTTCAAATATTCAATAAAAGGGGACCATATTTTTTTTAATAGTTCTTGTTTGTCCATTAAGACAAATTTTATTCTTTCCAAATATAGGGTCTCCGACATTTCTGTGGTCCACATTTTAATTGTGGGGGTTATAGAGCCTTTCCAAAATTTTAATATTAATTTTTTCCCAATTATTAAATTTTTTCGCCCTTTTTCCCAATAAAAATTCTTTGATTCGAAGTCATGAATTGACTTGGTTCCGTTATTCCTAATATTATTAATTTTGAGTCAGGAGCCAGTTTGGTATTGACGACTTCTGAGATTATCTTAAAAATTTCCATCCAAAAATTATTAATTTTTATACAACTTACAAATGAGTGCAATAGGTTAGCCTCTAAATGTTGACATTTATCACAAATAGGGGAAACACTTGGAAAAATTCTATTCAGTTTTGTTTTTGAATAATGCAGTCTATACAATACTTTAAATTGTATTAAAGAATATCTAGTGTTTAACGAACAGTGATGTATATGTTGTAAGCTATCATCCCAAATTTCTGCACTAATTGTTTGACCTAATTCATTTTCCCATGATTGCCTATATAAATCCGTCTTTGGAGCATCGCTATCTAATAAAATACTATAAATATATGGTATCAGTTTTTCTGTGTTTGGATGTTTATTCAAACATTCATCAAAAATTTCTATCTTTCTAAATCTATACTCATTTGTAATTGACTTAACATAGTCTCTGATTTGTAAATATCTAAAGTAATCCTTTGATTGAAGCCCATACAATTGTTGTAATTCCTGAAATGAAAGAAATGTATTTTTCCTATAGAGATCACCCATCTTTGTAATTCCATGGTTTTTCCATTGTAAAAAACCCTTATCCATCCATGAGGGTTTAAATGCTGCATTGTTTACAATAGAAAGAGATAATGGTATATAATCCAATTTTAATGTTTTCTTTATTTGTTTCCAAGTGTGTATTCCACTATCTATTATAGGGTTTTCTTTATAGGTTTTTTTGCTTAATTAGGTAGTAGAAAATAGAATTAACCCAATTTCAAAAGGTAAACAATCTTCTTTTTCCATTTTTAACCAGTCTGGTTGTTTATCTAATTCTTCCAACCAAAAGTTCATGTTCTTGATATTAACTGCCCAGAAATAAAACATAAAATTCGGTAATGCTAAGCCTCCATTTACTTTTGATTTACATAAATGTTTCTTGTTAATTCTGTGGTTCTTATAATCCCATATAAAATTAGTAACTATAGAATCAACCTTTTTAAAAAAAGTTTTTGGGAGATATATCGGAATTGAAAAAAGTATAATAGTTGTGGGAGAAAAATCATTTTTATCGCATTAATTCTTCCCATCATAGAAATGGGTAATGTTTTCCAATACAAAATATTCTTATCTAATTTATACAGTAAAGGTGAAAAATTAGATTTAAATAAAGAAGTATATCTCTTTGTAACATAAATTCCAAGATATTAAAGTTTTTCTTTTACTATTTTAAAAGGGAATTGTTGTAAAATATGTGGGTTACTTTCCCTTATTGGCATAATTTCGCTTTTATTCCAATTAATTCTGTATCCTGATAACGAACCATATTGAGTTATTAAATTTAGTAGATTTGGGATACTAACTTCAGGTTTAGTAATGTAAACTAATACATCATCTGCGTACAATGAGATTTTGTTTTCCGTATCTTTGGTTTTGCACCCATATATTTCAGGATTGGACCTCACACTTTCTGCTAATGGTTCTATTACCAATGCAAATAATAACGGGGATAATGGACATCCTTGTCTACAACCTCTGGATAAATTAAATTTAGTTGATAACATTTGATTTGTTGATATTCTAGCTGTTGGATTAGTATATAGAAGTTTTATCCATGTACTAAACTTCTCTCCCAGTTGAAAAATTTTCATAACCGAAAATAAATAGGGCCACTCCACCTGGTCAAAAGCTTTCTCAGCATCTAATGAAATAATTGCTAGGTCTTTGGTAATATTTCTTTTTGAGTATATAATATTGAATAACCGTCTCAGGTTCTATTCATTCATTCTATTTATCCATTGTCTTTTTATAGATATGTATATAGCGCCGCAGAACTGTGCACCTTATCCCTCCCCCCCCCCCCCCCCCCTTTTGTTTTGCACTGAGTAGAAGCAGCTTTAAATCTCATTATACATGTGTATAGTGACAATAAAAGGCAATCTGATTCTGGACGCAGATGAGGAAATTGTGTTAACTGAACAGCAAAAAGCCGACCTGGCAAAGACTGCAAATTAGTGTGAGTAGGTCAAAGGGCTCATCCAGTACACTATGGGCAAACTTTGGAAATGTTGAATTATCCACCTCACTACAGACGGTGCAAAAAAGTATTGATGATAAAGGAAACAGGCCATTGTAAGCTGTTTGTAGTGTGAAAATGAGAAGCTAGTGCGACTTGGGTGGGGGGTGGGGGGGGGGTGGAGATGGAGAAGGAATGTCAGGGCCCGAGGGCTGAGGTGGGGAGGGGGAGGAGGCCTGTTTCCTTTATCATCAATACTTTTTTGCATATCTTTCATTCATTGTTCTTTATCTCTCCACATCACTGTCTATATCTCTCGTTTCACTGATCCCTGACCAGTCTGAAGAAGGGTCTCGACCCGAAACGTCGCCTATCTCCTTCGCTCATTAGATGCTGCTGCACCCGCTGAGTTTCTCCAGCTTTTTGTGTAACCCTCGATTCTCCAGCATCTGCAGTTCCTTCTTTAAGTACCAAGTTAGGAAATGACCACACAAGTTGTGTAGTCTGTGATGCATGAAAGAAAGCTGTACTTCTGCACGCAGTTTCAAGGGCTAAAGCTGACAGAGAAAAGAGCTGCAGTAAAGAAGTTGGGAACATGCAAAAAGTGTCTTGAAGTTCATGATGATGGTTCATACTGCAAACCTGCATATCTGTGCAAAAATCAAATCTGCAAGGATGAACAAAGTCCTGAGCATCATTTTTATTTGTGCCCTAATTATGAGATGAGGAAAAGCAGTGTGGATCAGAGAAGGAGTAAATTTGGTCCAGAGGAAGATAAAGGCAAGAAGAAATATACAGTGGACCAAGAGGAGTTTTTCAGCAAACTTCCACCAAAGTTGGCAAAACAATGCCGAGATGTGTTCTCCAACACTGCATCAAGAACCTTCAACACTGCAAAGCATCAGCCAAGCCTCCTAAAGGAAGGTGGACTGGAAGAGCACCCAGTGATTATGATGCTTCTGAAGGTCGTAGCAAATGCTGGACAAAAGGTTGGGCCATTAATTGACTTGGCTTCAGATACCAACTACATAACCAACAAGGCTGCGAGTAGCATTTAGGGGAGAAAAACACCTATGTGCGAATGCTGTTCGTGGATTTCAGTTCAGCATTCAACACCATTATCCCACAGCACCTGATAAGCAAACTGGTTCCATTGGGCCTCGGCACCCCCATGTGTAACTGGCTACTGGACTTCCTCACTGACAGACCCCAGTCTGTGAGGGTTGGAAATAACACCTCCAATACCATCTCTCTGAGCACCGGCTCCCCTCAGGGCTGTGTCCTGAGTCCACTGCTGTTCACCCTGATGACTCACGACTGTTGTGCCAGGTTTAGTACAAACCACATCATGAAGTACGCAGATGACACAACAGTGGTGGGCCTCATCAGGGACGACAATGAGCTGGCTTACAGGGAGGAGGTGAAACAACTGGCGGACTGGTGCAATACGAACAACCTGATCCTGAATGTCGAGAAAACAAAGGAGATTATCGTCGACTTCAGGAAAACCCGGCACAGTCCCACACCACTTCACATCAACGACAGCGATGTGGAGGTGGTCAGTAGCACAAAGTTCCTGGGGGTGCAGATCACTAACAGTCTGACCTGGTCGAATAACATCTCATCAACTGTTAAGAGAGCGCAGCAGCGGTTGCACTTTCTGCGCCGGATGAGAAGAGCTCATCTCCCCCATCCCATCCTCACTACTTTCTACAGGAGCACCATAGAGAGTATTCTGACCAGCTGTATCTCTGTCTGGTTTGGGGACTGTAGAGCCTCCGACTGGAAGTCTGTGCAGAGAGTGGCGAGGACAGCGGAAAAAATCATCGGGACCTCTCTCCCCTCAATCGGGGATATTGCGACCAAACGCTGTGTGTCTAAGGCCAGCAGTATTATAAAGGACCCCACACATCTCCATCACGGACTGTTCACTCTGCTGCCCTCGGGAAAAAGATACCGCAGCATAAGGAGCAGAACATCAAGGTTCCGCAACAGCTTCTTCCCACGAGCCATCAGACTCCTGAATGCCATGTAATGGGCTGCCACTATTGTCTATTTATCCTTTTCATCCATGCCTATCCTTCGGTTAATTTATTGTGTTGCACAGGGAGCCAAATGCAACGTAATTTCGTTTGGAACTGCATATATCAATGTATTTCTAAATGACAATAAAGTTTGTTTGACTTTGACTAGACTGAACCTTAGGAGTGAAGACATCACGCTTATCGTCCATGGAGTTGGGGGGGATGAAGGACCACCTGGAGACGAGGCGCTACCTTGTAAAGATCCGAGTGAAGACTCCCAAGGGCACACTAAAGTCACACCAGTTAGTTTGTTATGGATTGGACAGCATTGCAGATGTTCACAAACATGTGACACCACAGCAGCTGCAAAAGGTCTTTTCAGACGTCCCACTTGAGGAACTTGTGAGACCAAAAGAGATACATTTGCTCATAAGCCATAGAGAAGGTCAGCTAGTGCCTCAGAGGATTAGAACTGTTGGAGATCTCATTCTATGACATGGACCACTGGGAAAGACTGTTGGAGCTTGTCATCCTGAACTGTTTGAGGAGCTTACCATGTCAGCCCACATGTCCAAAACACACTTCGCAAGGTCAATGAGAGCAGCTGCTTTAAAGTATGAGGAGCTCACTGACGCAGTCCCTGAGGAACTTTCACCAAACGGACAGGTCGCCGTCAAAGTCCAGAAGTCGCGTACATCAACCGCCAATTGGGACTTCTTGGATTGGTGGAAGTGGGATAGCATTGAAGCAGCATGCGAGCTAAAGTGCAGGGGTTGCCGCTGTGAAAACTGCCAGCCAGGCGGAAAAGAAATGACTCTTTCTGAAGAGAGAGAGCTCGAAGTGGTAAGGGAAGGCCACACCTATGTAACAGGAAACCGTCACAGTAAAGACCCACATTGGCATGCTAGGACATTATCCTTGGTTGGAAGACCCAAATAATAAAAGGACAGTGGAAGTCACATTTCTCAGGACGGAGAGGCAGCTATCCAGAGAACCTGAATGGAAAAGTGCCTGCACAGCTCAGGTGCACGACATGGTGGACCGAAAGTTTGCAATCAAATTGTCCGAAGACATGATTTTTTTTAAATTTTTTTTTTAACCTTTATTTAACCGGAAGAAGTCTCATTGAGATTAAAAATCTGTTTTACAAGAGAGTCCTGGCCAAGACAGGCACAGTTCCCCAGTTACAGACAATAATTTAAAAACAACAGAGAACATATAAATAGTCACAACATCATCAAACCAAGCATGTACAGAGAGAAAAGCCCGCTTCAACATCATTAAGAAGAGATTTAAATCTGTTTAGAGAAACCAGATCCTTAAGTTTCAGTTCATTCTGCAGCTGTTTCCATGCGAAGGGAGCAGCATAACTAAATGCCCTTTTCCCCAGTTCAGTACGGACATTAGGCACAGTTAAACCCCTGTCTCACGGTGCGAGTTGGCCCACGAGTGACCCCGAGTTTTCACTCGTGGTGATCACGTACAGCCAACGTAGCGGGAACGTCGGAACTCGCGCGATCAACTTGTCTGACTTGTTTGACTTTTTCCACGAGTCAAATTTCGTGGTCAAGTTTAAAATTGAAACATTTAAACTCAGAGTTATATCGTAGTGGCCCGTGCGTTAAGTTTAGTGATTCGTGCGTCTACCGTGGGAACTCTTTAATAGACACAAAATGCTGGAGAAACTCAGCGGACCAGGCAGCATCTCTGGAGAGAAGGAATAGAGTCGAGACCCTTCTTCAGACTTACCCAAAACGCCACCCATTCCTTCTCTCCAGAGATGCGGCCTGTCCCGCCGAGTTACTCCAGCATTTTGTGTCATCTATACTTTAGTTTCAGATATGATCAAGTGTAAGAAATGCAAACCAGACTACCTTCACATCAGAGAATCCCAATGTTCCTAATTTGGCCGAGGCACTTCACTGTCCGTGTGTAGGAAGGAACTGCAGATGCTGGTTTACACCGACGATAGACACAAACATGCTGGAGTAACTCAGCGGGACAGGCATCGCATCTGGAGAGAAGGAATGGGTGATGTTTCGGGTCGGGACCCTTCTTCAGACTCCCCGCTCATTCTTCCCTCGTCCATGTGAACTTGTGGGGGTGCGAGGAATCGGGCGTCGCTGGGTAAGGGGAAGAGAGGTTTTACTGCTGAATTATGCGCAACAGAAGCATGAAGTGGTGGTAAGGTCCGTTTAAACTATCTTGTCGTCGTCGTCCCCCCCCCCCCCCCCCCCCAATGTTGGGAGAGAGAGGGGAGAGAGTTGTGCAAACAAACCACGGGAGACTGCATCTTTGGAGGGAAATCATAAAATGTATAGGGATGTTTCGGGCCGGGACCCTAAAGGTTGACTACCCGTTTCGCAGATGCCGTTCCTAGCCCCCCTCTCACTCCTCCCCACCCATAGTCTTTGCCTTCTCCCAATTCCACCATCCCTCGCTCCCCCCGCCCCAAACCTGTCCTCGCCTGAACTGCTGAAGATAACCGAGTGCTTTAAATGCGAATCCCGGACTGCGGCAACAACACACGCCCTGAGCGGGAGAGGAACTTGGTAACTCAAGAGCAAACGGGAGGGGAACTTGGTAACTCTGGAGACGATCTCGGAACATCGCAGATTACCATACCCGTGGGAACTCGCCTCAAACACTTGCACATCAACTTGGAATATCGTACACAACCACGAGTCTGTCACTCTGGGTCACTCGTGTGTCAACTCGCACTGTGAGACAGGGCCTTTAGTAAGAACAAGTCCTCAGAGCGTAGCTGATAAGTTCCTGTGCTTTTTCGAATGACATACTTCTGCAGGTATGAAGGAAGAACACCAAGGATAGTCTTATAAATAAGGATATGCCAATGATGGAGTCTGCGGGTGGACAGGGCAAACCATCCAACTTAAGCATACAAAAAGCAGTGGTGCGTGAGGGTTTTAAAATTAGTAACAAATCTCAGTGCTCCGTGGTAGACCGTGTCCAAAGCCTGTAGGCATTTTGAAGATGCATTCATATACAAAACATCACCATAGTCCAACACAGACATAAACGTTGCAGCAACAAGTCTTTTTTTGGCTTCAAAAGAAAAACAAGATTTGTTTCTAAAGTAAAAATCTAATTTTATCTTTAGTTTTATCACAAGTTGCTGGATATGAGATTTAAAACAGAGGGAATCATCAATTATAATTCCCAGATATTTATATTGGGACACAGATTCAACCACAGAGCCCTGCAAAGTGGTGATTGCAAACTGGAAGGGACCAGTGTGGTATGTGAGTCACCCTATTGCTCCAAACCCCCACTCTGTCACGACCCCAGTGAGACTAGTGTGGAACAGCAGCCAAAAGTGCAATGGTGTCAGCTTAAATGATTTGCTGATGAAAGGTCCAGACGTCCTCAATCAAATTTGCGCCGTCCTCCCCAGATTCAGAGGCGGAATCTATGCTGCTCTGGGAGACATAAAGAAGATGTATAACTCAGTCTGGTTGGAGGACCGTGAAGTACACTTACACAGATTCCTCTGGCGTGATTCCGAGGACGAGGAGCTGGGAGAGTGTGCTATCACAAGAGTGAACATCGGAGACAAACCTGCGGGGTGCATTGCACAGTTGGCAATGCGTGAGACCGCTAATCTTCCTTATTTTACCCACCTCAAGGATGAGCAGCAAGTACTCCAGAAAGACAGCTATGTTGACGACATCCTCACATCTCACAACAGCCTCGACCAGTTGAGAATCATCACAGCAAATGTGGAACGAATCCTGAAAGCTGGTGGGTTTGAGCTCAAGCCTTGGGTTCTGTCTGGCCAACGTGGGAGGAAGGACAGTGATGCTTTAAAGAAAAGCAAAACAAAAAGCATGATCCTACCAAACGAAGTGCATGATGATGATAACAAGGCACTTGGTCTGGGCTACATTGTTGAAGAGGACACGCTCCACGTTGTGGTGGGAATCAATTACTCCAAGAGAAAGAAAAAGATGCGGTTTGGTCAAGGCCTTCTACAAGAGCAAATCAAAACTCAGACGCCAAATCCCTTAACAAGAAGAGAGCTTCTCAGCCAGGTAGCAGGGCTATATGACCCCATCGGCATAGTGGATCCTGTTAAGCAAAACGGAGCGATTCTTGTGCGCAGATCTTTCCAAGAAACAAAAGAGGGAAGCTGTTCGGTCAGAGACACATGGGACATGGCACTCTCAGATGCTCAGGGAGGATATAATTAAGCTCTTTGAAGAGTATGTACAACTTGGAAAAGTCAAGTTCATCAGGGCACTGACTCCCTCTTGCTCCGCAACTGAACCCTTGGGAATCACCTTTTCTGACTCCCAGCCTGCATTTGGCCTGTTCAACCTGCTACCCTCAGGGAGGCGCTATAGGTGCATCAGCACAAGGAGAAATAGACTCAAGAACAGTTTCTTTCCAAAATCCATCATCTCCCTGAACTCACACATGCATTGACTTCACAGCCTAACCCCCGGACTTTCATCTATCCATCTACTGTAATTTGTACTGTAACTGTAACCCATACTGGATATAAGAATCCTATTATCCATTCTATTTATCCATTGTCTTTTTATAGATATGTATATAGCGCTGCAGAAACTGTGCACCTTATCTCCCCCCCCCCCCCCCCCCCCCTCCCCCTTTTTGTCTTGTTTTTGCACTGAGTAGGAGCAGTTTTTAATCTCACTGTACATGTGTATAGCTCGGGAGGCTCACAGGGAGAGTCATGATGGAGTGGCTGGAACCTTCCTTAAAATGAGAAGAAAATCTTGGGTCATAAAAGGAAGGAAAATTGCTCAAAAAGTCGTTGATCACTGCATAATCTGCAAGAAAGCAAAGGCAAAGAAATGTCAACAAGTAATGAGTGATCTGCCGCTTGAAAGAACTGAACCTGCTGCTCCTTTTGAGTTTACAACAGTAGACCTCTGTGGACCCTACCACGTACACGATGACGTCAAGAAGAGGGTAAAACTCAAAGTCTGGGGAGTTGGCTTCTGCTGTATGGCCAGCAGAGCCATCCATACTGTCCAGTCTTCTAATGTTTTTGTGCAGATTCCCCGCTTGAAATGGATCTGATTCATCCACCCTGAAATGATGAACTGGATTTCACTCAATGACCAAACACTTATTTTCCATTTTTCTCCCCCCTTTTCATTTTGGCAGATTCAGCAATTAATTTACAATTCCACTTGATTTATTACTTCAGCCATTACTTCAACCAAGGCATTTGGATCTTGTAGGTCTTAAGGTATTTAACAGTTTAGTCCTTTAGCATGTGAAAAACCGGCTGCTAATCGGGTGCTGTAGATAATCAGTCCTGCATGCCTTTGCTGGCGATCGCTGCAATTTTTAGGACCGTCTCTTAGATTATACTGTTCACGTTTTAGCCGCAAGTCAACTTCTCTCGCGGGCCTGTCCGCTTTTCTGTTCACGGTCGGGCTGACTCTGATCCCGACCGGGCTTTCTCTGGTTTCTCCCCCCACCAGGTTGACTGTTCCCGGTTGGGCTGAAGACTCAGCCTCTGCTGGTGGCTCTCTGGACCTGTCCGTGGCCTTCACGGTACTAGGCCCCCACCCGACGTCTGTGGCTGCTGCTTGGGCTTGGCTGTGGGCTGCACAGCCCTGGATACATTTCAGGTAAGCTGACACCGTGCTGTAAAAGTCAAAAGTCTTGATGTCTCCACACTGAGACACTCGGCCAAGAAGAAGAGTATTTGGTGTGATGTACTAACCATATAACCATATAACAATTACAGCACGGAAACAGGCCTTCTCAGCCCTTCCAGTCCGTGCCGACCATTTATTTTCCCCTAGTCCCATCTACCTGCACTCAGACCATACCCCTCCATTCCCTTCCCGTCCATATACCTATCCACTTTACTTTTAAATGTTAAAATCGATCCTGCTTCCACCACTTCTGCAGGAAGATCATTCCACACAGCCACCACTCTCTGAGTAAAGAAGATCCCCCTCATGTTACCCCTAAAGTTCTGTCCCTTAATTCTCATGTCATGCCCTCTTGTTTGAATCTTTCCTACCCTCAATGGGAAAAGCTTTCCATGTCAACTCTGTCTATCCCTTTCATCATTTTAAAGACCTCAATCAAGTCCCCCCCTTAACCTTCTGCGTTCCAAAGAATAAAGACCTAACTTGTTCAACCTTTCTCTGTAACTTCGTTGCTGGAACCCAGGCAACATTCGAGTAAATCTCCTCTGTACTCTCTCTATTCTGTTGACATTCTTCCTATAATTAGGCGACCAAAATTGTACACCATACTCCAGAATTGGTCTTACCAATGCCTTGTACAATTTTAACATTACTTCCCTACTCCTATATTCAATGCTCTGATTTATAAAGGCCAGCACACCAAAAGCTTTCTTTACCACCCTAACTACATGCGATTCCACCTTCAGGGAACTATGCACAGTTATTCCTAGATCCCTCTGTTCCACAGCATTCCTCAATTCACTACCATTTACCATGTACGTCCTATTTTGATTTGTCCTGCCAAGATGTAGCACTTCACACTTATCAGCATTAAACTCCATCTGCCATCTTTCAGTCCACTCTTCCAAATGGCCCAAATCTCTCTGTAGATTTTGAAAATCTACTTCATTATCCACAGCACCCCCTATCTTAGTATCATCTGCATACTTACTTATCCAATTTTCCACCCCATCATCCAGATCATTGATGTACATGACAAACAACAGTGGACCCAACATAGATCCCTGAGGCACCCCACTCGTCACCGGCTTCCAACCTGACAAACAGCCATCCACCATTACACTCTGGCATCTCCCATTCAGCCACTGTTGAATCCATCTTGCTACTCCGCCATTAACACCCAAAGATTGAACATTCTTAACCAACCTTCCATGGGGAACCTTGTCAAAGGCCTTACTGAAATCCATATAGACAACATCCACTGCTTTACCCTCATCAATTTCCCTAGTAACCTCTTCAAAAAATTCAAGAAGGTTTGTCAACCATGACCTTCCAGGCACAAATCCATGTTGACTGTTCTTGATCAGACCCTGTTTATCCATATGCTTATATATATTATCTCTAAGTATCCTTTCCATTAATTTGCCCACCACTGATGTCAAACTAACAGGTCTATAATTGCTAGGTTTATTCTTTGAACCCTTTTTAAACAATGGACCAATATGCGCTGTATGCCAATCCTCCGGCACTATTCCCGTTTCTAATGACATCTGAAATATTTCTGTCATAGCCCCTGCTATTTCTACACTAACTTCCCTCAATGTCTTAGGGAATATCCTGTCAGGACCTGGAGACTTATCAACTTTTATATTTTTCAAAAGTGTCAGTATTTCCTCCTCTTTGAATCTCATAGTTTCCATAGCTGAATGAAATCTTCCCAGCTTTGTATCCTGGTGTCGATTGGACGTTCATTTGACAGGTTGGCTGCCATGTAACGAGCTGTTTGAAACTCGCTAGAACTGAGTGACGATTCTTTTCCAAAACTTTTTAGCTGCGTTCTCCTCCAAAGCTGCTCTGTCCATGTTGTCCAAAAATGTATATAGTTCCCCTAAGACAGGTTTTGCGCCAATAAAATTGGTGCCTGGATCTGACCAGATCTTCTTGGGGTGCCCACGGACTGCTGTGAATCTTTGATAAGCCATCAGAAACCCTTCACTTGATAAGGTGTTGACTAACTCTGTGTGTGTCAAGTCAAACTGTAATGAAAGGACTAATGCTAAATTAAAATCACAAGCACACAATAGTAGGAAAAGAGCATATACCGTACAGGTGAAATGGACTTAAAAGGGGGAGGAGTGTTAGGTATTGGATAGCTAGGATAAGTAATTGGTGTCTTGTGATGTCTGGGGCAAGTACGCATGAGCAGGGGAGACTGGAGTTGGCGTCCTGCAGTAAAGAAGCGTGTATGATTCCTCCCGTGTCTGAGCCTTTATTCAAGACTGTTCAAAGCATCCGAATACACAACGATTGGCGACGAAGATAAAAGAACAAAGATGAGAACAAGGCCAGCAAGAAGAATCGAAAACAAAAGTTAAAAATAAAAGTAGTATTTGGAAACAAGTTGAACAGCACCAAGCCGAATGGTTTTGAATTGGCGCCAAAAAGAAAAAAGGTAGGAACGGGAGGCAATAGCTCAGGGAAGAGCTAGGAAAACAAGCGGGGGCAGTAAGGGTCACCAAGCACGGTGTCGGCTTACCTGGAATGTATTCAGGGCTGTGCAGCCCACAGCCAAGCCCAGACATGGGGGCCTAGTACCGTGAAGGCCACGGACAGGTCCAGAGAGCCACCAACAGAGGCTGAGTCTTCAGCCCAACCGGGAACAGTCAACCCGGTGGGGGGAGAAAACAGTGAAAGCCCGGTCGGGATCAGAGTCAGCCCGACCGTGAACAGAAAAGCGGACAGGCCCGCGAGAGAAGTTGACTTGCGGCTAAAACGTGAACAGTATAATCTAAGAGACTGTCCTAAAAATTGCCGCGATCGCCAGCAAAGGCATGCAGGACTGATTATCTACAGCACCTGATTAGCAGCCAGTTTTCACCTGCTAAAAGACTTAACTGTTAAATACCTTAAGACCTACAACATGCAAATGCCTTCAAAGTAATGGCTGAAGCAATAAGTCAAGTGGAATTGTAAATTAATTGCTGAATCTGCCAAAATGAAAAGGGGGGGGGGGGGGGGAAATGGGAAAGAAGTGTTTGGTCATTGAGTGAAATCCAGTTCATCATTTCGTGGTGGATAAATCAGCTCCCTTTGACAAGGCTTATGAGTGTTCTGCATCAGTAACCTGTGTATCCTTAGTGTGTAAACACTGGAAAATGACAGTAAACTCCTGGAGGTTGCTTAGCCTTTGAAATTAAATAAGCTCAGCGTGAGTTGTGTACAGGCCACCTAACAGTAGTAGTGGAATTGGGGATGGCATCAAACTGGAAATTAGAAATGCGTGCAACAAGGGTAAATCAGTTATAATGGGTGACTTCAATCTACATATAGATTGGGGGAATCAAATGGGCAGGGGTGCTGAGGAAGAGGATTTCTTGGAATGTATGCGGGATAGTTTTCTAAATCAACTTGTAGAGGAACCAACGAGAGAGCAGGCTATTCTAGACTGGGTATTTAGTAATGAGGAAGGGTTAGTTAGCAGTCTTGTTGAGCGTGGCCCCTTGGGCAAGAGTGACCATAATATGGTTGAGGTTTTTTTTTGTTTAATTTCTTTTATTAGAAGTAATCAATTTACAATAGTGTAAACAGCTTTACAAACATCAACTTAATTCCATATTTTTTTAAATAACCCGTTAAAAGTTATTATCTTCTATTTTTTTGGAGATAAAGATAAGGATAGAGTAGAGCAGTTTTAAATCAATAAGGGAGTGATTAAATAATAATTTGATTATATATAAGAGAAAAAGAAAAAAGAGAAAGGAAAAAAGGTTAACAAAAAGTAAAAAGATATTTTATATATATATGAAAATCAACAAAATATATTGTAACGAAAACTATTACAAATGATAATATCAATAAAGACATGCATATTAATCCTAGTATGAAAATAAGTTATTCTCATCAAATCCCGCAGGGTACCCGCCGAGCTGTGATGTCAAGAACAGCTACTTCTCTAAATACTGTATATATGGAGACCATATTTGTTCGAAGGAATTATATTTGTCCAATAGGACAAATCTGATTCTTTCTAAATGTAACGTCTCCAACATTTCTGCTGCCCACATTTTAATTGTGGGGGATAATGTTTCCTTCCAAAATTTCAATATGATTTTTTTCCCTATTATCAAACAGTAATCAAAGAAATTTATTTGATTTACTGTAAGTACCGAATTTGAATCCAAAATTCCAAGTATTATTAACTTTGGGTCAGGGTCCAATCTAATTTTAAGAACTTCAGAAATAACCTTAAAAATTTCTGTCCAGTAGTAATTCAATTTGGGACATGTAGCAAAACTGTGTATTAAATTTGCTTCTAAATTCTTACATTTATCACAAATTGAAGAGAGATTGGGAAAGATACTATTTAATTTAGTTTTTGAATAATGTAATCTATATAGTACTTTAAATTGTATCAATGTATGTCTGGCATTTAACGAACACTGGTGTATTCGCTGTAAACTTTCTTCCCAATTTTCTTTTGTTATAGATAAACCAATTTCATTTTCCCATGCTTGACGATATGTTTCAGTTGTTGGATTCTCCTTATTGAAAATTATGTTATATATATAGGCTATTAGTTTTTCTGTATTTGGGTGCAAATTAAACAATTCATCTAATAATCCTGGTTCTTTATTTTTATAATCTTGTGTATTGGATTTTATATAATCTCTAATTTGTAAGTACCTAAACAAGTGTTGCGGAGACAATCCGTAGATATCTTGTAACTCTTGGAATAAAATAAATTTTCCTTTTCTATAAAGGTGCTCTATCCTTTTAATTCCTAAATCATCCCAATGTCTAAACCCTCCATCCAATATAGAGGGTTTAAATAATGGGTTATTCGTAATTGGTAGTCTAAGTGAAAGATTATCTAGATATAAAGTCTTAACTATTTGTTTCCAAATACGTCTATTATTATAAATTATAGGGTTGTCCCTATAAATTTTTTTTTGTACTTCCTTTGGGGCAAAGAGAATCGAGCCTACATTATAAGGTAAACAGTCTTCCTTTTCCATCTTTAACCACGTTGGTTCATGATCCATATTTACCCACCAGAAATTCATATTCTTAATCTGGACTGCCCAAAAATAATATAAAAAATTTGGAAGTGCTAATCCTCCGTTTATCTTAGATTTACATAAATGTTTTTTACTTATTCTATGATTTTTATAATCCCAAATAAAACTATTAATAATATTATCTTTTTTTTTTTAAGTCTTTGGGAGAAAAAAAGGAATAGCCTGAAACAAATATAATAATTGTGGTAAAAACACCATCTTTATAGCATTTATTCTACCAATCATAGATATAGGAAGTGTTTTCCAATACAAAATATTTTTTTAAAGTTTATCTAATAATAGAGGGTAATTAGATTTAATTAGTGAATTATAAGATTTAGTTACATTAATTCCTAAATATTTAAATTTGTCTGTAACTATTTTTAATGGGTATTGTTGTAATATGTTTAAATTTATTCCAGTTATAGGCATAATATCACTTTTGTTCCAATTAATCCTAAATCCTGAAAATGTGCCAAATTTAGTTATAACATTAAACAGCTTAGGTATACTAATTTCCGGTTTTGTAATATAAATCAAAACGTCATCTGCATATAAAGATATTTTGTTAGTTGTTGTGTCAGTATTATAGCCGTAGATTTCAGGTTCAGATCTAATTCTTTCCGCCAAAGGCTCTATCATCAAAGCAAATAGTAAAGGCGATAACGGACATCCCTGTCTACATCCCCTAGAGAGCTTAAATTTAGCTGATAATATTTGATTAGTTAAGATTCTTGCCGTTGGATTCAAATATAAAATTCTTATCCATTTACAGAATCTATCCCCCAATTGAAACTTTTCCATTATATTAAATAAATATAACCATTCCACCTGATCGAATGCCTTTTCTGCATCTAGCGATACAACCGCTAATTCCCTGTCCCGTACTCTTTTTGAATATATAATATTAAACAAGCGTCTGAGATTATGGGATGAATAGCGTTTTGGAATAAAACCTGTTTGATCATAATGTATTAATTTAGAAATCACCAGACTTAATCTCCGAGATAAAACTTTAGTTAATATTTTTTGGTCTGTATTTAGAAGGGCAATCGCTCTATATGATCCTGGATCTTCCAAATCCTTATCTACCTTGGGAATGAGTGTAATTGTGGATTCATTTAAAGATTCTGGTAATTTGCCTTGTTCATATGCATATCTATATACTGTATATAATCTTGGAGAAATCAGATCTTGAAATTTTTAATCAAATTCTGCACTCAGGCCATCAGGGCCCGCTGCTTTTCCATTCTTTAACAAACTAATTGATTCTTCAATATCTTTTACTGTTATTTCAGCGTTTAACAAATGTCTACCTTCCTGATCTAGACTATTAATTTGACACTCTTGTAGGAATGTTTCCATACCATCTGTTTGTCCTGTTCATTTAGATGAATAAAGATTTTGATAATATTGTAGAAATCTGTCATTAATATCTTTTGGTATCGTCAATATATTTCCATGTGCAGATCTAATTCTATGTATCATTTTTTCATCTTCTAATTTTCTAAGTTGTCGTGCTAGTAGTTTTTGTGGTTTGTCTCCAAATTCAAAGTGCACTTGTTTGGTTTGTTGAAATAGTTTAATGACTTGGTTAGAATATATTTTATTTAGTCTATATTTTACTATTGCAATTTTATTACTTAGCTCTTTAGAAGGGTGTTTTATGTTTTCACTATCTAGTTGTTTTATCTAATTTTCTAACTTTTGTTCCATCTTTCTATTTTCTTTATTAAAATAAGCTTGTGCTGATATTATTGCACCATGCATAAATGCTTTAAATGTGTCCCAAAGTAACGATGGTGAAATTTCAGGTTTGTCATTACTTTCAAAAAATAGTTTAATCTGTTCCACTACATGTTTACAACAGTCCTTATCCTTTAATATCTGGGGATTAAATCTCCAAGTAGTAGTTTTATTAAGTATATCTTTTAGTTTTATCTTAAATGTTAGTGGCGCATGATCTGAAATAATAATATTGTGATATTTTGCATCATACGTAAAAGGTAGTAATTTTGAATCTATTAGAAAATAATCTATCCTAGAGTAAGTTCCATATACGGGCGAGAAAAACGAGTATTCTCGTCCGGATGGATTATCTAGTCTCCAAATATCCTTAACATTAGATGTATTAATAAAAGAATTTATAAGTTTACTTGAATTAGAGGTAGCTTTCCTTTTTGTAGAAGACCTGTCTAGGTAGCTATCTAAGGTGCAATTAAAATCACCCCCAATAACTATATTATATTGAGTGGAAATAGGAATATTATTAAATATTTTCTTAACAAATAATGGATTATCAAAATTGGGGGCATATATATTCACCAAAATTACTTTCTGTGAATATAATTCCCCTGTAATTATTACATATCTACTCTCTTTGTCCTCTTTATAGTACTTTGTTTAAAAGGTATACCTTTACGGATAATTATTGCGACTCCTCGAGATTTGTGTATAAATGAAGAGTGATATACCTTGGAAATCCATTTTGCTGTTAATCTATGTTGAGCATCTCTTTTAAGATGAGTCTCTTGAAGGAAGATCACGTCTGATTTCAATCTGTTCAACTGTGCTAGCACCTTTCCCCTTTTAATTGGTTCCTTAATTCCCTTAACATTCCAACTACAGAAGGTAATTCCACCACCCCCCCCCCCAGTCTTCACATTCATGTCTTGCATTTTACTGTTAGGGTGTTTTTTTTTGGAGTAGCCTTCTCGACCCCTCCAGCCCAGCGGTATACCCAAACGCCAACCTGATGAAAATTTCTATCCTCAATAATCCATATACATGTCTTCTTAAAGTAATTATACAATATCGCTCATAACTACATTCATAAAATATATAACATAAAATCAAATACTTGATATATAAGAAAAAATAAAAAGTGTAATTAAAAAAAGAGAAAAGGGTGTTAACAGGGTGCCCAGAAAAAAAAGAAACTACACTGATATGTTGTGTAGTGTGCATTAGTGAGAGCCACACTAGCGTGGCTATTAATCTACTGACTTCCGTTTAAAAAAAAAAGGATGTTAAATGTTCCAGCTCCTATCTATAATGCTGTGTATATTGGGGTGGGGTACTAACTTTAAATACTTAGTAATTATTTCTATTATTCATATTACTAATTACTAGTTATTAATTTCTATTATAATTAATATAATAAGTAATACTATATTAGGGGAACAATTGAAATTTTACTAATTAATACCAAACTATAACAACATGTCCATTATTCCCCCTTTCTCAATGAATAATTCATAACCGCAGGTCGGTGATAAAAGTTCATTCTTCTTCTCCTTCCTCGCTTGCTTCTTCTTCTGCTTCCTCTTCTGCCTTCTTCTGTATGTCTCGAGCGAATTCCAGTGCGTCGGTATGCTTAACAAAACGATATTCCTTGTTGTCGTAGGTCGCTCTCAATGTTGCTGGGTACATCAGACCATATCTGAGATCCTTTATATCCTTTATATTCCGAAGAATACCTCTTGTTTCTGTGAATAAAGATCTTCTCTTAGCCACTTCAGCCGGGTAATCTCTGAAGATACTGATGTTATCTCCTTCGTATTTCAAATTCTTCTTTCTTATTATTATCTTCATCATTTCTTCAAAGACGTGATCGTGGGCCACCTTTACAATCATTTGTCTTGGCGGTGCACCTCTCCCAGGGGCCCATCTTAAAGCCCTGTGAGCACGGCCCAACAGGGGTTCTTGATCCAGATTCAGAATGTCCTTTAGGAATTTTGCAGCAAATTTTCGCGGGTCTTGATTTCCTTCCCGCCCCTCGGTCAATCCTACGATACGCAAATTCTTACGTCTTTGTCGTCCCTCCAGATCAATACATTTCTCGTTTATTTTACGTAGTAGCTCTGAGAGACGTTTATTCTCGGCGCGTAGCTTCTCACTTTCCTTAGCACTTGATACAGCAAAGTCAGTCAATTCTTTAATTGCATCATTGTGTTGGTCAAGTGAGATTGAAATAGGATCTATCTTCGCATCCATCATTTGTTCCATCCCAGCAATCTTGTCGTTTACCTCAGCCATCCGGTTTTGAAACTCAGCATCCGCCTTTATTTTCCATTCATTCATCATAATCTTTACCGTTTCTGTAGCTTCTTTTTTTAGTTCTTCTTTAATTCTCTCGTGAGACGCCTGGATATCCGTTCTTAACAGTTTTATTTCATCTTTATATTCCTTCTTCATATCTTTCATTTCTTTCATCAGTTTCTTCATTTCACCAAGCAAATAATTTTTAAGTTCTTCCATTTCACTTTTTCTCTGTGAAATCTCTTCCTGGGAGGCAGCCAAACTCGAGCCCGAGGCTTTGAGACCTACCTCCCTTCTTTGTCCTTTTTTTG
Organism: Raja brachyura; assembly: GCA_963514005.1. The sequence continues at coordinate 12,344,740 of OY740796.1, forward strand.
TCGCGGGGATGAGGAGGGATGCATTTTAAATTTCTTACCGAAGTCGCGCGCCTGATGACGTCACGCAGCTTGCAATCGCACCCGGAGCCGTTTAAAATCGCTCTCCTGCGGTAAGTACCGTTAGTAGCCTCCTTTAACCCCCGATTTTTTTCAGATTTTCGCGGAGCTGATCTGGCGCGGTTCTCTCTTAGAACATGGCGCCACCAGAAGTCATATGGTTGAGTTCTTCATTAGGAGAAATTAGCCAGAAAAGGCAGCTTACCAGAGGACTGGGAGAAATTCAGAGGGGGACAAAGGGCTTCATTTGGAAAGGGAAAATAGATTATGAAAGAAAACTGGCAAGAAACATAAAAACTGACTGCAAAAGTTTTTATAGATATGTGAAGAGAAAGAGATTAGTTAAAACAAATGTAGGTCCCTTGCAGTCAGAAACAGGTGAATTGATCATGGGGAACAAGGACATGGCAGACCAATTGAATAACTGCTTTAGTTCTGCCTTCATTAAGGAAGACATAAATAATCTGCTGGAAATAGCAGGGGACCGGGGGTCAAATAAGGTGGAGGAACTGAGTGAAATCCAGGTTAGCCGGGAGGTGGTGTAGGGTAAATTGAATGGATTAAAGGACGATAAATCCCCAGGGCCAGATAGTCTGCATCCCAGAGTACTCAAGGAAGTAGCCACAGAAATAGTGGATCCATTAGTGATAATTTTTCAAAACTCCTTAGTTTCTGGAGTAGTTCCTGAGGATTTGAGGGTAGTTAATGTAGCCCCACTTTTTTAAATAGGAGGGAGAGAGAAAACGGGGAATTACGGACCAGTTAGTCTAACATCAGTAGTGGGGAAACTGCTAGAGTCATTTATTAAAGATGGGATAGCAGCACATTTGGAAAGTGGTGAATTCATTGGACAAATTCAGCATGGATTTACGAAAGATAAATCATGTCTGACGAATCTTATAGAATTTTACGAGGATGTAGAGTGGATAAGGGAGAACCAGTGGATGCGTTATATCTGGACTTTCAGAAGGCTTTCGACAAGGTCCCACATAAGAGATTAGTATACAAACTTAAAGCACACGGTATTGGGGGTTCAGTATTGATGTGGATAGAGAACTTGCTGGCAGACAGGAAGCAAAGGGTAGGAGTAAACGGGTTATTTTCAGAATGGCAGGCAGTGACTAGTGGGGTACTGCAAGGCTCAGTGCTGGGACCCCAGCTATTTACAATATATATTAATGATTTGGACAAGGGAATTAAATGCAACATCTCCAAGTTTGCGGATGACACTAAGCGGGGGGTAGTGTTAGGTGTGAGGAAAATGCTAGGAGGCTGCAAGGTGACTTGGATAGGTTGGGTGAGTGGGCAAAGGCTTGGCAGATGCAGTATAATGTGGATAAATGTGAGGTTATCCACTTTGGTGGCAAAAACAGGAGGGTAGACTATTATCTTAATGGTAGCAAATTAGGAAAAGGGGAGATGCAACGAGACCTGGGTGTCATGGTACACCAATCATTGAAAGTAGGCATGCAGGTGCAGCAGGCAGTAAAGAAAGCAAATGGTATGTTAGCATTCATAGCAAAAGGATTTGAGTATAGGAGCAGGGAGGTTCTACTGCAGTTGTACAGGGTTTTGGTGAGACCACACCTGGAGTATTGTGTACAGTTTTGGTCTCCAAATCTGAGAAAAGACATTCTTGCCATAGAGGGGGTACAGAGAAGGTTCACCAGACTGATTCCTGGTATGTCAGGACTTTCATATGAGGAAAGACTGGATAGACTTGGCTTGTACTCGCTAGAATTTAGAAAACTGAAGAAAGGAATTACTGCATTTTGTTCTGTTATTGCAAATGGAGACCTAAGAAGTTTTCAAGACTTGAAGCATAGATTTGCACTTCGGAACCAAGACTTGTTTAGATACCTCCAACTGAGAGATTATTACAATAAAAAGGCAAAAACGGAGGCACTAGAAGAAAATAATCCAGTGATAGAAGTGATAGTTAGTGCGTATCATCAAAAAACATTAAGGAGTATTTCTAAACTTTATCATAGTTTAATGGAATGTCAAGCTAAAACTACATTTTATGTAAAATTTAAGTGGGAAAAGGAATTGAACATCACAATCTCAGAAGAAGAATGGCATCATATGTGTGTAACACTACAGACATCCACTAATTCACAAAATTGGAGAGAATGTAACTGGAAAAATTTGATTAGTTTCTTTATTATGCCTAACATAAAAAGCAAACAAATTCTATGGCAGCAAACATGCTGGAGGCAATGTGGCCAAACAGACGCAAATCATGCACATATCTTCTGGAGTTGCCCAAAAATAGAACCATTTTGGGACAGAGTGAATTCAGAATTAACAGAGGTATTAGGATATGCAGTCTGCAAGATGTGTTCCATTTTATACCTGGGTAATATAAATACAGTGGTGCTGAAGGAAGACCATTACTTGGTTAAAATCCTACTCACAGCTGGCAGAAAGGCCATTACAAGAACAGACTTAGACAATGGTTAGACTTAGTACAGGAAATATTTGTCATGGAGAAAATGACATATTCTCTAAGAGTGAAAGAAGACGAGTTTAATAGAAAATGGGAAAAATGGATTAGGTATAGAAATAAAGACATCAACACTATAATTTTATAGACAATAATGTAAGTTATTGAAAAATGTTTTGATATGAAAATTGTTCTGTATGCTGCATAATTAATTGTAAACTGAACCCCCCGCTGCACTGTTGTACGTTTCACTGTAATGTTGTATGTTTCGTTGTTATATTTGTGTTTTATTTGTGTCTACATAAAAGTAATAAAAACTAAAGTGTTAAAAATTAAAAAAAACAAAAACTGAGGGGGGGGGTCTTATAGAAACGTACAAAATTCTTAAGGGGCTGGATAGGCTAGATGAGGGAAGATTGTTCCCGTTGTTGGGGAGGTCCAGAACAAGGGGTCACAGTCTAAAGATAAGGGGGAATTCCTTTCGGACCGAGATGAGGAAATCATTTTTCACACAGAGAGTGGTGAGTCTCTGGAATTCTCTGCCACAGAGAGTAGTTGAGGCCAGTTCATTGGCTATATTTAAGAGGGAGTTAGATGTGGCCCTTGTGGCGAAAGGGATCAGGGAGTATGGAGAGAAGGCAGGTACAGGATACTGAGTTGGATGATCAGCCATGATCATACTGAATGGCGGTGCAGGCTCGAAGGGCCAAATGCCCTACCCCTGCACCTATTTTCTATGTTTCCATGATATGGGAGAAGAATTGGCACTCTATTTCAGCCAAGCAGAGCTCTGCATGTGTACATTTCTTAATAGTGTGCTTCTGGGACTCTTACCTGATGATAGTCTTAACCATAATCAAACATCTGTTTTTCCCAAACAATAGAAATGATTAGGAACTGCAAATGCTGGTTCACACCGAAGATAGACACAAAATGCTGGAGTAACTCATCAGGACATCTAGCATCTCTGGAGAGGAAATGCCGTGTGCATTTTGCATTTACCTTCACTAGAAATGGTTAAATGCAGCATTACACAAAACATTACAAGTGGTGATATGTTAGGATCAGCAGTAAGTTTACTTCCAGTGTTAAAACCCTATATAGTAAATTCTCGTTATAACAGGCCATAGATGGGGGAATGACATCTATTATTGCTGATTGTGCACAATAACCGAGTATGCTATTGTTGTATAAGTAGTAGAAATAAACTACTGCAGTTGCTGGTCAATACACAAAAGGCGGCCAGGGCTCGAAACAACTATAACTACAGCAGTGACGGTGACGCAGCGGTAGAGTTGCTGCATTACAGTGCTTGCACCACCTGAGATCCGGGTTTGCTCCCGATGACGGGTGCTGTCTGTTTGTACGTTCTCCCCAAGACCGCTTGGGTTTTCTCCGAGATCTTTGGTTTCCTCACATACTCCAAAGACGTACAGGTTTGTAGGTTAATTGACTTGGTGTATGTGTAAATTGTCCCTAGTGTGTGTAGGACAGTGTTAATGTTCATGGATCACCGGTCAGTGCGGGCTCAGTTGGCCAAAGGGCCTGTTTCATGCTGTATCTCTAAACTAATCTAAACTAAACTCCTAACCGCAATCCGTTATAAAGAGGTCTATTAAGACTGTGCCCTGATTATCACACATTCTATTGTATAAACATTGACTTTACAGCCATTGCAAATAGAAAATTTCCACTCCACCTTCTATTTTATCTAATTTTATATAACTATTAAAAAACTCTAACGGTAACATTTTTACATATTCCTGTAGAGATTTATCCCGGTTACTTCGAAATTGCCTCATCTGAAAATGTCATGCTTTCTTTCATGGGTTATTAATCAAAACGTTCAAAATCTGAAATAAAACTGCTGGCATTGGCTGATGATGTCACAATGGCTGCACGCTGTGACGTCGCCTGCCGGGGGCGCTCGCAGGCCCAACCCGGGGCCACCCGCAGCTTCCCCCCGTTTGATGTAGCCCGTTCTGCTCACTGCCGCCCATTTCGCTCATTGCCGTCTGTTCTGCCCGCCCTCCCCCTCCTCTTCTCCCCCTCCTCTTCTCCCCCTCCTCTTCTCCCCCTCCTCTTCTCCCCCTCCTCTTCTGCCCCTCCTCTTCTGCCCCTCCTCTTCTGCCCCTCCTCTTCTGCCCCTCCTCTTCTGCCCCTCCTCTTCTGCCCCTCCTCTTCTGCCCCTCCTCTTCTGCCCCTCCTCTTCTGCCCCTCCTCTTCTGCCCCTCCCTCTTCTGCCCCTCCCTCTTCTGCCCCTCCCTCTTCTGCCCCTCCCTCTTCTGCCCCTCCCTCTTCTGCCCCTCCCTCTTCTGCCCCTCCCTCTTCTGCCCCTCCCTCTTCTGCCCCTCCCTCTTCTGCCCCTCCCTCTTCTGCCCCTCCCTCTTCTGCCCCTCCCTCTTCTGCCCCTCCCTCTTGTCCCCCTCCCTCTTGTCCCCCTCCCTCTTGTCCCCCTCCCTCTTGTCCCCCTCCCTCCTCCTCTCTCGCCCACTCCACTCTCCCCCTCCTCTCCCACTCTTTCCAACCTCTCCTCTCTCCCCCACCGGCTCTGCCCCTCGCTCCGCCCATCGAGCCCCCCTCTCTCTCCTCCCTCGCTCTCCCCCTCCCTCTGTGTCTCTGCCCCACTCTCTATGTCTCTGCCCCACTCTCTCTGTCTCTGCCCTCTCTCTCTCTACCCCTCTCCCTCTCCAGACGCGCCTGCAAGTTGGGGGCTATGCATGTGTGGAAGGGGAAAAAGGAACCAATGAATAATATTAATATATCAAGGGGGGGTGGTTAGTGTGTATGTGATGCCACAGGCCTACCCCCCAACGCAACCGCGCATTGACGGGAAGCGACCCAATGGGTCCACCTTGGTCTAGTTTCTACTTATAAAACTCTCATCTTATCCTCTTCCGGTTTGCGTTATTTTTAAATTTGCACAGAAAATGGTACCCGACAGTGCTACGATTTTTTGCCAATTACTCACTATTCTATGCTGAAGATCGGTGAAATATTAAAAAGGTTATTGGTCTGTTATTTGCCCGGACGACGACGCCCTTCCAGCTGCCGCTGTCAATCACCGGTGGTGATAATAATGATGAAGGAGTGGAGTGAGCAGAGTTTGGGCGGGGGCTCTGTGTTCGCGGGCGGAGGCTGTGTGTTTGTGGGTGGGCCGGGGCTATGTGTTCACGGGCGGCAGCGGCCACCACCAGGACGAGTCAGGAGCCAATGTGTGCAGCCGGGGAACCGCTGAGTGCAACAGGCATTGGGAAAGGGAGCCGCTGAGTGAGTCCGGAGCCCGGTCCTGGAGCCGGTGATTGCAGTCACAGCCTGAGCAGCTGAGCCCACACAGCCCTCTCCCCAACCCCCCCCCCCCAACCCCCTTCCCCCACACCTCCACCCCCCCACACCCCCCACTCCACTGCCCCCTCCCACACACCCCCTCTCCCTCATACACACCCCCCTCCCCCATACATGCCCCCTCCCCCACACACGCCCTTTCCCCCTCACCCCCCCGCACACACCCTCCTTCACACACTCCACCCCTTCCCCATACACACCCCCTCCCCCACACACCCCCCTCACCCAAACCCAAACACCTCCTTCCCCCCACACCCCCACACACAGCTTCCTTCCCCCACAGCCCCCCCTCCCCCACACACACCCCCAACAGCCCCCGACAAGCCCCGCCTGCAGCCATCCACCTCCCCAGGCTGCAGGATGCTCCCCACCAGAACCTGTCCGCTTCCTCCGGCTACAGAATGCTCCCGGTGTTTCGTTGGGGGAACAGGTGAGTGGTGGAATATTGCATTGGGGAATGGGTTGCGTTCGGGGACCAGGCCTCCTGTGTGACTGGGACCCAATGGGTCCCACTTAATCCAGTTATATTCTAATCACTTCAATATCTCCTTTAGCTACCCTGCTCAAGCGTGCAGAAGGCCTTTTACGAGAAGATAGACCGGGTGCGGATGCTCAACCAGAAAGTGAAGTCTCTGGAGAAGTCCATCAACCATCTGCGTGAGAAGGTGAAGGGAAATAAACGCTCAGTCAGGCAGGTGAAGAAAGAGAACAAGCGGGAAGCTATGCTCATGAACAGCAGCAGAACAAGGAAACAGGAAAGTTGAATGCACTGGCAAACCGATCCTGAAACCACCGAAGAAACCAGTCAACCACAATCTGTAACGTTGCAGACTCACTGGTTGTAACGGTCTGTAAGTTAAGGGCCTGTCACACTAGCGCGCGATTAGACGCGACAAGCGCGACAAATTCGGACGCGGGGGTCGCGTGGGGGTCAGGCGATCCCGGTGCGAGTGAAGGGCCTGTCCCACTAGCGCGCGATTATACGCGCGACGTCCGAAGGAAGGACGTTATTTTTCATCACGTGACGATGCGCATGAGCATGCGCGTTGCACGACGTCGGGCAGTGACGTCATCACGCAACGCCACGCTGAAGACGCACAACGTCAAAACGTCATCACGTTCTGCGCGACAGGATTTTGCCGCGCGTAATTTTTAAGCAGTGTCGGTTTTTGGACACTACGCGCGATGTCGACACCAGCTACACACGAGTCCGCGCAACTCCACGAGACTCCGGCGATCGCAGTGGGACAGGGTCACGCGAGGCCGGACGACTAAAGCGACCACGGTAGGTCGCGCTTGTCGCGTCTAATCGCGCGCTAGTGTGACAGGCCCTTTAGAGTTGAAATGTTTCCATGCTTTTCACATGGAAACTACATACACTTTAACAGCAATCTATTCTCAGTAACATTGTAGTTGTGTGAACTAGAAAAATATGGTTGTGTAGCTTGGCTTTAACATTTGCGTTATATTTCTCAGTCAATTTAAGTTTATTTTCTGTTTGTAGCAAGAGTAATTGAGCTTAGATAGAAGCAAGTTGAAACACGCATGTGACCCAATGCAGAAAACTGGTGGAAACTTCCCTGCAGTGATTGGCAAGTTGGCAATACTTTGGCAAGATTCCAGAGGGAAATAATGTTGATGTGGAAAATAGACCAAATGTACCAAAGCAGAAATTCATTATGTATTGGGTGAAAACATTTATTAGTAAGAGCAGCTTTTACACAGTCTTGTCTACACTTCACTGACCAGTTCAGCATTTAAATCTGAACTAAATGGTTTGTTAAATGCATTCTCTAGTTCCAGCATTGATGGACTCACTTCATTGGAAGTTGAACTAAATCAATCAGTTTGGTTCATTCTTTGGAAACATTTTAAATTCATGGATAAAAACAGACTAATGATATTTAAAACACAGAAATTGCAGATGAGGGACAATAGCATATCTTGTAACTCACTTTAGTTATCTTGTAGTGATAGAGTAATAGAGATACAGCACGGAAACATGCCCTTCGGCCCATCGAGTTCATGCTGACCCCATTAACCACCCAATTACATTAATCTGACATTAATCCCATGTTTTATTCTCATTAAATCCCTTGATTCAAAAGTAAAAAAACTAAGACTAAAATTTTCCAATGACAAAACAATCTAGAAAGCTCATTAAGCAGGTAAAAACACCTCAGGCATTTAAGCCATTCATTGATACTGAGTCCATTATGCTGTAATTTGGTTTAACTGCATTCCCGCAGTTAACGGAGTGCCGGAGTAGCTCAGGGGTCAGGCGACATCTCAGGAGAACATGGATAGGTGACACTCCAGAACTGAAACATCGCCTGTCCATATCGCCTGAGATGCTGCCTGACCCACTGAGCTACTCCAGCACTCTGTCATTTTAGTAAACCAGCATCTGCAGTTCCTTGTTTCTTCATTTAAAGATTGTTTTTTTTCCAAATATAAATGGTTAATTTGAATCACCATCACCAGCAATCCATTTTATAAAGTTAGTGTTCAGACATCCAGGACCGCTTTCCATTAGGAGAGCTTTAAATCACAATTTATTTTAGCTGGAATAGACTCTGCTTTTTTTCTGTGTGGGATGATTTGTGAATGTTGCTTCATGCCATGATTAACCAATAAAAATATAATTTCTCTAGAGAGGTGTACCACTCATTAAATTCAGTAACTTGTGAGAAGAGTGTTATTTTTAATTTGTGTGAGAATTTTGTTTGATTTGCTGAATTATTTAAAAAAATTTGCGCATATTTTGCACAGGTTTAGAAATATTACACAACATGATCTCTGTCGAAATGTTCTAACATTTCTTCTGGTATTTAGCTTTCAAAATTTGCTCTCTTCAGATTCATTATTACAAATTGAATGGAGAATATTGGGTGGGGTGGGGGGTGAGGGGGGGGCTGTCCACAAGTGACGAAGAAAAACCCAGTGCTTTAACACATCATGGATGGTAAGATTAAGGGAGGAAGATTTATAGTTCATGGTCATAAATTCTAGGAGCAGAGTGGGTCATTCGGACCGTCAACTCCACTCTGCCATTCAATTATGGCTAATCCTGCCTTCGCCCCATAACCCCTGACAACCTAACAAATCAAGTAATAGTAATCAAGCTTAATAGGAACCTGAGGGTAATGTTATGTTGCACAGAGGGTGGAGAGAATATGGAACAAGCAGCCAGAGGAGGTAGTTGAAGCAAGTACTATAATAACATCTCATAGACACTTGGTTGGGTACAAAGATAGGAAAGGTTTAGAGGGATATGTGCCAAATGTGGGCAGGTGGGACTAGTGTAGACGGGGCATTTTGCTCAGCATGGACAAGTTGGGCCGAAGGGCCTTCTTCCATGCTGTATCACTATAACTCTCCAACTCTTTCTGTTTAACATCCTGCATACTGCATGCCATTCACATGAGGAGGCAGGATGGGAAGGTGCGAGGGTGGGCTCAGGTGGAATCATCCAAATGGAATATAAAGTTTAAGGTTGTGGATGCCCACACACTTTCACCTCACCATGTCAAGGAAATATTCCTCCAATAGTTGGATAAATTATTGTCTCATGTGTGTGTAGAATATGCAAAACAAGGAATTTCACTGTGGCATGTCACATGTGATAATAAAGTATCAATCAATTAATGTCTCTGTGTTGATTCATTTGTGCTCTCCTGGTTAATGCCAAGCGACAATATGTCTGACCAATAAACTTGCATCCCAAACAAAACCTAGTAAGTTTCTATTCTTCACATTACATGATTGTCATAAGGTTATAAGTAATTGGAGTAGAATTAGGCCATTCGGCCCATCAAGTCTACTCCACCATTTAATCGTGGCTGATCTATCTCTACCTCCTAACCACATTCTCCTGCCTTCTGCCCATAGCCCCTCACACCCGTACTAATCAAGAATCTATCTATCTTTGACTTAAAAATATCCACTGACGGCCTCCACAACCTTCTGTAGCAACAAAATTCACCACCCTCTGACTAAAGATGTGGCTGCAAATTGTGTGTCACATCCTTTGATAATTTTAATAAACAATCTAACTCTCCTATGTTTATAACTTGCTTCTTAAGTCTTAAGAAGGGTCTCACCCATTCCTTCTCTCCAGAGATACTGCCTGTCCTGCTGAGTTACTCCAGCATTTTGTGCCCACCAAGGATCTGCAGATGCTGGTTTACAACAAAGATAGGCACAAAAGCTGGAGTAACGCAGCGGGTCAGGTAGCATATCTGGAGAAAATGGTCTCAACCTAAAACATCACCTATTCCTTTATCCAGAGATGCTGTCTGACCAACTGTGTTACTCAACTTTTTGTGTATCTTTTATAACTTGCTTAGCAGTCTCACATTCCGGTTGTACCAGTCACGAAGAAAAGATAATCCAGAATGGAACTTGCTAACAAAGATGCCAGCAATGGAAATATAGCTACTAAAAGAGGAATATAATTTGTGGTTAGTACCTTGCATGGAAACATAGGAAATACACGGTGCTCCATTCGGCCCTTCGAGCCAGCACCACCATTCATGGTATGATCATGGTTGATCATCCAAAATCTGTACCCCGTTATGGAGTTTTGCTCTTTTTTCCTTGAGTCCCTTAGCCCGAAGAGTTAAATCTAACTCTTGAAATTGTGAATTGGCCTCCACTGCCTTCTGTGGCAGAGAATTCCACAGATTCACAACTCTCTGGGTGAAGAAGTGTTTCCGTGTCTCAGTCCTAAATGGCCTCCCGCTTATTCTTAGGTGGACAAAAATGCTGGAGAAACTTCGCGGGTGAGGAAGCATCTATGGAGTGAAGGAATAGGTGACGTTTTGGTGACGGCCAGTGGCACTCACCCCTGTCATCACCAAGTGCTTTGAGCGGCTGATCTTGGCTCACCTCAAAGCCAGCCTCCCCCCCACACTTGACCCCCACCAATTTGCCTACCAGACAAACAGGACTACAGAGGACACCATATCGGCGGCCCTACACTCTGCCCTGACCCACCTGGACAGCAACAACACCCACATCAGGCTGCTTGACTTCAGCTCCGCCTTTAACACTGTCATACCCGCTAGCTTGCACCAAACTCAGCGATCTAGGCATCTCCACCTCCCTCTGCAATTGGACACTGGATTTCCTCACTAACAGACCACAGTCTGTTAGGGTCAACAACCTCACCTCCACTATAACACTGAACACCTGCATGCCACAGGGCTGTGTGCTCAGCCCTCTCCTCTACTCCCTCTTCACCCATGACTGCATCCCTAAGTATGGCTCCAACGCCATCATAAAATTTGCCGACGACACCACGGTGGTAGGACTGATCATCGACAATGACGAGTCAGCCTACAGGGAGAAGTTCCAGCACCTGACTACCTGGTGTGCCAACAATAATCTCGTCCTATTTTATCGCAGGCTATTTTAGACTGGGTATTGAGTAATGAGGAAGGGTTAGTTAGCAGTCTTATTGTGCGTGCCCCCTTGGGCAAGAGTGACCATAATATGGTCGAGTTCTTCATTAGGATGGAGAGTGACATTGTTAATTCAGAAACAATGGTTCTGAACTTAAGGAAAGGTAACTTTGAGGGTATGAGACGTGAATTGGCCAAGATTGACTGGCAATTAATTCTAAAAGGGTTGACGGTGGATACGCAATGGAAGACATTTACAGACTGCATGGATGAACTACAAAAATTGTTCATCCCAGTTTGGCAAAAGAATAGATCAGGGAAGGTAGTGCATCCGTGGATAACAAGGGAAATCAGGGATAGTATCAAAGCAAAGGATGGCGCGTACAAAGTAGCCAGAAAAAGCAGCATACCAGAGGACTGAGAGAAATTCAGAGACCAGCAGAAGAGGACAAAGGGCTTGATTAGGAAAGGAAAAAAAGATTATGAAAGAAAACTGGCAGGGAACATAAAAACTGCAAAAGTTTTTATAGATATGTGAAGAGAAAGAGATTAGTTAAAACAAATGTAGGTCCCTTGCGGTCAGAAACAGGTGAGTTGATCATGGGGAACAAGGATATGGCGGACCAATTGAATAACTACTTTGGTTCCGTCTTCACTAAGGAAGACATAAATAATCTGTCGGAAATAGCAGGGGACCGCGGGTCAAAGGAGGACTTGAGTGAAATCCAGGTTAGTCGGGAAGTAGTATTGGGTAAATTGAATGGATTAAAGGCCGATAAATCCCCAGGGCCAGATAGGCTGCATCCCAGAGTCCTTAATGAAGTAGCTCCGGAAATATTGGATGCATTAGTGATAATCTTTCAAAACTCTTTAGATTCTGGAGTAGTTCCTGAGGATTGGCGGGTAGCAAATGTAACCCCTCTTTTTAAGAAGGGGGGGGGGGAGAAAACAGGGAATTACAGACCAGTTAGTCTAACATCGGTAGTGGGGAAACTGCTAGAGTCAGTTATTAAAGATGGGATAGCAGCACATTTGGAAAGTGGTGAAATCATTGGACAAAATCAGCATGGATTTACGAAAGGTAAATCCTGTCAGACGAATATTGTGGAATTTTTCGAGGATGTAACTAGTAGCGTGGATAGGGGAGAACCAGTGGATGTGGTGTATCTGGACTTCCAGAAGGCTTTCGACAAGGTCCCACATAAGAGATTAGTATATAAACTTAAAGCATACGGCATTGGGGGTTCAGTATTGATGTGGATAGAGAACTGGCTGGCAAACAGGAAGCAAGGAGTAGGAGTAAACGGGTCGTTTTCACAATGGCAGGCAGTGACTAGTGGGGTACCGCAAGGCTCAGTGCTGGGACCCCAGCTATTTACAATATACATTAATGATCTGGATGAGGGAATTGAAGGCAATATCTCCAAGTTTGCGGATGACACTAAGCTGGGGGGGCAGTGTTAGCTGTGAGGAGGATGCTAGGAGACTGCAAGGTGACTTGGATAGGCTGGGTGAGTGGGCAAATGTTTGGCAGATGCAGTATAATGTGGATAAATGTGAGGTTATCCATTTCGGTGGCAAAAATAGGAAAACAGACTATTATCTAAATGGAGGCCAATTACGAAAAGGGGAGATGCAGTGCGACCTGGGTGTCATGGTACACCAGTCATTGAAAGTAGGCATGCAGGTACAGCAGGCAGTGAAGAAAGCAAATGGTATGTTGGCTTTCATAGCAAAAGGATTTGAGTATAGGAGCAGGGAGTTTCAACTCCAGTTGTATAGGGTCTTGGTGAGACCACACCTGGAGTATTGCGTACATGTTCTGGTCTCCAAATCTGAGGAAGGACATTATTGCCATAGAGGGAGTGCAGAGAAGGTTCACCAGACTGATTCCTGGGATGTCAGGACTGTGACAAGAGGTCACAGCTTAAGGATAAGGGGGAAATCCTTTAGGACCGAGATGAGAAGGACTTTTTTCACACAGAGAGTGGTGGGTCTCTGGAACTCTCTGCCACAGAGGGTAGTTGAGGCCAGTTCATTGGCTATATTTAAGAGGGAGTTAGATGTGGCCCTTGTGGCTAAGGGGATCAGAGGGTATGAAGATAAGGCAGCTACGGGATACTGAGTTGGATGATCAGCCATGATCATATTGAATGGTGGTGCAGGCTCGAAGGACTGAATGGCCTACTCCTGCACCTAATTTCTATGTTTCTATGTTTCTATGTCCTCAACTCCCAGAAGACGAAGGAAATCATTGTTGACTTTAGGAAGAACAGAGGGGGCAGACACACCCCCATCCATATAAATGGGACTGAGGTGGAACGGGTCTCCAACTACAAATTCCTCGGGGTACACATTTCGGAGGATCTGTCCTGGTCCCTCAACACCTCCAAGCTGATCAAAAAGGCGCAGCAGCGCCTTTACTTCCTGAGGAGGCTCAAAAAAGCCCACCTGTCCCCCCAGATCCTGACCAACCTTTACTGCTGTACCATCGAAAGCATCCAGACCACCTGCTTTACTGTATGGTACAGCAGTTGCACCGTGGCATATAGGAAGGCACTACAACGGGTGGTGAAAACAGCCCTGTACATCATCGGTGCCCCGCTCCCTGCCATGGATGCCCTACACCGAAAACGGTGTCTGAAATGGGCCGGGAAGATCATCAAGGATCCCTCACACCCTAACCATGGACTGTTTGCCCTCCTACCATCAGGGAGGCGGAAGAAGGAAGGAAGAGACAGAGGCAGTAGGCTGTGGGACAGCTGGGAAGGGGAGGGGAAGGAGGGAGAAAGCAAGGACTACCTGAAATTGGAGAAGTAAATGTTCATACCGCTGGGGTGTAAACTACCCAAGTGAAATATGAGGTGATGCTCCTCCAATTTGCGGTGGGACTCACCCTGGCCATGGAGGAGCCCAGGACAGAAAGGTCAGATTTGGAAAGGGAGGGGGAGTTGAAGTGCTGAGCCACCGGGAGATCAGGTTGGTCAATGCGAACTGAGCAGAGGTGTTGGGCGAAGCGATCGCCAAACCTGCACTCGGTCTCACCGATGTAGAGCAGTTGACACCTAGAACAGCGGATTCAATAGATGAGGTTGGAGGAGGTGCAGGTGAACCTCTGCCTCACCTGGAAAGACTGTTTGGATCCTTGGAAGGAGTCGAGGGAGGAGGTAAAGCAACAAGTGCAGCATTTTATGCGGTTGCAAGGGAAAGTACCATGGGAGGAGGTGGTTTGGGTGAGAAGGGACGAATTGACCAGGGTGTTATGGAGGGAGCAGTCTCTGCAGAAAGCTGAAAGGGGAGGAGATGGGAATATGTGGCCAGTGGTGGGATCCCATTGGAGGTGGCAAAAATGTTGGATGGTTAACTGTTGTATGTGACGGCTGGTAGGGTGGACGGTGAGGACAAGGGGGACTTTGTCCTTGTTACGTTTGGAGAAATGGGGAGTGAGAGAGGAGCTACGGGATATGTTGGGACAGAAGTTTAGGGGTAACATGAGGGGGAACATCTTTACTCAGAGAGTGGTGGCTGTGTGGAATGATCTTCCAGCAGAAGTGGTGGAGGCAGGATCGATTGTAACATTTAAAAGTAAAGTGGATAGGTATGTAGACGGGAAGGGAATTGAGGGGTATGGTCTGAGTGCAGGTAGATGGGACTAGGGGAAAATAAATGGTTGGCACGGACTGGAAGGGCCGAGAAGGCCTATTTCTGTGCTGTAATTGTTATATGGTTATATAGAGGAGACCCTGGTGAAAGCCTCATCTATAGAAGAAGGGAACACCCATTCTCTAAAGAATGAGAACATCTCCGATGCCCTGGTTTGGAACACCTCATCCTGGGTGCAGTTGCGGCGTAGATGAAGGAATTGCGAGAAGGCGATCGAGTCCTTTCAGGAAGCAGGGTTCGAAGAAGTGCAGTCCAAATACCCATGGGTGTCAGTGGGTTTGTACTAGATGTAGGTCAGTACTCTGTTACCTGCGATGGAGATAGAAACGGTAGGGAGATGTTGGAAATGATCCAGGTGAATTTGAGTGCTGGATGGAAGTTAGTGGTGAAATGGATGAAGTCAGTGAGTTCTGCATGGGTGCAGGAGGTAGCACCAATGCAGTTGTCAATGTAGTGGAGGTTGAGTTCGAGGATAGGGCCACGGTGCGCCTCGAACAAGGATTGTTCAACGTAGTCTACAAAGAGGCAGGCATAGCTTGGGCCCATGCATACACCTTGGATTTGAAAGAATTGGGAGGCGTCAAAGGAAAATTTGTTGAGGGTTAGGACCAGCTCCGCTAGGTGGAGGAGAGGATTAATAGACGGTGATTAGTTGCTTCAGCGGTCGAGGAAGAACCGGAGGGCTTTAAGACCATCGTGGTGGGGTAAGTGTAGAGTGACTGGACGTCCAGTAGAGTGTAGAGTGTAGAGTGACAGGGGAGGAGGAGAGGGGAGAGAAGGCGGTGGATGAAGATGAGATGGAGGGTGTGTTGGGGGATGAGGGGAATGAGCCACACCTACGCAGTTGGGGGCAATGGGTGAGTGGTGGAATATTGCTTTCGGGAATGGGATGCGTTGGGTGAACGGGTGAGTGGTGGAATATTGCGTTGGGGAACGGGTTGCGTTGGGTTGACAGGGCCAAACTGGTCTCACTTGGTCTAGTTTTCTCTAAAAATCTCATTGTTCTGACAATGATTTAATTCCATACTTTGGAATTCCGCATAATCGTATCACAGCCTGGTACACAGCAGCCCAATTTTCAACTGTTATTCAATTCAGTTTAGTTTATTGTCACGTGTACCAAGGTACAGTGAAAGAATGGGACCATTCTGCAGACAAGAGGAGAACTTCCTCAAAGAAAGCATACTTTGAGGAAATTTTGCAGTGGAGCAGTAAAATAGTAGGACAGGAACTTAAGAGAATAAGATCTCGCTCACATTGACTGGAGCAGGTTATTTGAGGGGAAAAGGACAGCAGCCAAGTGGGATGTTTTCAAAAGGGTGCTGACAAAAGCTCAAGATATGTACATCCGTGTTAGGGTGAAGGGCAAAGCAGGCAAACAGAAGGAAGCTTGGCTGATGAGGGAAATTGAGGCAATGGTCAATAGACAATAGACAATAGACAACAGACAATAGACAATAGACAATAGACAATAGTTGCAGGAGTAGGCCATTTGACCCTTTGAGCCAGCACCGCCATTCAATGTGATCATGGCTGATCATCCCCAATCAGTACCCCATTCCTGCCTTCTCTCCATATCTCCTGACTCCGCTATCTTTAAGAGCCCTATCTAGCTCTCCCTTGAAAGTATCCAGAGAACCGGCCTCCACCGCCCTCTGGGGCAGAGAACTCCATAGACTCACAGCTCTCTGTAAGAAAAAGTGTTTCCTCGTCTCCGTTCTAAATGGCTTACCCCTTATTCTTAAACAGAGGCCCCTGGTTCTGGACTGCCCCAACATCAGGAACATTTCCTGCCTCTAGCATCTCTAAAACCCTTAACAATCTTATATGTTTCAATAAGATCTCCTCTCATCCTTCTAAACTCCAGAGTGTACGAGCCCAGCTGCTCCATTCTCTCAGCATATGACAGTCCCGCCATCCCGGGAATTAACCTTGTAAACCTACGCTGCACTCCCTCAATAGCAAGAATGTCCTTCCTCAAATTAGGGGACCAAAACTGCACACAATACTCCAGGTGTGGTCTCACTAGGGCTCTGTACAACTGCAGGACCTCTTTACTATTATAGGTAGACAAAAGTGATGGAGAAACTCAGTGAGTGAGGCAGCATCTATGGAGCGAAGGAAAAAGGCAACGTTTCGTGCCAAAACCCTTCTTCAGACTGATGTAGGGTGGGGGGGCGGGAAGAGGAAAGGAAGAGGAGGAGCCAGAGGGCTGAGAGAGTGCTGAGAAGGGGAGGAGACAGCAAAGGCTACCGGAAATTGGAGAAGTCAATGTTCAAGCCGCTGTGGTGCTGACTGCCCAAGCGGAATATGAGGTGCTGCTCCTCCAATTTCCGGTGGTGCTCACCCTGGCCATGGAGGAGGCCCAGGATAGAAAGGTTGGATTCGGAATGGGAGGGGCAGTTGAAGTGCTGAGCCACAGGGAGATCACGTTCGTTAATGCAGACCAAGCGGAGGTGGTCGGCGAAACGATCGCCAAATCTACGCTTGGTCTCACCGATGTAGATCAGCTGACATCTAGAGCAGCGGATACAATAGATGAGGTTGGAGGTGCAGGTGAACCTCTGTCGCACCTGGAATGCCTGCTTATGTCCTTGAATGGAGTCGAGGGGGGAGGTAAAATGACAAGTGTAGCATCTCCTGCGGTTGCAAGGGAAAGTGCCCGGGGAGGGGGTGGTGTGGGTGGGAAGGGAAGAATTGACCAAGGAGTTACGGAAAGAGCGGTTTTTGCGGAAAGCAGACGGGGGGGAGAAGGGGGGGAGAAGGGAAGATTTGGCGAGTGGTGGGGTCACGTTGGAGGTGGCGAAAATGACAGAGGACTATTTGTTATATGTGACGGCTAGTGGGGTAGAAGTTGAGGACTCGGGGGACTCTGCCCTTGTTCCGAGTGTGGGGATGGGGAGAGAGAGCAGTGTTGCGGGGCATTGAAGAGACCCTGGTGAGAGCCTCATCTATAGTAGGGGAGGGGAACCCACATTCCCTGAAGAATTAGGACATTTCCGATGCCCTGGTGTGGAACACCTCATCCTGGGAGCAGATGCGGCGTAGATGGAGGAATTGGGAGTAGGGGATGGAGTCCTTACAGGAAGCAGGGTGGGTAGAAGTGTAGTCTAGATAGCCATGGGAGACAGTGGGTTTATAGTGGATGTCGGTCAGAAGTCTATCACCTGCGATGGAGATAGTGAGGTCAAGAAAAGGTCAGTAAGTGTCGGAAATGGTCCAGGTGTTTGAGTGCTGGATGGAAGTTAGTGGTGAAGTTGATGAAGTCAGTGAGTTGCGTGCAGGAGGTAGCACGAATGCAATCGTCGATGTAGCGAAGGTAGAGGTAGGGGATGGGGCCCTGGTATGTCTCGAACAAGGATTGTTTGACATACCCTACAAAGAGGCAGGCATAGCTGGGGCACCATGCGTGTGCCCATAGCTACGCCTTGTATTTGAAGGAAATGGGAGGGGTCAAACAAAAAGTTATTAAGGGTAAGGACCAGAGTGTATCTGTTGATGGGGATTGGTTGGTTCTCCGGTCGAGGAAGAACCAGAGGGCTTTGAGACCCTCCTGGTGGGGGATGGAGGTGTAGACTGACTGGACGTCCATGGTGAAGATGAGGGGATGGGGGCCGAGAGAACGGCATGCCCGGAGACAACGGAGAGTGTCTGAGGTGTCTTGAACATAGGTCGGGAGGGATTTAACCAAGGGGGATAGGATGGAGTCGAGGTGTGTGGAAATAAGTTTGGTAGGGCACGAACAGGCAGAGACAATGGGTCTACCATGACAGTCAGGTTTGTCGATTTTGGGGCGAAGGTAAAATCGGGCCATGCAGGGTTGGGGAACGATGAGGTTGGAGGCTTGGGAGGGCAGGGAGTGGAGTTGATGAAGTCAGTGATGGTGCTAGAGATAGTGGCCTTGAGCTCGTCAGTGGGGTCATGGTCCAGGGATAAGTAGGAGGAGGTGTCCCAGAGTTGACGCGTGGCCTCAGCTTTGTAGAGATCAGCGCACCAGACTACCACAACACCTCCCTTGTCAGCATGTTTGATCATCCAGTCTGGGTTGTTGCGAAGGGAGGGAGAGGTTAGAGTGAGACAGGGGAGTGGAGAAGTTGAGGCAGTTGATGTTCCGCCAACAGTTTTGAATAAAAAGGTCTAAAGACGGAAGATGGCCATGAGGTGGAATCCAAGAGGAGGGGTCTCCGTTGGAGATGGAACAAGGGATCAACAATGGGGGGTGAGGACTCATTCGATTGGAAGAACACCGTGAGGCGGAGGAGACAGTAGAAGAGCTCCAAGCCGTGGTGGGCGCGAAGATCATTGAGGTAGGGACAGAGGGGGATGAAGGTAAGGCCTCTGCTGAGGACAGACCATTCAGTATCACGGAGGGGGAGGTCAGGGGGGATGGTGAACACATAGCAGGGATTGGGGTTGGGGCCGGAGGAAGGTAGGTAAGTGGACAGAGGCCGAGGCGATGTCTGGTGGTGCGGTGGTGGGTGGTCAGGGAGGAGGGGGGCATGAAGACTGTAGTGTGGGTAGTGAGAGCTGGGGTCACATGGTTTGAGGGGGATGGGGAAGACCTCGTGGAACACTGATGTTACTAGGGAATTGGAGACTAGCACTAGAACCCAGCGCAGTCAAACCCAGGAGAATCGGAGTCTGCTGCGTGGAAGCTTCAGGCCCGGTGCTGAGTCCAGGCTACAGGTAAGGTGATGGCTACAGGCTGCTGGAGGGCGGTGGAGTGGTGAGTGTCGGTGGAATCGATGGTGGGAGTCCGCGGAGAGTAGAATCTGCGTCAGCGGGTGAAATGTGGGAGTTCCCGGTGGGCGGATAGTCGGTGGGGTGGCAAGGTACGACGGATCCGGGCGGCGGCATGGTTAGTAGGCCCTGGTGCAGCGGCCATGTTCGGTGGGTCCGGTGTGGCGCCTATGTTCGGTGGGCACCTGTCGGGCGGCCATGTTCGGTGGGCCCAGTGTGGCATTACTTCTATACTCGACTCCTCTTGGGCCAACATGCCATTCGCTTTCCTCATTGTCTACTGTACCTCCATGCTTACTTGCATAGACTGATGAACAAGGACCCCCAGATCCCGTTGTACTTCTTCCCAACTTGACACCATTTAGATAGTAATCTGCCTTCCTGTTTTTGATAGCAAAGTGGATAACCTCACATTTATCCACATTAAAATTCATCTGCCGTGCATCTGCCCACTCCCCCAACCTGTCTAAGTCACCCTGCATTCTCATAGCATCCTCCTCAAAGTTCACACTGCCACCCAGCATTGTGTCATCTGCAAATTTGCTAATGTTACTTTGAATCCCTTCATCCAAATTATTGATGTATATAGCTGTGGTCCCAGCACCAGGCCTTGCGGTACCCCACTAGTCACTGCCTGCCATTCTGAAAGGAACCCGTTAATCCCTACTCTTTGTTTCCTGTCTGCCAACTACTTCTCTATCTATGTCAGCACTCTACCCCCCAATTCCATGTGCCCTAATTTTGCCCACTAGTCTCCAATGTGGGACCTTATCAAATGCTTTCTGAAAGTCCAGGTACATTACATCCATTGGGTCTTCCTTGTCCATTTTCCTAGTTACATCCTCAAAAAATTCCAGAAGATTAGTCAAGTATGATTTCCCCTTCATAAATACATGCTGACTCAGACCGATCCTGTTACTGCTTTCCAAATGTACTGCTATCCCATCTTTAATAACTGACTCCAGCATCTTCCCCACCACCGATGTCAGTCTAACTGGTCTATAATTCCCTGTTATCTATCTCCCGCCTTTCTTAAAAAGTGGGATAACATTAGCTACCCTCCAATCCACAGGAACTGATCCTGACTCTATAGAACATTGGGAAATTATCACCAATGCATTAACGATTCCTAGAGCCACTTCCTTAAGTACCTTGGGATGCAGAACATCAGGCCCTGGGGATTTATCAGCCTTCAGTCCCATCAGTCTACTCAACACCATTTCCAGCCTAATGTGTGGACTTCCTTCAGTTCCTCCATCACCCCATATCCTCTGGCCACTAATATATCAGGAAGATTGTATGTGTCCTCTTTAGTGAAGACGGATCCAAAGTACCTTTTCAACTCATCTGCCATTTCCTTGCTCCCCATAATAAATTCACCTTTTTCGGTCTTCAAGGGTGGAACTTTGTGGTCTTAAGTGATTTTTTCCTCTTCATATACCTAAAGAAGCTTTTACTATCCTCCTTTATATTGTTGGCTAGCTGACCTTCGTACCTCATCTTTTCTCCCCAATATTGTCGTTTTAGTTATCTTCTGTTGCTCTTTAAACATTACCCAATCCTCTTGCTTACCGCTCATCTTTGCTACATTGTATTTCTTTTTTATTTCAAAAACAAGAAGGATGCATGGGGCAGATATAGGCAGCTGGGGTCAAGTGCATCCATGAAGGAGTTTCGGGAACTAAGGAGTAAATTGAATAAGAAAATCAGAAGGGCAAAAAAGGGCCAGGTAATAACTCTGATGGATAGCATTAGGACAATCCTAAAAGATTTTATAAATACATAAGGGGGAAAAGGGTAACTAGAGAGAGAGTAGGACCTCTCAGGAATCTGAGCGGTCACCTCTATGTGTGGCCACAGGAGATAGGCAAAGTTCTTAATGAGCATTTCACCTCGGTATTTACCGAGGAGAAAGACAGTAAGATGGAGGAACTTGGGGCAATCAATGGAAGTGTCTTGAGATCAAACAGTGTTATCTTAGAACATAGAAACATAGAAAATAGGTACAGGAATAGGCCATTCAGCCCTTAGAGCCTGCACCGCCATTCAATATGATCATGGCTGATCATCCAACTCAGTATCCTGTACCTGCCTTCTCTCCATACCCCCGATCCCTTTAGCCACAAGGGCCACATCTAACTCCCTCTTAAATATAGCCAATGAACTGGCCTCAACTACCTTCTATGGCAGAGAATTCCAGAGACTCACCACTCCCTGTGTGAAAAATGTTTTCCTCATCTCAGTCCTAAAGGAATTCCCCCTTATCCTTAGACTGTGACCCCTTGTTCTGGCCCTCCCCAACAATGGGAACAATCTTCCTGCATCTAGCCTATCCAACCCCTTAAGAATTCTGTACGTTTTGTATGAGATTCCCCCCTCAGTCTTCTAAATTCTAGCGAGTACAAGCCAAGTCTATCCAGTCTTTCCTCATATGAAAGTCCTGACATCCCAGGAATCAGTCTGGTGAACCTTCTCTGTACCCCCTCTATGGCAAGAATGTCTTTCCTCAGATTTGGAGACCAAAACTGTATGCAATACTCCAGGTGTGGTCTCACCAAAACCCTGTACAACTGCAGTAGAACCTCTCTGCTCCTATACTCAAATCCTTTTGCTATGAATGCTAACATACCTTGTGCTTTCTTCACTGCCTGCTGCACCTGCATGTCTACTTTCAATGATTGGTGTACCATGACACCCAGGTCTCGTTGCATCTCCCCTTTTCCTAATTTGCCACCATTCAGATAATAGTCTACCCTCCTGTTTTTGCCACCAAAGTGCATAACCTCACCTTTATCCACATTATACTGCATCTGCCATGCATTTGCCCACTCACCCAGCCTATCCAAGTCACCCTGCAGCCTCCTAGCATCTTCCTCACGCCTACCCCCCAGCTTAGTGTCATCCGCAAACTTGGAGATGTTGCATTCAATTCCCTTGTCCAAATCATTAATATATATTGTAAATAGCCGGGGTCCCAGTACTGAGCCTTGCGGTACCCCACTAGTCACTGCCTGCCATTCTGAAAAGGACCCGTTTACTCCTACACTTTGCTTCCTGTCTGCCAGCCAGTTCTCTATCCACATCAATTCTGAACCCCCAATATCGTGTGCTTTAAGTTTGTATACTAATCTCTTATGTGGGACCTTGTCGAAAGCCTTCTGAAAGTCTAGATATAACACATCCCTTGGTTCTCCCTTATCCACTCTGCTCGTTGCATCCTCAAAAAATTCTGTAAAATTCGTCAGACATGATTTACCTTTCGTAAATCCATGCTCACTTTGTCTAATGATTTCACCACTTTCCAAATGTACTGCTATCCCATCTTTAACAACTGACTCTAGCAGTTTCCCCACTACCGATGTTAAACTAACTGGTCTGTAATTCCCCGTTTTCTCTCTCCCTCCTTTTAAAAAAAGTGGGGTTACGGTAGCTACTCTCCAATCCTCAGGAACTACTCCAGAATCTAAGGAGTTTTGAAAAATTATCACTAATGCATCCACTATTTCTGTGGCTACTTCCTTGAGTAATCTGGGATGCAGACTATCTCGCCCTGGTGATTTATCGGCCTTTAATCCATTCAATTTACCCAACGCCACTTCCCGGCTAACCTGGATTTCATGCAGTTATTTATGTCTTCCTTAGTGAAGACAGAACCAAAGTAGTTATTCAATTGGTCTGCCATGTCCTTGCTTCCCATGATCAATTCACCTGTTTCTGACTGCAAGGGACCTACATTTGTTTTAACTAATTTCTTCCTCTTCACATATCTATAAAAACTTTTGCAGTCAGTTTTTATGTTCCCTGACAGTTTTCTTTCATATTCTATTTTCCCTTTCCTAATTACGCCCTTTGTCCTCCTCTGCTGGATTCTGAATTTCTCCCAGTCCTCTTGTTGGCTGCTTTTTCTGGCTAATTTGTATGCTTCATCTTCTGTTTTTATACTATCGCTGATTTCCCTTGTTATCCATGGATGCACTACCTTCCCTGATTTATTATTTTGCAAACTGGGATGAACAGTTGTTGTAGTTCATCCATGCAGTCTTCAAAATACCTTCCATTGCATATCCACTGCCAACCCTTTAAGAATCACTTGCCAGTCTATCTTGGCCAATTCACATCTCATACCTTCAAATTTACCTTTGTTTAAGTTCAGAACCCTTGTTTTTGATTTAATTATGTCACTCTCCATCCTAATGAAGAACTCAACCATATTATGGTCACTCTTGCTCAACGGGCCACGCACAACAAGACTGCTAACTAACCCTTCCTCATTACTCAATACCCAGTCTAGAATAGCCTGCTCGCTCGTTGGTTCCTCTACATGTTGGTTTAGAAAACTATCCCGCATACATTCCAAGAAATCCTCTTCCTCAGCACCCCTGCCCATTTGATTCACCCAATCTATATGTAGATTGAAGTCACCCATTATAACTGTTTTACCCTTGTTGCACGCATTTCTAATTTCCTGTTTGATGCCATCCCCAACTCCACTACTACTGTTAGGTGGCCTGTACACAACTCCCACTAGCGTTTTCGGTCCCTTAGAGTTTCGCAGCTCTACCCATATCGATTCCACATGCTCCAAGCTAATGTCCTTCCTTTCTATTGCATTAATCTCCTCTCTCACCAGCAACGCTATCCCACCTCCCTTTCCTTTCTGTCTATCCCTCCTGAATATTGAATATCCCTGGATGTTCAGCACCCAGCCTTGGTCCCCCTGGAGCCACGTCTCTGTGATCACAACTGTAGCATAGTCATTAATAGCTATCTGCACATTCAACTCGTCCATCTTATTACGAATGCTCCTTGCATTGAGACACAAAGCCTTCAGGCTTGTTTTTACAACACTCTTACTCCTTATACAATTATGTTGACAAGTGGCCCCTTTTGATTTTTGCCCTGGAAACCCACCACCTCTTATTCGCTGTCTATTATTTTTTCTTCTTTCCCCCCTACATGTTGGGCCTGAGTGCTTCCCTTCTCTGCCTCCTGCCTCAGACCCTGTCTACTGGCTTTCTCTATTTGAGTCCCTCCCCCCAACCGTTCTAGTTTAAAGAAGTATCATCAAAGAAGTGCTGAAGGTACTGTCGTGTATGAAGGTAGATAAATCTCCAGGGCCTATTCAGATATATCCGAGGATATTGTGTTAAAGTAGAGAGTAAATAGCAGGAGCCCTGGTTGAAATTTACGAGTTGTGATTAAATAGAGAGGTGCCGGAAGACTGGAGAGTGGCAAGTGTTGTGCCTCTATTCACGAAGGGCTGCAGGGAAATTGCTGGGCTATAGGCCAGTAGTCTTCACATCTGTAGTTGGACGGTTACTGGAAAGTCTTCTGAGGGATAGGTTATACAGGCATTTGGATGAGCAAGGGCTGATTAGGGTTAGTCAGCATGGTTTTGTACATGGGAGGTCATGTCTCACAAACCTGGATTGAGTGTTTTGAAGACGTGACCAAAATGGTTGATGATGGCTGAGGTGAAGATGTGGTATACATGCATTTCAGTAAGGCATTCGACAAGGAATGCCATGGTAGTTTGCTCTGGAAGGTTAGATCTCATGGGATCCAAGGAGAAATTGCTCACTAGTTAGCAAAGTGGCTTCATGGAAGGAAGCCCAGGGTGATGGTGGAAGGTTGGTTCTCAGACTGGAGGCCTGCAACGACTGGTGTTCCTCAGGGTTCGGTGCTGGGCCCGTTAGTGTTTATCAGCAACATCAATGATTTGGATGAGAACAAACAGGGCAAGTTTAGCAAGTTTGCTGATGATACAAAAGTGGGTGGTTTTGCAGATAGTGAAGATTGTTGTGAAATATTCCTGCAGGATCTTGATTGATTGGCCAGGTGGGATGAGGAATGGTTGATGGAATTTAATATAGAGAGAAATGAGATGTGTTGCATTTTGGGACATTGCACACAGTGAATGGTAGGCCTCTGGGTTGTGTTGTAGAGCAAAGGGATCTAGGAATGCAGGTGCATGGTTCCTTGAAGGTTGACGTACAGGTAGATAAGATGGTCAAAAAGGTGTTTGGCACATAGGGTTTCATCAGTCAGAGTAGTGAGTATAGAAGTTGGGAGGTCATGTTGCAGTTCTTTAATACATTCGTGAGACTGCATTTAGAATATTGTGTTCAGTTCTGGGCACCATCTTATAGGAAAGATATTGTCAAGCTTGAATGGGTTCAGAGAAGATTTATAAGTATGTTGCCAGGACCAGAGGGCCTGAGCTATATGGTGAGGTTGAGTAGGCTGGGTTAACCTATTCCTTGGAGTGCAGGAGGATGAGGGGTGATCTTATTGAGGCACATAAAATCAAGAGATGAATAGGACAGGTAGATGCACAGAATCTCCTGCCCAGAGTAGGGAAATCGAGGATCAGAGGACATAGGTTCAAGGTAAAGGGGGAAACATTTAATAGAAATCTGAGGGGTAATGTTTTCACACAAAGAGTGGTGGGTGTGTGGAAAAAGCTGCCATAAGAGGTATTTGAGGCTGGGACAATTCCAACACTTAAGAAACAGTTAGACAGGTACATGGATAGGACTAGTGTTAAAGAAGGAACTGCAGATGCTGGAAAATCGAGGGTACACAAAAGGCTGGAGAAAGTCAGCGGGTGCAGCAGCATCTAAGGAGCGAAGGAGATAGGCAACGTTTCGGGCCGAAATGTTGCCTATCTCCTTCGCTCCTTGGATGTTGCTGCACCCGCTGGCTTTCTCCAGCCTTTTGTGTACCACGGATAGGACTAGTTTTGGTGCTTATGGACCGCACAGGCTGGTAGGACTAGTGTAACTGGGACATGTTGGCCAGTGTGGGCAAGTTGGGCTGAAGGGCCTGTTTCCAACCTGTCTTACTCTATGACTCTATGACTCTAAACTAAGCTAAACTAAACTAAACTAAATTAAATATACCATGTTCATTGTTTAGTCTTCTGGTTTAAGTAATGATAATTAAGATCCTCAATAATATCGATTTAAGCTGGAAATTCTAATAATATAATTCTAATAAATAAAATCATAATGTACATGTTAAATAGTCATTGCAGTTTTGATCATGAGCCAATGCAGAAAACTTTAGTTGTGTCTGAGAAATGGGAATGGGACATTTTCTATTGGTATTGGAATGGGTTTATTATTGCCATGTGTGCAGGGATACAGTGAAAAATGTTGTGTGCTACCTGGGCAAATCATGAGTAAATCAGGTAATAATAAGAGAAAATATACTGTGCAAAACATAATGTTACAGCTACAAAGAAAGTGCAGATTACAAAAAGTGTAGGGAGAGCAATGAGGTAGTTTGGACCTTCACAAATGAGATCTCTATTCAAGAGTCTGTTAACGGTCTTGAATCTGGTGGAAGGTGCTCTCGAGAATTTGTATTTTTTGCTCAATGAGAGAGGAGGTGAAGAGAGAATCACTGGCGCGTGAATGATTGGCTGCGTTCCTGAGGCATTGTGAATGTTGGCTGCGTCCCTGAGGCATTGTGAAGCATAGATGGAGTCAATGATAAGGAGACTGGTTTGAGTGACGGACTGGGTTGTGGTCACAACCTTTTGCAATTTCTTGGACAGGGTGGATGAGTGTTTGTCATATCAAGTTAAGATGCATCTGGATTCGATGCTTTCCATAGTACTTCTGAGAAACTGATACCAGTCTTGGGAGAAATACCGAAATTCCTTAATCATCTGAGGATGTACAGGTATTGGTGGGCTTCATCGGCCATGGCAACAATGTGAACTAGGAGAAATTGTTGCCAATATTTGCATCCAAGAACTTATACTCAAGCATCTCCATTTCAGCACCTTCGATAGAAACGAGGGTTTGTACTCCACTTCCTGAAATTGATAGCCAGTTCCTTGATCAGTTCAGTTCTGTTTATTGCCATGTGTACCGAGGTACAGTAAAATCCTTTTGTTGCGTGTTAATAAGTCAGTGGAAAAACAATACAAGAATACAATCGAGCCATTCACAGTGTGCAGATACATGATAAGGGAATAACATTTAGTACAAGGTAAAGCCAGTAAAGTACGATCAAAGATAGTTCGAGGGTCCCCGATGTAGGATATAGTGGTTCAGAACTGCTCGCTGGTTGCGGTAGGATTGTTCAGTTGTCTGATAACAGCTGGGAAGAAACTGTCCCTGATTCTTGCTCATATTGAGGGAGAGGTTGTTGTCTTGACACCATGCTAGTAAACTCTCTGTAAGGAGAATTGATGGGGTCAGGTTATTATAGAAGAGCGTTAACTGTTGGGAACATGTCCATTCACCACAGTGACAAAGAGCAGCTGTGATCTCAAGGTTGCAACTGCTTTGGTGTTTGGTACATCCTAATCACCCAATGTAGAAAAGCAAGCCTGTTTGTTCTGCAATGCAGTGTGTGAAAATGTTAGTTGAATGTCCCGTGTCTTTTGGCTGCCTGTCACGTTCAGTCTTCAGTCCTTTAGTTGTAATTCCATAATTTCATTGTTTTGGTAATTATGATATGTTAAGTTTTAGGTAGGGTCTGCAGATAGTTTAATGCTTTGCTCTGATGCCGTATAACCATTGTGCCTGAATAAAACGTTTTCAACCCAACTGCTGGACTCGGCAAATCATTGAGAATTCAGTGACCCTGCACTCTCTATATCCATCCTGTACTCCACCCTGTTATTCTTTGAGGTCTGCCTTACAATGGATACAATGGTTACAAACACAGACACATACACAAACACGGTACTCTGGATTGAGGCCACATGTGAAAGTCACATCAGGGCTTTAAGTGTTGTAGTTACTTTGGCTCTGTTAATTCTTCATCTCCTTCGGCAGTCCGTCTGCATCAAGAATGAATTGCTGCCCCTCCAGTTGTGTGGGGTGTGAGCTGATGCAACCAATGTAGACATTGTTGAGGCTTCCACAGATGGTGGATGGTAGGCCGGGTGGTGGTGGATGGTAGGCTCGGTGGGTCAATAGCCTGTGAGATGGTGCAAGGTGAGGTGGTCCTGTAAAGACATTGATATTGGTTTGCATGCCTTCCGATGAGCTTGGAGGATATTGCGGAGACTGATTTAATGGCATCTTTTTAGTGCTTTCAGTACATGTAGTAAGACCGTTATATTTATTATGCAGACATAAGGAACTGCAAATGCACCAATCTTGTGTAGAATTCAGAGTGCCCGAGTAACTCAGCGGGTCAGGCAGCATCTGAGGGGGACATTGATAAGCAATGTTTCTGGTCAGGAAGTCTGAAAAAGAGTAGCATCCTCAAAGGTTACCTGTCCACCCTGAGTTACTGAAACATTTTACAATATTTATTACGAAAGATAGACACAATATGCTGGAGTAATTCAAGGGGTCAGGCAGCATCTCTGAAGACTGACTCATTTGATAATACTTTACCAGCATTGTTTCCAAAGGCAGCTGCCGTGCCTTTCCTCTATGACAACATCTCCCCTTGAAGACAGAGCCCATCAGAAGTGCTGTTAAATACGTTAGCTGGAAGTTGGCATATGGTAACATTTCGTTCAACATGCTATTCAATCTAAGAGCCAACTAGCAAACTGTAGCAACATCTCTGTTTGGAAAACGAGTTTTCATCTAGCCCATAGCTAACAATGGCCAGTTTCCTTGATCATTGTTATTGTTTTGCATATCTTTGATTCATTTGATCTCTCTATTACACCATCTTTATCCCATTTTCCTTTCACTTGACTCTCAGTCTGAAGAAAGATTTCGATCTGAAATGTCACCAATTCCTTTTCTCCAGAGATGCTGCCTGACCTGCTGAGTTACTCATTTTATGTCCATCTTTGGTTATAAAATGGGAACAGCAGAGAACAAAATCATTTGGTAAGAAAAATATTAAACACAGCAAAGGTTAACAGGGCTCTATGGGAGGCATTTTGATTCATAGAAGGAGAGGGAACCATTCTGGTTTAATCCATCATTTGTGTCCAATGGAAATCCCACATCTCATCAAAACAGATAACCAACAGGTTGTTTGGGCAGAACCTGGTTTTCAAAATGGCCATTGCCTCACATATACAAAAAAACATTGGTTTGTAAGGGTAGGGTCTGCAATCCTGCTCCTGCCAAGCTACCTGCTTGCAGCAAGATACACCAATAGAATACTGTAGTCCAATACTTTAAAGGTCGGCATCACACTTCAATCTGTCACATTGATTTCCCAAGGGTAATGGTACCTAAATCCAAATGGATCAAAATTGTAGATGTTTGATCTTGCTGGATCTCAATCATCGGTGAATCGCAATGAGATCCATGTAGATAAATGGTGACTGAAAATGTCCAAAATAAGCCACCAGAAATCCACGGGCTTGTGACTTCATGATTCATGGTTATAAATTCCAGATCCACATTACCCATTGACCAAAAAGTAAGTTCTTCAACTTCTCATTGATCTTTCTACTATTGAACTTAAACTTATCGTTACTTTTCTCGCTGATAAGGAAAATGGGTGCTTCCTATTCATCCTGTATATTCTTCTCATATTTGTAAACACATTGATTAAATCTCCCCAAAGTCCACTTTGCCCCATTAGATAGGTTAATCCCTCCTCAACACCTATAGTTTGGTGACCAGAAATGTTTAGCTTTACTCTAGCTGTGGCTTCAGCATTGTTCTACACAGTCCCAGTTTAGTAGCCTTGTTCTTATATCCTGTGTTTCGGCTTTGTAAATCTTCCTAATTATTTTATCTGGCTGTTTTACGACCTTCGGAGAACTGTAGACAGACACTCCAATCTTGGAGTGTTTGAGAAGGGTCTCAACCTCAAACGTCACCCATTTATTCTCTCCAGCGATGCTGCCTGTCCTGCTGAGTTACTCCAGCATTTTGTGTCTACACTCCAGGATT
The DNA here is from genome assembly GCA_963514005.1 of Raja brachyura. The sequence goes on from OY740796.1 coordinate 12,375,234, forward strand.
GTTTGTTCCTGACTAATTAGAGCCTTCATCATTTATTATCTGTCTTCTCTTCATTTGTTCTTCCTCCCCATATACATTCTCACATTTTTTCCACGCTAAATTCCGTTTGCCCCATTTTACCCAAATAATATTGTTTGCCCTATTGATATCTTTATGCAATCTATCATGTTCTTTTGGTGTCAACAATGCTACCATTTGGATATTTAAACCATATCCAAACCTTTTCACTATTGTGCTGAAATTTGTCCAAAGCAATGAAGTATGCACAGAGAACGCAAGGAATTAAGGACGGCACTTCTATTTCCTTTCTTGCTTTTCTTTATCGACATCACTAAAAGTCTGAGCTTGACCACTTCCTGTTGTTCTGTATATTGATTTTAGAAAAAACGCTGCAACTTACAGCTGTGATTTTTAGCCATCTTACTCAGAGTCCCCCTTCGCTGTGCAGGACATGAGAATTTTTCCCATCCATGAAAAATAAAAGAATTATTAGTGTTTTAAAAATGTTGAAATTCTCTCTCCTGAAGGCCACGCTACTTCCGAGAGACTTTAAAACCCGGAAGTGTTGAGTGCCTCAGTCAGTCTCTGCAAGATGGGGGAGAGAGAGGATCACGTCTCTCAGTCTGAGCTGTGAATAACACTGAACACATGTCTACTAAACTGTGAGTGCGGTTTTACTTACCTTGAGTGCCCTTAATGTGGTTTGAAAATTAAAATGTGGTTGGTTTTAAGTGAAGCACAGCAAATGGCTGTTGGTGGTGGTTGGTTTGAAGTGAAGCACTGCCAATGGCTGTTGGTTGGGGTTGGTTTGAAGTGAAGCACTGCAAATGGCTGTTGGCAATGATTGGTTTGAAGTGAAGCACTGCAAATGGCTGTTGGTGGTGGTTGGTTTGAAGTGAAGCACTGCCAATGGCTGTTGGTGGTGGTTGGTTTGAAGTGAAGCACTGCAAATGGCTATTGGTGGTGGTTGGTTTGAAGTGAAGCACTGCAAATGGCTGTTGGTGGTGGAAACATGTCAACTTCCTGTTTGCGCTCCATGTTAATTTTAGATAAAATGCTACAACTTACGGCTGTGATTTTTGGCCAACTTACTCAGTTGCCCTCTACTCATCAGGTGCAGGGGATTCTTACCATCAATGAAAAATAAAAGTGTTATTAGTGTTTAAAAAATGTTGTGAAACTCTCCTGTCAATCACGCCATGAAGGCCATGCCCTTCCGGTGGGAGGGGGGCGGGGTTATAAAACCCAGAAGTGTGGGTGTGTCTCAGTCTCTGCAAGATGGGGGAGGGAGAGGTCACGACTCTGTCTGAGCTGTAAATCAACTGAACGCACTGAATGTCAAATGAACTGTGAGTACGGTGTTTATGTGGTGTTTTGTGTGGTTTTATGGTGGTTTCACCCAGCTTGAAATGGTATGGAACTGCATTTGAATGTAGTGGCCTTGCACCCTGCATGAAATGGTATGAAACTGCATTTGAATTTGGTGGCCTTTCACCATGCATGAAATGGTATGAAACTGCATTTGAATTTGGTGGCCTTGAACCCTGCTTGAAATGGTATAAAACTGCCTTTGAATTTGGTGGCCTTGCACCCTGCTTGAAAAGGTATGAAACTGCATGAATTTGGTGGCCTTGCACCCTTGAAGTGGTATGAAACTGCACTTGAATTTGGTTGAATTAGGGGTGGGGGGGAGGAGATTCAGATACTTGGAAGTTATCCAAGGGTCTGAATCTGGTTAACCCCTTGGAACCTGCTGCTGTCTAATACAAAAGAATGAGACTTAAATGGGGAGTGAAATGTAATAATTCTCGGCATATCAGCAGATACAGGCATATAACTAACATAATTACTGTTATATTTAAGTATGTACTTAATGATGGAATTTTTTTTTGAAGATACATTTCAATAGTTAGATTTAAAATGCGTTTTATCTTATATATAATTTAAAATTTTGAACCAGTCTCTCTTCCTTTTAATAATAATTGGTCAAAGGGGCAGAGCGAAATGTATAACAACAGCTACGGAAGTCAACAATAATTTTTCTACCACCTTTTAGTGGTTTAAAAAAAAATTATAATATCCTTATTTTTAGATATTATAATATCACTTTTTGTTCTTTAATAATTTTTCACCACTTTTCTGGTCTTTTCTGGAGGAATCACGCTCTGCAGCTGGAATATAAGCGGTGCTAATGAACCAATTAAAAGTGGTAAGATTTTTGCCCAATTAAAAGCACTCAACAGTGACATAATCTTCTTACAAGAAACACATCTGAAACATCAAACACAGATAAGATTGAAGGCAAATTGGATTGGGCAAACATACTACTCTTCATTTACTTCTAAATCTAGAGGCATGGCTATTATTATTCGTGAAGGTATACCATTCAAATTAAAGAATATCATAGCAGATAAAGAGGGGAGGTACATCATAGTTACGGGAGAAATTCACTCTCCTCCACTTACTTTGATAAATATTTATTCTCCCAACTTTGATAACCCCCAATTCTTTAGTAAAATTCTGGATATAATTTCAGAATTTAACTATCAAAATGTGATAATAGGGGGAGATTTCAATTGTGTTCTAGATCCATATCTGGATAAATCAGCAAAACAAAAAAGGATTAACATAAAATCTAAAACTAGTGAACTCCTAAATACATAAAATAAAAAACACAAACATAACAGATGTTTGGAGATTCGCTAATCCAGTGGGTAGGGAATACGTATTGTATTCAACGGTACATAAAACATATTCACGTATTGATTATTTTTTAGTGGACACGAAATTAATTCCCTATACATATAACTCTAAATATCATAATAGTATTATTTCTGTCACTCCCCATTAACCTTTTTTTAATTAGAAGGAATGTCTGATAAAAAATCGTTCTGGGGGTTTAACCCCCAAATCTTAAACAACTCACAAGGTTGTACATATTTAAAACAGCAGATGACATTCTTCCTTGAGACAAATTATACACCAGATATTTCACCCTCCCTATTATGGGACACTTTTAAGGCATTTATTAGAGGAACTATAATTTCATATCAAGCTTTCCAAAATAAAAAGAATAAAACTGAACAATTGCAGTTAGAACAACAAATTAGACAATTAGATTTAGAAAATGCCAAAGAACCAACCATAGATAAACATAATAAGATAACAATATTAAAATATAAATTAAATAACATTTTACCGGCAAGAATAATAAGATTATTTCAAATTATAAAACAAGAACCTTTTGAATTCGGTGATAAACCACATAAACTCTTAGCACATCAACTGAAAAAACGGGAAACAGAAAATATAATCACTAACATTAAATCAGATAAAGGTGAATTACTAACATTACCTAAAGACATTAATAAAAGATTTGCTCAATTTTATCAAAATCTATATACATCTAAAGCTTCTGCAAATAATACTAAAATTACAAACTTCTTAGACAATTGTAAGCTTCCAAAACTCAACACGTTGGAACAAGAGGAATTAGGAGCTCAGATTACACTTAAAGAAATAGAAGAAATTCGTTGAAGAATGGTAAAACGCCAGGACCAGATGGCTTTAGTAATGAATTCTATAAAAAATTCTACGAGATCATTTCTCCACGCTTACAAAATTTATATATACATGCTTTTAAAGATAATATACTACCAGAAACACTAACCGAGTCAACTTTTACACTTATACCTAAAAAGGATAAAGATCTAGAAGAAATAGGCTCATATAGAGCCATAGCTCTCCTAAATACAGTTTAAAAAATATTAGCAAAGACCCTAGCGAGAAGATTGAGTAAATATGTTAGCAAACTAATAAACCCGGACCAAACGGGGTTTATACCCAAGAGATACTCATTCAACAATTTGAGACGGCTGTTTAATATAATGTACTCACATAAAAAAGTACTCACATGAAGAGGAAGACTTAGCAATTATTTCATTGGATGCAGAAAAATCTTTTGATCAAGTAGAATGGTAATATTTATTCAAAGTATTGCAAAAATTGAATATGGGAGATAATTTTATCTCATGGGTAAAATTATTATACGATAAGCCGACGGCTAGAATATTGACTAATAATATATTATCCCCAAAATTCCAATTATCAAGGGGCAATAGATATGGGTGTGCATTATCGCCACTGTTATTTGCACTAGTGATAGAGCCTTTAGCAGAAAGTATAAGAAGTCATCTGAATATTCATGGGTATAATACCAAACACTCAAATAATGAAATTTCATTATATGCAGATGACATATTATTATTTATTACAAATTTGCAAATCAGCATACCAAATATACTAAATATAATAGAGGAATTAGGTTCTTTTTCAGGATATAGAATAAACTAGGAAATATAAATCATTACTCAATGCAAACTATATGCCTTTATTAACTAAATTAAATGGGTTGATTAAATTCTGGAAAACACTGCCAATGTCCTTAATAGGCAGACTAAATGCTATAAAAATGATCTTTTTACCACAAATACTGCACCTATTTCAATCAATACCAATATATTTACCAAAACAAATCTTTAAAAAACTAGACTCTGATATTAGAAACTTCATATGGGACTATAAATCAGGTAGAATTCAAAGAAAACATTTGTGTAAATCAGGGGGACTGACACTCCCTAATTTGTTGCACTATTATTGGGCAGTGAATATTAAAAATGTAATTTACTGATTGGACAGTTCTGCCCAACAAGTAGATTGGATAAGAATGGACAAAGAGGATTGTTCCTCTTATAATATAGGAGCGATTCTTCTTTCCCCAATGAAACTGAACAATACAATATATAAGAAGAATCCAATTATTCACAGTATAATACAAATTTGGAAACAAATAAAATTAACTTAAAAATTAAGAAATGTATCGCTTCTTTCCCCAATAGCTAACAAACCCTCATTCAAACCATCTATTATTGATAAAACTTTTATCCATTGGGAAAGAATAGGAATTAAAATGATTGGAGATATATATATGAAATAGGAAAACTTTTATCATTCCAACAATTACAACTAAAATATAACCTGAAAAGTAACCAATATTTCAAATATCTTCAAATTCAAGATTATTTGAAAAAACATATACAAGGATATCAAACTCTAACCGCAGATTTATTAGAGGAAGGAATGAATAGAATGGAATGGTAGAATCAAGCAATTTAATATCATATTTATAGAATATAATTTTAAATATAGAAACACCAATGACAGAGGCAATTAGAAGGGACTGGGAACAAGAGTTATTGATAAAAATTCCAAACAACAGATGGGAAAAAAATCTATTATATGTACATAAATATTCGATTCATGTAAGGCATAAACTAATTCAATTTAAAATTTTACACAGATTGTATTACTCAAAAACCAGATTGAATAAAATATTTCCAAATGTCTCCCCCATTTGTGATAAATATCTAACTCAAAATGCCATTATAGCACATTCCTTTGTCTCTTGTACAAAACTTCATAAATTTTGGAATGAAATCTTTGGAACTTTTACAAAACTATTCAACACAAAATTGAACCCCAATACAGAACTGATTATCTTTGGATCAATGGAAGAGGGACGTAAATTAACTACGTTCCAAGAAGCTCTTTAATTATGGTTTAATAACAGCAAAAAAACAAACTCAAATTCTGGAAAAACGCAACCACGCCAACATTCAAAATGTGGATTTCAAATATGTCGGAAACGCTACATCTTGAAGAAACGAGATTCCTCCTACTAGGCAAAGTAGACCAATTCTTAAAGATTTGGTCTCCTTTTATCGACTTCTTACAAGCATATGGTGCAACATAACATAACCTTAGAAATTAAATGGTCAGAACCGAGTGACGGATGGGTAAAGATACGAAATAGGTATATCTCTCCTAATTTCTTTTCTTTCTACTTTCTCTTTTTCTTTCAATCTCCTTAGCTTCTTATCTCTGCTCTCTGTCTCTTTCGCTATCTGTTTCTACTCGCTTGCCTATCTATCTCGACACACTTTATTTCCTTTTTTCTTTCACTGCTCTTTTATTATTAAATTAAAATTAAGAAGTTGTACAAGAATGGTAATGTGTATGTATGCATTAGGTACTTAGGTACCACACTACTGTACTTACTTCTAACAGAAATACATTTAAATAAAAAAAAACAAAAATTGGTTGTCTTGCACCCTGCTTGAAGTGGTATGAAACTGCACTTGAATTTTGCGGCCTTGAACCCTGCTTGAAATGGAATTTCAAGGAATAGCCGTGAGTCAACTGGCAGCCCACCTGCTGTGAGTGAGCTGCCAGCACATCAGGCTTGAGCTGCCACCCCAAGAATCCATTTGGCCCACAATGAGCATATTAGCCCTCTGGAAACCAGTCCCTTCAGCCCACAACCCCCATACTAGCACTCCAGAAACCCCCCCCCTCACTGGCCACCAATATTGGAATTGCTGGAGAGGTGGAATATTGCATTGGGGGACCAGCCCTACTGCAATATGGGCTGGTCCCAACGTGTCCCACTTAGTCTAGTGACAGACTAAATAACCTGAGATATCCTCTCTCTCGATTTATCATGTCCCTTCATATCAATGCATTCATCCTCCTCCTGGTCTATTATGAAATAATGTGAATTATTATTGAGAATAATCCCCATCTTTTACCTTCATAGTAAGATTATTACATTTTTGTCTTATAGCTCCTATACTTTCTGACATCTACTACAATTCTACTAATTCCCACAGTTATCTGGACCACACTTCTTCTCACCCTGCCTCTTGCAAAGAAGCTATTCCCTATTCTTCATTCCTCCATCTCCTCAGCTACTGCTTCCAAAATGAGGATTTCCATTCTAGGACATCAGTTCTCCTCTTTCTTAGTATTATTTCCCCACTGCTGTCATAGATGGATCACAGTCATATCTCCTCTGTCTTGTAGTTCTGCTCTCACTCGCCCTCCTCGCAGATGAACAAAAATAGAGTTCCCCTGGTCCTTACCTTTCACCCCACCAGCCTCTACATCCAACGCATTATTCTCTAACATTTCTGCCACTTCCAAAGTGATCCAATTACCAGGCACATCTTTCCATCCCCTCCCCTTTATACCGTCTGCTAAAACCGCTCTCTCTGCAACTCCTTGGTTCATATATCCCTTTCTACCCAGCACCCTCTCCCCAGATACTTTCCCCAATCCATCCTGCCTCACAATGATCCAGGGACCACAGCAGTTCTTCCAGGTGAGGCAGAGGTTAATATGCAGCTCCTCTAACCTCATCTACTACATCCGGCGTTCCCAATGTGACCTTCTTTATGTCGGTGAGACCAAGTATCATCTCACAGAACATTTCGGCTCGGTCCACCAAACTCAGATCTCCTGGTTGCCAGTTATTTTATCTCCTCTCCCCATTCCCATATAGATCTTTCTATCCTGGGTCTCTTCCATTGCCAGAGTGAGGTCACATGCAAACTGTTGGAACAGCACCTTGCGTGCTGGGTACTTACAGTCCGCTTGGGTAGCTTAATACCCAAAGGTATGAACATTGAATTCTCCAATTTTAGGCAATTAATCTAAACCCCACCTCCTCCCCCACCACAATCTGTCTGAAGAAGGGTCCTGCCCTGAAACGACACCTCTCCATGCTTCCCAGAGATGCTGTCTGACTCGCGGAGTTACACCAGAATTTTGTGTCTTCTTTTGTAAACCAGCAACTGCAGTTCCTTGTTTCTCCTTCTGTTATCTTCCCATTATATATATAACTCAGCATATGGCATCCTTAAGTTTTTATTAAAATTGTTGACCAATCTGACTTTTTTTTAAATCTGACCGCTGCCCAGCTGCTGACGTTACAGTAACAGTGATTTTTTTATATCTTCTGGTAGAAAATGTCCTTATGATTTCAAAAATCCAATCCTCTATAAATCTGGTCAATTATTTCCAGAGATATTTACTAAAATGTATTACCAAACTGACATTAAAAAATATATAACGGTTGCCCAGCTGCTGACCACACAATGCCTTTGCTCATGGCCCCACCCCCACGCTCTGGATTAATGCAGCTGCTGTCAACACGCATGCGCAGTTTCCCACCAGGTATGCAACCACTCCCCCTCCCCCCCCCTCCTCCTTTCTTCAAAACATGCAGAACGAATGAGCATTCTGCTGATCCGGAGGACACAGCAGGTCACAGCCAGTCACCGGCTTGGGTTGCTTCTGAATCCTCTCCGTCTCCCCCGCCCGATGGTCAATCATAGCGGCGGCGGCGGCCGTTATCGTTGCGCGGGGCACGCGATGAAAAGGTGGCCCTCATGGCCATTACTCCATCACTCTACACCTCCATCCCCCACCAGGATGGTCTCAAAGCCCTCCGGTTCTTCCTCGACCAGAGGAGCAACCCATACCCGTCCACTGACACCCTCCTCTGCCTAGCGGAGTTGGTCCTTACCCTCAATAACTTCTCTTTTGACTCCTCCCATTTCCTCCAAACATGAGGCGTAGCTATGGGCACATGCATGGGCCTCAGCTACGCTTGCCTCTTTGTCGGGCACATCGAACAATCTTTGTTCTCGGCGTACCAGGGCCTCATCCCCGACCTCTACCTCCGTTACATCGACGACTGCTTTGGTGTCACCTCCTGCACCCACACACAACTGACTGACTTCATCCATTTCACCACCAACTTCCATCCGGCACTCAAATACACTTGGACCATTTCCGACATTTCCCTACCATTCCTTGACCTCACCATCTCTATTGCAGGTGATACATTCCTGACCGACATCCACTACAAACCAACTGACTCCCACAGCTACCTGGACTACTCTTCCTCCCACCCTGCTTCCTGTAAGGACTCCATCCCCTATTCCCAATTCCTCAGTCCACGCCGCATCTGCTCCCAGGATGAGGTGTTCCACACCAGGTCATCACAAATGACCTAATTCTTCAGAGAACGGGGATTCCCCTCCCCCACTATAGATGAGGCTCGCACCAGGGTCTCCTCCATACCCGCAACACTGCCCTCTCACCCCATTCTACTACTCACAAGGGCAGAGTCACCCTGGTCCTCACCTTTCACCCCACCAGCTGGCACATACAACACATAGTCCTCCACCATTTTCGCCACCTCCAACGCGACCCCTCCACTCGCCACATCTTCCCATCTCCCCCCCCACTGTCTGCCTTCCGCAAAGACCGCTCCCTCCGCAACTCTCTTGTCAATTCTTCCCTTCCCTCACGCTCCACCCCTTCCCTGGGCACTTTCCCTTGCAACCGCAAGAGATGCTACACTTGTCCCTTCACCTCCCCCCTCCACTCCTTTCAGGGACTCAAGCAGTCCTTCCAGGTCCGACAGAGGTTCACACCGCAAGTTGGAGGAACAGCACCTCATATTCCGCTTGGGGAGTCTGCATCCTCTGAGCTTAAACATTGAATTTTCTCAATTCTGTTAACCCTGGCTGTCTCCTCCCCTTCCCACCTCTCCCTCAGCCCTCGGGCCCTGGCATTCCTTCTCTCTCTTTCTCTCCCCAACCCAAGTCGCACTAGCTTCTCATTTTCACACTACAAACAGCTTACAATGGCCTGTTTCCTTTATCATCGAGACTTTTTTGCATATCTTTCATTCATTGTTCTTTATCTCTCCACATCACCATCTATATCTCTCGTTTCCCTGATCCCTAATCAGTCTGAAGGGTCTCGACCCGAAACGTCGCCTATGTCCTTCGCTCCTTAGATGCTGCTGCACCCGCTGAGTTTCTCCAGACTTTTGTGTACCCTCGATTCTCCAGCATCTGCAGTTCCTCCATTAACACTCCCTCTGGGAAACCTGCCCCCGGCGCAGGGAGTGAAGTCACGCCCCTCCCTCCTGCTGCAAACCCAACGTGCTGCCAATCGCGCCGCTCGGAAGTCTTTGAAAAAAACCTTGCGAGCGGGCAAGCGACCTTTGAAAGAAAGCTTGTGACCCCCTCCGCCACTCTCTCTCTCTACCCCCCACTCTCTCTCCCTCCCCTCCTCTCTCTCTCTCCCCCACCTCTCTCTCTCCCCTCTTTCTCTCTCCCCCCTCTCACTCGGCACTCTCTCTCACCCCCCTCTCTCTCCCCCACTATCTCTCTCCCCTCTCCCACTCCCTCCTCTCTCTCTCTCCCCCTCGCTCTCTTCCCCTCGCTCTCTCTCCCCTCTTTCTCTCTCCCCCCTCTCACTCGACCCTCTCTCTCACCCCCCTCTCTCTCCCCCACTATCTCTCCCCACTCCCACCCCCTCCTCTCTCTCTCCCCCTCTCTCTCACCCCCCTCTCTCTCCCCCACTATCTCTCTCCCCTCTCCCACTTCCTTCTCTCTCTCCCCCTCTCTCTCTCTCCCCCCTCTCTCTCTCCCCCTCTCTCTTTCTCCCCCTCTCTCTCTCCCCCCTCAATCCCCCCTCTCTGCCCTCTCTCTCCCCCTCTCTCTCTCTCCCCCCTCTCTCTCTCCCCCCTCTCTCTCTCCCCCCTCTCTCTCTCTCCCCCCTCTCTCTCTCCCCCCTCTCTCTCTCTCCCCCTCTCTCTCTCTCTCCCCCCCTCTCTCTCTCCCCCTCTCGCTCTCTCTCCCCCCTCTCGGTCTCTCCCCCTCTCTCTCTCTCCCCCTCTCTCTCTCCCCCTCTCTCTCCCCCCCTCTCTTTCTCCTCCCCTCTCTCTCCCCTCCTCCCCCACCTTCCCCCCCTCACCCACTCTCCCTCTCCTCCTTCCCTCCACCCCCTCTCCCACTGTCTCTTGCCCTTCTCTGGCTCTGCTCCTCTCCCTCTCTCTCTCTGCCCTCACTCTCTACCCCCCTCCCTCTCTAGACGCGCCTGCGAGTTGGAGGCTATGCGTCAGTAGATATGGCGGTTATGGGGTAAAAGGAGCAAATTGATAATATTAATATAATATCAAGGGGGGTAGCGTGTGTGTGTGTGGGGGGGGGGTTAGTTAGTGTGTGTGTGGGGGTGGTTAGTGTGTGTGACACGACATGTCGTCCCCCAAGCAACCGCACTTTGGGGGAACAGACCCAACAGGTCTGCACTTGGTCTAGTATACTTATAAAACTCTGATCTTGGATGTGTATGTATTTGTGTGTGTGTGTGATGTTCGTGTGCGTTTCACATCTCCTCAAAAACAAGACGCTCTAACGGTTAAATTTTTACATATTCTGATAGAGATTTACGGCGTGAAGTCAAAAATTGCTTTATCTGAAAATGTCATGCATTATTTCTCAAGTTATTTATGAAAATGTTCACAAATGTCAGAAACTTGGAAAAAATAACTGATTTTTCCCTGTGCTTACAGCTGTGACATCACAGGATGGGATTGTAGCCCTGCTCGTAACATTGTTCCTATTGAAGTACACTGAGTTCTGCTCGCCCGAGCAAGTGCAATGCTTTTTTTTTAAGTGACAGTGCACTGAGTTCTGCTAGCTAGCAAATGCAAATGCTGTTTTTAAAGTTTAAAAAATAGGGAGGGTGCATGCATAAGGCAAAATGAGCAGCCCCTGCGCAGTTGTCGGCTGTGGGTGAGTGGTGGAATATTGCTTTGGGCAACAAGCTGCAGTGGGGGGGCCAGGCCTCCCATATGACAGGGACCCAATGGGTCCCACTTGGTCTAGTTTACTCTAAAACCCCAATTGTTCTGACAATTATTTAATTATATGCATGTTGACTTCTGCACAATCTTATTGCAGCCTAGTACACCCAGCAGCCCAATTTTCAAATGTTATTCAATTTATTTTAGTTTCATATCACGTGCACCGAGATACAGTGAACAACTGGGAACCTTCTTCAGACAGGAGAAAAACTTCCTCAGTGGAAGCATACTTTGAGGAAATTTTGTAGTGGAGCAGTAAAATAGTGGGACAGGAACTTTAGAGAATAAGATCTCGCTCAAGTTGACTGGAGCTGTTTATTTGAGGGGAAAACGTCAGCAGCCAAGTGGGATGCTTTCAAAAGGGTGCTGACAAAAGCTCAAGATATGTATGTCCCTGTTAGGGTGAAGGGCAAAGCAGGCAAACAGAAGGAAGCTTGACTGATGAGGGACATTGAGGCATTGGTCAAAAACAAGAAGGATGCATGGGACAGGTATAGGCAGCTGGGATTAAGTGCATCCATGAAGGAGTATCAGGAATTAAGGAGTAAACTGAAAAATACAATCAGAAGGGCAAAAAGGGGCCAGGTGATAGCCGTGGTGGATAGCATAAGGACAATCACAAAAGATTTTATAAATACATAGGGTGCAAAAGGGTAACTAGAGAGAGAGTAGGACCTCTCAGGTCACCTCTGTGTGGGGCCACATGAGATGGGCAAAGTTCTTAATGAGTATTTCACCTCTGTATTTACTGAGGAGGACAGTATGGCGGAGAAACTTGGGGCAATCAATGGAAGTGTCTTGAGAGCAGTCAGTATTACCATCAAAGAGGTACTGAAGGTACTGTCGTGTATGAAGGTAGATAAATCTCAAGGTCCACAGCAGATATATCTGAGGATATTGTGTTAAAGTAGAGAGTAAATTGCTGGAGCCCTGGTTGAAATTTATGACTCATCCTTAAATACAGGAGCGGTGCCGGAAGACTGGAGGGTGGCAAATGTTGTACCTCTATTCAAGAAGAGCTGCAGGGAAAATGCAGGGAACTATAGGCCGGTGGTCTTCACATCTGTAGTTGGAAAGTTACTAGAAAGTATTCGGAGGGATGGGTTATACAGCATGGTTTTGTACATGGGAGGATCGTGTCTCACAAATATGATTGAGTTTTTTGAAGACATGTCGGAAAAGGTCGATGAGGGCAGAGGTGTAGATGTTGTATACATAGATTGCAGTTAAGCATTCGACAAGATTCCGCATAGTGGGTTGCTCTGGACAGTTAGATCTCATTGGATCCAAGGAGAAATAGCGGAATGGATAGCAAATTGGCTCCATGGAAGGAAGCATAGAGTGATGGTGGATGGTTGAGTCTTGGACTGAAGGCCTGTGACTACTGGTGTGCCTCAGGGTTCGGTGCTGGGCCCGTTACTGTTTATCATCTACATCAATGATTTGGATGGGGTGGAAGATTACAATCTTCACATGGTCTGCCCTGTTTCTACGAATGCAATCAACCCGGCATGCACAATCAAAATAAAAAATCATTGATTTGGATGAGAACATGCAGGGCAGGACATACACAATGAATGGTAGGCAAAACATAGTGTTACAGCTACAGAGAATGTGCAGATTCAAAAAAAGTGCAGGGAGAGTAATGAGGTAGATTGGAAGAACAGGAATTCATCCTTCGCATATGAGATCTCCGTTCAAAAGTCTGATAACGGTCTTGAATCTGGTGGGAGGTGTTTTCAAGTGTTTGTATTTTTTGCTCAATGGGAGAGGGGGGTAAGAGCGAATCACTGGCGTGTGAATGGTCCTTGTTTAAGTTTGCTGCGTTCCTGAGGCAGTGTTAAATGTAGATGGAGTCAATGAGAAGGAGACTGGTTTGAGTGATGGACTGGGATGTGTTCACAACTTTATGCAATTTCTTGGACAGGGTGGATGAGTGTTTGCCTTATCAAGTTAAGATGCATCTGGATTTGATGTTTTCCATGGTACATCTGAGAAAATTATACATCTTTGGAGAAATACCAGGATTCCTTAATCATCTGAGGATGTTGAAGTGTTGGTGGGCTTTATTGTTCCTGGCATCAATGTGGTTGGACCAGAAAAAATCGTTGGCGGTATTTACATCCAAGAACTTAAAACTCTCCACATCACCACTTCAGCACCTTTGATAGAAACAAGGGTTTCACTCCTCCCGACTTCCTGAGATTGATGACCAGCTCCTTAATCAGTTCATTTCAGTTCCATTTATTGCCACGTGTACCAAGGTACAGTGAAATGCTTTTGTTGCATGTTAACAAGTCAGAGGAAAAGCAATACACGATTACAATTGAGCCATTCACAATGTACAGATACATGATAGGGGAATAACGTTTAGTGCAAGGTAAACCCAGTAAAGTCTGATTAAAGATAGTCTGAGGGTCCGCCAATGAGGTAGATAGTAGTTCGGAACTGCTCTCTAGTTGGTTCAGTTGCCTGATAATACCTGGGAAGAAACTGCCCCGGAATCTTGCTCATATTGAGGGAGAGGTTGGTGTCTTGACACCATGCTAGTAAACTCTCTGGAAAGAGAATTGATGGGGTCAGGTTATTAAACAAGGCCATTATCTGCTGGGGAACATGTCCATTAAACACAGTGACAAAGAGCAGCTGTGAACTCAAGGTTGCAACTGCTTGGGTGTTTGGTACATCCTAATCACCCTATGTAGATAAGCAAGCCTGTTTGTTCTGCAGTGCAGTGTGTTCTGTGTGAAGATGTTAGTTGAGTGTCTTGTGTCTATTGTCTGCCTGTCACATTCAGTCTTCAGATATTTAGTTGTAATTCCATACTTTCTCTGTTTTGGTAATTATGATATGTTCAGTTTTTAGTTAGGGTCTGCAGATAGTTTAATGTTTGCTCTGATGTTGTATAACCTTTGTGCCTGGATAAAATGTATTCAACCCCAATGCTGGACTCGGCAAATCATTGAGAATTCAGTGACCCTGCACTCTCTATATCCATCCTGCACTCCACCCTGTCATTGTTCGAGGTCTGCATTACAATGAATACAAACACAGACACAAACACTCTGGGTTGTGGCCACATGTAAAGGCCACGTCAGGGCTTTAAGTGTTGTGGTTACTTTGGCTCCATTAGTTCTTCATCTCCTTCGGCAGTACGTCTGCGTCAAGAAAGAATTGCTCCCCTCCCTTCTATTGATTCCATTTATACCTCACCTGGGCAAGGCCAGCAGCATAATCAAGGACGAGTGGCAACCTGGCCACAGCCTCTTCTCCCCTCTCCCATCAGGCAAAAGATATAGAAGTGTGAAAACGCACACCTCCAGATTCAGGGACAGTTTCTTCCCAGCTGTTATTAGGCAACTGAAACACCCTACCACAACCAGAGAGCAATGGTGAACGATTACCTACCTTGTAGGTGACCCTCGGACTATCCGTGATCGGACTTTACTGGCTTGACCATGCACTAAACGTTATTCCCTTATCGTGTATCTTTACAGTGTAAATCGCTCAATTGCAATCATGTGTTGTCTTTTTGCTGACTAGTTTGCACGCAACAAATGCAACCTCGGTACAAGTGACAATAAACTAAACTAGTGAGATTAAACGAGAACTTACCAGTTCGAAGTTTGATCTTTATTTTATGAGGAGTTACGATGAGGGATTACGTGAAGAAGCCCCGCCTGGCGCTGGATCGGCATACTTCAAAGCAGCGGCATGAAAAACACAGAACCAATAGCCGAGGTAAAATAGTAAGGCTCAAAATAGACTAGAACTACCAGATGATCATTTACATTATGAGGGTTGGGAGTGGAGGGCACGTAATCCCTCATCGTAACTCCTCATAAAATAAAGATCAAACTTCGAACTGGTAAATTCTCGTTTAATCTCACTATTTTACTTCGGAGTCACGTGAGTGACTACGTGAAGATTTTGAAGCTCTGTGTTTTTTATGTCGTAAATTCATTTCATATGACTCTCTGTTTAGTCAAAACAGTAGTGAGTAAATAGTATTTTAGGACATTGTTACAATTTATGTAATAAGTCCTTTAATCATAAAAAGAACAACTTTTTAATATTAACCCCTCTATGTCAGGGGAAAATTACAAAATAAATTGATAAATGATGTCAATGGTAACATAAATCGATAATATAAATCGATAATATAAAACAAAGCAAGCATTAAAGAGAACCCAGTACTGTGCGTCCAAATCCTGGCACCGTGACAACAGGTTTATTGTAGAACTTTGAAAAATCTCTTCTCTAGACCACCCTGCGGCCTCTAAAATTTTATCGAGTGGTACGTCCTGTACCTTCGCCATGGACGTAGCTGCCGCCCTAGTGGAGTGAGATTTAAACACATCAGTGTCTATTCTTGCTAGACACAAACCTGTTTTAACCATCCAGAAATGGTTTGAACTGAACCTTTTGTATGTGGCATTTTGTGTGTTATTAATAACGCTTTCTCAGAACCTCTGAGATTTTGGTTACCTCAATGTATTGAGTTAAATGCTTAACTACACACAATGTTTCATCAATAGGATATGCTTTAAACATTACCTTCATTCCAGTTCTTCCTGGTCTGCTTTGTTTGATCAAGTCATAAACATAAAACATAATGTTATCTGTAGTCACATGCATGCAATCCAACCGTTACAATTGCAAAGCTTGTACTCTTTGAGCTGATACCAATGCCATTAACATTACCACCTGGAATGTTAATTTCTGCAAAGACATTGAATTAATTGGAGTCCATTGTTTAAGCAAAGTGAGAACAATGCTAACATCCCAAATTTCTGTATATCTGGGCTTGGGAGGATTTTATTGAAAATTCCTTTCATGAATCAGGATACTAATGGGTGAGACCCAACTGAATCCTGATCTGAAATTTGTCCTAAATAGGATGACAATGCACTACGAGCACAATTAATGGCACTATAACTCAAATGCTCATCAAAGTGTAACCCAGCAAGGAACTCCAATACATTTGAAATGTTTGCAGTATGATAAGATATCTTTGACTGTGTACAAAACTTACCATTTCCTTATATGCGACATATACTGTTTTAGTGCTATTCCTCCAAGCTGCAACTATAACATCCATGGTCCTGTCCGACAGTTCAAACTCTTGCAATGGTCTGGTCAGAACCTGCAGATTAACAAATTCATATGATCATGCAATGGATGAATTTCTTTTGTTACTGGTTGTGTCAACAGATTGTCGCAACTGGGAATTGTCATACATGGTTCAATAATCATTTTAGCATCAATGGGAACCATGACTGCGTGGGCCAATGTGGCACCACCAAAATTGCCTTTGGCAGCGTCTTGCGCTATTTTCTTGAGACATTGCCCAATGAGACAGAATGGGGAAAAGCATAAAAGAACGTATTCCCCAGTGTAGCGAGAAAGCATCCTCCGCTACTGCCCCTGGATCGTGTTTCCCAAGACACGTATTTGGGCAATTGGTGACTCAATCTAGATGCAAACAGATCCATACCGACTGACAATATTTTTGAAAATTTTGTGGATTTAACATCCATTCTGTATTGTCTTTAAATATTTGTGATCTTTTGTCTGCCACAACATTGTCTCTCCCCGAGAGATAAATAGCTGAAAGCCAAATATTTTTTGCCATACACCATTGCCACATCTGGTTTACCAGATGATCACATGATATTGATCTGACACCACCCATGTGATTGATATATGCCACAGCTGTGGTATTATCTATTTGTACTTGGACATGCAAATCTTTTAATGAAGAGCAATAAGCTTTTAATCCATAAAATGCTCCCAGTAGCTCCAAATAATTAATACCATATGTTTGGAGCAATAAATCCTCTTGGACAGCCCATCTGCCTCCGCAGCTGGTCTCATTATCCGTAGCCCCCCCATCCGAGAGAACTTGCGTCAGTTTGCAAAAACACTACTGGCTGATGAACTAAAATGTTCTTAGCAGCTTGTGGAACATTCTCAATCCACCAATGTAATTCTGATAAAGCTTCCTTAGGCAATTGCATTGGCCTATCAAAATGGCCTGCTCGCTGAATAAGCGCTTGAGTTTTTGCCCTTTGAAGATTTTGGTAATGTAGACGACCAAACTCTACTGCTGGAAATGCTGCTGCCAATTTACCAATAACCTTGGCAACCTCTCGGATGGAGGGATAAGGTTTGTTAATCAGGTCTTGCCACACATTTGTCAAATCCAACACCTTATCCATTGGTAAAGTTACCAACATGGTAACTGAGTTAATCACAAACCCCAGATAATTTTTCAATGGTTTGGGATTGCTGTAACTTAGATTTGTTGGATGGATCAGGAACTCAACTTCTCAAACAAACTTGTAGTTGCTGAGACTAATTTTCCAGCTGACTCCTGATTAGCATGGACAATTAAATGTCATCTAGATAAGCCATAATGATGTGTTTTTGTGCCCTTAGCAGTGCAAATGCTGGCTTAATCCTTTAGGCAAAGCTTTGTAGTGCCACAGCTATCCCATCCATAAACTTTAATTACCTGCGAAATTATGGTGAATTGGGACCGAAAAATATGCATCCTTCAATCTATTGTAGCCATATAACAACCTGTTGATACCTGCTGCATTGCAGTGTTGAATGTGTCCATTTTAAAAAATGTTTATACTGGACAATGTATTTAATTGTGTGAGATCTACAGATCTACAACCCCATCTTTCTTCGGTCTGGGGAAAATATTTGATACAATTGTTGTGGATCCTTTCCTGTTTTCTCAATAACTCATTTCTCACACAAATTCTTAAACTTTTATCAATTTGAATTATTTCAAGGCTGCAAACATGAAAGGCTTATTGTGTCCCAATTAATCCATACCTCCTTATCATTGTAAACATTTGGAGTCTACCACCAATCTGAGGTTCATCCAAACATCCTTCTTTAATAGGATAAATTTTTGTACCTCTCCAACTGTTTGACGAAATGTCTCCTTACCCAATAAATGGGTGTACATTCGTTATGGTCCCTAGATAAGGGACGTATCAGATATTAAACTGATAAGAACAGATACTACACTTGATCTTAGCCAAAAAGCCGAGAAGCGATTGCTGTGCTGGCTGGTAATTCTTCCTTATCATACTCCTGCCTCGGCTCAAATCAAATCCCTTTCTCATATGAGCAGCCTTTCTAGCCAACTGAAGAGTTTCACAAGACCAACAGTTTTTGCCTCTTCATCCATTACTTTAATTTGTTTAAATAGATTTCCTCCGAACAAATAACCAAAAGCTTGAACATTGCTTGTCCTGTAAATCTTGGATGTAAAAGAGGCTGAATGGCAATCTTCCATTTTATACAATTTATCTCAAAATGAGTTGCAGAATAAGCCCAACATATTTTGTTTATTCTGAACTTTGGTCATTCCACAACCTTCCAGCTTGTCTTAAAAGATAGTGATGCCAAAATTAGTTTGAGGATACTTTAATCGTAATTCCTCCGCCCGCATAATTGCTGACATTGGCGCCCAAAAAACTGGATTTACCAGGTACCTTCTTAAAGGTGTTTGGAATGCTTCATGAATTTGCGTCATCCTTGCGCATGCTAATTTTCTTATATTCTGTATCATTCCAATTTTAGTATATGTGCTGTCGAAGCGAGCACTTTTACAATAAATAAGTGTTTAAATCCAAATCTGCTGTCTCAACCATAACAGCTTTCTTGAGGCAGGTGAGAGACCATATAATTAACATTGGCCGCCAGGTTTCCTTCCATGGCCTCACTGCCTCCACCAGGTATAGTAACTTTGTGCCCCTCAGACATACCTGGATTTGTATTGTGGTGGGTACTTCTGACCACAACACCACTTTCAGGGTCAGTCTCATACAGCCCTGGTACTCCTGAAACTTGTTCAAGGAGACTTCCTCCAGCCTAATCCCAGGCACTGGAGTTTCAATTCCCATTTTCAACTGGCACCATATTCATAATATGGAACCCCCTCAGGGGCTGCCTGGGAATATTCTGGGTACTTGTCTGGACCCCTGTTTGATATTGTTTGGAGTATTTCCTCCATTAGATCCATACTTAGCCAAAGGCTTACCTTACAGGATCTTTCAGAAACCTCAGGCCTTTCAAACTTCTTTTTACATTTTAGGCACTGGGTTTTCAAAGTTTTTGTTTGTGGAGCAACCAAAGGCTCACTAACGGGTATTTCAACGGCCACCGGTATCGGAACCGGCTCCGCAATAATCTGCTGTCCCGACTTTTCTATACCCCGGGACGCACGTTTTACCCGCGATTTTTTAAAACATTTTTATTTTTATTTTAACTCCTCCTGGTTTACCTACCAGCCTACGGAGTTTTAAGAAAACGCCCTGGAAGTAAAATAATTTTACTTACCTGCGGGCCGTTTCCTTACCGCTGTGTTGGAGCTGCGCTCTGCAGCTCTTTCTCTGCCGATAGCGTCGACGTAATGCCGATCCAGCGCCAGGCGGGGCTTCTTCACGTAGTCACTCACGTGACTCCGAAGTAAAATGATCTTCTTGTCCCACTATTTCACTGCTCCATTACAAAAATCTTCTCAAAGTAACCCTACCTTGAAAATGTTGTGGACACTGTTCAGTCCATCACTGGTTCTGACCTCCCCACCATCGAATGCTTTATCGGAGTCACTGACTCAAAAATGCAGCCAATATCATCAGAGACCCACACTATCCTGGCCACACACTAATCTCACCACTGCCATCGGGAAGAAGGTACAGGAGCGTGAGAACTGTAATGTTCAGGAACAGTATCTTCCCTACAGCCATCAGGCTACTAAACACTACAATCTCATCAGCTCTGAGCTAAGTAAGTACGTTTATTGGCCAAGTATTCACATACAAGGAATTTGCCTTGGTGCGCCGCCCACAAGTAACAACATGACATACAGTGACGGTTACGAATGACTCAGAAAACACTAAACATTAATAATAATAATAATAAAACATTAATGATAAAACACCATTGATTAAGCATGTGAACCAACAAAATACCAGATCAAAAGGGAGGCTACAGATTTTTGGCTGTTGAGTGGGGCAACTACTCGCGGATAAAAACTGTTTTGGCTGTGGCAGCTTTGACAATCCGGAGACGCCTTCCAGAGGGAAGTGATTCAAAGAGTTTGTTGCCAGGATGAGAAAGGTCAGAGATGATCTTGCCCGCTCGCCTCCTGGCCCTTGCAGTGTACAGTTCATCAATGGAGGGAAGGTTGCAGCCAATAATCTTCTCTCCTGATTGGACGATTCGCTGCAGCCTCCAAGTCTCGTGTTTGGTGGCGGCGCCGAACCAGACCATGATGGAGAAGGTGAGAACAGACTCTACTATAGCCATGTTGAATTGGACCATCAATGCCTGTGGCAGATTGCGCTTCCTCAGCTGCCACAGGAAGTACATCCTCTGTTGTGCCTTTTTGACTGGGGAGTCGATGATAGCCCTCCACTTAAGGTCCTTGGAGATGATGGTACCCAGAAACTTAAAAGACTCCACAGATGTGACTGTGGTGTTGATGAGTGGGGTGGGGGGAGGGGAGGGGAAGCTCTCCTAAAGTCTACAATCAACTACAATAAACTATTATTAGTATTATTGCAGTGTTATTGTTTGTTTTTTGGGTATGTGTGTAAATATACACATATATAAACAATTGTGAGTATGTGTATATATACACACTGAACTTTATTTTCTCTCTCTTTTAGCATATTATTTACAGTGTACTTTGTTTACATATTCTGTTGTGCTGCAGCAAGTAAGAATTTCATTGTTCTATCTGGGATATCTCTATACCTATAAAAGTTTTGTGAGGGATAAGATGATTAAACCACCATCATTGTGAGGGGCCGAGTGGTTGTAGCCACCGACCTTGTGATGGGCCGAGTAGTTGGAATCACCAACCTTGTGATTCGAACAAACTGTTACTGTCCTTCAGAGCTGTTGATAACAATGTAGAATAACAAGATGAGGTAAGGAATGTAGCTGACAACACAGAAGCTAGTCTTTAGGTCAAAGGCAATTAAGTAGGTTAGGGCAACAACGACTGAGCATGCTTAATGAAATAAATGAATATTAACTTTACGCACCTCATGACAAAGAACCTAATTTAAATGTACATGCGATGTATGATGTGGGAGAAGTGGGAGTGATTGATGACGCACAGAGGGGAGGGTTGGAAGATTGTGAACCTTAGTACCCTGATTGGAAAGAGTCAGAAGGGGAGGCGTCCGATCAATAAAGACTGTATACTGAATTGTATAAAAATAGACGTTTTTCCTTTGCTCAGGGTGTCTCAACTTGGAGAGGCACCCAATTCTGCAGACTTGCAATAAAGCATTTCTTGTTCCCATGATTTAGTCTCCGAGTAGTGATTGTGAGCACAAAACTACATCTCACAGTTTGACCATGTATGTGTGTGTGTGTGTGTGTGTATAGGTTTTTGTATATTTGCCAAAACGCTACGCGGTAGCGCTTAACGTTTTACACATTTTTCCCCTCTACACAGTGATCAGGTTCACAAGCTTTCATCCTATATTTCACACGTTATCAACGTTTCAAGTTTAAAAAAACAGTTCTCACACATAGCCACAGTGCCATAATGACATCCTAATGGAACGTTGGCAACGGTAACCGCAGCTTCTCACAGACAGCTTTTTTCCCCCAGGAATTTCCACTGATGATGTCACAATGCAAGTCATAGTGCACCAATCACAATGGGACATTGCCAGTGCCACAATCACATCACAATGGGACATTGCCAACAGTAACGGCAGCATGAGATTGCTGACCCTGTACCAATATCTGAAGGGGCTGCTCCTCAAGTTCTGGTTGCATTTTTGTCCCACGATCCTGGTGTTTGGACACGGCAGGGAGTGGGGAGGGCCGATAGGGGGCGTGGGGTTCTCCCTATCGGTTTGGTCCTGTTCGCGGGTCCAGCCAGCGGACAGTCGATGGTCGCACCAGAGTTGACTGCCTGCCACTCTTCCAGGGCCTACGTCCGTGACTGTGTATTACTGGAAAGGGAACACGCAGTGTCCACAGGGGCACTGGAGGTCTTCAGCAACGCTAGTCGCCACGGGGGGGGGGGGGGGGGGGGGGGAGGAGAATGCTGCATGCTACCATCGAGGGAGAGGGAGAGAGGGTGCCCGCAACCCCCCACCCTGACGCCGAGTCCTTGATGCCCGTCCCTCCCCGCACACCCCCCCCCCCCCCACCCTCCCACGGCCCTGCTCCCCACCAACCCCCGCCCAACCCTCCCGCGGCCCTGTTCCCCCCCAAAGCTTCCTTTGTGGGGGGGGGGGGGGGGGTGATGGGGTGATTTGCTCCGGGGTGGGGCGCCAGTCTCCGGGGTGAGCACCGACGCCGCCCCCCCCCCCCCCCGCGTTGGGGGACGGGCCCCAATGGGTCCCGCTTGGTCTAGTATGACAACAAAACACTCTTTTGACTCTTGACTCCTGAAAAAGGTCCCAACTAGTCGCCTGTCCATTTTAATACACAGATGCTGCCTGGCCCACTGAGTTCCTCCAACACTTTGTGTTTTGCCCAAGAAACCAGCATCTGCAGTTCCGTGTGCCTCCATTTGCTAAGTTTTTCGCATGGATAACTAACTGTAAACTAGTTTGCGAATTAAGTACGGAAACCCTTAGCTAACCCAGGCTTTCCCGTAAGACAAGGGATTTTTTCACATTATATGTTTAAACCATCGAGGCGGAAGGTTTACTTTCAGGAATCCTGTCGAGTTCTTGGAAGAACTAAGTTAATCATAATAAAAAAAACACGTTGCAAGCAGAAACTGGCCGAATAAACTCGCTGGAAACCCAGGCAGTTAGTAATAACATGAGCGCAAGATTTTCTTTTCATCCAGTTCTCAAAACCCTCATGAACAGAGGAAAGATTTGGACCGGTGCCTCGATGGTGAGGGTGGCTGTCGCTTTAAGAAAATGCACACAGCAACTCACACGGATCTCGTTAGCTAGCGGCTAAGCCTTTATATATTTGCATTCTCTGACACACCTTCAACTGGCCCGAGGGACCTGTGGTCGAGGGACAGCGAGGGTGACGCAGGGAGAGTTTAGGCAAAGTTCAGAGGATCCCCAACCCTACAAAAGAAGCAAGCTCACAGTGCATCGCACCATCTGTAGGAACCTTTCTGACCCCCTGCTACCACAGGGCTCGGCCGCTGTCAGGATGGGCTGGGCGAACGCACTCTTGCTCCTCGTGGTCATTGGGGAAGTTTGGACCTGTATCAAGAACGGCAACAAGAAACGGCAGAGTGATCTGTGCCGACTCGAACTGGGACCGAGAATCCTCTATGGCAGGGTGGTGACCATCTATAAGGATCCACACAGGGAAACCCACAAGGATGCCCCCGTCATGGAAGTCCCTTCGAAAGAATCGTATTCGGCGGGGTTGGAACCGTTGTGTGACATTGTTTCCGAGTGGCCGGGGCACTATCGCGAAATAAATGTGGGGTTCAGGCCCCATTACTACCTGACTGGACTGGGCGACTTCGACTGTCACTCTTATACCATCATGGAAAACAACACCTATTTTTTCTTGGTCAGGTAGGACGGCGGGGGCTGTGGGTGAATGGTGGAGAGAGAGTCATGAATGATCAATGGGCGAGGAGGGGGGGGGGGGGGGGGGTGCATCATTGTGCCAAGCCAGCACCCGGAAAGTTGGACTTTATTTTTATCTACACCGCCGAGACAATTGTATTTATGTCGATCGGTGGCTCGAATCCTAGAGATGGGACTCGACCTGCGAGACCAACGTCGGGCAGAGCCACAGTGGTGGGTGACTCCATTGTCCGGGGTGCGGACTGGAGATTCTGTGGCGGCAGGCGAGACGCGAGGATAGTCCGTTGCCTCCCTGGTGCCAGGGTTCAAGATGTCACAAACCAAATTCAGAACATCCTCGAGATTGAAGATGAACAGCCGGCAGTAGTTGTGCACGTAGGCACAAACGACATCGGGAAGAAGAGGTAGGAGGTTCTGCAACGTGAGTTTAGAGAGTTAGGAAGAAGACCCAAAAGCAGGACTTCTGGGGTGGTTATCTCTGGATTGCTTCCAGTACCTTGTGGTAGTGAGGACTGGAACAGGGAGCAAAAATTTAGATTTATAGACCACTGGGATCTCTTCTGGGGTAGGGATGACCTGTACAAAAGGGACAGGTTACACGTTAACTGTAGGGGGACCTGTGGATTTAAACTAAATAGTGGGGGGGGGGGGGGGGGGAATTGACAAATTGGGAGTATAAAGATGGAGTTGAAGGGGGAGTGAGTACAGGAAAAGTTACAAAAGGCTCTCGAATTAATGAGAAGGCAAGTTCGAGAAGGGATAAGAGAGTAAGGTCAGGGCCAATTGCGAGCGGTGTGAGAGGGGAAGTGAATACCAAGTTCAAAGTGTTGAATATGAATGCGCAAAGTATAAGAAATAAAGTGGACGAGCTTGAGACTCAGTTAGAAACTGGCAAGTATGATGTTGTGGGAATTACAGAGACATGGCTGCAAGAGGGCCAGGGCTGGGAACTGAATATTCAAGACAATATCTCCTATCGAAAAGACCGCCAGGTAAGCAGAGGGGGTGGGGTAGCTCTATTGGTGAAGAATGAAATTCAGCCCCTTGCTAGGGGTGACATTAAAACAGGAGATGTGGAGTCAGTATGGATAGAACTAAGGAATTGTAAGGGTAAAAAGATCCTAATGGGACTTATCTACAGGCCCCCAAACAGTAGCCTGGATATCGGGTGCGAGTTGAATCAGGAGTTAGAATTGATTTGATTTGATTTGATTTGATTTTATTGCTTGTCATTCGAACCTCAGAGAGGCTCGAACGAAACTCCGTGTCTACAACCCAGAACAATTCATAAAAAAACACATAAACAATTCAATTGACACAAACATCCATCACAGTGAATCTCCTCCTCACTGTGATGGAAGGCAAAGTCCTCTCTCTCTCCCCCGCATGTAGGCATGTAGTAAAGGTAATGCTACGGTTGTTATGGGAGATTTCAAACTGCAGGTAGACTGGGAAAATCAGGTTGGTACTGGACCCCAAGAAAGGTAGCTTGTGGAGTGCCTCCGTGATGGATTATTAGAGCAGCTTGTATTGGACCCTACCAGGGAGAAGGCAATTCTGGATTCAGTGTTATGTAATGAACCGGATTGATAAAGGAACTTGAGATTAAGGCGCCATTAGGAGGTAGTGACCATAATATGGTTAGTTGTAATCTGCAATTGGAATGGGAGAAGGGAAAATCAGAGATGTCAGTGGTACAGTTGAATAAAGGGGACTATGGAGCCATGAGGCTGGGGCTGGCCAAAGTTGACTGGAAAGATACCCTAGCAGGGATGACAGTGGAACAGCAATGGCAGGTATTTCTGGGAAAATTGCAGAAGGTGCAGGATCCGTTCATTCCAAAGAGGAAGAAAGATTCCAAGGGGAGTAAGGAGCGATCGTGGCTGACAAGGGACGTCAGGGACAGTATAAAAATAAAAGAGAAGAAGTACACCAACTTGAATTTGGTGGCCTTGCACCCTGCTTGAAGTGGTACGAAACTGCACTTGATTTTGGTAGCCTTGCACCCTGCTGAAGTGGTCCAAACTGCACTTGAATTTGGTGGCCTTACACCCTGCTTGAAATGGTATGAAACTTCACTTGAATTTGGTCGCCTTGCATCATGCTTGAAATGGCATGAAACTGCACTTGAATCTGGTGGCCTTGCGCCCTGCTTCTCCCCCCCCCCCCCCCTTCTCCCCCCCAACTTCTAACCGAAAGGGTGGGATGCCTAAAAGCAAACTCACCGAAAGGCCACTATGCCGAAGCGCCAACTCACCGAAAGGCCGCTCTGCCGAAAAGTCAAATGACGTACATGATGTCACCAGGTGGGCGGTACTTGTCAGCACTTGGTCCAGACCTTCGTGTCCATCACATCACTTGCCGGTGGAGACGGGAAGGTGGGGGTCATTTTCCCACACAAGCCATAGGTGTTTGGGCACTCTGTACCCGAGCACCAAGTTGTAAGCAGCCGAAGGAGCGAATCCTTCGGGACAGCCCTTAATCTCCCACGCCCTCCACCTCTTTTAAAATGCAGGAACCCCCTGAACTCCCACTGGGGAGGGCCTAACCGGCCTCTTAGACCCCTGGCCAATACTTCCTACTTTTTCTGTGGAGGTGAATATCATGCCTGTGAAGAAGGAGAGTGAGATGTGTTCACATTGATCTTATTTTTCACAAGTTATTGCCATTTTAAACTTTAAAAATGTCAACCGCATCTGTGCATTTGGGGGCTACGGGTGAGTGGTGGATTATTGCGTTGGGGAAACGGGGCCCAACGGGTCCCACTTGGTCTAGTATGTATTACGAAAGAAAAGCATAAAATGCTGGAGGAACTCAGCGGTTCAGGCAGCATCTCTGGAGAAATTGAAAAGGCGACATTTCAGATCGAGACCCTTCTTCAGACTGAGAGTCGGAATGGGAAATGAGAGATATAGACAGTGTAATAGAGAGATCAAATGAATGAAAAATGTGCAAACAAGTAATGATAATCAAGGTAATTGTTAGCTGTTGGCAAGGTGAAAACTAGTTATACAGACATACAGATTTTGCTCCTGTTTTCTGGGTGGCACTTAGATTGAATAGCATGTTAAATGAAATTCTCACTCATGCAACTTCCAGCTAACGTATTAAGCAGGGGTTCTGATGGGAACTTTTCTTCAAGGAGATGTTTTTACAGAGGACCGACATGCAGCTGCCTTCGGGAACCACTAGACTAAGTGGGACCCATTGGGGGGGGGTTGATCAGTGGGGGGGGGTTGTTGGGAGAGGAGTTGTGGGGGCGATTGTTGGGCAGAGGGGTTGCGGGGGATGGGTGTGTGAGTGTGGGGTTGTGGAGGCAAGGGGGCGTAATGGGGGAGAGGTGTGGGGGCGGGTTGGGTGGGTGGGGGTGTTGTGGGGGCAGGGGGGGCAGCGAGCATTGTGGACCTGGGGAGGGGTGGCGGAGGGGAAGAGAGGGTTGTCTGATCGGGGGGGGGGGAAGGGATATCTGGGGGGTTGGTGGGAAAGGGAGGAGTGTGGGGGTGGGTTGGAGGGTGTGTGGACAGAGCTCGGAGAAATGACGGGGGTCGTGGGGGTATCACGGGGGAGGGGGGCAGGAGCCAGCGAGGGGGACCAGAGGCAAAGGGGCTGGAGGACTCATAGCAGGCGATGTGGACTGACAGAGGGCACTGGTCACTGGACGTTCTCCTCCACTGGGATCAGTCTCCGTTTTCCGTTTGGTGACGTCTCTAATTCCGCGCCGGGCCGCCCCAGGTTGGGCCGTTTCTGATCCCTCCGAAATTTGTGTCTAGTTGGCAGGAGAGGCAGTCGATCTGCGCACGCGTGATTTTTAAAATTTTGTTGTGGGGGATGTGGGGCATGGTGTGGTGGTGTGGGGGGCAGAGGGGATGGGGGAGGGGTAAAGGGGGGTTGTGATGTGTGAGGGAGAGGGGGTGTGTGGGGAGGAGGGGAGGGGAGTAAGGGGGGAAGGGTGTGTGTGGGGAGGAGGGGGGAGGGGGAGGGTGTGTGCTGGGGAGGGACTCCACTCAGCGGCCATTGGCACCACGCAGCGACTTTCCCGACTCCACTCTTGCGGACTCAATCAGCACTTGTGGACTCAGCCCAGCCTCCGGGTCTTTATTCTCCAGCGGGTGCTAAACGGGGCGTTACCTTCAAGGTGAATGACAGCTGAGAAGACCAATCTGCTGACCTCCCAATTTTTTAAACCTTCATAACATTTAGAATCTTCCGTCGATCGGAACAAAACTTGGTGTGCTTGGAGAAGATGAGAACGGTGAGTAAGGTGGTGAAAATATCCTAGCGATGAAGGGTATCGTTTTTGCGCAAATGTTTTCTAAAAAAAGGAAACCGGAAGTGGTCAAGATGAGAGTTTTAGTAGGAGTATAGATAGATGCGGGTAAAGTATTAATCAGATTATTCAGTCTGAAGACGATTTTCATGTTGGTATTTCCCGCAGTTTCCTCGATTTATTTTCCCTCGACCATGCTATTCCTTCCTCCTGTTCTGGGGGTGAGTCCTGTGGCGTAAGCCTATACACGGGCCACTTATGCGCGAACCCTCATCAGGAGATACGAGGGCGGGCACGTGGCATCATGGGCTAGAGGGAGTGTCCTGGTACTTAAGGTCATCTCACCTCAAGACCTTAAGGAGTCAACAGGTAGCTGAGCCCGAGAGTACAACCTTGCTCAGCTTCAGCAACATTGTAATATGGTTAGCGCACCAACCTAACGTGTCACCATGTTTGGTGCCGCTACATACCACTGCTGAATGCAGAGACACAAAATGCTGCAATAACTCAGCGGGGCAGGGCAGCATCTCTGGAGAAAAGGAATGGGTGATGTTTTGGGTCCAGACCCTTCTTCAGTCTGAGAGTCAGGGGAGAGGGAAACTAGAGGTATGAAAAGGTACAGAACCGATCAGAGTCAGCACGGATGGCCAAGGAGCCCACAATGGTCCATTGGTGGCTGTTACAGCAAATCACAAAGTGCTGGAGGAATTCAGCTGGTCAGGCAACATCTGAGAAGGGAATGAATTGGCATAATTTCCGTCTGAACCCTTTTTTGGACTGCAAACCTTTGTAAGAAATGTTCATATCTGAAACATTGCTTGTCCATCTGCTGAGTTACTCCAGCAATTTCTACTTTGCTCAAGATTCCAACATCTGCAGTTTAGCTCCACCAAAAACATATGAAATTGCAGTGAATTGTGGGCACAGCCCAGACCATCACACAAACCAACCTCCCTTCTATTGACTCCATTTATACCTCACCTCTATAAGGCCAGCAGCATAATCAGGGGCGAGTGGCAACCTGGCCACTCCCTCTTCTCCCCTCTCCCATAAGGCAAAATATATAGAAGTGTGAGCTCGAGGTGCCGTGGTTGTGGGCAAGATGATCAGATGAGCAGCGGTTGGCAGCAATGGTATGATCGGGCCGATGCCATTGGATGGGGATGGAGGTATGCTTGTGCGGCCGGGATGGTACATAGGTGGCACTGGCTAATTCACAGGCAGGATGTGCTGCCTATTACACCTGTAGATGCCGCCTTCAGCATCGACCAGATATGAATGTGGTTCGGGAGCAGTTCCAGATGTTACACCGAGGCGGTCGGGACCCTTTTCTGTTTGCAAACGGACCACTTGTCCCTTGGCTAGTGGTGGAAGTGGTCTACTCGTTTTGTCATACCATCTTTTTTGAATATCTTGTTTATGCTGTAGCTTGGACTGGATTTCTGATGGTGTGTGAACTCGAATGTCTGTTTTGCCACAGGTAGTGTGGCTCGGGTCTGTCTTGACATCAGGTGCTGGGCGGGTGAGCCCAGTACAAGATCACAGGAGATGTTGCGCAGGTTGAGCAAGCCTAGGAAAATGTCGGATCCTGCTCTGTGGGATCGTTCCATCACTTTTTTGGCACTCCTGACAGCACGTTCAGCCAGCCCATTTGATTGTGGGTATTCCGGGCTGCTGGTCATAGGACAAAAGTCCCAGCATGTGGGAAAGTCTTTGAAGTACTGGCTGGTAAATTGGCTGCCGTTGTAGGAAAGTAGTTGATATGGAGCCCCGTGGACAGACAAATGGTGTGCCAGCTTCTGGACTACTGCTGTGGGGGTGGGACTATGGATTAGATCAATTTCAAACCATCCAGAGTACGAGTCGACTAGGACCAGGTACAGTTTGCCATGCCAGTCAAAAATGTCAGTTGCTACAGTGGAGGTCAGGAACCGGGTGTGAGCAAAGTGGCTGCTTTGGTTGGCTAAAGTCTCTTGGTACGTCTTCATTTATCCAGATCTTGATGAGAAGTTGATGCAGTTGGTAATGGAGCAGGTTACCTCCAATTTTGTAGACCTCGGCTGGTATGCCATTGAGTCTAGCTGACGTTGTTTTTCAAGGTGGTGACGGCTTCCTTGACTTCCTCACGTGATGGTAATCTGCTTAGGGATTCGTCAAGTCTGCTTTGGTCGCATTCCTGTCAAATAAGGCGGTTTGATTTAGAACATCTTCAAAGTCCTCACTCCATCTAGAATTGATGTCAGCATTGCTCTTCAGGATGGTTGACCCATCTTTGCTTTTGAGAGGGGCTTGACCATGAGTGGATGGACCCAAAATGGCTATGGTGTTGTTGAAAAAGCCTTGAGTGTCAATAGTAACTGCTAGTTATTGGATTTCCTGATCTTTCTCCCTCCACATTGGTTTTTCAGGTTTCAGGTGCTCTTCTGGACTGCAGCCTTGCATTCCTCTTAGCACTTCCTTTGATCGCCGACTGTTGGTCATTTTGTCAGGTGATGAAAGCTTTTCCCTTTTCATCAATTAGTTGTTGAAGTTGTTTGTCATTATTGTTGAACCAATCCTGATGGTTTTTTGACGAACCCAATTGTAAAGTAAGTTCAAATGCCATTCGTGAATATGTGAGCTGTTTAACTTCCTGACTGATTCCTTTGCAGAGAAGTGTGTGGATTCCTAATGCCCCTGTCCCACTTGGGAAACCAGAAAGGAAACCTCTGGAGACTATGCGCCCCACCCAAGGTTTCCGTGCAGTTCCCGGAGGTTTTTGTCAGTCTTCCTAATGGTCGAAAGTGGTTTCCGCTTCTTCTATGTTCCGGCTATTATTTCAAAAAATTCAAAACTGGCCGCGACTAAAAATAGGTTGCCGTTTTAAAAATCGGTAATTTTTTAGTCGAGCCTGGTTGCGATGCTAGTTGAAGATGGTTGCGGAGGTTGCGGGTAGTGGAAGGTAAGACCTCCCTGGTGGAATAAAACTGGGTGAAAAAAAGGTCTGACAAAAACCTCTGGGAACCTCCGGGAACCACATGGAAACCTTGGGTGGCATAAAGTCTCCAGAGGTTTCCGTTCAGGTTTCCTAAGTGGGACAGGGACATAACTGTCCATGCTGTTATTTAGATCTTTTGCAGCGTAAAGAATAGCGAGTGTTAATAATGAGTAAATATGGATGTGGAGGAAGGAAGTGTACATGCTGAATTAAACCGAAAGATAGACATAAAATGCTGGAATCATTCAGCGGGTCAGACAGCATCTC
Source organism: Raja brachyura (assembly GCA_963514005.1). The sequence continues at coordinate 12,406,883 of OY740796.1, forward strand.
TGGAGAGAAGGAATAGGTGACGTTTCGGTTGGAGACCTTTCTTCAGAAGTGGATTGTGCTAATGCGATGACGGAACTGCAGACAAAGCTTAAAAGTAGAGACATGAAATACAGCAGCCAGGATATCCAAGTGTCAAGAACTTCATTAATTATGTAAGCCTCTGAGTGAAGCCGGAGTGGGACCAGGATCTGCAGCGAGAGGCTGAAAGCAGAAGGTGCGGGGTGAGCAGAATGCAAGCTGCGTCTGCTGCGACCCCACTTCCCCCTCCCCCCACCACCACTTTCCCCACACACCCCCTTGCCCACATCCCCCTCGCCCTCTCCCTCACATTCCCCCTCCCCCACATTTCCCCTCCCCAGAGAGGTGGAATATTGCTTTGGGGGAACGGGTTGCGTTGGTGCAACAGGTGGGTGCTGGAATATTTTACATTTGCCAAGCCATTAAACCTGTACGTCTTTTGGAGTGTGGGAGGAAACCAAAGATCTCAGAGAAAACCTACGTAGGTCACGGGGTGAACGTACAAACTCCGTACAGACAGCACCCGTAGTCGGGATCGAACCCGGGTCTCCGGCACTGCAAGGCAGCAACTCTACAGCTGTGCCACCGTACAATAAAAATATAGACTGGCAAGTGAGAATGAAAAGGCTGCAACGATAGAATGTGAAGAGTCTGGCATGGTGCCTTTAGCTGGGACTTTTAAAATGTTGAATGGAACATTTTCTATTCTGTTATTGTCACACCAAATAATAAGATTGATATGTTATACATTCAGGATGATGATACATTCACCTGTAGAGCAACATAAAGGCCCTGTCTCACGGTGCGAGTTGACACACGAGTGACCCAGAGTGACAGACTCGTGGTTGTGTACGATATTCCAAGTTGATGTGCAAGTGCTTGAGGCGAGTTCCCACGGGTATGGTAATCTGCGATGTTCCGAGTTTGTCTCCAGAGTTACCAAGTTCCCCTCCCGTTACACTTGAGCCAACCGTGAATGAAGGTATGTTTTAATAAAGCAACAATGTTAAAGAAAACATCTCCATCCTGCGGCTTTGAGTTAAAGATAGAATTCAGCGCGGCTGCATCTATTTATATAACCTATAAAAGGGAAAATGCGCACCCTCCAGTGCCAGAGCAGTTATACTTATGATTTGTTAGAAACGCACATCACGTAGTTAAGACCAGCTGGCGAAGGTTTGTTATATTTGGAGGGGCAAGTGAAATATAATGATGATAGGTCTGAGGTGTTGCACTTTAGGAGCGCTGAAAAATTCGGACATGTGCAATGAGTGGTAGCAACATTGGGAATATCGTATCAACAAGGAACGTTGTTGTACAAGTGAAAACAAATTACTTGAAGGCAACATCACAACTGGATAAAAGATAGACACAACGTGCCGGAGTAACTCCGTGGGTCAGGCAGCATCTGTGGAGAAAAAGGGTGGGTGTCGTTTCGTTAGACGGGTCCGGATCCAAAACATTTCTCCAGAAATACTGCCTGATCTATGGAGTTACTCGGGCACTTTGTGTCTATCTTTGGTATAAACCAGCATCTGTAGTTATATGTTTCTACTTAGCACAGCTAGATGGGGTGGTTAGGAAGTGCGGGAACCAAATCAAGGAGGGAGTGCGGGAATCAGAAGCAGGTGAGTTTGACGGGAGCGTGGGAGCCGCACACAGCGAGTGGAAAAGTGTTTGGGAAGCCGAACCCAGCCTGAAAGAACGAGCACGGGTATTGGGTCCCAACAGGAATAGGTTAAAGGCTTGAAGAGAAGATGGAGACAGAGACACTCACATTCAACAAGGACAGTAATTCTGCTGTAACATGATTGTTGCTTTGCGAAGTAACGTAATTTTTTTAATAGAAAATCATAGCAATGGGGAAAAGGTGTTTCACCCTTGCAGTAATCAAGTTATTTTCCTGTGGTGTTTTGAATAACTAAGTTTATTTATGTTACTGCAAGCTAAAATACAAAGGTTGTGTGTTACATTGTTTAATAGAGTTTCGTTGTTCAAATATCAAAGGAAGCGATTGTTTGTCAATTTCTATGGTAGTTAAACCCATAGTTGGGCTCCGGTGATTGGGTTGATCATGAGATCATGGTGCCTCGTCACTGCTGGAAGGCTACATGGAAGCATTTTTGTCTGCTTGCTAATTTCCAAACTAACTGTAGTTCCCAACCTGAAGGGCCCGTTTCTGTGCAGTATGAAGCAATAATGAAAACAAAACAGTACAGAAGAGCCAGGGTGTGTAGGAAGCACAGGCAGAACAGGGGCAGAGGGACAGGAGCAGACGCTGTATGTGTGGGGAACTAGTGGTACTTCCCCAACTCTACCCCCACTCTACATCTCTGCGTCTCATCATACAGATCAAACTCCCCACCATTGACTACAAGTCGATTTCATGCTGCTTCGGGAAAGCAGCCATCTGAACTAAAGACCTTTCCTACCAGGGCCATTCCTTCCTCTCCCCGCTCCCATCGGAAGAAGAAACAGAAGCTTAAAAGCGCGCATCAGTAGAATCAGGAATGCATTCTTTCCCTCTGTTATCAGGCTTTTGAATGGTCCTTCCATAAGTTGGGGGACCGTTCGATTCTCCTCTACCCCATTGTGGCCATTGGTCTTTGTCTCTGGAATTCAGCGCTAAAATATTGAGAACGACAAGATCTGCATTTTGTTTCTGTCCCGATCTATGTACTTGAATTTAGTTTATTTCTATTTATGTATAGTATTATCTGATTTGACTGGATAGCATGCAAAACATAACTTTACACATGAAAGTAATAAATCTAAACCTAATGTTGTTTGTATTGGGTAGTTGTGCATTGTCGTGGTGAGTTTGTCGGTAGCAAGCATCTTTCTGAAAGCAATGAATGCTGAGGGCAAACATTAACAACCTGAATACGGACTTCCAGAAGGGTCTTGACAAAGTCACAATACGTGGTGTAAAGTGAATATTGAAAGCATGTACATGAGGTCAACAAAATATTAGACAATCTTGGTAAGTGCTTGTGGGAAAGTTAATAGTGTGCCCCCCCCCCCCCCCCCTCCTCCTGGATCACAGTCACAGTCATCGGTAGCCACAGTCACCCGTAAATAAACCCACTACATCCAATATGCGACTTTTTATGATCATGGATGACAATCCATTTAACCTCAGTGTAAATTCAAATGAAGGTTCCTGCTCCCGCCTTCTGCTGTCACTTTCAATGCTGCTACTATTGGAGTCTGGCCTCGGGTAACTCCATTCCCACCTGGGGAATGAAAAGTTTCCATTGACGGTGCCACGGTAGACTCACGAATCAATAAGGTAAACGCACGGGCCACTACGTTATGACAACGAGTTTAAATGTTTCAATTTTTAACTTGAACATTACATTTGACTCGTGGAAAATATCAAACATGTTTGATTTTTTTCACGAGTTCACAAGTTTCACGGGTACCTACCGTTAGCACCACGAGTCGCTAAGTTGCTCGCGCGAATTCCGACGTTTCCGCTACGTTGATTGTACGGGATTACCGCGAGTGAAAACTCGGGGTACCTCGTGGGACAACTCGCACCGTGAGACAGGGGTTTAAAGCTGATGATATTACCATAAGTGCTCCGAAGTGGTAGAGTTTGCAAGTTTGTTTCGAGATACAGTGTGCAATCAGCCCAGCAGGTCCACACTAGTTCTACTTTATCCCAGTTTTGCATCCTACGTACAAGGGGCAATTTACAGAAGCCAATTAAGCTACAAAGTAGTCGGAAGTAGGTGTCAAGGCAGTGGAGTATTGGCAAATTGGTGCACTGCATCTTTTCTACAACCATGGTGCCATGAAATGTAGAGGTCCCTTGAACAAGTCTTGTCATTAAAAAGATCACAACTGATTCAACTTGTCCCGGTGTGCTCCCATTTTTCCCACCATCTCTCCACCTGCCATCACCCTCCACCATTCTGTAATTCAGAATGAAGGAGATTTGGAAGCTTTGGGCAAATTTCTTTCTTTATTTTAATGTTTTTGAGCATGAGAAATTCTATGTCCCACCAGCCTTCTTTCAAAATTTGGCAACTCAAAAAGAGGGTGCATTTTCATTGCCAGGAAACACGGTACTTTATTAAGAGATTTGGCTTTTGAAGACTTTATAAAAGTCGACTGACAGCTTACGGAGAGAACAATCTGCGCATGCATGGTTTAAGATTTTTTTAAAGCTGACTGACTGCCTATCCTGAGTAATTACTCACGTCACATGCCTGATCTACGAATACCTTCGACTACTTTGACTACCCTCGATTACCTACGACTAACATGCTGACCTACTATGACCTACTATGACTAAACATATGAGTAAAAACAGTATTGATTTTTTCCATGGCGACCTTTTTTTACTCGCGGTCATTTTACAACATGTTGAAAAATATGCCGCGACCTAGCTGAGGCCTGGAGTACGCGGGGACCACACTCGAGCATGAAGGAGAGTTACAAAAATCTCCTACGACCTCTTGTCAACCATGCTGCTAGTATGGCAAGGGCAAACTCGGCAGAACTCACGGATTAGGATGACCAAGTGGGACAGCCCCTTTAGGCATTGTGATCTTGATGAAAGCACAAATCTCAGACAGCAGTAAACCCTCGCAATAACAGGGCTCTATATAGAAATGTTGGTTCCAGTGGACCAAGGTTCCCGTTGCACCGCACCCTCTCCCCCCACTCCCGCCAGTTACCCAAGGAGATGGCACCAGGTGACATAGTTGCGGGAGTGGAGCAGCATGAAGGTGTGTGAGTACCGGGACCATCCCCGGCGCATTGCATGTGGGGTCGGCAGTTCTGTGGCAGCTCTGTGGCAGAGCACTGTGTTTCTTCCCTCCGCCCTTAGTTTAAACTTTATCCCCCTCACTCGTTTATTGCGGACAATCGGCAATAACGGACAATATCCTCCCCTCCATGGTCCGTTATTCAGTGGGTTTACTGTATTTAATTGTGTGTCTAATATTTGCATAGCAGTCCCATAAGCTTCAGGCAAATGGTGATCTTCAGTACATTGGTGGGGAGTGGGTAGAATTCAACCCTGGTAACAGTCTGAACTGCATTGTTATGTAAGGAATTGGAAATGAAACAAAAGACTGGAATTATCTGAAAACATCAGTGTTTTTGAATCATACAAAAGAGAGAACAATATGGGTGGTACAGTGGTGCAACGATAGAGCTGCCGTGCAGCGCCAGAGACCTGGGTTCGATCTTGACTACAGGTGAAGATGATTGGTTCCAGCAGACTTCCTTGAACCATGTTGGTGGAGAGATTTTGGAGTTTGCTAATGTATGCCAATGCCATTTTGCATCTAATTCCCTGGTTTTCATTTTACACTGAATGTTTTTGCGGTTCTTAAATCTTATTTTGATGACAGACTTCAAAGTTCTTTTGCAAGGTCTAGTAAACCAAATAAAATGATTTGGAAATTAATGCTCATAAAAAGATAACTTGACATGTTTTAAAAGAAAAGAAAATAGGAATATATTCTTCAGCAGATTTTAACAACATACATACTTAACAAACGTTCTCCTCTACACATATACTCGAGTATCAACATCGTTGTATTACTGTTGTTTATATTAAATGAATAAGCACATACTGAGTCTGAAGTCTATCAACTTATTTCCAAAAGTTTAAACAATTTTCAGCACCACGCTAAAGAAAAATGAAGATAAAAATATCAAGGCTAACATGTTGCCAGATTGATGATTGAAAGTTACAGCATGGAAACAGGCCCTTCAGCCCAATGAATCCAGGCTAATCAATCACATGCTGACACTGGTTCTATGTTGTCCCATTTTTGCATCAACTCCCTACACACTAGGAACAATTTACAGAGGCCAATTAATCTACTAATTCACATGTTGTTGGGATGTGGGAGGAAACCAAAACATCCAGAGTTAATCCACACGATCACAGGGAGAACGTGCAAACTCCACACAGACTTCACCTGAGGTCAGGATCAACCCTGGGGCCATGTGGCAGCAACTCTACCTGTTTAGTACAAGGGAAAGAAAACAGTTGGATACACTACACTCTTAACAGTTTAAAGTCAGTTTTCCACAGCTGATATTGCTGTTGTAAACCACTGTCATTCAGAATAGTTTAGTTTAGAGACACAGCGTGGAAACAGGCCCGTCAGCCCACCAAGTCTACACCCACCAGCAATCTCGCACTTAACACTATCCTACACACACTAGGGACAATTTACATTTATACCAAGTGAATTAACCTACAAACCTGTGGAGTGTGGGAAGAAACTAAAATCTTGGAGAAAACCCACACAGTCACGAGGAAAATGTACAAATCCATACAAAAGCACCAACCTAATTAGAGCTGCAAATAATTTTCCAAATATTGAGAAAATCATCCTGAGCTGTATATTGGGCCGGAATTAACTGTTACCAACAAATAAACTTTGCCCATTAGAAACATAGAACATAGAAACATAGAGCACACGGTATTGGGGGTTCAGTATTGATGTGGATGGAGAACTGGCTAGCAGACAGGAAGCAAAGGGTAGGAGTAAGCAGATCCTTTTCAGAATGGCAGGCAGTGACTAGTGGGGTACCGCAAGGCTCAGTGCTGGGACCCCAGCTATTTACAATATATATTAATGATTTGGACGAAGGAATTCAATGCAACATCTCCAAATTTGCAGATGACACCAAGCTGGCGGGTATAGTTAGGTGTGAGGAGGATGCTTGGAGGCTGCAGGGTGATTTGGATAGGCTGAGTGAATGGGCAGATGCATGGCAGATGCAGTATAAATGGGATAAATGTGAGGTTATCCACTTTGGTGGCAAAAACATGAGGGTAGACTTTTATCTGAATGGTGGTAGATTAGGAAAAGGGGAGGTGCAACGAGACCTGGGTGTCATGGTTCAAAATCTGAGGAAAGACATTCTTGCCATAGAAGGGGTACAGAGAAGATTCACCAGACTGATTCCTGGGATGTCAGGACTTTCATATGAGAAAAGACTGGATAGACTTGGCTTGTACTCGCTGGAATTTAGAAGATTGAGGGGGGATCTTATAGAAACTTACAAAATTCTTAAGGGGTTAGACAAGCTAGATGCTGGAAGATTGTTTCCGATGTTGGGGGAGTCCAGAACAAGGGGTCACAGTCTAAGGATAAGGGGGAATTCCTTTAGGACCAAGATGAGGAAAACATTCTTTACACAGAGAGTGGTGAGTCTCTGGAATTCTCTGCCACAGAAGGTAGTTGAGGCCAGTTCATTGACTATATTTAAGAGGGCGTAAAATGTGGCACTTGTGGCTAAAGGGATCAGGGGGTATGGAGAGAAGGCAGGTACGGGATACTGAGTTGGATGATCAGCCATGATCACATTGAATCGCGGTGCAGGCTCGAAGGGCCAAATGACCTACTCCTGCACCTATTTTTCTATGTTTCTCCATTAACTCCATCTCCATTGCAGATGAATACGTGGCTTGAAAAATGGTGCAAGGGGGAGTGATTCAAATTTTTAGGGCACTGGAACCATTTCTGGGGGAGGTGGGACCAGTACAAACAGGACGGTCTGCACTTGGGCTGGAATGGAACCAATGTCCTTGGGGGAGTGTTTGCTAGTGCTGTCGGGGAGGATTTAAACTAATGTGGCAGGGGGATGGGTACAAGAGCAGAGAGGCAGGTGGGTGTAAAACGAGGGTGGAAGCAATAGGGAGCAAGGTGAAAAGTAAAAGTGGCAGGCAGACAAAACCAAGGCAAAAATCAAAAAGGGCCACCTCAACAAAATTGTATAAGGGGTAAGAGCGTTGTAAAAACAAGCCTGAAGGCTTTGTGTCTCAATGCAAGGAGTATTCGTAATAAGGTGGATCAGTTGAACGTGCAGATAGCTATTAATGAGTATGATATAGTTGGGATCACGGAGACATGGCTCCAGGGTGACCAAGGCTGGGAGCTGAACATCCAGGGATATTCAATATTCAGGAGGGATAGAGAGAAAGGAAAAGGAGGTGGGGTAGCGTTGCTGGTTAGAGAGGAGATTAACGCAATGGAAAGGAAGGACATTAGCTTGGAGCATGTGGAATCGGTATGGGTAGAGCTGCGAAACACTAAGGGGCAGAAAACGCTAGTGGGAGTTGTGTACAGGCCACCTAACAGTAGTAGTGAAGTTGGGGATGGTATCAAACAGGAAATTAGAAATGCGTGCTACAAAGGCAAAACAGTTATAATGGGTGACTTCAATCTACATATAGATTGGGTGAATCAAATTGGCAGGGGCGCTGAGGAACAGGATTTTTTGGAAAGTATGCGGGATAGTTATCTGAATCAACATGTAGAGGAACCAACGAGAGAGCAGGCTATTTTAGACTGGGTATTGAGTAATGAGGAAGGGTTAGTTAACAGTCTTATTGTGCGTGCCCCCTTGGGCAAGAGTGACCATAATATGGTCGAGTTCTTCATTAGGATGGAGAGTGACATTGTTAATTCAGAAACAAGGGTTCTGAACTTAAAGAAAGGTAACTTTGAGGGTATGAGACGAGAATTGGCCAAGATTGACTGGCAATCAATTCTAAAAGGGTTGACGGTGGATACGCAATGGAAGTCATTTAAAGACTGCATGGATGAACTACAAAAATTGTTCATCCCAATTTGGCAAAAGAATAGATCAGGGAAGGTAGTGCATCCGTGGATAACAAGGGAAATCAGGGATAGTATCAAAGCAAAGGATGATGCGTATAAAGTAGCCAGAAAAAGCAGCATACCAGAGGACTGGGAGAAATTCAGAGACCAGCAGAGAAGGACAAAGGGCTTGATTAGGAAAGGAAAAATAGATTATGAAAGAAAACTGGCAGGGAACATAAAAACTGACTGCAAAAGTTTTTATAGATATGTGAAGAGAAAGAGATTAGTTAAAACAAATGTAGGTCCCTTGCAGTCAGAAACAGGTGAGTTGATCATGGGGAACAAGGATATGGCGGACCAATTGAATAACTACTTTGGTAGTTCATTGGTACTTTGGTAGTCTGAAAGATGGCAGATGGAGTTTAATGCTGATAAATGTGAGGTGCTACACCTTGGCAGGACAAATCAAAATAGGACGTACATGGTAAACAGTAGGGAATTGAAGAATACAGTTGAACAGAGGGATCTGGGAATAACCGTGCATAGTTCCTTGAAGGTGGAATCTCATATAGATAGTGTGGTAAAGAAAGCTTTTGGTATGCTAGCCTTTATAAATCAGAGCATTGAGTATAGAAGCTGGGATGTAATGTTAAAATTGTACAAGGCGTTGGTGAGACCAAATTTGGAGTATGGTGTGCAGTTTTGGTCACCCAATTATAGGAAGGATGTCAACAAAATAGAGAGGGTACAGAGGAGATTTACTAGAATGTTGCCTGGGTTTCAAAGCTAAGTTACAGAGATAGGTTAAATAAGTTAGGTCTTTATTCTCTGGAGCGCAGAAGGTTAAGGAGGGACTTGATAGAGGTCTTTAAAATGATGAGAGGGATAGACAGAGTTAATGTGGACAAGCTTTTCCCTTTGAGAATAGGGAAGATTCAAACACGAGGACATGACTTTAGAATTAAGGGACAGAGGTTTAGGGGTAACATGAGGGGGAACTTCTTTACTCAGAGAGTGGTAGCGGTGTGGAATGAGCTTCCAGTGGAAGTGGTGGCGGCAGGTTCGTTGGTATCATTTAAAAATAAATTGGATAGGCATATGGATGAGAAGGGTATGGAGGGTTATGGTATGAGTGCAGGCAGGTGGGACTAAGAGAAAAAAGTTGTTCGGCACGGACTTGAAGGGCCGAGATGGCCTGTTTCCGTGCTGTAATTGTTATATGGTTATATGGTTCCGTCTTCACTAAGGAAGACATAAATGATCTGCCGGAAATAGCAGGGGACCGCGGGTCAAAGGAGTACTTGAGTGAAATCCAGGTTAGTCGGGAAGTGGTGTTGGGTAAATTGAATGGATTAAAGGCCGATAAATCCCCAGGGCCAGATAGGCTGCATCCCAGAGTACTTAAGGAAGTGGCTCCGGAAATAGTGGATGCATTAGTGATAATCTTTCAAAACTCTTTAGATTCTGGAGTAGTTCCTGAGGATTGGCGGGTAGCAAACGTAACCCCCCTTTTTAAGAAGGGGGGGAAGAGAGAAAACGGGGAATTACAGACCAGTTAGTCTAACATCGGTTGTGGGGAAACTGCTAGAGTCAGTTATTAAAGATGGGATAGCAGCACATTTGGAAAGTGGTGAAATCATTGGACAAAGTCAGCATGGATTTACGAAAGGTAAATCATGTCTGACGAATCTTGTGGAATTTTTCGAGGATGTAACTAGTAGCGTGGATAGGGGAGAACCAGTGGATGTGGTGTATCTGGAATTCCAGAAGGCTTTCGACCAGGTCCCACATAAGAGATTAGTATATAAACTTAAAGCCTACGGCATTGGGGGTTCAGTATTGATGTGGATAGAGAACTGGCTGGCAAACAGGAAGCAAAGAGTAGGAGTAAACGGGTCGTTTTCACAATGGCAGGCAGTGACTAGTGGGGTACCACAAGGCTCAGTGCTGGGACCCCAGCTATTTACAATATACATAAATGATCTGGATGAGGGAATTGAAGGCAATATCTCCAAGTTTGCGGATGACACTAAGCTGGGGGGCAGTGTTAGCTGTGAGGAGGATGCTAGGAGACTGCAAGGTGACTTGGATAGGCTGGGTGAGTGGGCAAATGTTTGGCAGATGCAGTATAATGTGGATAAATGTGAGGTTATCCAATTTTGTTGCCAAAAATAGGAAAACAGACTATTATCTAAATGGAGGCCGATTAGGAAAAGGGGAGATGCAGCGCGACCTGGGTGTCATGGTACACCAGTCATTGAAAGTAGGCATGCAGGTACAGCAGGCAGTGAAGAAAGCGAATGGTATGTTGGCTTTCATAGCAAAAGGATTTCAGTATAGGAGCAGGGAGGTTCTACTTCAGTTGTATAGGGTCTTGGTGAGGCCACACCTGGAGTATTGCGTACAGTTCTGGTCTCCAAATCTGAGGAAGGACATTATTGCCATAGAGGGAGTGCAGAGAAGGTTCACCAGACTGATTCCTGGGATGTCAGGACTGTCTTATGAACAAAGACTGCATAGACTCGGTTTATACTCTCTAGCATTTAGGAGATTGAGAGGGGATCTTATAGAAACTTACAAAATTCTTAAGGGGTTGGACAGGCTAGATGCAGGAAGATTGTTCCCGATGTTGGGGAGGTCCAGGACAAGGGGTCACAGCTTAAGGATAAGGGGGAAATCCTTTAGGACCGAGATGAGAAGACATTTTTTCACACAGAGAGTGGTGGGTCTCTGGAACTTTCTGCCACAGAGGGTAGTTGAGGCCAGTTCATTGGCTATATTTAAGAGGGAGTTTGATGTGGCCCTTGTAGCTAAGGGGATCAGAGGGTATGGAGAGAAGGCAGGTACGGGATACTGAGTTGGATGATCAGCCATGATCATATTGAATCATGGGCCGAATGGCCTACTCCTGCACCTAATTTCTATGTTTATAACTAATAACGAGATAAAGTTAGTTGATATCACCTTGATTAAAATTAGTTGCATTAACTTATAAACAGCATTCTTTATTAACAATATTTAAACAATGTTATTCCTTGCATGTTCAAAAGGTAATTGTCAAGGTAAACACATAGCATTTCAAATACAGTATCCAAATGCCAAAGAATTCAAGGTGATATGATATCTGAGACCACATGCTAGTATTTCAAAGTTGAAATAATTATTTCCAAAGGTTGAAAATACGTATTTTCTGATTACTCTTTGATCAACATCATTCCTCAGGCTCAACGCTGCCACACATTCAAAGTGCACTGAGTAACTCATACAAATGCACAATCTACATTTTGATGTTTCAATAATGAGAAAGAAAACACCATCATATTATAAAATGGAAGTCAATTTTAAAAATTAGATTTCTTGGTATTAATAACATTTCTCAACAGATTTGGCCAAATGTTACTTTGTTTGTTAATATATCATCAATCATGTAATCAGTCCACTGGATAAAGCAGATGAATACCATAAATCATGTAATGGGACCACCTAGGAAACAGTGCTATATCAATACCATAAATTACACAGCCAAACTGACAGATGACATCCAAGACACATCAATCAACTTAACCTCACACTTCACTTATTTAAACTCTTCGGTCGATTTTGGGCGCAGGTCATTCTGCCCTGGACTGGTTTTAGCGTGTTTGGTATCTCAAAGGCCAGACCAAACGAGACAGCAGATTTGGGTTTTTTCCCCTAAAAGGCATCAGGTATATTCTTACAACAATCAACCTGCTTCGGAATGACTGTTTTTTCATTTGAGAATTTAAAATTCATCAACAAATTAGGATGGCATTTAGTGACCTGAGTTAGTGACATGTTATTTTGTTTTGATAGAGCATCAGATAAGAAATAGAACACTTAAAAATGTTCCTAACCATGTACAGTAGATTTGATCGAGATATTTGGAGCTGAGAGAGTTGGTCAGTTAGAAAAAAAAATAATTCCAGTGGCTAAGTATATAGTGCAAACTTAATGTCAGAACAAGAACATGAAGAGAAGTTACAGGATTTTGGCCTAAAATGTTAATTTTACTTCGGAGTCACGTGAGTGACTACGTGAAGACCCCGCCAGCACGCATGCGCGACATATCGTCGTTCGCATGCGGAAGCGACAGTCGGGAGGAGCGGGGCTCCTCCAGCGATGGAACGGTAAGACTCACCAGAGTGGTGAGCGCGGTGGAGTAGCGGCAAAAGCTGCTGCTATAGAGCGCAGCCAGCAGCGTGCCGTCTTTTCTCCGAGCTGCAGGTGCTACCTGCAGCTCCCGAATTCAGCCCAGGAGGGCCGCTGGTTCGCCACGGACAGGCGGTAAAACCAAACGTTTTTTCTCCGAGCTGCAGGGGCTACCTGCAGCTCCCAAAGTTCCGCCCGGGAGGGCTGCTGGTTCGCCATGGACAGGCGGTAAAACCAAACGTTTTTTCTCCAAGCTGCAGGGGCTACCTGCAGCTCCCAAAGTTCCGCCCGGGAGGGCTGCTGGTTCGCCATGGACAGGCGGTAAAACCAAACGTTTTTTCTCCGAGCTGCAGGGGCTACCTGCAGCTCCCAAAGTTCCGCCCGGGAGGGCTGCTGGTTCGCCACGGACAGGCGGTAAATCCACCCGGGGTTTTTTTCCCCGAGCTGCAGGTGCTACCTGCAGCTCCCGACTTACGCCCGGGAGGGCGGTTTGGTTCGCCACGGACAGGCGGTAAATCCACCCGGAAGTCGATCGGGACTGCTGACTCAGTTGGGTCCAGTCCCAAGGACACCCCGTTCGCTGTTAGCAACGGAGGTCGTCTTACCCGCAGAGCGGATGGTGGAGCTATTGCTCCAGCGTGACCTGCTTTAGCAGGGGCAGGGTCACAGTGGGCCTCTTCGCAGGCCCACGGCAGGATCCTATTATGGACTGCCTAAAATGTCTCTCCCTCTTCGGAGGGGAGCATTGGGGGTCAAAACTGGGCTGACCCTGAAGAGGGGGAGTTGGCTGAACAAACCTACAGTGTCAGGGGTGCAGTGAAGAGTTCTGGATATGGTGAGTAACATGGAGTTCCTTCTAATAAAGGTTAGCTATCCACCCTAAACTGGCAGCTAGTTCTATTATGACTACTAACCAGCTTCAGGAGCTAGCCATCATTGCTATAGCTGATAGGTATCTTGCTCCTGATTATTGTACTCGCTATTTGTTCCTGCGGTGAATAACCCTATTTGGGGGATCATGAGCCCTGCGAATAGAGGGCAGGAGTCTAACTTCAGAGGATCCTGAAGCTTTTGACCGCCGGAATTTCGGGAGTGCCAGTATTTCGGTGGGTATAGAGCTACCGGTAGAAACACGATGCTCTGGCCTTACTGTGAATACAGTTTGAATATAACTACAGGAAGAGCTATTCAACCCCTATTGCGGGGTTATGTAAACCAGGTACGCTCAACCACCTAATCTGCTGTGCGGAGCTCCCCAAACAGGTGAAGACCTGGACAAAGGAGGCCATAGGGCTGATAAGGTACCCAGTACCTCCAAGCACACTACCAACAGCTACAGCACCCCTACACACCCACCGGACAGAGAAATCACTCCAGATCGTCCGGTGGTGAAAGCTCGAAGGCCGGCCCACCTGCACAACAGCCTTTTTAGGCCATGGCCCAGCCCGGCCTTCTTGGAAAATGCGCCACCCCTACAACGCATCAACTCAACAGAAGAAATACGGTGGTATTGGACCGCAACGCCGGCAATACCTTGGAGGTAGGTGGGTCTGCCTCCCCCAGGAACATCATATGTTTAAAACTCATCTTATGGGGGAGACCGGTTGCACTTTTACCTCTGATCCTTACATACTCGGAAGTATTCAGGGCTATAAAATTAAATTCATTGACGAACTCCCTGCCCCGGTCCAGCATTCGCCTAGCCGAAAGTTTATACTTTCACAAAGAAAGAACGGCGGGCCATGCTGAACTATTAGAGGGGTAATTGAGAGAATTACAGGAGTTCATATCTAATATATTTACCAAAAATAAAAGATGGCGGATGCCGCACAATCATAGACCTGACCGAACTGAATACTTCTGTTCAATGAATAGACACTTTGGACACAGCAGTCAGCTTATAGCTATGGGTACTACTTGGCATGCATTAACCTCAAAGATGCATACTATTCAGTACTAATACACAAGGATCATTGGAAATACCTTAATTTATCTGGATGGGACAATTATGGCAATAGATAGCCTTACCCACACCCAGGGTGTTCACCAAATTATTGGAACCAGCTTTGGCCTATTTAAGGAAACATATCATACTGTTATGGCCTATCTTGATGATATCCTCATTGTTGGGGAAAATCTGGAAACGGCTACATTGGCAGTACTAGCCAAAAAACATCTTTTTCCAAAGCTGGGGTTCATCATACATCCAGATAAATCAAAGTTGGAACCTTCTACTACCATGGATTACTTGGGGTTCACCATTAACTCGGTGCAAATGTCTACCACCTTACCACCGAACAAGGTGGTGGACTTGACAAAAGCTTGCAGAAGCTTTACTGGCATCAGGGATCCATCCATACGGTAGGTGGCCGTGGTAATTGGGGAGATAGTGGCTGCTTTTCCCGCAGTGCTACTCGGACCACTACATCGGATCAAAACCTACAAAGAGCTAAAATTATAGCTCTCATAAGTCATACCATTTCGACAGGCCTATGAAGTTATCAGGAAAGGGCAAGAGTTGAATTAAATTGGTGGATGGGAAATGCTCTATTCTGTTCCAAATCCATCACTATCATTATCCCTCGGTTACATTACAGACTGATGCCAGTGTTAGGTGGGGAGCAGCTAATACCACCACTGTTTGTGGTGACAGATGGTATGCACAAGATTAACCCTGTTGGGAGCACTAGGGATTAATTATCTGGAAATACTGGGAGCATTCGTTCATCCCGGGGGCCTACTGCTTAGATATGCACCAGTTGCATGTATGGGTCAAATTATAATACCACAGTGGTGGCCTATATTAATCTTTTGTGGGAATAAAATCGATATCATGTGATGAATTGCCTTTTTTACAACTAGCACTGGTGTCTGGATAGAGAGATTTGGATCTCAGCCACTTACCTTTCAGGTAAACAAAATGCGGTGGCGAACACCAGGTCACGCAATTCTACGACAACATTGAATGGATGTTGGATCGGGACCGGGGCCAGCAGCGATGGATGTTTCTCGCTGCATTGGGGGGGATTGTTGTTATACTTTTTCCCCCTTCTGCCTCATCAGTCGGGTCTTACAAAATTTAATAGACTCCGCATCGGGTATTTCGGGGTTCCCGATTGGCCTACCCTACCATGGTCCCCAGCAGTACAAAGATGGCCGCAGATCACTGCTTTCGGATCCTCAAACGGCCGGGCCTGTTGGCACACCCTGTGACGGGTAAGTTATCCGTGCCATAACCGCATTAACCTATTGATGCTGTTTCTGAACAGGCCATTTCTGGACTTCGGATACTCCGACAGGACGATCTATGTCATCACTTCGTCGTGAGGAAGTCCACCAGGGACAGCACTGACATATGTCAGCAGATGGGAGTGTTCTTCTTCAGAACAAACACTTCATATGACTCGGCCACCATCACTGGATTGCAGGAGTTCTGGCCACCCTTCTTTCCATGAAGGTTTGAGCTATAGTGCCTTTAAATTTGCAGGAGTGCCCTACCTACCAACCTGGACCAAGGGGGTGATCACCTGCGTATAGGATCACACCCTCTGGTATCAATCTGATGAGGGGTATTAATTCTTTTTCCCCTAGGACAGATACACTCATAAATGGGACTTAGGCATAGAATTTTCTATGTTTCGAGGATGGACACCTATATCGGGGCTCTCTCTGGATAACTACATATAATATGGTTATGTTTATGGCACTTGTAACAGCACAACGGGTCCAGTCTTATAAGCTAGGCTGCATCCACATCAGCGGCTAGGATGATGGGAGTTCCTATGGACCACATCCTTTGCTTCAGCGGGTTGGAGCAGTGAACGGACTTTTCAGCTCTTCTTTTATAAACCCGTGGCCGCTCCTGAGACGTTGCAGGGGAATATGTTGGGTTTCTGTTACATGATTTACCCAATGTGGGGCATATCATTTTAGGTATGATTAATACCTTCTTTGTTTTTCAGCCAGTGTTATGTCTGAATTACGTTCATCCTCCTATCCCAGTATAGCGGTGTGTGAGCATGGAGCTTCCAGGGCATGAAATCACAGAAGCTTTGAAATCTTCACGTAGTCACTCACGTGACTCCGAAGTAAAATAGTAAGATTAAACGAGAACTTACCAGTTTGAAGTTTGATCTTTATTTTATGAGGAGTTACGATGAGGGATTACGTGCCCTCCGCTCCCAACCCTCTATTATAAAGATCACCTGGTATGGAAGTTCTCTTGTTTATCTTACTATATTAGTCATTGTGACTGTATTTTCTGTGATTTCACACCACTGCTTTGAAGAAATGTCGCGCATGCGTGCTGGCGGGGTCTTCACGTAATCCCTCATCGTAACTCCTCATAAAATAAAGATCAAACTTCAAACTGGTAAGTTCTCGTTTAATCTTACTATTAAATGTTAGACTTGAAATGTGCTGTTGTAAAGAACAATGGAAGCAGAATCCATAAAGGCTGTTCAAAGGGAGGTGGAAATTATATTGAGAGACATTTAATCGTACAAGGGAATACCAATAAGTAGATAGCTTGGAGACCCAGCAAAGGGTGAGCTTCAAGGGCCCTTTGTATAATCCTGTGCAGTAAATTTATATTTTTAGACAGAATATACAAAAGATCAGCCTATTCTGCACGGCTGATTCCCTTGATGTGATGGGTATAATACATTATTTCAACTTTTCTATCTTAAGTCTATTACTTAGAAACAAAGTATATTTTGCTCCAATGAAAGGTCATTAACCTAAAATGTTAGCTGTATCTTTCCCCACAATTGCTGGCTCGTCTGTTGATATTTCCAGCATTTTCTGTTTTAGTTCAGTTTTCTAGCATTCATATTATTTTGCATTTTTGTGCTAATATCATAATTATACAAGTATTTTATTGAGATCAGCACTGAAGTGAAGTGATCATCTCATGTTCCTGACAAGGATTCTCATTTCAACCCCACAGGTTACTTCTTCCTCATCCTTCTTGCAAGGATTGCCTGGAAAGATTCCTTATCCACAAGCAACAGTCTCCTTTCCTTCCCTCTCTATTTACATTCCATTTAGAAATTAGATTTGTCAGTTTATGCAAAAGATTGCCAGATTGCAGTTCAGTTACATGATAACCCAGGACATCGTGGCTTCTAGGAAACTCCTTTGAAAAATCCTAATTCCAGCCTTTTATAATAAAAATAATTGGTCCTTTCTCCCCACAGATGCTGTTCGATCTATTGAGTTCCTCCAGCAGACTGTTTGTTGAGGAAGGAACTGCAGATGCTGGTTCACACCGAAGATAGACACAACATGCTGGAGTAACTCAGCGGGCCAGGAAGCATCTCTGGAGAGATCTTCACTGAGTTACTCCAGCATTTTGTGTCTATCTAGACTGTTGATTATTTTATTCATAGTGCTTGGAGGTTTTAAATTCTGTTTTTATGCAGAATGTTAAATTCTGTTTTTATTGAAGGCCAGTCTTGCTGTTCGATCAAAGTCCTGCAGATGTCAAAGGAGAAGTAGGTTAAATCTGCGAGATTGTGGCTTGGCATGTGTAGCCATCAATTTTAATTCAATTGCCAGAATATTACAGTGCTATAACATGGGCTATCTGCCTTGACTAAGGTTATGAAATTTCATTTGCTTTTAGGCATGATGAAAATGGCAACTTGGTGCCAGATGGAATCAATGGCCAGGATCCAATTTTCCCTGACACCCCCGAAAACAAAAAGATGTTCTTTAGCCATTTCAAGTTCTCCAACTGTGTCAGCGGTACCATTCATCAGACCTACTCACCCGAGTGGGAACAGCAAAAGGATCATGTGGTAGGACACCCTTGATTAGTTTGATTCTTTAATGTCCAGAAATGGCTTATCGTTGAATCGTTATGTACTTTCACAATATAATGTATGTCATGTAGATTCACTTGTGTTCAAGATGTGTCACCGTTGGATTTTGTATCTCTATTGGTCTTCTAAGTGTACACCTTATAAAAGATTATCCAATTTGCCTAAAATGCCTGGTTCAGATTTGCCCAAATAGACTGAGTGATCTCATCCCATTTATTTTAATTTAGTTGTGTTTAGTTTAGAGATATGGCGCAGAAAAGGCCCTTTGGCCTACCGAGTCCACGCCACTCATTAACACTATCCTACACATTTTACAATTTTCCTAAGCTAATTAACCTACAAACCTGTATGTCGTTCAGACAAGCACCCGCAGTCAGGATCGAACCCGAGTTGCTGTAAGGCACCAACTCTACCTCTGCGCTACCGTGCCGCCCTTGTACATCTCATCTTGTGCAGTTGGTTTCCTCTGCTGAACAAACCAGTAATTCTTGCAGGGACTTGTGAATGCTTTCCATCAAAAGTAACTCAGAAGTTGTTTTAACTATTGTGGTGCTAAGGGGAGAAGGAGGCTCTCTACCCACTGTGCACTACCCTCAGCCCTCTGTCAACGCCCTCAACTTAGGTGTTCACCAGACCTGGCCCATCATATCTTGTCACTTGTATTGGATCTCAATTAAAAAAATAGTTTCAGTTTTAGGTCAGTTTATTGTCACCTGAACCAAGGTACAGTGAAAAACATTTGTAGCATGATAGACAGGCAGTGGAAAGACAGGGAATGGTTACAATTGACCCACACACAGTGTACAGATACATGATAAAGGGAATAACGTGAATAACGTTGTGCAAGATAAAGTCCACGAAAGTCTGATCAAAGATAGTCCGAGGGTCTCCAATGAGTTAGATAGTGGCTCAGGACTACTCTCTGGTTATTGGTAGTATGGTTCAGTTGCCTGATAACAGCAGGGAAGAAACTGTTCCTGAATTTGGAGGTGTGTGTTTTCACACATGTATAACTTTTGCCCGATGGGAGAGGGGAGAAGAGCGAGTGGCCAGGGTGCAACTTGTCATTGATTATGCTGTTCGCCTTGCCGAGGCAGCGTAAGGTGTAAATGGAGTCAGTGGAACCGAGGTTGGTCGGTGTGATAGTCTGGGCTGCATCATAAGTTCATAAGTGATAGGAGCAGAATTAGGTCATTCGCCCCTTCTCCCCATAACCCCCGACACCCATACTAATCATTTTCTTACGGAGGATTATGGACACAGACCAGACCATTACACAAACTAATCTCCCTTCCAATCTCCTTTCAATCTTTTCTTTCTAAGGTTCGCTAAGGTTGTTTAAATCTCTTCGGCTCATCCAGTAAAATAGGATGAAAGACAGACCGGATCACGAGAAAGCACAGCAGATAAACTAAACTCAGCAAAGTGTACATGAAATCGTAGTGAAATGGCAATGGAGCAAATATTTTTTTTAAATTTGAATGATTGATTTATTAGTTTCGTTTGGTTTAGAGTTACAGCGTGGAAACATGCCCTTTGGCCCACTGAGTCCGCACCAACCAGCAATCTTCGTACACTAGCACTATCCTACACACGGGACAATTTACAATTCTTACCAAAGCCAATTAACCTACAAACCTGTACGTCTTTGGAGTGTGGGAGGAAATGGGAGCACCTGGAGAAAACCTACGCTGTCACAGGGAGAACGTACAAACTCCATACACTCTGCACCCGTAGTCAGGATCGAACCCAGGTCTCTGGCGCTGTAAGGCAGCGACTCTACTGCAGCGCTATCGTGCCGCCCTTGATTGATTTACCTCTTGATGTCTGCCTCTTCAGTTTTCAGCTCCATCGTAATTTATGCAACAATGGCCTGTCAGAAACAGGCAGGAACTTAATAAAATGCTGGAAGCATTGAGCATCTGTGAAAAGAGAGACAGATATTTATCAATTCTGAGCCCATTCATATGAACTGGGAAAGAGAGAAACAAGTTAGCATAGACAGCAGGGAAGAGGAGAGGAGGAGGGAGATTCATACTTATATTCCACTGAAAACCATACTGTGTGGTCTGGACATGAATGACCTTTGAGTGAATCATCGATCATTGCTATTTCATCGTCTTGTTCATATATTGCGGGTAGTACAGTGAAAAAGGAAGTCCATTTGTTAATACCTGAGATGTTGGTATTACTGGCATGCTCTAATTGTCCCTCAGAAAGTAATGGTGAACATTTTTCATGAATCATTGTGGTCTAAAAAGTGAAGGTACTCCACAAGAATGTTGGGGAGGATTTTCCAGGGTTTAGACTCGGCAATGATGAATAATGGCAATACATCGCCAGACCAGGACGATGCATGACTTGGGAAGTGAACCTGCAGACAATGGTACTCCAGTGCATCTATTAGTTTTATCCATCTACCAGTGGATGTCATGAATGTTAGAGGCATTGTTGACGAAGCTTAGGTAAATTGGTGCAAGGGTCTTTATGCACAGTACATACTGATACCATGGTACATGTGTGAAGTGTGTGAATATTTTGGGTTGGATGTCATTCAAGTGAACTGCTTGGTCCAGTATGCGGTTTGGCTTCGTGAGTGTTGATGAAACTAGATTTATTCAGAAAAGTATTAAATATTCTATCAAATTCCTGATTTGGGCCTAAATAAATGCTGGAAAGTTACTCGAACTGTTGGGATTACATAATCACTCTTGATGGCAGCCTCGCCAACGGACTGTCCGTTCATTTGTCTTTCTTGTTTTTTTAAGTACGTTTTAAAAGTATGTGTTAATGTTCTCTGATTTGTTTTATGTGAGGGGGTGGGGGAGGGGGTCTGGGGAAACTTTTTTTCAATCTCTTACCTTTACGGAGATGCGATTGTCTTCTGGATCGTATCTCCAGTCGCTCTGCGGCCTAACATCATGCAGCTGGAGGCCTTGATCAAGACCTACTTTGAGCCCTACTGTGGGGCCGTGGACTTACCATCAGAGCCTGCGATCCCTTGCCTGGGAGCGATGCTCCAACTGCGGCCTGCGGATTTCACTATCGAGGAACGCGCATTCTCGGGTAGAGGTTGTTGTCGATAAGCTCCAGTCGCAGAAGATTATGACCAGCCCCCAACCCGGGTAGATTGCCTGTCGCGGTGGGATAGCAGTTTGATCGCCGCGACATGGAGGACCCGCTGCCGGCTACGGGAGTCAAGATCGTCCCGACTGCAAGATCACAGTGTGATGGCAGGCAATAAAGTCTTATCTTATTTCCTCCTTTTCCCCCGCGTTTGGGGGAGTCGAACCATCCGCAGTCGGGATGATCAAAGCTCCCGCGATCGGGGTGGTCGAAGCTCCTGCGGCTTGGAGCTCCCGAAGCCCGTCCCTAACCAGGGAACGCAAGCTCCACGATGTTAAAGTCCGCAGACTCCCATGGTTGGAGCTTCCGAGGTCCATCCCCAGCAAGAGGACGCCAGTTCCTCGATGTTAGGCCGCAGTGCGAACGGAGATACAATACGGAAACAAATCGCATCACTGTCAAGGAAAGAGATTAAATAAGTTACCACTACCTCCCCACCACCCCCCACCATGTGAAACAAAACTACAGGTGCACTAAAACATACATTTTTCAACAAACTAAAAACAACAAAGAAGGAAAAAGACGAGACAGACCGTTGTGTAAGGTAAAGCCAGCAAAGTCCAATCAAGTATAGTCTGAGGGACATCAGAGGTTGATAGTAGTTCAACACTGTTCTCTGGTTGTGGTAGGATGGTTCAGTTGCCTGATAACAGCTGGTAAGATCCTAAATCTGGAGGTGAGCATTTTCATACTTCTTTACCTTTCACCTGATGGGGAGAGGAGACGAGGGAGTGGCCAGGGTCCGACTTGTCCTTGATTATGCTGCTGGCCTTGCCGAGGCAGCGTGATGTACAAATGGAGTCAATAGAAGGGGGGTTGGTTTGTGCGAAGTCAGCCTAGGAACACATGAGGCTGCATACATACTGTTTTTGGGGGGTCTGTGAAGAGTCATTCTTGTGACAATGAATGGCCAATCATTGACCCACGACACCTCTAGTAATGAAACACTGCAGCTGTTTCATCTCTATGGCCACTCATGGAATGTGCCTCAGCGGTTAAGTTGTAGAATGAAAAACACTTCACATTGCTTCTACCACTCTTTCTGGACACTCTGGAAGGCAGTTGTGATGTCAGCAGTACATTCTGAGAGGCCCCATCCAGAAATGTTATGATTATTTCAGGAAGGAACTGCAGATGATGTTTACACCGAAGATAGACACAAAATGTGAGAGTAGCTCAACGGAACAGGCAGCATCTGCGGAGAGAAGAGATGGGTGAAGTTTCGGATCGGGACCCTTCTTCAGACAGCGTCAGGGGAGAGGGAGACACAGAGATATGGAAGGATCATATGTGAATACGAGACATCAAAGGGGATGAGGCCCCAAGGAAAATGTAGAATAGATTATTTTGTTTGCTAGGAGATGGTGACAACTTTCTGGGTCTCGACCCGATATGCCACACATTCCTTTTCACCAGAGATGCCGTCTGCTTCTAATTCAGCTGAGATTGCTCCCATAATGATCAAAATATAAAACTTTGAGATCCAATAACTTGAAGGCATGGGTGGAACTGTGTAGAACGAGAAAAATGACCTCATTTAGTACAACCCAAACGGCAGGAAGTTTACAGACATACAAACATGAGTAGTGCCTGTGAATGCCCAGACCATTTTGGTATGACTTAACCTGGCGAACATCAACTCTAGATACAAATAAGAACTTGCTCATATCTATCTATCTATATCCTCTATACTATTACTAAAACTCTTACCTGTCCTCTTCAGGTTTGCATTGTTTTTAAATTTGAGCAAAAACGGTACCCTATATCGCTAGGATTTTCGCCATCTTACTCACCGTTCCCCTCTGCTCCAAGCGCACCAAGTTTTGTTCCGATCGATGGAATATTACAAAAGTTATGAAGGTTTAAAGAATCGTGATATCAGCAGATTGGTCTTCTCGCCTGTCACTCACCATGAAGGTAGCGCCCCTTCTGGCACCCGCTGTTATTCACCGGGCCGTACTGTGTGAGTCCGCGAGCTGTGCGGGGTAGAACGACCAGCGAAGCAACCTGCGCCTGCGGTGAGTCCCCATCGCACCCTCTACCCCTCCCTCTCTGGTCCCCCTCGCTGGCTCCTGCCCCATGCCCCGTAATACCGCACTCTCCCCCATGACTCTTCCCCGTCTTTTCTCTGAGCTCTCTCCACCTGCCCCCACACCCCTCCCCCCCATATCCCTCCCTTGCACACACCCCTCAGAAGCCTCCCCCTGCTCACCCACAATCCGAGCTCTCTCCCCCCCACTGCGTCTTTACTGCAGTTGTGGGAGGCTCCGAATGGCCCGACCGGTACCCAGATGTGGCATCGAAGGACGAGAAGTCGAAGCAAAGAAGTGGAAGCCAAATAATCGAATAGAAATGAAGCCGAAACGGCAAATAACCGAAAACGTACGAAGCCGAAACGGCAACTAACCGAAAGGCTGCGTCGCCTAAAGGCAAGCTCACCGAATGGTCTCTCTGCCGAAACGCCACCTACCCGAAAGGCTGCGTCGCCTGGAAGCCATCAAACTGAATGCCGCTCAACAGAAAAGTAAAATAACGGACATGACATTGCCGGGACGGTGGAGGCCATTTTCCCCCACGAGCCATAGGTGACTGGCCAATCTGAACCCAAGCACCAAGTTCTAAGCTTCCTCGCACAAAACACCAGATAATCTGCAAACTGTTTTATCCGAAGATGGACACAAAAAGCTGGAGTAAATCAGTGGAACAAGCAGCATCTGTGGAGAAAAGGAATGAGTGACATTTTGGGTCAAGGCCATTCTTCAGACCTGAAGACTGAGTCTGAAGAGTCTCAACCCGAAACGCCACTTATCCCTTCTCTCCAGAATTGTTGCTGTCCCACTGAGACCCTGGCATGATGCAGCGTCTCACCTCCAACAGCAGCAGAAGCAGGCAAACGATCGCCGAGCTCGGCCTGCGGCTCACGGCCGTTGCGGTCCGGATCCGCCCCCACCTGCTCCCATGGCGGGGCCAGGAAAATTGAAGATAGACACATGCTGGAGTAACTCAGCGGGACCGCAGCTTCTCCGCAGATGGGTGACGTTTCGAGTCAAGACCCTTCTTTCAGACTGAAGAAGAGTCTCGACCCGAAACATCACCCATTCATTCTCTCCAGAGATGCTGCCAGTCCCACCGAGTTACTCCAGCATTTTGTGTCCATCTTCAAATGACGTCACGTGCTCCAAACGGCTGTGTGGTCGAATGAAGTTGCGCGCGACCTACGCTGGACCGTCGCGGCTCAACGAGACCATGAGGTCGCGTAATTTGCATGCCAAGGACACGTAAGTGGGACAGGCCCTTCACTCCAGCATTTTGCAAATGACCCCCACCCTCCCGTCTTCACCAGCCAGTGATGTGATGGACGCGGAGGTCTGGACCAATGGCTGGCAGGTCCCTCCCCCCGGCAACGTCATGTCCGTTATTTGACTTTTCCGTTGAGCGGCATTTCGGTTCTTTGGCTTGTAGGTGACGCAGCCTTTCAGGGATGTGGCATTTCAGCAGAGGGACCATTCGGTGAGTTTGCTTTTAGGTGACGCAGCCTTTTGGTTAGTTGGCTTTTAGGCATCCCGCCCTTTCGGTTAGTTTGCTTTTAGGCGTCTCACCCTTTTGGTTATTTGGCATTTCGGCTTTGTGTCCATTCGGTTATTTGGCTTCCACTTCTTTGCTTTGGCTTCTCGCCCTTCAACGCCACGTCCGCACACGGGGCCGACCCGGCCCGACCCAGCCCAGACAGTGCCGATGTCGCCAAACGGGAAGCAGAGACTCCCGGCGGAGAAGAACGACCAGCGAAGAGACCAGCACCCGCTGTGAGAGCCCCCAACCCCTTCCCCTCTGGTCCCCCTCTTTGGCTCCTGCCCCCCCCCCCCCCCAGCCCCCGTAATAAGGCACTCATAGAAACATAGAAATTAGGTGCAGGAGTAGGCCATTCGGCCCTTCGAGCCTGCACCGCCAGTCAATATGATCATGGCTGATCATCCAACTCAGTATCCCGTACCTGCCTTCTCTCCATACCCTCTGATCCCCTTAGCCACAAGGGCCACATCTAACTCCCTCTCTCCCCATGGCTCTTCCCTGTCTTTTCTCCGAGCTCATTCCCCCTTGTCCACACACCCCTCGCCTCCCCCCACACCCCTCGCCTCCCCCCACACCCCTCCCCTCCCCCCACACCCCTCCCCTCCCCCCACACCCCTCGCCTCCCCCCACACCCCTCCCCTCCCCCCACACCCCTCCCCTTCCCCCACACCCCTCCCCTTCCCCACACCCCTCCCCTCCCAAAAACACCACACCCCCACACACCCCTCCCTTCCACACACCCCTCACAACCCTCCCCCTGCCCACATGCACCCTTCTCCCACATACCCCTCTCTCCCAACCCCCCCCCCCCACACACACATACCATCCCTAGGCACCCCTCCGCACAACCTCTCTGCCCACACAAACCCCCCTCCCACACACCCCTTCCCCCCACACACCCCTCCCCCCCACAACCTCTGCCCTGCACAACCCCTCCCCCCACAACCCCTCTCTGCCCATACACTGCCCTCCCCCTCCGACCCCTCCCCCCTCACTACACCCCCCCAGTCCGGTCCAGTCCTCGGCTCGGGTCCAGTCCTCGGTCGGGTCTTCGGATCCTCCCTCTCTGCCCCCCCCGCCCCCTTCCCTCTCTAGGAGTGGTTAGTATTGGGACCTATGGTGGAGTGGTGCCCCTCCCTCTCTGCCCACTCTCTGCCCTCTCTGTCTCTGCCCTCTCTGCCCCCCCTCTCTAGCTGCGCCTGTGAGTTGGGGGCTATGTGCGTGTTATAGGGTGGGGACGGGGTAAAAGGAGCGAATGAATAATATTAATATAATATCAAGGGGGTTGGATAGTGTGTGTGTGTCTCTCTCTCCTTACAAGGGTTCGCCCGCTCCGTGATGGAATTGGCTCAATGGTGCGCTGACGCCAACCCAAAAGTCAAGTCCATTCATTGGCTGCGGGATGCGCCGACTGCCCCCCCAACCACGTGGGAAAGATTGACTCCGAGATCTTCAGTTTCCTTCCACACTCCAAAGACGAACATGTTTGTAGGTTAATTGGCTTGGTGTATGTGTAAATTGTCCCTAGTGTGTGTAGGACAATGTTAATGTGCGGGGGTCACTGGTCGGTGCGGACTCGGTGGGCCGAAGGGCCTGTTTCCGCACTGTATCTCTAAACTAAACGCATAACTGAAATCTGATATAAAGAGGTCTATTATGACTGTCCCCTGATTATCACACATTCTATTGTATAAACATTGACTTTACAGCCATTGCAAAATAGAAAGTCAAAGTAAATTGTTTTCGTCACATGCACCTGAAGTTGCCAGCAGCGATACACTTAAAAGGAACATACAATACACAATAAGATTTAACACAAACATCCACCACAGCATTCCTCCCTGTGGTAGAAGGCAACAAAGTTCAGCCAGTCCTCCTCCTCTGTTCATCAGTGGTCGGGGCCATAAACCCTCCGTAGTAGCTGCTACGGACGGCCCAATGTACAAGCCCTATTGTCGGGATGTCAAACTCCGACGTCGGACGGTCAAACACACTCCGTGGCTTGGAGGTCCCAAATCGGCACTTTCCTACCGGAGACCAAAGATCATAGTGCGGAGCAAGATTCTCCACTCCGACGTAAACCAGCGCATTGAGGTGTAGTACTTAACGGAACGTCACGGCCGCCATTTGTTAATGTAAAACGCGACTTCTGTTATGCCTCCCGCTGTGTAATCAGTGTTGTAGGGAACAGTGTTTGATATAGCTCACCTATCACCTCACATATTTTAGTTCATTTTATTGTAAATGTTTCCCCCTGTTCCCCTCCCACCTTTCCTCCCCATCCCCCTCCTTTGCATAGTTTTCCTTGCATTGTATTGTGCAATTTGTGTTTGAATGAATGTGAGTTTATGTGTGCCTGTGTGTGAGAGGCAAGTTAGAGATAAATACATTTCCTTCTCATGGATCAGAAGCAACTTTGATTTAAAGCATCACCATCACTCTCCATCTTATTTGTCAGATGATGTACATAAACCATAAAGGCAATTATATATATAATTATATACGCACAAAAATATGACATATGGGGTCAAATTTCAAATTCCTTGACAAGCACTTTATTGGGTTCATGACTGACATAGTATCAACAACAAATGTAAAAAAGATAGCACATTGATGACGTTGGGATTAGGATTTCATGTTGAATTGAATACCTTTATTGTCATTCAGACCTTTCGGTCTGAACGAAATTTCGTGCCTGCAGTCATACATATATAAAAAACAACAATACAATACCATACAATAAACACAAAATTAATATCCACCACAGTGAGTTCACCAAACACCTCCTCACTGTGGTGGAAGGCAAAAGTCTTAGGGTCTCAGTCTTTTTCTCCCCTCCTTATTCTCCCTCTGCGCTGAGGGGATCCAGGCCGCCGCCACCGCTGACGCCGGAACGCCGGAACACCGCCACAGGGCCCGCCGCCGGAATGTCGCTGGAGCACCGCAGCTCCCGAAAACCAGGCCGCCGCTGGAGCACCGCAGCTCCCGACACCCAGGCCACCGCTGGAGCACCGCAGCTCCCGACACCCAGGCCACCGCTGGAGCACCGCAGCTCCCGACATCCAGGCCACCGCTGGAGCACCGCAGCTCCCGACATCCAGGCCACCGCTGGAGCACCGCAGCTCCCGACATCCAGGCCACCGCTGGAGCACCGCAGCTCCCGACATCCAAGCCGCCGCTGGAGCACCGCAGCTCCCGACATCCAAGCCGCCGCTGGAGCACCGCAGCTCCCGACATCCAGGCCACCGCTGGAGCACCGCAGCTCCCGACATCCAGGCCACCGCTGGAGCACCGCAGCCACCGACATCCAGGCCACCACTGGAGCACCGCAGCTCAGAGGGAGCCAGGCCGCCGCTGGAGCTCCCGAAGCCCAGGTCGCTGCTGAAGCTCCGAAAGCCGTGCCGCCGCCGCTGGAAGCTGGAAGGCCGTCACCAGGGCCTCAGCACAGACGGAGACGATGTCGGGGGACACGACAGGAAAAGTCGCATCCCCCCGAAGGGAGAGACTAAAACCCCGTTTCTCCCACCCTCCCCCCCCCCCCCACACACACATACACAACCCAACAAACCAAAAATAAATGCCAAAAACAGGGACGAGGACAAAAATAAAATAAAGACAGACGGACTGCAGGTGAGCTGCAGCTGACAAGCAGCGCCGCCACTTCCGGGTATATATATATGTATGTATATATATGCGTGTATATATATATGTGGGTATATACACACACACATATATATATATATATATACACACATACACACACACACACATATATATATGAAATCCTAATATTGTGAATAAAATATCCGTGAACACAATTACAAAATAGTTTTCAATTCTTTCATTCTATATTAGCGTAATGCAATGTAGTGCATACATACATATTTAAATTCCGTCGATAAGTTGGTCAAATAACATGGGAACCTTGCTTTTTTTTGAGACATGGATTTTTAAAATGTGAATGTCTCGTACCGACACATTTGTGGGTCAGCCATATATTGCACCAACCTCCACAATTTCAAATAACTCTAAATTAAACTTCATAAACAAGGAAAACACTTTATTTCCGTCATTTGTGGTAATATTTACATCATTTTGTGCGCGACATATACAGGGGGTTGCAATGTTTTGAAATTGATGTAAAATTCACCATATTTCAGAAAGTGATAGCCCCACCCCTAGCTTACCCCAAAGGATAACATTTCCAACTTATATACAATAATAAATAAATCATCAGTTGTACAATTTTGTGTGGGTAACGGGAGGTTCTCATTCTTCTTCTTGAGTAACCTGCGTTGGGAAAACAGACGTCTCGGTGTGTTCGGGATGTCAAATAGCATTGGAACTGCATTCCAATTTAGCCTGTTATTGGTCTGCTGTTGGAAAACTGGTCAAGTTCAGTGTTCAGAACAAAGACAGCAGATGGTTGACAGGTACACCGGAGTTCGGTGTTGGAGATCTTGTCGACGTGTTTTCTGGACCCGCTGTTGACATCTGAAGTTACAAAAAATCTCATATAGGAAAAGAAGAAGAAATCATCAAGAAGAAAAAAAATGATTATAATTACATAGCTACAGAATGGATGATATATCACTTAAGTGCAATTGTTTTCAATTGTGGGGAGAGACATGTATATTGAAGATGCATTTTGCCTCTAATATGTCAATTTACCTTCAATGGAGAAGAGCTTATTTAAATCCTCTTACATAGGCCATTTAAGTATTTTCTTTCTATCCTCTTTTGGACCTAAGACACTAGCAGGGCTGCCTACTCTGAGGCAGAGAGAGGGGAGGAAGAGAGAGAAAGGCAGATAGGGCAGAGACAGAGAAAGAGAGAGAGAAAGGCAGAAAGGGCAAAGACAGAAACAGAGAGACGGAGAGAGGGAGAGAGAAAGATGGGGGAGAGAGAGAGAGATGGGGGAGAGAGAGAGAGAGATGGGAGAGAGAGAGAGAGATGGGGAGAGAGAGAGATGGGGAGAGAGAGAGAGATGGGGAGAGAGAGAGAGAGATGGGGAGAGAGAGAGAGAGAGAGAGATGGGGAGAGAGAGAGAGATGGGGGAGAGAGAGAGAGATGGGGGGGAGAGAGAGAGATGGGGGGAGAGAGAGAGATGGGGGGAGAGAGAGAGATGGGGGGGAGAGAGAGAGATGGGGGGGAGAGAGAGA
The DNA here is from genome assembly GCA_963514005.1 of Raja brachyura. Next base: position 12,437,339 of record OY740796.1, read on the forward strand.
GATGGGGGGGAGAGAGAGAGATGGGGGGGAGAGAGAGAGATGGGGGGGAGAGAGAGATGGGGGAGAGAGAGAGATGGGGGGAGAGAGAGATAGATGGGGGGGAGAGAGAGAGATGGGGGGGAGAGAGAGATGGGGGGAGAGAGAGATGGGGGGAGAGAGAGATGGGGGGAGAGAGAGATGGGGGGGAGAGAGAGATGGGGGAGAGAGAGATGGGGGAGAGAGAGAGATGGGGGAGAGAGGAACAATGGCACGTTATAATGCACAGCCGTCCCATTCTGACCGCCGCCGAACCCCGCACCCCACTATTGCACCATTCTTCACGGCGGCCAGTGGTGTCTCGGCTATGACAATTTGAGGTATCTAATCGGTAACTACACTAAGAGCAGCCCCGGGCCGCTGCGCTTCCCAACTGGAACCCAAGCTTCAAATCTCATGATGGGCCTGATGTGTCCTATGGACCATATTTTGGAGACTCCTGCCTTACAAGCACAAAAGCAAAAATGTACAGAAGAACAAAAATTGATGACTTTATTATTGTGGTAAGTATAGATCTATTAAAAAAAATCTAGTAACTTTCTAATGTACCGACAAACCTAGTTTCCCAAAGAGTGTTGATAGGGGAACAGAAAATAACATTTTCAGGACAGAATAATATTGACAGAAAACAATAATATTTCCTCACCTTTCATTGTTGTTGGGGAATCTGAAGAAGGACAGGTTGAGTCGTCCACATCGGCGATTAGAGCAATCTATACTGAACAGTGAGCTGTAGATGTGGACACCATGACAGTGTGGGGGCAGCCCGATAAAATGGCGTCGACAATCACACATGTGATACTACGCTTTTTTCGCTGAGTGTCGCATCTTGCTCCGCTCTATAATCTTTGCCGGAGACCACGGCTTCAGGATGTTATAGGCAGCAGGCCAGAGGTCGGAGCTCTACTCTGGTGATCCCCAGCAAGGGATCCCAGACTCTGGATGGCAAGTCCACTCCCCGCCCACGGCTAGAAGCTCCGCAGGCCACAGCCCTCTGATGCCAAAGCCACCAGGCCAGCGATCGGACCACTCCCATCTGGTGACCCCCGGCAAGGGTTCGCCCGCTCCATGATGGAAAAGTCCACACTGGGCCTGTTGCTGATGCTCCAGGCCCGAAGCCGGGAAAGGCCGCCCCCATCCAAGCTGTTAGGCCGCGAGGGAGGCGACATGTAAAAAAATCGCCTCTCCGTCTAGGAGGCGACCGAAAGCGGTTCCCCCCTTTCTCTACCCCCCCCCCACCCCCCCCACACAAGGCACACCAAAGGACACCTAAACTAACATTAGACACACCAAAAAAAAAGGAAAAAAGTCGAAATAACGAACACGCTGCTGGCAGGGGAGCCGACTCACAGTGCCCCCGCTGACAAATGTCCATACCTATCCCCCATCCCCTCTCACCCTCAAAGTTGCCACTCTATCTTTGTATTCTAATGCCTTCAATGTCTCCTTTAGCCCTTCTGCGCAAGAGTGGAGAAGGCCCTTTACGAGGAGGAAGACCGAGTGCAGATGCTCAACCAGAAAGTGAAGTCTCTGGAGAAGTCCATCAACCATCTGCGTGAGACGGTGAAGGGAACTAAACGCTCACTAAGGCGGGTGAACAAGTAAAGAGGAAAGTTGAACGCAAAGCAGAACACTGGCAAACCGATCCTGAAACCAGTCAAGAAACCAGTCAACCACAATCTGTAATGTTCCAGACTCTCTGGTTGTAACGGTCTGTAAGTTAGAGTTGAAATGCTTCAATGATTCACACATGACAATACATGGAAACGACATACACTTTAACAGCAATCTATTCTCAGTAACATTGTAGATGCGTGAACTAGAAAAATATAGTTGTGTAGCTTGGCTTTCACATTTGCATCATATTTTTCAGCCAATTTAAGTTTATTTTCTGTTTATAGCAAGAGTAATTGAGATAGAAGCAAGTTGAAACAGGCATGGGACCCAATGCAGAAAACTGGTGGAAACTTCCCTGCAGTGATTGGCAAGTTGGCAATACTTTGGCAAGATTCCACAGGGAAACAATCTTGACGTGGAAAATAGAACAATCTGTACCAGAGCAGGAATTCATGATGTATTAGTAAGAGCAGCTTTTACACAGTCCTGTCTACACTTCACTGATCAGTTGAACATTTAATCCAGGCATTTAGTCTCAAGACAAAGAACAAAAATACTATTTCAGAAGATAGAACTTCTCACAAAACAAACTAAATGATTTGTTACACTTATTCTCTAGTTCCAGCATTGATGGACTCACTTCATTGGAAGTTGAACTAAATCCAACAGTTTGGTTCATTCTTTGGAAACATTTTAAATTCATGGATAAAAACAGACTAATGATATTTAAAACACAGAAATTGCAGATGAGGGACAATAGCATATCTTGTACCTCACTTTAGTTGTCTTGTAGTGATAGAGTAATAGATACAACACGGAAAAATGCCCTTCGGCCCACCGAGTTCATGCTGACCCCATCAACCACCCAATTACACTAATCTGACATTAATCCCATGTTTTATTCTCATTAATTCCCCCGATTCAAAATTGACAAAACTAAGACTAAAATGTTCTAATAATAAAACAATCTGGAAAGCTGATTAAGCAGGTAAAAACACCTCAGGCATTTAAGCCTTTCATTAATACCGAGTCCATTGCTAATTATGCTGTAATTTGATTTAACTTCATTGAAAGATTTAGCGGAGAGCCGGAGTAGCTCAGGGGGTCAGGCAGCATCTCAGCAGAACATCGATACGTGACATTCCAGAACTGAAACATCGTCTGTCCAAGACGCCTGAGATGTTGCCTGACCCACTGAGCTACTCCAGCACTCTGTCATTTTAGCAAACCAGCATCTGCAGTTCCTTGTTTCTTTATTTAAAGATTGTTTTTTTCACAAATATAAATGGTTAATTTGAATCACCATCACCAGCAGTCCATTTAATAAAGTTAGTGTTCAGACATCCAGGACCACTTTCCATTAGGAGTTTACAATGCTTTTAATCACAATTTCTTTTGTTTAGCGGGAATAGACTGTGCTTCTCTTCTGTGGAATGGTTTGTGAATGTTGCTTCATGCCATGATTAACCAATAAATATATAATTTCTGTAGAGAGAAGGTGTACCACTCATTAAACTCAGTAATTTGTGAGAAGCGTGGTATATTTCATTTGTGTGAGAATTTAGTTTGATTTGCTGAATTCTTAATAATGTTTTTTTGTGCATATTTTGCACAGGTTTAGAAATATTACACATGATCTCTGTCGAAATGTTCTAACATTTATTTTCTGGTATTTTGCTTTCAAAATTCGCTCCCTTCAGATTCATTATTACAAATTGAATGGAGAATATTGGTGTGGGGGAGGTTCAAACTGTGGCTCGGCTTTAGCCACATCAAGAACAGTAAGATTCATATTCCTCACACCCTAAGCTCCTGCATCATAAAGAAATGATTTGGGGGGGTGGTCTGACCACAAGTGACGAAGAAAAACCCAGTGCTTTAACACATCATGGATGGTAAGATTCAGGCGGGAAGATTTATAGTTCATGTTCATAAATTCTAGGAGCATAGTTGGGACATTCAGACCATCAACTCTACTCCGCAATTCAATTATGGCTGATTGATCTTATATCTTTCTCTCTCAACCATATTCTCCTGCTTTCGCTCCATAACCCCTGACAACCTAACAAATCAAGTAATAGTAATCAAGCTTACTAGGAACCTGAGGGTAATTTTATTTTACACAGAGGCTGGTGGGTATATGGAACAAGCTGCCAGAGGAGGTAGTTGAGGCAAGTACAATAATAAAATGTCATAGGCACTTGGATAAGGTACTAGGATAGGAAAGGTTTAGAGGGATATAGGGCAAATTCTGGCAAACGGGGACAAGCACAGATGGGGCATTTTGGTCAGCATGAAGAAGTTGGGCCGAAGGGCCTGCTTCCATACTGTATAACTCTATAACTCTCCAACTCTTTCTGTTTGACATCCTGCATACTGCATGCCATTCACGTGAGGAGGTGTGTGCCGGAAGGCAGGATGGGAAGGTGCGAGGGTGGGCTCAGGTGGAATCATCCAAATGGAATATAAAGTTTAAGGTTGTGGATGCCCACACACTTTCACCTCATCATGTCAAGGAAATATTTCTCCAATAGTTGGATAAATGACCTTCTCATGTGTGTGTAGAATATGCAAAACAAGGAATTTCACTGTGGCATGTCACATGTGATAATAAAGTATCAATAAATTAATGTCTCTGTGTTGATTCATTTGTGCTCTCCTGGTTAATGCCAAGCGACAATACGTCTGACCAATAAACTTGCATCCCAAACAAAACCTAGTAAGTTTCTATTATTCACATTACATGATTGTCATAAGTAATAGGAGTAGAATTAGGCCATTCAGCCCATCAAGTCTCCTCCACCATTCAATCATGGCTGATCTATCTCTACCTCCTAACCACATTCTCCTGCCTACTGCCCATAGCCCCTCACACCCGTACTAATCAAGAATCTATCTATCTTTGACTTAAAAATATCCACTGACGGCCTCCACAACCTTCTGTAGCAACAAAATTCCACAGATTCACTACCCTCTGACTAAAGATGTGGCTGCAAATTGTGTCTCACATTCTTCGATAATTTTAATAAACAATCTAACTCTCCTACGTTTATAACTTGCTTGTGTAAGTCTTAAGAAGGATCTCACCCATTCCTTCTCTCCAGAGATACTGCCTGTCCTGCTGAGTTACTCCAGCATTTTGTGCCCACCAAGGATCTGCAGATGCTTTGTTTACAACAATGATAGGCACAAAAGCTGGAGTAACGCAGCGGGTCAGGTAGCATATCTGGAGAAAATGGTCTTGACCCAAAACGTCACCTATTCCTTTATCCAGAGATGCTGTCTGACCCACTGAGTTACTCCAACTGTTTGTATCTATCTTTTATAACTTGCCTAGCAGTCTCACATTCCGGTTGTAGCATGCAAGAAGAAAAGATAATCCAGAACATGGGTACACAAAATGCTGGAGAAACTCAGCAGCAGCATCTATGGAGCGAAGGAGAAAGGTAACGTTTCGGGCCGAAACCCTTCTTCAGACTGATAGGGGGTGGGGGGAGACGGGGGGGGGGGGGGGGGGAAGAAAGGAAAAAAGAGGAGGAGGAGGAGCCTGAGGGCTGAGGGAGAGGTGAGAAGGGGAGGAGATAGCAAGGATCAACAGAATTGAGAGAATTCAATGTTCATGCCAAGAGGATGCAGGCTCCCCAAGCGGAATATGAGGTGCTGTTCCTCCAATTTGCGGTGTTGCTCACTCTGGCCGTGGAGGAGGCCCAGGACCGAGAGGTCGGATACGGAATGGGAGGGGGAGTTGAAGTGCTGAGCCACCGGGAGGTCGGGTTGGTTATTGCGGACGTATTCGGCGAACCGATCGCCAAGCCTCCGCTTGGTCTCACAGATATAGATCAGCTGGCATCTGGAGCAACGGATGCAGTAGATGAGGTTGGAGGAGGTGCAGGTGAACCTCTGTCGGACCTGGAAGGACTGCTTAGGTCCTTGAAAAGAGTGGAGGGGGGAGGTAAAGGAACAAGTGTAGCATCTCTTGCGGTTGCAAGGAAAGTGCCCGGGGAAGGGGTGGAGAGGGAAAATCCAGAACGTAACTTGCTAACAAAGATGCCAGCAATGGAAATATAGTTACTAAAACAGGAATATAATTTGTGGTTAGTACCTTGCATAGAAAACATAGAAAATAGGTGCTCCATTCGGCTCTTCGAACCAGCACCACCATTCAATATGATCATGATTGATCATCCAAAATCTGTACCCCATTCTGGCATTTTCCTCATTTCCCTTGTTTCCCTTAGCCCTAAGAGTTAAATCTAACTCTCTTGAAATTGTGAATTGGCCTCCACTGCCTTCTGTGGCAGAGAAATCCACAGATTCACAACTCTCTGGGTGAAGAAGTTTTTCCTCATCTCAGTCCTAAATGACCTCCCCCTTATTGTTAGGTGGACAAAAATGCTGGAGAAGCTCAGCGGGTGAGGCAGCATCTATGGAGTGAAGGTGTAGGTGACGTTTCGGGTCGAGACCCTTCTTCAGACTGATGTGGGGGTGGGGTGGGGGGGGGGGGAAGAAGAAAGGAAGAGACGGAGACAGTAGGCTGTGGGAGAGCTGGGAAGCAGAGGGGAAGGAGGGAGAAAGCAAGGACTACCTGAAATTGGAGAATTCAATGTTCATACCGCTGGGGTATAAACTACCCAAATGAAATATGAGGTGATGCTCCTCGAATTTGTGGTGGGACTCACTCTGGCCATGGAGGAGTCCCAGGACAGAAAGGTCAGGTTTGGAAAGGGAGGGGGAGATGAAGTGCTGAACCACCGGGAGATCAGGTTGGTTAATGCAAACTGAGCAGAGGTGTTGGTCGAAGCGGTCGCCAAGCCTGCACTCAGTCTCGCCGATGTAAAGCAGTTGACACCTAGAGCACCGGATTCAAGAGATGAGGTTGGAGGAGGTGCAGGTGAACCTCTGCCTCACCTGGAAAGACTGCTTGGATCATTGGAAGGAGTCGAGGGGGGAGGTAAAGTGACAAGTGTAGCATTTCCTGCGGTTGCAAGGGAAAGTACCATGGGAGGGGGTGGTTTGGGTGAGAAGGGACGAATTGACCAGGGTGTTAAGGAGGGAGTGGTCTGCAGAAAGCCGAAAGGGGAGGAGATGGGAAGGTGTGACCAGTGGTGGGATCCCGTTCGAGGTGGCAAAAATGTTGGAGGATTATCTATTGTATGTGACGGCTGGTAGGGTGGAAGGTGAAGACAAGGGGAACTCTGTCCTTGTTACGTGTGGGGGAATGGGGAGTGAGAGCGGAGCTATGGGATATAGAGGAGACCCTGGTGAGAGCCTCATCTAGAGTCGAAGAGGGGAACCCCCATTCTGAAGAATGAGAACGTCTCCGATGCCCTGGTTTGGAACACCTCATCCTGAGTGCAGTTGTGGCGTAGACGGAGGAATTGGGAGAAGGCGATTGAGTCTTCACAGTAACAGGGTGGGAAGAAGTGTAGTCCAGATAGCCATGGGAGTCAGTGGGTTTGTAGTTGATGTTGGTCAGTACTCTGTTACCTGCGATGGAGATAGTGAGGTCTAGAAAAGGTAGGGAGATGTCGGAAATGGTCCAGGTGAATTTGAGTGCCGGATGGAAGTTAGTGCTGAAATGGATTAAGTCAGTGAGTTCTGCCTGGGTGCAGGGGGTAGCACCAATGCAGTTGTCAATGTAGTGGAGGTAGAGTTCAGGGATAGGGCCACGGTACGCCTCAAACAAGAATTGTTTGACGTACCCTACAAAGAGGCAGGCATAGCTGGGGTCCATGCGCGTGCCCATAGCCTCGGAGGATTTGGAGGAAATGGGAGGAGTCAAAAGAAAAGTTGTTGAGGGTAAGGACCAGCTCCACTAGACAGAGGAGAGGATTGGTAGACGGGGATTGGTTGGTTCCGCAGTCGAGGAAGAACCGGAGGGCCTTAAGACCCTCCTGGTGGGGGATGGATGTGTAGAGTGACTGGGCGTCCATGGTGAAGATGAGGGTGTGGGGGCCTGGAAAACGGAAAGCGTGTGAGGTGTCTTGGACATAGGTAGGGAGGGATTTGACCATTGGGGATAGGATGGAATCGAGGTATTTGGAACTAAGTTCGGTGGGACAAGAACAAGCAGAAACAATGGGTCTGCCAGGACAGTCATGATTGTGGATTTTGGGGAGAAGGTAAAATCGGGCCGTGCGGGGCTGAGGAACGATGAGGTTTGAGGCTTGGGAGGGCATGGAGCCGGAGGCGATGAAGCCAGTGATGGTGTTTGAGATAATGAGAGTTGGCACCAGGCCTCAGACCAGTAGAAATCAGCACGTCAGACTACCATGGCACCTCCCTTGTTGGCAGGTTTGATCACCCAGTCGGGGTTGTTGCAGAGTGATTGGAGGGTTGTACGTTCAAGGGGGGGGGGGGGGGGGGGGGAAGGTTAAAGTGAGAAAGGGGAATGGAAAAGTTGAGACGGTTGATGTCCCGCTGGCAGTTTAAAATAAAAAGGTCTAAAGCAGGTAGAGGACTCCAAGAGGAAGGGGTCCGTTGGAGACAGGAAAAGCAGTGATCACTAGCAGGTGAGGAATCCTTCCCATGGAAAAACACTTGGATGCATGACGACGGAATAAGAGCTCCACATCGTGGCGGGCACAGAACTCATTGAGGTGGGGATGTAGTGGGACAAAGATGAGGCCTCTGCTGAGGACAGACAATTCGGTATCCTCCTTATTCTAAACTATGACCCTTGGTTCTGGATTCCCCCAATGTTGGGAACATTTTTCCTGCATCTACCCTGTCCAATCCTCTAAGAATTTTATATGTTTCTCTAAGATACTTTCTCATCCTTCTAAATTCCAGCAAATACAAGCCCATTCGATCCATTCTTTCACCATATGTCAGTTCCACCATCCTGGGAATTAACCTTGTAAACTAACGCTGCACTCTCTCAATAGCAATAATGTCCTTCCTCAAATTAGGAGCCCAAAGTTGCACACAATGCACTATGTGCGGTCTCACCAGGGCCCTATACAACTGCAGTGGGACCTCCTTGCTCCTAAACTCAAATCCTCTCGCAATGAAGGCCAACATGCCATTGGCTTTCTTCACTGCCTGCTGTTCCTGCATGCTTACTTTCAGTGACTGATGTACAAGCACACCCAGGTCTTGTTACATCTCTCCTTCTCCTAATCTGACACCATTCAGATAATAATCTGCCTTCCTGTTCTTGCCAAAAATGTGGATACCTCACATTCATCCACATTATACTGCATCTGCCATGCTTCTGCCCACTCACCCAACCTACCTGCAGCCTCATAGCATCCTACTCGCAGCTCACACTGCAACCCAGCTTTGTGTCATCCGCAAACTTACAGGTGTTACATTTAATTCCCTTGTCTAAATCGTTATTATATATTGTAAACAACTGGGGTCCCAGCACCGAAACCTACAGCACCCCACCAGTCACTGCCTGCCATTCTGAAAAGGACTCGTTAATTCCTACTCTTTGCTTCCTGTCTGCCAACCAGTTCTCTATCCATGTCATTACCCTACCCTCAATACCATGTGCTCTAATTTTGCGCACAAATCTCTTGTGTTGGACCTTGTCAAAGGCTTTTTGACAGTCAACATACACCACATCCACTGGCTCTCCCTTATCCATTCTACTTGTTACATCCTCAAAAAATTCCAAAAGATTAGTCAGGCATGATTTCCCCTTCATAAATCCATGCTGACTTTGATCAATCCTGATACTGCTTTCCAAATGTGCTGCTATAACATCTTTAATAATCGACTCCAGCAACTTCCCCATGACCAATGTAAATGATGTAAGCTGGCTAACTGACAAATAAATTCACAATTTTCTCTCTCTCTCTCCCTCCTTTCTTAAAAAGTGGAGTTTTTTAACTACCCTCTAGTTACTAAAACAGGAATATAATTTGTGGTTAGTACCATGCATGTCTAGTGATAAAAATGTTACATTCAAATCATTATCTGCTTGTATAACAATCATTTTGGAATCATGCCACAATGCCAATGTGTGCGTGCGAGAAATGGTTGGGCTGGCATTTTTTATAAGCCAGTTTTGCGTTGGAAGATTGCAACCTTCACGTGGTCCACACTGTTTCGACTAATGCAATCATCTCGACGTGCACAAACGGGAGATCAAATAGAACAAGTTGTCCAACAACTTTAGGCTGTGGACAACGCCACACGAAAGAAGAAGAAGAAGCCAGTTTTATAGATATCTCAGGCCCATAACAATGGAATGAAACTTATATGCAATTTCCAAACCACATGTGTCTCTTATTTGCCATTCAGTTTGAGTTACGATCTATCTTTTCATTAAATCCCTTTTCTGAATTTTGTATAATAATAAACAGGTGTTCAAACCACTGAAGGATTTATTGGACAAAAAAGTTAACTTCAGATTCTGGCCTTTTTTTTGGTTTGTCTTCTGAGGCCTTTCTTAGCATTCTACTGCTATTCCATCACTTAGTTCACAAATTGAGCATAAGGAGATTTAGTGATCATTCTGATCCAAACAGGTATGTAACATTATTGAACATTAAGGTATGTAACATTATTTACATGGTAAATGGTAGGGAATTGAGGAATGCTGTGGAACAGAGGGATCTAGGACTAACTGTGCATAGTTCCCTGAAGGTGGAATCGCATGTAGATAGGGTGGTAAAGAAAGCTTTTGGTGTGCTGGCCTTTATAAATCAGAGCATTGAATATAGGAGTAGGGAAGTAATGTTAAAATTGTACAAGGCATTGGTGAGACCAATTCTGGAGTATGGTGTACAATTTTGGTCACCTAATTATAGGAAGGATGTCAACAAAATAGAGAAAGTACAGAGGAGATTTACTCAAATGTTGCCTGGGTTCCAGCAACTAAGTTACAGAGAAAGGTTGAACAAGTTAGGTCTTTATTCTTTGGAACGCAGAAGGTTAAGGGGGGGACTTGATTGAGGTCTTTAAAATGATGAAAGGGATAGACAGAGTTGACGTGGATAAACTTTTCCCATTGAGGGTAGGGAAGATTCAAACAAGAGGGCATGACATGAGAATTAAGGGACAGAAGTTTAGGGGTAACATGAGGGGGAACTTCTTTACTCAGAGAGTGGTGGCTGTGTGGAATGATCTTCCTGCAGAAGTGGTGGAGGCAGGATCGATTTTAACATTTAAAAGTAAAGTGGATAGGTATATGGACGGGAAGGGAATGGAGGGGTATGGTCTGAGTGCAGGTAGATGGGACTAGAGGAAAATAAATGGTCGGCACGGACTGGATTGGCCGAGAAGGCCTGTTTCCGTGCTGTAATTGTTATTTGGTTATATGGTTCTATGAAGTAGTATTTAAAATATCTACTATTGTATGATCTGTAAAATATAGATATTTTTCTGCTCAGAAAATATATTATATTTTACAGAACGTGTATTGACAAGAAGGCGATGAATCCTTTCATTTAATAATAAATTAAACTCTTAATGGACCATGGGTTTACATTATAATTTGATATTTCTCTTTTACAGTCAGAAGGCAATGATCAACTTTGATATGAGGAATTTCTTTAACCAGAGGGCAGTGAATCTGTGGAATTCATTGCCGCAGACAGCTGTGGAGGCCAAGTCACTGGGTAATTTTAAAGCGTATATTGGTGGGTTCTTGATAAGTAAGGACGTCAAAGGTGGTGGGGAGAAGGCAGGAGAATGGAATTGAGGGGGGAAAGTAGATCAGCCATGATCAAATGGTGGTGCAGACTCGATGGGTGCAGTGGCCTAGTTCTGCTCCTTTGTCTTATGATCTTATGGTCTCATGGACCAGCACAAAGAAACATTGTTTTGTATTGGTCTTGTCTTGGCCCTGCATATTACCAGACACTTCGGGATGTGTAAGAAGGAAGCTGGTTTTAACCGAAGATAGACACAAAAAGCTGGAGTAATAGCAGGACAGGCAGCAACTCTGGAGAGAAGGAATGGGTGACGTTTTGGGTTGAGACTAGGATGAAATAGGGTCTCGACTGGAAATGTCAACAATTTCTTCTCTCCAGTGATGCTGCCTGTCCCACTGAGTTACTCCAGCTTTTTGTGTCTAACCTCAGAATGTAACTATCTGTGTCAAAGATTCACCTCTATAAACTGAATGAGAAGTGAAAATGGAGACAAAGCTTCCAAACGAGCAAGAGCAAATATTTAAGATGATGGTTCTGTGATAGCAAAGCCATAATATGATATGGGTACAGAAAGGGGTTAGGTCTGTAGGAGCATATTGATAGGTCAATTAGTTTAGAAGAGATAATGGTGAGGAGGAATGACAAGCATTTGTTTTGGCGAGAAGCAGAACTGTTGACAGGTTATAATGCAGAGAATTGCACCCTATATTCATATATTTAAAACAGAAATATTGAAAGCAAGTATCTTCCTTGAAAAGGTGACATGGTTAATAGTAAGATTAAATGAGAACTTACCGGTTTGAAGTTTAATCTTTATTTTATGAGGAGTCGAGTTGAGGGACTACGTGAAGAACCCCGTACAGCCGTTCATGCATCAATTTTCAAAGCAACGGTGTGAAATCACAGCTAATAGTGACTGAAGTATAATGGTAAGATAACAAAGACTATAACTACCAGATGAAATCTATGAGGGCTGGGAGCGGAGGGCACTTAGTCCCTCAACTCGGCTCCTCAGAAAATAAAGATCAAACTTCAAACCGGTAAGTTCTCATTTAATCTATACAATTAACAATTAGTCTAACGACTAGAACTGTTTTATAACAACAACTGTTACCAAAGTCTTATTGACTGCAATCTGTTGCCCAGGCCGGCATCATGGCCAATTGAATACCTAAAAGTAAATTCCAACTTCCTACAAGTTTATTTGATAGGTACTTAATCTAACTGGATAGAGGAGCCCAATTTCTCAAATATAGTTTGAGACTTAAGTGGATTTTAGCACATATATAACCTTTTTAAAACTGTGAATAGTTTTCTTTGAATGCTTTTTTTTCATCATTCTGTTATATTGCCTTATCCTAACAATGCCTCCTCATCCCCCATGATCACTGTAAATGGGAATACCCTACTAAACTGCTATTCCCATGAAGCATCCCTAACAAGGTACCGCTGGCGCCCATGAAGCAGCCCTGAGCAAAGGTGCTGCTGGCGCGGCGTTTCCCAGAGGCCAGTGTTTGCCATAGATTTGGCGTTCTCATGAAGCAGCCCTGAGCAAAGGTGCTGCTGGCATAACCTCTCCAACAGGCTAGCCTGCCATAACTTGGCATTCCCCTGGAGCAGTCCTGAGCAAAGGTACTGCTGGCACCACCTCTGCAATAGGCTAGCCTGCCATAGTTTGGCATCCCCATGAGCAGCCCTGAGCAAAGGTGCTGCTGGCACAGCCTCTCCAATAGGCTAGCCTGCCATAGTTTGGCACCCCCATGAGCAGTCCTAAACAAAGGTACTGCTGGCACAGCCTTTCCCATAGGCTGGCACTGCCAAAACTTTACTGCTGACCCAACTCCTGCTGAAGAAGTGTCTCTAAATTAATTCCAAGAGGTGAAACCTCCCAACTTTCCTAATTGTACTGACTATTTTTGTCAGTTGTCCCCATATCCTGGGGATTATTGTAGTTTGGGAACCCCAAAGGTGAATTTCCCCTCCCCGGGAATCCATATAAATATATAATATTTAATTGGCAATATTATATATTTATATGGATTCCCGGGGAGGGGAAATTCACCTTTATATATATATAAATATATACCCACGGTACCCTCCTGGCACCCAGGCTAATCGTTTATGTGAGTTAACCCCATTTCCTGGGGACTACTGTGGTCTGGGAACCACATATACTTGGGTTTCCCCTGCACCGGGAACCCAGCCTAACCATTTAGGTTTGTTTTAACCCCATGTGCTGGGGACTACTGCGATGTAAAACCGCATGTACTTGGGTTTCCCCTCCACCGGGACCCCAACGTGTGGAGTCACTGACCGCGTTATCAGTGACTCCGATCGCGAACCCGACATTCCCAGTTCTCCGCTTCCGCGGTTGGACCAGGGTTTTCCCCCAAAGCCTAGGCTGGTTCCCTCGTCGGCCATCGCGAACATCCCGCAAAACCCCGGAGGTTCCTGCAGGAGACTTAGAACAGGTACGAAATAGCACTTACCTGCAACTTTTTTAGACTTACCATTGGAGGAGCTGCGCTGCTCCACAGTCGTCTGCACGAAAGCGTCTGACGCAATGACGCACGAACGGCTGTACGGGGTTCTTCACGTAGTCACTCACGTGACTCCGAAGTAAAACTCTTGTTTTAGCACCTATGTAATAGCTATTGAATGTGGTCAACAATTGTATCTTTTATTTGTCATTCTGTTTGAGATATTACACATCCGTGCGATGAGTTCCATTTTATTGACTTTTTAGCACAATAATAAAAAGAAGCTTGAATCACTGTGAGATTTATTTGATAAAAGGATTAACCGGATCCTGGCCTTTTTTTATGTCAGTTTTCAAAGAATAAACAATACCATGAGATTCATGCATCTCATAGACCATAGAACAGCACAGGACTGTTCACACTCATGAATAATATGCTGGAAATGATAATGATTTGCTCCATCTCATAATAATGTGCTGAACATGATGCCAAGACAAACTAATTTCATCTATCTTCATATGACCCTTATCTCTCCCTACGCTGCAAATCCATGTGTATCTAAAGCCTCTAAAATTGCCTGATATTTATGTTCCTATCTGAAAGCTTCCTAATCTCCTTCCTGATAACAACCCATTCGGACTTTATTCAAGCTCCACACGATGTTTTAAATGTGTAATAGAACTGCGCTTTTGTTTTCTTTTGGCCTGCTGGCTGTGAGAATACCTTAATGGCCGCTTAATCAGCCTGATGGTGCCTCAAACACTAGGCCCCACTGATCCCCTGAGACAGTGGGGAGCAACCAGAAAAGGAGAACCCCACACTGCAGTAATGACAGGTCTTTGTGCAAAGCTTTCCTTGAGCTTTCCCCTTGCGCTGAGCACTGTCGCTGCACCCTTCCCTTGCACCCAGATCATGCTGGTGCCTGCCCAGACTCCCATCGTCTCCACACAACACCATCACCTATTCCTTTTCTTCAGAGATGCTGCATGACCCGTTACTCCAGTATTTTGTGCCTCTCTTTGGTTTAAACCAGCATCTGCAGTTTCTTCCTGCACTATCCATCTTAACCTGGTGGTACCACTGGGATTTAGCACCCCTGCAGCTCACAGTTTTACTGCATTGGTCGTTCCAGGTGCTGCAATGGGCCTTGAGTGACACCTAGGTTGCAGTTTGGTGGAAGTATATTTCCACCCACAGATTGGCTCATAGAGAGTCATGCAGAAATAGTCATAAAGTTTGGAAACAGGCCCTTTGGCCCAATCTGCCCACACCGATCAACATGCCCCATCTACTCTAGAACTTATTGTCCCACTATTTTACTGCTCCATTACAAAAATCTCTCAAAGTATGCCAACTTTGAAGAAGTTCTCCTCCTGTCTGAAGAAGGGTCCCAACCCGTCACGTGCCCATTTTAATACACAGATGCTACCTGGCCCACCGCGTTCCTCCAGCACTTCGTGTGTTGCTCAAGAAACCAGCATCTGCAGTTCCGTGTGACTCCAATTGCTACGTTTTTCGCATAGATAACTGTAAAATAGTTTGCGAATTGAGTTCTGAAAACCTCAGCTAACCCACGCTTGAGGCGAGTCGAATCCTCAGGAGGATTAAATATAACTATGAAATGCTTCAAACCACATGCATGGCATGGGCGGAAATCGCTGTTAAAACATGGGGGGGACACAAATTTCCTGGCGGCCCGATGACAAGTGTGCATAACATCTAACAATTTTATCACCTCCCACTCCCCCCCACTCCCCCCCAACCCCCGCGACAAGAAGCACATTTTATTTATTGTTTAAACAGAGTAATATGGTCTGGTTGCCTGCGTAATGCACACAAGCTCCCACACACAAAACACCAGATAATCTGTATTTTTTCAGTCCATTTGTTTTTTTTTAAACTTTGTGCATTTAACAGTGCCATTTTAGCAGCGGTGTCCAGTAAGTCATCCCCCCGACGATATATTACTCTCAAATCACAGACCTCACCTCTATTACCCCTCTACATGAAAACAAAGTGTCAATGCCGCTTCAAGGTCTACTAATCCACCCATAGCTTCAGTTGCAGGTACAGCTGAAGGGATTTGGCGCTCGGAACAATGACCACATTAGAAGATCATCTGAGCATCTTGAAATCAATCTCATGAGCATGTGAAAGATAGCCGGGCGACGCAGGTATCGATCAGCCCACATTGCACATTGAAATGTAAATAAATGGATATTGCAAATTATTCAACTGTATCTTTCCCCCTTCCCCGACTCAAAAGCAGAAAGAACATATTTGCCACATTTAATCTTTTACCCGAATATTCGTAAAACAGGCAGTATATATATGTATATGACCTCCCCTTTCTTCTGAACATGTCTTATGCAATATTTAGCAAGCCAACATTGACAATTCGTTTGGTGTGACAGTTGTGTAGGAAGGAACTACAGATGCTGGTTTAAACCAAAGATGGACACAAAAAGCTGGAGTAACTCAGCGGAACAGGCAGCATCTCTGGAAAGAAGGAATAGGTAACGTTTCTGGTCAACACACTTCTTCAGACCTGAAGACTGAGTCTGAGCGTCTCGACCAGAAATGTCACCCATTCCTTCTCTCCAGAGATGCTGCCTGTCCCACTGAGTCACTCCAGCATTTTGTGTCTATCTTTGGTGTGACAGTTGTCTCATTTTTTCGACTTCATTCATTGTGCGCTTGGAAGAGATGATAGACATTTACATGTTTACATGCCACTTGCATCTATCCATCCACGTGTGCTCTTAATCAAATCTCACATCTTTGCGTGGGAGGGATGGAATGGATGTAACAACTGGCGAAAGCAAAGGCATAGTTAGGACAGGGAAATATTCCCACCACTTAATTAACCAGGTTCCCAAATGTAATTCATTTTTGTGTTTTAATGCCGAGCTAAAGCCCCGTCTTGTGGGAAGGGCTTGCGGCAGCTGGTTTCATAGTGCTTTCATTGTTGGTAGGTACTGACCTTTCACATGGACCGCTGTCAGTGCCAGTTTTCACAACTTCCATAACCGCTCTGCATTAGTGGAGTCAGATGTGAAAGTATCTCTTGACACTGGCGCTGGAGATTTTCAGCATGGAGGCAGCTGTGCTCATAAACATAGCAGGTCATAGATTGATAGTGTGGAAACATGCCCTTCAACCCAACTTGCCCACACTGGCCAACATGTTCAGCTACACTAGATCCACCTGCCAACATTCAGGGATGTTATATGAAATCTTTAAATCTGATACCTTTTAAATCTTTCAAAAGCCACAACCACAATGTCATGAATAATACTAAATAAAACAAAATTGTATAAGGGGTAAGAGCATTGTAAAAACAAGCCTGAAGGCTTTGTGGCTCAATGCAAGGAGTATTCATAATAAGGTGGATGAGTTGAACGCGCAGATAACTATTAATGAGTATGATATAGTTGGGATCACGGAGACATGGCTCCAGGGTGACCAAGGCTGGGAGCTGAACATCCAGGGATATTCAATATTCAAGAGGGATAGAGAGAAAGGAAAAGGAGGTGGGGTAGCATTGCTGGTTAGAGAGGAGATTAACGCAATGGAAAGGAAGGACATTAGCTTGGAGCATGTGGAATCGGTATGGGTAGAGCTGCGAAACACTAAGGGGCAGAAAACGCTAGTGGGAGTTGTGTACAGGCCACCTAACGGTAGTAGTGAAGTTGGGGATGGTATCAAACAGGAAATTAGAAATGCGTGCAACAAAGGCAAAACAGTTTTAATGGGTGACTTCAATCTACATATAGATTGGGTGAATCAAATTGGCAGGGGCGCTGAGGAAGAGAATTTTTTGGAAAGTATACGGGATAGTTTTCTAAATCAACATGTAGAGGAACCAAACGAGAGAGCAGGCTATTTTAGACTGGGTATTGAGTAATGAGGAAGGGTTAGTTAGCAGTCTTATTATGCGTGCCCCCTTGGGCAATAGTGACCATAATATGGTCAAGTTCGTCATTAGGATGGAGAGTGACATTGTTAATTCAGAAACAATGGTTCTGAACTTAAGGAAAGGTAACTTTGACGGTATGAGACATGAATTGGCCAAGATTGACTGGCAATCAATTCTAAAAGGGTTGACAGTGGATACGCAATGGAAGACATTTAAAGACTGCATGGATGAACTACAAAAATTGTTCATCCCAGTTTGGCAAAAGAATAGATCAGGGAAGGTAGTGCATCCATGGATAACAAGGGAAATCAGGGATAGTATCAAAGCAAAGGATGATGCGTACAAAGTAGCCAGAAAAAGCAGCATACCAGAGGACTGGGATAAATTCAGAGACCAGCAGAGGAGGACAAAGGGCTTGATTAGGAAAGGAAAAATAGATTATGAAAGAAAACTGGCAGCGAACATAAAAACTGACTGCAAAAGTTTTTATAGATATGTGAAGAGAATGAGATTAGTTAAAACAAATGTAGGTCCCTTGCAGTCAAAAACAGGTGAGTTGATCATGGGGAACAAGGATATGGCGGACCAATTAAATAACTACTTTGGTTCCGTCTTCACTAAGGAAGACATAAATAATATGCCAGAAATAGCAGGGGACTGCGGGTCAAAGGAGGATTTGAGTGAAATCCAGGTTAGTCGGGAAGTGGTGTTGGGTAAATTGAATGGATTAAAGGCCGATAAATCCCCAGGGCCAGATAGGCTGCATCCCAGAGTACTTAAGGAAGTAGCTCCGGAAATAGTGGATGCATTAGTGATAATCTTTCAAAACTCTTTAGATTCTGGAGTAGTTCCTGAGGATTGGCGGGTAGCAAACGTAACCCCTCTTTTTAAGAAGGGGGGGAGAGAGAAAACGGGGAATTACAGAACAGTTAGTCTAACATCGGTTGTGGGGAAACTGCTAGAGTCAGTTATTAAAGATGGGATAGCAGCACATTTGGAAAGTGGTGAAGTCATTGGACAGAGTCAGCATGGATTTACGAAAGGTAAATCATGTCTGACGAATCTTGTGGAATTTTTCGAGGATGTAACTAGTAGCTTGGATAGGGGAGAACCAGTGGATGTGGTGTATCTGGACTTCCAGAAGGCTTTCGACAAGGTCTCACATAAGAGATTAGTATATAAACTTAAAGCATACGACATTGGGGGTTCAGTATTGATGTGGATAGAGAACTGGCTGGCAAACAGGAAGCAAAGAGTAGGAATAAACGGGTCATTTTCACAATGGCAGGCAGTGACTAGTGGGGTACTGCAAGGCTCAGTGCTGGGACCCCAGCTATTTAGAATATACATTAATGATCTGGATGAGGGAATTGAAGGCAATAGCTCCAAGTTTGCGGATGACACCATCGAGGAATGCTATCGATGTGTTGTTAACTACTGGCAGTTAACAAGCACTAACTGTGGTAGTTAACAAATCGTTTTTGTCAAGTGTTAAACGATTCCAATCTTTCTGCAGTACTCTTTAAACCCAAGCTTTGTAAAAAAGTAAAATTCTAAGGCAATTTTGCTACAACATGGTTCACAAAACATGAGGGGGATTGTCTACCACCTCTCAAAATATGTGGGGGGTTTTGCAGTTTCAAGCAAAGGTCAGGCCAAGCCAAACAACTCATTGCATTTTCATTTCATTTACATTGCTATTGCAGTTTTAAGCACAGAGCAGGCCAAGCCAAACAGCTTATTGCATTTTCATTTCACTTCCATTGCCATTGCATTTTCAAGCACAGGGCAGGCCAAGTCAAAGAGCTCATTGCATTTTCATTTCACTTCCATTGCCATTGCAGTTACATCCACAGGGCAGGCCAAGCCAAAGTGCTCATTGCGTTTTCATTTCACTTCCATTGCCATTGCAGTTACACCCACAGGGCAGGCCAAGCCAAAGAGCTCATTGCATTTTCATCTCACTTCCATTGCCATTGCAGTTACAACCACAGGGCAGGCAAAGCCAAAGTGCTCATTGTGTTTTCATTTCACTTCCATTGCCATTGCAGTTTCAATCACAGGGCAAGCCAAGCCAAAGAGCTCAATGCATTTTCATTTCACTTCCATTGCCATTGCAGTTTCGAGTACAGGGCAGGCCAAGCCAAAGAGCTAATTGCATTTTCATTTCACTTCCTTTGACAATGCAGTTCCAACTACAGGACAGGCCAAACCAAAAAGAATGCATTTACATAAAACAAAGAAACATAGAAAATAGGTGCAGGAGCAGGCCATTCGGCTCTTTAAGCCTGCACCGCCATTCAATATGTCCATGGCTGATCATTCAACTCAGTATCCTGTACCTGCCTTCTCTCCATACCCCCTGATCCCTTTAGCCACAAGGGCCACATCTAACTCCCTCTTAAATATAGCCAATGAACTGCCCTCAACTACCTTCTGTGGCAGATAATTCCAGAGACTCACCACTCTCTGTGTGAAAAATGTTTTCCTCATCTCGGTCCTAAAGGAATTCCCCCTTATCCTTAAACTGTGATCCCTTGTTCTGGACCTCCCCAACATCCGGAACAATCTTCCTGCATCTAGCCTGTCAAACCCTTTAAGAATTTTGTAAGTTTCTATAAGATCCCCCTTCAATCTTCTAAATTCTAGCGAGTACAAGCCGAGTCTATCCAGTCTTTCCTCATATGAAAGTCCTGACATCCCAGGAATCAGTCTGGTGAACCTTCTCTGTACCCCCTCTATGGCAAGAATGTCTTTCCTCAGATTTGGAGAACAAAACTGTACGCAATACTCCAGGTGTGGTCTCACCAAAACCCTGTACAAATGCAGTAGAACCTCCCTGCTACTATACTCAAATCCTTTTGCTATGAATGCTAACATACCATTCGCTTTCTTCACTGCCTGCTGCACCTGCATGCCTACTTTCAATGACTGGTGTACCATGACACCTAGGTCTCATTGCATCTCCTCTTTGCCTAATCGGCCACCATTCAGATAATAGTCTACCTTCCTGTTTTTGCCACCAAAGTGGATAACCTCACATTTATCCACATTATACTGCATCTGCCATGCATTTGCCCACTCACCCAGCCTATCCAAGTCACCTTGCAACCTCACTTACATTTAAATTTCACTTCCACTGCCATTGCAGTTTCAAGCATAGCGCAGGCCAAGCCGAACAGGTCATTGCATTTTCATTTCACTTCCATTGCCATTGCAGTTTCAAGCACATGGCTGGCCAAACAACTAATTCCATCTTCTTTTCACTTCCATTGCCATTGTAGTTTCAAGCACTGGGCAGGCCAAGCCAAACAGCTGATTACATTTCCATTTCACTCCCATTTCCACTGCAGTTTCAAGCACAGGGCAGGCCAAGCCAAACAGCTGATTACATTCAACCCAATCTCACAGCATTTGAATTGGAGTGCAGGCCACAAGTCCAACCTCACAGCACTGCAAGCAGAGTGCGGGCCGCAAGTCCAACCTCACAGCACTCCAAGCAGAGTGCAGGCAAAAAGTTCAATCTCACAGCACTCCAAGCAGAGTGCTGGCAGGAAGTCTAACCTCACAGCACTCCAAGCAGAATGCAGGCAGCAAGTTTAACCTCACAGTACTCCAATCAGAGTGCAGGCAGCAAGTCCAACCTCACAGCATTGCAAGCAGTGTGCACACACATACACACACACACACACACACACACACAGATGCTCACACACACACTCACACTCAAACTCACGCAGACACACACTGACACACACATACACACCCACACACACACACTTGCACATACATTCACAAAGACACACTCACACACACCTACACACAAATACAAAGACACGCACACTCACAAACATGCACACACACTCACACAGACAATCAGACACACACACACAGACCGACACACACACTCTCACACAAACACATACTCACATACACAGACAGATGCACAGACAGACACAGAGACACACACACACACACACACACACACACACACACACTCACACACACACACACACACACTCACATACATACAGACAGACACACTGACAGACACATGCACAGACAGACACACGCACAGACAGACACACGCACAGACAGACACACGCACAGACAGACACACGCACAGACAGACACACGCACAGACAGACATGCACACACACAGACACATGCACAGACAGACTGACACACACCCAGACACACACAAATACACTCACACATACACAAAGACACACTCACACAAACACACACTCACAGACACCAACAGACATAGAGAGACACAGACACTCACACACACATACACACTTACACACACAGACACTCACACACAGACAGACACACTGACAGACACTCACACACCCAGACACACAGACAGACACTCACACACACATACACACTTACACACACACAGACACTCACACACAGACAGACACACACACAGACAGACACACACACAGACACACACACACACAGACACAGACACACACACACACACACACACACACACACACAGAGACACACACACATACACTCACATGTACACAAAGACACAGTCACACACACATACACACAAACACCATATATATGGCAGTAAACTTTTTTGAATACTCAAATGGCTGAATGTGGCGTCTCCATTGTAGGCCTTCCACAGTCAGCAACACTTCCACATTCAGCAAGACCTCTGCACTCACCGGAAATGACACAACCAGCGTGACCTGTCCACTAAGCGGAATTCACGAAATGAGCGGGACATTTGCAATAAACACGGTCATACCAAATAAAATGTTTATTCCTTCCAGCCACAGTTGCCAAAGCCACAGTTGCCAAAGCCACAGTTGCCAAAGCCACAGTTGCCAAAGCCACAGTTGCAAAAAAGCCATAGTTGCAAAAAGCCACAGTTGCAAAAAGCCACAGTTGCAAAAAGCCACAGTTGCAAAAAGCCACAGTTGCAAAAAGCCACAGTTGCAAAAAGCCACAGTTGCAAAAAGCCACAGTTGCAAAAAGCCACAGTTGCAAAAAGCCACAGTTGCAAAAAGCCACAGTTGCAAAAAGCCACAGTTGCAAAAAGCCACAGTTGCAAAAAGCCACAGTTGCAAAAAGCCACAGTTGCAAAAAAGCCACAGTTGCAAAAAAGCCACAGCTGCAAAAAGCCACAGGTGCAAAAACCACAGTTGCAAAAGCCACAATTGCAAAAGCCACATTTCAAAAGACACTTTTCAAAAGGAACAGTATAAAAACACATAAAGGTCACTCATAGCTCAGTAGACACTCAGTGTTCTGTAGATTCCCAGCTCAGACTGAGAGTCGTGGCATCTCCCTCGCCATCTTGCAGCGACTGAGCCACGTCCAGTCTTCCGGGTTTTATAGCTGCTCCCCCCACCGCCAGAAGGGGCGTGGCCTTCAAGGCGGTGATTGACTGGAGAGAGAATCTCAACATTTTTTAAACACTGATAACTCTTTTATTTTTAATCGATGGGAAAAATCCTCTCAGCCTGATCATCGGAGGGGGACTCTGAGTAAGATGGCCAAAAATCACAGCCATAATTGGTAGCATTTTTTTTCTAAAATCTATATAGAGCGCTAACAGGAAATGGTCAATATGAGGCTTTTAATTAGATTATGTACATGTTAAATATTCATTGCAGTTTTTATCATGAGCCAACACAGAAAACGTTAGTAGCATCTGAGAAATAGGAAAGGGACATTTTCTATTGGTATTGGAATTGGTTTATTATTGTCATGTGTGCAGGGATACAGTGAAAAACTTTGTTTTGATGAGTAAATCGTGAGTAAATCGGGTGATACTAAAGAGAAAATAGTGCAAAATGTAGTGTTGCAGCTACAGAGAAAGTGCAGGTTATAAAAAGTGCAGGGGAGGAATGTGGTAGATTGGAAGAACGGGTATTCATCCTTCG
The DNA here is from genome assembly GCA_963514005.1 of Raja brachyura. The sequence goes on from OY740796.1 coordinate 12,460,911, forward strand.
CATATGAGACCTCCATTCAAGATGATGATAATGGTCTTGAATCTGGTGTTAGGTGCTTTCAAGTGTTTGTAATATTTGTGCAATGGGAGAGAGGGGGAGCAGATAGCATCAATGGCTCGTGAATGGTCCTTAATTAAGTTGGACGCATTCCTTAGACTGTGTGAAGCATAGATGGAGTCAATGAGAAGGTGACTGGTTTGGGTGATGGACTGGGTTGTGTTCACTACTTTCTGCAATTTCTTGCAGTTTTGGACAGGGTGGATGAATGTTTGTCATATCAAGTTAAGACATCTGGATTTGATGTTTTCTATGGTACATCTGAGAAACTGATAAGAATCTTTGGAGAAATACCAAGATTCCTTAATCATCTGAAGATCTGAAGATGTGAAGTTAGTGGGCTTTATTTGCCATGGCAACAATGTGGACCAGGGAAATTTGGTGCCGATATTTGCATCTAAGAACTTAATACTCTCGAGCATCTCCACTTCAGCACCTTTGATAGAAACAAGGGTTTGTACTCCACCCCACTTCCTGAAATCAATGACCAGCTCCTTAATCAGCTCAATAAACCTTAATTGGTTTATTGTTACATGTACCAAGGTATAGTGAAATTATTTTGTTGCGTGCTAACCAGCCAGTTGAAAAGCAATACATGATTCCAATTGAGCCATTCACAGTCTACAGATACATGATAAGGGAATAATATTTAGGTCAAGGTAAAGCCAGTAATGTCCAATCAAAGGTAGACAGAAATGCTGGGGAAACTCAGCGGGTCAGGCAGCATCAATGGAGCGAATAAATAGGCAACATTTCGGGCCAAAACCCTTCTTCAGACTGATGTGGGCAGTTTGTACCCTAGTGGTATGAACATTGACTTCTCTAATTTCAGGTAGTCCTTCCTGTCTCCTCCCCTTCTCAGCTCTCCCTCTCGCCCTCTGGCTCCTCCTCTTCCTTTCTTCTACCCGCCCCCCCACCTTTTGGCTACCTTCGATTTTCCAGGATCTGCAGTTCCTTCTTAAACACAAAATCCAATCAAAGATAGTCCGAGGCTCCCCGATGAGGCCGATGGTAGTTCAGAACTGCTCTCTGGTTGCGGTTGGATGATTCAGTTGCCTGATAACAGCTGGGAAGAAACTGCTGCACCTGCATGCCTACTTTTCTGGAGAATTGTTAATTTATCTGGAGAATTCTGGGTCAGATTATTAAAGAAGAACGTTAACTGCTGGGGAACATCTTCTATCTATACATTACAAAAACTCTCATCTTGTTTGTTTGCACAAAAAACGTACATGATAGCGGTGCAGTTTTTGCACCACCTTACTCATCATTGTCATGTGATGCAAATGCAACACGTTTTGTTCAGATTGATGATATATTTTAAGTTATTAACCTTTAAATCTTAAATTAACTTACAACGGCACCCCTACCCGCGTATGCGCAGTCGGGGGAGGATCTCTTCTTTACTGGCATCACAAAGTGAACCCAACGGGTCTTGAGCTGCGCCTGTGCAGTTAGGGCCTTTCCAGATAATCAAATCGCCATCTTTTTTTTCCCCATTACAGCGGCGACCCGATCCGACGGCTCCACAGGTGAGTTTACCTATTTTACTTTCTGATGCCTGACGCTGAAGGGGTATCGGAGCAACAATAAGGAGTGGGTACCCGGTGCGAATGGCAGCGGCTCCAAGGTCAGCTCCTACCTTCGATGCTGATGACAGGCTCCCAGATGTGGTTCTGTAGCCCCACGTCCTCAACCCTCTCGATCAGGCCGTAGATGGCATACGAGAGAGCTGGGGTGCCGGCGGCGGCTGCCGAGCCCGAACTTGAGCCAGAGTGCAACAACACGGATGTGCAGCTGGAGCCAGAGCCGCAGCTCAGCACCAGGGCTCCGCTGGGCGGACGCAGCATCGAGCTCCTGGAGTCGGCACCGCCCAAACCCAAGCCCGAGGCTAAGTGGTGGAATATTGCATTAGGTGAGCAGACCCAATGGGTCTGCACTTTGTCTAGTGTCCATTAAACACAGTGACAAAAAGAGCAGTTATGAGCTCAAGGTTGCAACTGTTTGGGTGTTTGGTACATCCTAATCACCCTATGTAGATAAGCAAGCCTGTTTGTTCTGCAGTGCAGTGTGTTCTGTGTGAAAATGTTAGTTGGATGTCACGTGTCTTTTGTCTGCATGTCACGTTCAGTCTTCAGTCCTTTAGTTGTAATTCCATAGTTTTGGCAGTTATGATATGTTCAGCTTTTAGTTAGGCTCTGCAGATAGTTTAATGCTTTGTCTGATGCTGTATAACCATTGTGCCTGAATAAAGGTTTTCAACCCCACTGCGGGACTCGACAAATCATTGAGAATTCAGTGACCCTGCACTCGCTATATCCATCCTGTACTCCACCCTGTTATTGTTCAAGGTCTGCCTTACAATGGATACAAACACAGACACAAACACAAGCATGGTACTCTGGATTGAGGCCACATGTAAAGGCCACGCCAGGGCTTTAAATGTTGTGATTACTTTGGCTCCGTGAATTTTTCATCTCCTTAGGCAGTCCATCTGCAATAAGAATAAATTGCTCTCCAGTTGTGTGGGGTGTGAGCTGATGCGGCCAATATAGAAATTGTTGAGGCTTCTACAGATGGGGCATGTGGTGGATGGTAGGGTGGATGGTAGGCTGGGTGGGTCGATAGCCTGTGAGGTGGTGCACTGTGAGATGGTCCTGTGAGGACACTGATATTGGTTTGCATGCCTTACCATGAGTTTGGAAGATTTTGCAGTGACAGAATTCATGCCACCTTGTCAGTGCATTCAGTAACATTTCACAGGACACGTACCAAGACCATTATTTTTTTTTATGGAGACATAAGGAACTGCAAGTTCAGGAATCTTGCGTAGAACTCAGAGTGCCTGAGTAACTCAGTGGGTCAAGCAGCATCTGAAGAAGACATCAATAAGTGACGTTTCTGGTCAGGGAGTCTGAAGAGTACCCAACCTCAAACTTTACCTATCCACCCTGAGTAACTCGAGCATTTTACAATATTTAATACGAAAGAAAGACACAAAATGCTGGAGTATCTAAAGTAGTCAGGCAGGATCTCTGCAGAAAAGGAATAGGTGACATTTCAGATCGAAATCCTTCTTCAGTCTGAGAGTCAAGGGAAAGAGAAATGAGAGATATAGACGATGCAATGGAGAGATCAAATGAATGAAAGATATGCAAAAAAAAACAATGATCAAGGGAACTGGCCATTGTTAGCTGTGGGCTAGATGAAAACGAGTTATACAAACATAGATGTTGCTACAATTTCCTAGGTGGCACTTAAGGACCTGTCCCATTTAGGCGAGTTTGGGAGAGTCTACGCTCGCCACAAGATCGCCACATGGTCGCAGGTGGTCTCCTTCATGGTCGGGAGGAGTTCCCGCATTCTGGGAACGTCGCGGCTTCAGTATGGTCGGCGAAATATTTTCACCATGTTGAAAAATGTTCTGCGACCGCCATGGAGAAAATCGATACTTTTGTAGTCATAGGTCTAGTCGTAGTGGGGTCGTACGTAATCGTAGATAGCCGTAGGTAGTCTTGGGTAGTCATAGGTAGTCTTAGTTAATCGCCTTTGCTGTCCAGTCATTTTCATTGACTCATTGCGGAAAAAAAAGGTATGTAAACAGCAGCACGTGATTAAGTCGTAGATAGTCGTAGGTTATCTTCTACATACTCGTAGTAGGTCTACATAGTCGTAGGATGCGTTTGATACATTCACTTTTCGCCGATTCAACAAGACTATGACAATCGCCTGCACTAGCAAAATAAGTCGCCTAAGTGGGACAGGCCCTTTAGATTGAATAGCATGTCGAGCAAAATTTTCCCTCATGCCAACTTCCAGCCAACATAATAAACAGAGCTTCTGATGGGCACTGTTCTTCAAGGGGAGATGTTTTCACAGAGGAATGGCATACCGCGTTCAAGGTTTAGTCTTCCGGTTTAAGTAATGATAATTGAGATCTACAATACTATCGAATTAAGCTGGAAATTCCAATGCATCATAATGTATATGTTAAATAGTCATTGCAGTTTTGATCATGAGCCAACACAGAAAACTTTGGTAGCGTCTGAGAAACGGGAACGGGTCTTTTCTATTGGTATTGGAATTGGTTATTGTTGTCACTTGTGCAGGGATACAGTGAAAAACTGTTTTGAGTGTGTCTAGACAAATCATGAGTAAATCAGGTAATACGAAAGAGAAAATAAACAAAGTGCAAAACATAGTGTTACAGCTTCAGCGAAAGTGCAGATTAAAAAAAGTACATGGGCAGCAATGAGGTAGATTGGAAGAACGGGAATTCATCCTTCGCATATAAAATCTCCATTCAAGAGTCTGTTAACCGTCTTAAATCTGGTGTATATTTGCTCAATGGAAGAGCGGGGTAAGAGAAAAACACTGGCGCGTGAATGGTCTTTGATTAAGTTGGCTACATTCCTGAGGCAGTGTGAAGCATAGATGGAGTCAATGAGAAGGAGACTGGTTTGAGTGATGGACTGGGTTGTGTTCACAACTTTCTGCAATTTCTTGCAGTTTTGGACAGGGTGGATGAGTGTTTGTCATATCAAGTTAAGATGCATCTGGATTTGATGCTTTCTATGGTACATCTGATAAACTGAGAAGAGTCTTTGAATTGTTGCCGATATTTACATCTAAGAACTTAATACTCTGAAGCATCTCCACTTCAGCATCTTTCATAGAAACAAGGGTTTGTCAGAATCAGAAATCAGAATGCCTTTTATTGTCACTATACACATGTACAATAAGATTAAAAGCTGCTCCTACTCAGTGCAAAAACAAAACAAAAAGGGGGGGTCAGATTATTAAAGAAGAACGTTAACTGCTGGGGAACATCTTCTATCTATACATTACAAAAACTCTCATCTTGTTTGTTTGCACAAAAAACGTACATGATAGCGGTGCAGTTTTTGCACCACCTTACTCATCATTGTCATGTGATGCAAATGCAACACGTTTTGTTCAGATTGATGATATATTTTAAGTTATTAACCTTTAAATCTTAAATTAACTTACAACGGCACCCCTACCCGCATATGCGCAGTCGGGGGAGGATCTCTTCTTTACTGGCATCACAAAGTGAACCCAACGGGTCTTGAGCTGCGCCTGTGCAGTTAGGGCCTTTCCAGATAATCAAATCGCCATCTTTTTTTTTCCCAATTACAGCGGCGACCCGATCCGACGGCTCCACAGGTGAGTTTACCTATTTTACTTTCTGATGCCTGACGCTGAAGGGGTATCGGAGCAACAATAAGGAGTGGGTACCCGGTGCGAATGGCAGCGGCTCCAAGGTCACCTCCTACCTTCGATGCTGATGACAGGCTCCCAGATGTGGTTCTGTAGCCCCACGTCCTCAACCCTCTCGATCAGGCCGTAGATGGCATACGAGAGAGCTGGGGTGCCGGCGGCGGCTGCCGAGCCCGAACTTGAGCCAGAGTGCAACAACACGGATGTGCAGCTGGAGCAAGAGCCGCAGCTCAGCACCAGGGCTCCGCTGGGCGGACGCAGCATCGAGCTCCTGGAGTCGGCACCGCCCAAACCCAAGCCCGAGGCTAAGTGGTGGAATATTGCATTAGGTGAGCAGACCCAATGGGTCTGCACTTTGTCTAGTGTCCATTAAACACAGTGACAAAAAGAGCAGTTATGAGCTCAAGGTTGCAACTGTTTGGGTGTTTGGTACATCCTAATCACCCTATGTAGATAAGCAAGCCTGTTTGTTCTGCAGTGCAGTGTGTTCTGTGTGAAAATGTTAGTTGGATGTCACGTGTCTTTTGTCTGCATGTCACGTTCAGTCTTCAGTCCTTTAGTTGTAATTCCATAGTTTTGGCAGTTATGATATGTTCAGCTTTTAGTTAGGCTCTGCAGATAGTTTAATGCTTTGTCTGATGCTGTATAACCATTGTGCCTGAATAAAGGTTTTCAACCCCACTGCGGGACTCGACAAATCATTGAGAATTCAGTGACCCTGCACTCGCTATATCCATCCTGTACTCCACCCTGTTATTGTTCAAGGTCTGCCTTACAATGGATACAAACACAGACACAAACACAAGCATGGTACTCTGGATTGAGGCCACATGTAAAGGCCACGCCAGGGCTTTAAATGTTGTGATTACTTTGGCTCCGTGAATTTTTCATCTCCTTAGGCAGTCCATCTGCAATAAGAATAAATTGCTCTCCAGTTGTGTGGGGTGTGAGCTGATGCGGCCAATATAGAAATTGTTGAGGCTTCTACAGATGGGGCATGTGGTGGATGGTAGGGTGGATGGTAGGCTGGGTGGGTCGATAGCCTGTGAGGTGGTGCACTGTGAGATGGTCCTGTGAGGACACTGATATTGGTTTGCATGCCTTACCATGAGTTTGGAAGATTTTGCAGTGACAGAATTCATGCCACCTTGTCAGTGCATTCAGTAACATTTCACAGGACACGTACCAAGACCATTATTTTTTTTTATGGAGACATAAGGAACTGCAAGTGCAGGAATCTTGCGTAGAACTCAGAGTGCCTGAGTAACTCAGTGGGTCAAGCAGCATCTGAAGAAGACATCAATAAGTGACGTTTCTGGTCAGGGAGTCTGAAGAGTACCCAACCTCAAACTTTACCTATCCACCCTGAGTAACTCGAGCATTTTACAATATTTAATACGAAAGAAAGACACAAAATGCTGGAGTATCTAAAGTAGTCAGGCAGGATCTCTGCAGAAAAGGAATAGGTGACATTTCAGATCGAAATCCTTCTTCAGTCTGAGAGTCAAGGGAAAGAGAAATGAGAGATATAGACGATGCAATGGAGAGATCAAATGAATGAAAGATATGCAAAAAAAAACAATGATCAAGGAAACTGGCCATTGTTAGCTGTGGGCTAGATGAAAACGAGTTATACAAACATAGATGTTGCTACAATTTCCTAGGTGGCACTTAAGGACCTGTCCCACTTAGGCGAGTTTGGGAGAGTCTACGCTCGCCACAAGATCGCCACATGGTCGCAGGTGGTCTCCTTCATGGTCGGGAGGAGTTCCCGCATTCTGGGAACGTCGCGGCTTCAGTATGGTCGGCGAAATATTTTCACCATGTTGAAAAATGTTCTGCGACCGCCATGGAGAAAATCGATACTTTTGTAGTCATAGGTCTAGTCGTAGTGGGGTCGTACGTAATCGTAGATAGCCGTAGGTAGTCTTGGGTAGTCATAGGTAGTCTTAGTTAATCGCCTTTGCTGTCCAGTCATTTTCATTGACTCATTGCGGAAAAAAAAGGTATGTAAACAGCAGCACGTGATTAAGTCGTAGATAGTCGTAGATTATCTTCTACATACTCGTAGTAGGTCTACATAGTCGTAGGATGCGTTTGATACATTCACTTTTCGCCGATTCAACAAGACTATGACAATCGCCTGCACTAGCAAAATAAGTCGCCTAAGTGGGACAGGCCCTTTAGATTGAATAGCATGTCGAGCAAAATTTTCCCTCATGCCAACTTCCAGCCAACATAATAAACAGAGCTTCTGATGGGCACTGTTCTTCAAGGGGAGATGTTTTCACAGAGGAATGGCATACCGCGTTCAAGGTTTAGTCTTCCGGTTTAAGTAATGATAATTGAGATCTACAATACTATCGAATTAAGCTGGAAATTCCAATGCATCATAATGTATATGTTAAATAGTCATTGCAGTTTTGATCATGAGCCAACACAGAAAACTTTGGTAGCGTCTGAGAAACGGGAACGGGTCTTTTCTATTGGTATTGGAATTGGTTATTGTTGTCACTTGTGCAGGGATACAGTGAAAAACTGTTTTGAGTGTGTCTAGACAAATCATGAGTAAATCAGGTAATACTAAAGAGAAAATAAACAAAGTGCAAAACATAGTGTTACAGCTTCAGCGAAAGTGCAGATTAAAAAAAGTACATGGGCAGCAATGAGGTAGATTGGAAGAACGGGAATTCATCCTTCGCATATAAAATCTCCGTTCAAGAGTCTGTTAACCGTCTTAAATCTGGTGTATTTTTGCTCAATGGAAGAGCGGGGTAAGAGAAAAACACTGGCGCGTGAATGGTCTTTGATTAAGTTGGCTACATTCCTGAGGCAGTGTGAAGCATAGATGGAGTCAATGAGAAGGAGGCTGGTTTGAGTGATGGACTGGGTTGTGTTCACAACTTTCTGCAATTTCTTGCAGTTTTGGACAGGGTGGATGAGTGTTTGTCATATCAAGTTAAGATGCATCTGGATTTGATGCTTTCTATGGTACATCTGATAAACTGAGAAGAGTCTTTGGATTGTTGCCGATATTTACATCTAAGAACTTAATACTCTGAAGCATCTCCACTTCAGCATCTTTCATAGAAACAAGGGTTTGTCAGAATCAGAAATCAGAATGCCTTTTATTGTCACTATACACATGTACAATGAGATTAAAAGCTGCTCCTACTCAGTGCAAAAACAAAACAAAAAGGGGGGGGGGGGATAAGGTGCAGTTTCTGCAGCGCTATATACATATCGATAAAAAGACAATGGATAAATAGAATGGATAATAGGATTCCTATATCCAGTATGGGTTATTGCACATATTGGAAATTACAGTTACAGTACAAATTACAGTAGGTGGATAGATGGAAGTCCGGGGGTTAGGCTGTGAAGTCAATGCATGTGTGAGTTCAGGGAGATAATGGATTTTGGAAAGAAACTGTTCTTGAGTCTATTTGTCCTTGTGCTGATGCACCTATAGCGCCTCCCTGAGGGCAGCAGGTTGAACAGGCCAAATGCAGGATGGGAGCTGTCCTTGATAGTGTTCTTCGCCCTGCTGAGGCAGCGGGAGGTGTAAATGTCCATCAGAGAGGGGAGAGGGCAGCCGATTATATTCTGTGCTGCCCTGACGACCCTCTGAAGCCTCTCCCTGTCTGCCATGGTGCAGCTGCCGTACCATGCTGTAATGCAGTATGCCAACAGGCTCTCAATGGACGAGCGGTAGAAGGTCAGCAGCAGGTTGGAGTCCAGGTTGTGCTTCCTGAGGACCCTCAGGAAGTGCAGCCGCTGCTGAGCCTTCTTGATGACCGCTGTGATGTTGTCTGTCCAGGAGATGTCAGCAGAGATGAGGACGCCGAGAAACCGGAAGGTGTGGACCCTCTCCACACACTCGCCGTTGATGTATAAGGGGGCTAAGTCGGTGCTGTGCTTCCTGAAGTCGACAATGAGCTCTTTGGTTTTCTTGGTGTTCAGAGCCAGGTTGTTTTCTGAGCACCAGGCTGTCAACTTCAGGACTTCCTCTCTGTAGGCTGCCTCATCTCCCCTTGAGATGAGTCCGACGACTGTAGTTTCGTCAGCAAACTTGACGATTCGGTTGTTGTGGGCCGGACTACAGTCGTGGGTGTAGAGACAGTATAGGAGGGGGCTTAGCACACAGCCCTGCGGGGAGCCGGTACTCAACCTGCGAGTGGAGGAGAGGTGGGGGCCGAGTCTCACAGTCTGGGGCCGGTTGGTGAGGAAGTCCTTTATCCAGGCACATGTGAGAGTGGGGAGGCCGAGAGTGACCAGTTTGTCGATGAGAATGTCCGGAATGATAGTATTGAAAGCTGAGCTGTAATCCACAAAGAGCATCCGAACGTAGCTCTGCCCCTGCTCCAGGTGGCTCAGCACAGAGTGGAGAGCTACGGTGATGGCATCTTCTGTGGACCTGTTTGGGCGATAGGCGAACTGGTGGTGGTCGAAGTCTGGAGGGAGATAGTCCTTGATGTGCTGGAGGACCAATCTCTCGAAACACTTCATGATTACCGGAGTGAGGGCCACGGGACGGTAATCGTTTAGGCTGGTGATGGGAGACATCTTCGGCACTGGAACGATTGTGGCTGATTTTAGGCAGGACGGGATAACTGCCTGGTCCAGGGAGAGATTGAAGATTCTGGTGAAGATGACGGTGAGCTGGTGGGCACATGCTTTGAGCACCTTACCAGGTACTCCATCTGGGCCTGCAGCCTTCTTGGGGTTCACTGCCAGGAGCACCCGTCTGACATCGTGCTCCCTGGCAGTGAACCCCAAGAAGGGTTCACTCCACCCCACTTCCTGAAATTGATTTGGCTGGGGTAAAAAAGGGTCTCGACCCGAAAAGTCGCCTATCAGTCTGAAGAAGGGTCTCGACCCGAAACGTCCCCCATCTCCTTCGCTCCTTAGATGCTGCTGCACCCGCTGTGTTTCTCCAGCCTTTTGTGTACCCTCCTGAAATTAATTACCAGCTCCTTAATCAGTTCACTTTGGTTTATTGACACGTCTATCAAGATACAGTGAAATGCTTTTGTTGTGTGTTAACCAGCCAGTGGAAAAGCAATACACGATTACAATCGAGCCATTCACAGGATACAGATACATGATAAGAGAATAACATTTAGTGCAACGTAAACTCAGTAAAGTCCAATCAAAGATAGTCCGAGAGTCCCCGATGAGGTAGACAGTAGTTCAGGACTGCTCTCTGGTTGCGGTTGGATGGTTCAGTTGCCTGATAACAGCTGGGAAGAAACTGTCCCTGAATCTTGGTCAGATTGAGGGAGAGGTTGTTGTCTTGACACCATGCTAGTAAACTCTCTGTAAGGAAAATAGATGGGGTCAGGTTATTAAACAAGGCCGTCAACTGCTGGGGAACATGCTGAGCTGTGAGCTCAGGGTTGCAACTGCTTGGGTGTTTGATACATCCTGATCACCCTATGCAGATAAGCACACCTGTTCAGCAGTGCAGTGTGTTCGGTGTGAAAATGTTAGTTGAATGTCCTGTGTCTCTTGTCTGCCTGTCATGTTCAGTCTTCAGTCCTTTAGTTGTAATTCCACAGTTTCTTTGTTTTGGTAATTATGATATGTTCAGTTTTAGTTAGGGTCTGCAGATAGTTTTAATGCTTTGCTCTGATGCCGTATAACCATTGTGCCTGAATAAAGCGTTGTCAACCCCACTGCTGGACTCGGCAAATCATTAAGAATTCAGTGACCCTGCACTCTCTATATCCATCCTGCACTCCACCCTGACACAAACACAAACATGGTACTCTGGGTTGTGGCCACATGTAAAGGCCACGTCAGGGCTTTAAGCGTTGTGGTTACTTTGGCTCCATTAGTTCTTCATCTCCTTTGAATTCTGCATCAAGAATGAATTGCTCCAGTTGTGTGGGATGTGAATTGATGTGGGCAGTATATAAAGTGTTGAGGCTTCTACCGATGGGAAGAGGGGGGGGGGAGAAAGAGGGAGGGGGGAGAAAGAGGGGGGGGGGGAGAAAGATTGCAGGGAGAGAGAGGAGAGGGAGGGAGAGGAGAGAGAAGAGGGGGATAGACAGGAGGAAGAGAGAGAGAAGGGGGAGAGAGAGGAGGGGGAGAGAGAAGGGGAAGAGAGAAGGGGAGAGCAGGAAAGGCACAGGGAGGGAGGGAGGGAGGGAGGGAGGGAGGGAGGGAGGGAGGGAGGGGAAGAGAGAATAGGGGGGAGAGAGAGAGTACAATGGAGAGGGGGAAGGGAGGGGGAGAGAGAGGAGGGGTGAGTGAGGGGGTTGGAGGAGATGGGAGGGGGAGAGAAGAGGGGGAGTTGGAGGGGGGAGAGAAGAGGAGGGGAGAGGTGGAGGGCAGAGAAGCGGAGGGGGAGAGGTGGAGGGGAGAGAGATGAGGAGGGGGAGAGGTGGAGGGGGGGAGAACAGGTGGGGATTGAGGAGAGGAGGGGGGAGGATAGGAGGGGTAGAGGTGGAAAGAAAGTGGAGGGGGTGGAGAGGGAGGGGGGTAGAGAGGGAGGGGGTAGATAGGGAGGGGATAGATAGGGAGGGGATCGATAGGGAGGGGGGTAGATAGGTAGTGGGTAGGACAACTTGCGCTATTTGATTGTGCACGCCCGGTTGATTGTATTCGTGGGATCACGTGAAGGTTCCAATCTCCCAGCCCTGTCCCATTGTGATGTCATATCATAGCTAAATGAGATCCATTGTGATTGGACATCTGTGAGATGGCCTTGTGACTCATGCAGCAGCTTGATTTTAAATTGTTTTGACGTTTTTTACTAAAAAAGAAGGGAAATTAATTACCAAATGTTCTAATCTTCAAAACAAATTGTGCAGGAGGAAAAACTCTACAGGAATATGTAAAAGTGTATCCATTATCCGGCAAAGGGTGAAGGAGTAAATTCACAAACAGCTTGAATGAATTTTCACAAAATAGCACCCATTACAAACAAACCAACGAACGTCAGTTTTAGTATTTACTAGGCCTAGTGCAGAACTGTTCCCCCAACGCGCATTTACAGGGGGGGGGGGGGGGAGCTATGCGGTGTCACACACACTAACCACCCCCACACTAACTACCCCCTTGATATTTTATAAATATTATTAATTAGATCCTTTTATCCCATAACCGCCCTAGCCACTTTAGCATAGCCCCCAACTCGCAGGTGTGTCGAGAGAGGGAGAGGGGGTAGATAGTGAGGGCAGAGAAAGAATGGGGAGAGACAGAAGGGAAACAGACAGGGGGAGAGGGTGAGTGGAGGAGGAGGAGAGGGAGGGTGGGGGAGAGAGAGATGGGAGGAGAGAGAGGGGGAGAGGGGGCTAGGGAAGGGAGGGAAGGGGGAGATGGGGTGAGAGGTGAGGGGGAGAGGAGGGGGGAAGGGAGGGGGAGGGGTGGAGGGAAGGGGGTAGGGGTGGAGAGGAGGGAGGGGTGGAGGGGAGGGTGGAGAGGAGAGTGTGGAGGGGAGGGTGGAGAGGAGGGTGTGGAGGCGAGGGAGGGGTGGAGGGGAGGGTGGAGAGGAGGGTGTGGAGGGGAGGGGGTAAAGTGGGAAGGAGGTTTGGGGATGGCAGGGGAGAGGAAGGGGAGAGAGAGAGGGGGGAGAGTGAGAGGAAGCGGGAGAGAGGGGGAGGGGGAGAGAGAAGAGAGAGAGGGGAGAGAGAGAGAGAGAGAGAGAGAGAGAGAGAGAGAGAGAGAGAGAGGAGAGAGAGAGAGAGAGAGGGAGAGGGAGAGGGAGAGGGAGAGGGAGAGGGAGAGGGAGAGGGAGAGGGAGAGGGCGGAGGGAGAGAGAGAGAGAGAGGGCGAGAGAGAGAGAGAGAGAGAGGGCGAGAGAGAGAGAGAGAGAGAGAGAGAGGGCGAGAGAGAGAGAGAGAGAGAGGGAGAGGGAGAGGGAGGGAGAGGGAAAGAGAGAGAGAGGGAGAGGGAGAGGGAGAGGGAGAGGGGAGAGGGAGAGGGGAGAGGGGGGGAGAGAGAGGGGGGAGAGAGAGGGGGGGAGAGAGAGGGGGAGAGAGAGCGAGAGTGGGGGAGAGAGAGAGAGCAGAAAGAGAATGGGGAGAGACAAAGATAAAGGGACAGAGACAGAAGAGCAAGAGACAGAGGGAGAGGGGGTGGAGGGGAGGAGGAAAGGGGGGAGGGTGAGGGAGGTGGGTAAGGGGGGAGGGTGGGGGAGGAGGGGTGAGAGAGATGGGAGGAGAGGGAGAGGGGAGAGAGAGGGAAAGAGGGGGCTGAGAGAGGGAAGGGAAGGGAAGGGGTGGGGGAAGTGGGGAGGTGGAAGGGGGGAGGGGAGAAGGGGGAGGTGCGGGGAGATGGGGGGAAAGGGAGTGTGAGGGGGAGAGAGGAGAGGTGAGGGGGAGAAGAGGAGGGGGAGAGTTGAGGAGAGGTGGAGGGGGAAAGGTGGAGGGGAGGTGGGAGAGAGAAGAGGAGAGGGGGGAGAGGGGAGGGTGGAGAGGGGGGTGGAGAGGGGGATGAGAATAGGTGTAGGGGGTAGAGTGGAGTGGGGTAGTAGGGAGGGGGGGATGGGAGGAAGGAGGGAGAAGAGAGGGTGGTAGAGGAATTTCACTGGCCAGGTCAGTCACACAATTAAAAGCAACAGACTCAAAAACACATTTTAACATGAACATCCACTACAGTGAATCCTGCACATTCCTCACTATGATGGACGGCGAAATAAAGTTCAAGCCCTTCCTTTTGTTCTCCCTCGGTCGGAGCCCTCGATCCCTCCTTTCCGCTCCTGCATCGGGGGGTTATCAGCTCGCCTGCACCGGGCAATCAAACCTCATGTCGGGGCTGGTTGCACCTTCTGCAGCATTGGAGCTCCCGGCCAGCCTCACCCGAGACTGCGCGTCCTTGTTGGTAAGTCCGCAGGCCGCGGTGGGAGTGACCCCAGGCAAGGGATCCGCTCCGATGTCAGGTCCGCGCCCCGCGCCCCGCGATGGGGCTCACGACAATCTGAGGCGGCTCCCAGCTCCAGCGATGGTAGGCCCAGAGCCCGGAGAATGTGATCCAAAAATCAATCACAACTCCGGGAAGGTTATAACTTGAAAAAAGCTTCCCCCGATCTCTCTCCACCCCCACATAAAGCAAACCGGGTACATTAAAACAAACTCTTAACAGACGCTAAAAATAACAAAAGATGAAAAAACGAACGGACTGCCGGCAGGGCTGGCCATCTCCCCGGTGTCCCTCGTAGTCAAGAACTATGACGTCACAATGGGATCTCATTTACATTAAAAAACTTACTGTCCCCCGATAAAAGCGCACTGGACACAGTCATGGACTCAGCCTGGAGTCGCACTCCTCCCTCCCCCTCCCGCAACTCAAGACCACAACCTCAAAAAGTCACCGACTGACTTTCAGTTATTTTAAAAAGTCGCGCGTTCGGAGCCGTGGGAGGGAGAGGGGGAAGGGGAGTGAGAGGGAAAGGCAACCAGCTGTGGGACGGGGGAGAGAGAGGGAGAAGCCTCCCCGCGGCCCCGTCAACAGCAGCCCAGGTCCCTGAGGGCGGCTGCACAAAGACACGGACATAGACACAGACTCCTCCCTCCCACTCCCGCGGCTCCAGACCAGAATATTACATTGGGGGAATGAGACCCAATGGGTCCTACATGGGGTAGGGAGGGCTAAGGGTTTATAGACAATGTGAACAAAGACAGGACTCCCAGTACAATGAGAGATTTGTAACATCGGTGTAAGGAGAGGGAGGTAGTGGAGGAGGGGACAAGGAGAGGATTGTTGTTTAATGTTATTTAAACAGAGGAGTTATGGAGGGAGGGGGGGTGGGAAGGGAGGGAGGGAGCGAGTGAGTGACTGAGGGTGGGGGAAAGGAGAGGGAGGGTAAAGAGTGTGAGGGGGTGCTGGGGGATGAGGGGAATTGAGCCGCACCTGCGCGGTTGGGGGCTATCCGTGAGTAGTGGAATATTGCGTTGGGGGAACTGGTTGCGTTGGGGGAATGGGTGAGTCGTGGAATATTACTTTGGGGGACGGGGCACAACGGGTCCCACTTTGTCTAGTATAATACAAAAACTCTCATCTGGTCTGTGCGGATGTCTGTGTGCGTGCGTGCGTGTGTGTGTGATTGATTCATGACTTGAACTACGCCAAAACAGTATACGATAGCACTACAATTTTGCACCACCTTACTCACCATTGTCCTGAGGTGTGGTGTATCAAAATTGCGTTCAAGTTGATGGAACATTTTTGCAAGTTATTCACATTTTTAACTTTGCAAAATCCAGTTTGAGAAAGAATTAATTGAACTTGCAGTGGCAGTTGCAGTGGCATGTAGCAGCTATGACATCACAATGGGATCTCATTTACATAAACTGCCCATCAACAGTCGTCCACCCCACAATGACATCACAATGGGATCCCATTTACATAAACTGCCCATCAACAGTGTTGCCCCAGTGCAATGAGAGATTTGTTACATTGTTTTAAGGAGACGGAGGGAGTAGGGGCGGAGAAATGTTGTTGAAACATTGTGTTTAGTGGGGGAGTGCGATAGGGGAGAGGTGAGGAATGGGGGAGCATGGAGATAGAGGGAGAGGAGGGTGGGAGGGAGGGGAGAGGGGTTATGGGGGACTTAGGGCAAGGAGTGGGAGGGAGAAATGAGTGATGGAGTGGAGGAGGGGAGAGAAGAGGAGGGGAGGGAGTGTTGGGGAAGAGGGGAAATAAGCAGCACTTGCACAGTTGGGGGCTATGGGTGAGTGGTGGAATATTGCGCTGGGGGATCAGTTTGTGTTGGGAGAAGGGGCAAGAGATGGAAATTAGCTGCGTTGGGGGAACAGGTGAGTGGTGGAATATTGCATTGGGGAAACGGGGCCCCACAGGTCCATCTTCGTCTAGCATATTACTAAAACTCTCACCTTGTTTCTATATTTGTGTGATGGTTTGTACCTATATTTGCCCAAATATGGGACAGGATAGCACTACAATTTTTGCACCACCTTACTCACCATTGTCCTGTGATGTGCAAAAAATAACTTTCCGTCAGATTGATGCCACATTTTACAAATTATTCAAATTTAAAACAAAAAAAGACACTTTAAAAAACCTGTCCAATATCCTCATTTACATATTATATTCCACTCAGCAGTGTTCCATCCCAAAATGACATTACAATGCGATGTCACTTACATTAAAAAAAGTCTTACACCCACAATCACATCACAATGGGATCTCATTTTTTGGAGGGAGGGAGTTGAGGGCAGGGGTAAAGGAGACGGAGGGAGGTGAGGGAGGGAGTGGGGAAGAGGTGGAGGAGAGGCAAAAGTAGAGGGAGGGTGAAGAGGAAGGGGAGGGAATGCTCAGGGATGAGAGGGAATGCAGGCGGATAGGGGTAGCCAAAGCATAGTTGGGGGAACGGGGCCCAACGTATTCCACTTGGTCTAGTATCTATATAATTAAACATCTCACCTTGACCACTCCCTGTCTGTGCTGTATGTTGATTTTAGAAAAAAATGTTAACATATATCGCTATCATTTTTGGCCATCTTATTCACAGTCCTCCTCCGCTGAGCAGGCCCCAACGATTTTTCTCAAAATAAAAAAGTTATGTGTGTGTAAAAAACCTTGAGATCCTCTCGCCTGTCATTCACCGCAATGAAGGCAACTTCCTTTCTGGGGGGGGGGGGGAGGGACTATAAAACACCGGATGCCTGGACACGGCTCAGTCACTCTGCAAGATTGCGAGGGAGAGCCCACGACTCTCATTCTAAGCTGTGAATCAACTGAACTGTGAGTCTCCAAAGTACTTGCAATAAATGATTTGTTAGCCCTTAATGAAAATGACATGAGCCGTTTGGCTCGGCCTGCCCTGTGCTTGAAAATGCAATGGCAATAGGAGTGGAATGAAAATGCAATGAGCTGTTTGGCTTGGCCTGCCATGTGCTTGAAACTGCAATGGCAATGGAAGTGGATTGAAAATGCAATGAGCTGTTTGGCTTGGCCTGTCCTATGCTTGAGATTGCAATGGCAATGGACATGAAATGAAAATCCAATGAGCTCTCTGGCTTGGCCTGCCCTGTGCTTGAAACTACAATGGCATTGGAAGTGAAATTAAAATGCAATGAGCTGTTTGCCTAGGCCTGCCCTGTGCTTGAAACTGAAATGGCAATGGAAGTGAAATGAAAATGCAATGAGCTGTTTGGCTTGTCCTGCCCTGTGCTTGAAACTGCAATGGCAATGGAAGTGAAATGAAAATGCAATCAGCTGTTTGGCTTAGCCTGCCCTGTGCTTGAACCTGGAATGGCAATGGAAATGAAATTGTAATCAGCTGTTTGGCTTGTCCTGCCCTGTGCTTGAAACTGCAATGGCAATGGAAGTGAAATGAAAATGCAATGAGCTGTTTGGCCTGCCCTGTGCTTGAAATTGAAGCCCACAGGGCCCCTATGAGCCGAGAAACCAGTCCCCTTTGCCCAAAATGCCTGCATTAGCCCAGGAGGGGCATTTGGCCCAAAAGGCCCGTGCCAGGCCAGGAAAAGTTGAGAAAAAGTGTCTTTCACTGAAATTTCACTGAGATTTTTTGTTAAAAGAGCCCCTTCAGCCAATCAGGCATGTACTAGCCCAGGAGGAGTCACTTCAGCCTATCAGTATGTATTCCCCCTGCAAGTATTAAACCTAACCCCAGTATTTTTCTCCCTCCCTTCATTGGCTCCCTGTGAGATCCAGGCCAGGAAAGACTTTCCTCCTTCATTGCTGTGATCTGCAGAAACAGATGAAAAATGTATAAAACCTCCCTCTCTGCATTCTCTCTCAGAGTCTCTCACCTGTTTTAAGCAGAATTTCAGGCAGTTTCTGAGCTGCCAGCCCACCAGGTCTGAGTGACTGAGCTGCCAGCCCACCAGGCCTGAGTGACTGAGCTGCCAGCCCACCAGGCCTGAGTGACTGAGCTGCCAGCCCACCAGGCCAGAGTGAGTGAGCTACCAGCCCACCAGGCCGGAGTGACTGATCTGCCAGCCCACCAGGCCTGAGTGGCTGGGCTGCAAGCCCATCAGACCTGAGTGACTGAGCTGCCACCCCACCAGTCCTGTGTGACTTAACTGCCAGCCCAAGAATCCATTCAGCCCACAACGCCCATACTAACGCTCCAGAAAGCCCCCCCCCCCACTGGCCACCAATATTGGAATTGGTAGAGAGGTGTAATATTGCGTTGGGGGACCAGCCCTCCCGTGTGAACATGGGACCATACAGGTCCCACTTAGTCTACTATATAACGAAAACTCTCAACTTGTTTGTGCCATCTCATGTGCTCCCAGAACTACACCAAAATGGTACATGATATCATTATAATTTTTGGACCATCTTACTAACAATTGTCTTGTGGTGTGTTTTTAGCAAGTTTCGTTCAGATAGATGTTAAATTTTACAAGTTATTCACATTTTGAGAAACGTCACTTGAGGTTGCAGTGGCAGTTAGCAGCTATGATGTCACAAATGGATCTCATTTAGATAAACTGCACATCAGCAG
The DNA here is from genome assembly GCA_963514005.1 of Raja brachyura. The sequence goes on from OY740796.1 coordinate 12,479,653, forward strand.
TGCTCCACCCCACAATGACATCCCAATGGGATCTCATTTACAAAAAAACCCAGCAGCTTCCACCTAAAAAATGACATCAAGTGGGGTAGGGAAAGGGGTATGGATGGAGGGAGGGAGTAACTGAGAGTAGGGAGTGACTGAGGGTAGAACGTGACTGAGGGTAGAGGTATAGAGAGGGAGAGATGTGAGGGAGGGAGTGGAGGAGGGGAGGAGGAGGGGGAGAGAAGAGGAAGGATGAAGGGGAGCGGGAGGGAGTGTTGGGGGATGAGGGGAAATGAGCCACACCTGCGCAGTTGGGGGCTATGGGTGAGTGGTGGAATATTGTGTTGGGGAACGGGTTACATTGGGGGAACGGGTGAGTGGTGGAATATTGCGTTTTGGGAACGGGGCCCAACGGGTCCCACTTGGTCCAGTTGTTCTGACAATGTGTATGAAGTTGATTTAATTATATCCTTGTGGATTTCTGTATAATCTTTTTGCAGCCTGGTACACACAGCAGCCCAATTTTCAAATGTTATTCAAAATATTTTCAAATGAAATAATAAAATGTTATTAAAGTAAGCATACTTTGAGGAACTTTTGCAGTGGAGCAGAAAAATAGTGGGACAAGAACTTAAGAGAATAAGATCCCAATCAAGATGACTGGAGCAGGTTATTTGAGGGGGAAAAGGACATCAGCCAAGTGGGATGTTTTCAAAAGGGTGCTGACAAAAGCTCAAGATATGTATGTCCCTGATAGGGTGAAGGGCAAAGCAGGCAAAGAGAATGAAGCTTGGCTGATGAGGGAAATTGAGGCATTGGTCAAAAACAAGAAAGATGCATGGGAGAGACATAGGCAGCTGGGATCAAGAGCATCCATGGAGGAGTTTTGGGGACTAAAGGAGTAAACTGGAAAAGGAAATCAAAAAGGCAAAAAGGGGCCAGGAGATAGCTCTGGTGGATAGCATTAAGGACAATCTCAAAAGATTATTTAAATATGTAAGGGAGAAAAAGGTAATTAGAGAGAGAGTAGGACCTCTCAGGAATCTAAGCGGTCACCTCTGTGTGGGGCCACCGGAGATGGGCAAAGTTCTTAATGAGTATTTCACCTCTGTATTTACCGAGGAGAAGGACAGTAAGACAGAGGAACTAGGGGCAACCAATGGAAGTGTCTTGAGAGAATTAGCGTTACTGTCAAAGAAGTACTGAGGTCCCGTCGTGTATGAGGGAAGATAAATCTCCAGGGCCTGATCTGATATATCCAAGGACATTGTGGGAAACTAGAGAGGAAGTTGCAGGAGCCCTTGTTGAAATTTACGAGTTGCCCTTAAATGCAGGAGAGATGCCGGTAGACTGGAGGATGGCAAATGTTGTGCCTCTATTCAAGAAGGGCTGCAGGGAAAATGCTGGGAACTGTAGGCCGGTAGTCTTAACATTTGTAATTAGAAAGCTACGAGAAAGTATTCTGAGGGATTGGTTATACAGGCATTTGGATGAGCAAGGGCTGATTAGGGATAATCATCATGGTTTTGTATTTTGTATGTTTGATTCAGGTTTTTGAAGATGTGACCAAAAAGGCCGATGAGGGCAGAGATGAAGATATTGTATACATGGATTTCAGTAAGGCATTCGACAAGGTTCCGCATGGTAGGTTGCTCTGGAAGATTAGATCTCATTGGATCCAAGGAGAGATAGCTGAATAGATAGCAAAGTGGCTTCATGAAAGGAAGCATAGGGTGATGGTGGAAGGTTGATTCTTGGACTGGAGGCCTGTGACTAGTGGTGTGCCTCAGGGTTCGGTGCTGGGCCCGTTACTGTCATCTGCATCAATGATTTAGATGAGAACATACAGGACAAGCTTAGCTAGTTTGCTGATGACACAAAAGTGGGTGGTTAGCAGAAAGTGAAGATGGTCGTGAAAGATTGCTGCAGGAACTTGATCGATTGGCCAGGTGGGCTGAGGAATGGTTGATGGAATTTATGTGTAATATTTTTTTATTTGAAGTAAACCGTTTACAATGTATAGCTTACTTTATAAACTAACACCTTAATTCAATATTACTACAAATAACATATCAATACTTAATATCTTCTATTTTTTGGAAATAAAGAAAAAGATATATAAAAGAGAAAAGAAAAAAGAGTAAATAAAAAGGAATAAAAAAATTCTTCCCACATACTTCAACCGTAAAAAAAAAAAAAAGAAAATTTGAAAAACAAAAATATTACATATATATAAACAAAAACTAAAGTCATTATACGAAATACTATTTCATTCAGAAATATCTCTAATAAATGCACAATAATATCAAATATAAGTAAGTTATTCGCATCGGATCCGTAGGGTGTCCGTCGAGCCGTGATTCCAAGAATAGCTACTTCTCTAAATACTGTATATATGGAGACCATATCGATTCAAAAGAATTATACCTGTCCAAAAGGACAAATCTAATTCTTTCCAAATTCAACGTCTCCAACATCTCTGCTTTCCACATTTTAATTATTGGGGATAATGTTCCCTTCCAAAATTTAAGTATCATTTTTTTCCCTATTATTAAACAGTAATCAAAAAAATTTCTTTGATTAACTGTGAGTACCAAATTTGGCTCCGGGATTCCGAATATTATTAATTTTGGGTCTGGGTCGAGTTCAACCTTAAGAACTTCCGAAATAACTTTAAAAATTTCAATCCAATAATAATTCAACCGTGGACACGTTACCAAACTATGTATTAAATTTGCTTCAAGATTCTTACATTTATCACAAATAGAGGAGAGACTAGGAAAGATACTTTTTAATTTGGTTTTCGAGTAGTGTAATCTATATATAACTTTAAATTGTATCAGTGTGTGTCTGGCATTCAAAGAACACCAATGTATTCTTTGTAAGCATTCTTCCCAAGTTTCTTTTGTTATAGGTAATCCAATTTCATTTTCCCATGCTTGACGATATGTTTCAGTTGTTGGGTTCTCTTTATCTAAAATAATATTGTATATGTAAGCTATAAGCTTATCCGTATTTGGATGTAAATTAAACAGCTCATCTAATAAGCCTGGTTCTTTTTTTTTTATAGTCTTGTGTGTTACATTTAATAAAATCTCTAATTTGTAAATACCTAAAATGGTGTTGTGAAGGTAATCCAAAAATATCTTGTAACTCTTCAAATAATAAAAATTTTCCATTTCTATAAAGGTGTCCTATCCTTTTAATTCCTGAATCCTCCCACAGTCTAAACCCCGCATCTAAGATTGAGGGTTTAAACAGTGGGTTATTCCTAATTGGTAACCTAAAAGAAAGATTATCCAGATATAGGGTCTTAACTATCTGTTTCCAAATACGCCTATTATTATGAATTATAGGGTTGTCCCTATAAGTCTTTTTTTGTACTTCCTTTGGTGCGAAAATAATCGACTCTATATTGAAAGGTAAACAGTCTTCCTTTTCCATTTTTAACCACATTGGTTCAACATCCATATTTACCCACCAAAAATTCATATTCTTAATCTGGACTGCCCAAAAGTAGTATAGAAAATTTGGAAGTGCCAGCCCTCCATTTATCTTAGACTTACATAAGTGTTTTTTACTTATTCTATGACTTTTGTAATCCCAGACAAAATTATTAACTATAGTATCAATTTTTTAAAAAAAACTTTTTGGGAGAAAAAAAGGAATTGCCTGAAATAAATATAACAATTGTGGTAAAAAAATCATCTTTATAGCATTAATCCTACCGATCATAGATATAGGGAGTTTTTTCCAATATGAAATGTTTTTTTAAAGTTTCTCTAATAATTGATAATAATTAGCTTTAATTAATAATTTATAGGATTTAGACACATTGATTCCTAAATATTTAAATTTATCTGTAACTATTTTTAATGGGTATTTTTGTAGTATATTTACATTTATACCAGTTATAGGCATAATGTCACTTTTATTCCAATTAATCCTATATCCTGAAAATACGCTAAATTCATTTATAACATTGAATAACTTGGGAATACTACATTCCGGCTTAGTAATATAAATCAGAATATCATCTGCATATAAAGATATCTTATTATTTGTTGTGTCAGTATTATACCCATATATTTCGGGTTCTGATCTGATTCTTTCGGCCAGAGGTTCTATCACCAAAGCAAATAATAAAGGGGATAACGGACATCCCTGCCTGCATCCCCTAAAAAGTCTAAATTTAGGTGATAGTATTTGATTAGTTAAAATTCTTGCTGTAGGGTTAGAATATAATATTCTTACCCATTTACAAAATCCATCCCCCAGTTGATACTTTTCCATTATATTAAATAAATATGACCATTCCACCTGGTCGAATGCTTTTTCAGCATCCAACGATATAACTGCTAATTCAATATCTCTCCTTCTTCTCGAGTATATAATATTAAACAAGCGTCTAAGATTATGTGATGAGTAACGTTTTGGAATAAAACCTGTTTGATCATAATGTATTATTTTGGAAATCACTAAACTTAGCCTCCGAGACAGTACTTTAGTTAATATTTTTTGATCAGTATTTAAAAGGGCAATCGCTCGATATGATCCAGGATCTTCCAGATCCTTATCTAATTTAGGAATTAATGTAATTGTAGATTCATTTAAAGACTCTGGTAATTTTCCTAACCCATGGGTGTGTCTATACACTGTTTGTAATCTTAATGAAAGTAGATCATGAAATTTTTTATAAAATTCTGCACTCAGGCCATCGGGGCCCGCTGTTTTACCATTTTTTAACGATCCAATTGATTCTTCGATATCTATTACCGATATTTCAGCATTTAATAATTGCCTACTCTCAAAATCTAGCTTATTAAAATGACATTTTTCTAGAAATGTTTCCATTTCATCTGTTTGCCCTGTTAATTTAGATGAATAAAGATTTTGATAATATTGTAAAAATGTGTCATTAATGTCTTTTGGTATAGTCAACGTATTTCCCTGTACCGATCTAATACTATGTATAGTTTTTTCATCGTCTAATCTTCTGAGTTGTCGTGCTAATAATTTTTGAGGTTTATCACCAAATTCAAAATGAACTTGTTTAGTTTGTTGATATAGTTTTATCACTTGATCAGAGTAAATTGTATTTAATCTATATTTTAATATAGCAATTTTATTACTCAACTCTTTAGAAGGATGTATTATATTTTCACTATCTAATTGTTTTATCTCTTTTTCTAACTTTTGCTCCATTTTTCGATTTTCTTTGTTAAAATGAGCTTGTGCTGATATTATTGCACCGCGCATAAATGCTTTAAATGTGTCCCATAATAATAATGGGGAAGTCTCAGGTTTATCGTTAGTTTCAAAAAATAATTTAATCTGTTTCTCCACATAGTTACAGCAGTCTTTATCCAGAAATATCTGTGTGTTGAATCTCCAAATATTAGTTTTATTAACTATATCTTTTAATTTTATCTTAAATGTTAATGGAGCATGATCTGAGATAATAATATTATGATACTTTGCATCATACGTAAAGGGGAGTAATTTTGAGTCAACTAAGAAATAATCTATCCTCGAATAGGTTCCGAATACCGGCGAGAAAAATGAATATTCCCGTCCGGTTGGATTATCCAATCTCCAAATATCTTTAACATTCGATGTCTTAATAAAAGAATTTATAAGCTTACTTGATTTAGAAAGAGCCTTACTTTTTGTAGAAGATCTATCCAAATAATTATCTAAAGTACAGTTTAAATCACCTCCAATTATTAAATTATATTGGGTGGATATAGGAATACTATTAAATATTTTCTTAAAAAATAGTGGATTATCAAAATTAGGTGCGTATATATTCATAAGAATTACTTTTTTTTAATGTAGTTCCCCTGTAATTATTAAATATCTACCCTCCTTATCCTCTATTATCGAATTAAGTTTAAAAGGTATACCTTTACGAATAATTATTGCAACCCCTCTAGATTTGTGTATAAACGAAGAATGATATACTTTTGAAATCCATTTAGCTGTTAATCTATATTGAGCATCTTTTTTAAGATGTGTCTCTTGAAGAAACGTAACTCCAGATTTCAATCTATTCAGCTGAGCTAATACCTTTCCCCTTTTAATTGGTTCATTGATTCCTTTAACATTCCAACTACAGAAGGTGATTCCATCACCCCCATTCCTTACATTCATATCTTGCATTTTATTGTTAGGGTGGCTTTTTTTGGAGTAGCCTTCTTGGCTCCTCCAGCCCGACATTACACCCCAACTTCAATCCGATGCGAATTTCCAATTCCATTAAACCATATCCATTTAATCTGATTATATAAAATAGATAGAAGTCATGATTATATAATATATAATATAAAATCAAGTATGTGTTATACAAAAAATAATAACAAGTGTAAATATAAAAAAAGTAAAGGGTGATAAAAAGGTGATCAGAAAAAAAAGAGACTACACTTTTATAATGTGTAGTGTGCACAGGTGAAAGCCACACTAACATGGCTACTAATCTAGCGACTTCCGTTTTCTAAAAAAAAAGATGTTAAATATTCCAGCTCTTATTTGGAATACTGTATATATTGGGGTGGGGGTGCTAACTTTATTTTCTTAATAACTTTTTCTATTATTCATATTACTAATTTTTAGTTGTTAATTTCAACTATAATTAGTATCATAATTAGTAATACTATATAAGTGGAGTAAGGGAAATCAAACTAATTAGTAATTAGCAATTAATAATTACAAATTAGTATTTATTAATTAATTAGTAAGCAATATAATACTACAATTCTATGTCCATTATTTCGCCTTTTTCTCAGTGAGTGGTTCATAACCGCAGGTCCATAAAGTTCATCCATCAATTACTCCTGTCGGGTCTGCTCCTTCTTCCTCTGCTTCTCCTTCTTCTCCTTCTTCTGCCTTCTTCTGTATTTTCCGAGCGAATTCCAGTGCCGCTGTATGCTTGGTGAAACGAAGATCCTTCTTCTCGTAGGTAACTCTAAGTATTGCCGGGTACACCAGACCATATCTGATCTCCTTTATTCCTTTTATATCTCTCAAGATGCGTCTTGTTTCTGTAAATAGAGCTCTTCTTTTAGCCACTTCGGCCGGGTAGTCTCTGAAGATACTGATGTTATCTCCTTCGTATTTCAGATTTCTTTTTCTTATTATTATCTTCATCATATCTTCAAAGACGCCGTCATAAACCACCTTTACAATTACTTGTCTTGGTGGTGCACCACTCCTAGAAGCCGGTCTTAAAGCCCTGTGGGCTCGGCCCAACAGGGGCTCTTCATCCAGATCCAAAATGTCCTTCAGGAGTTTAGCAAAGAATTTACGTGGGTCATGGTTTCCTTCGCATCCCTCAGACAGACCTACCATACGCAAATTCTTACGTCTTTGCCGCCCCTCCAAATCAATACATTTCTCATTTATTTTACGTACTAATTCAGAGAGGCGTTTGTTCTCTTCGTTTATCTTCTCATTCTCCCTCGCAGTTGTTAGAGCAACATCAGTTAATTCTTTAATCGTATCATTTTGTTGATCCAGTACAGTTGACATAGGGCTTAACCTCGCCTCTATTTTCGCATCCATCATCTCTTCCATCATTCGCTCCATCCCATCAATCTTATCAGTTACCTCGATCAGTTGAGTATGTATGTCCTCCTCAATGTCTGTTTTCCATTCATTCATCATGGTTTTTACCATTTCTTTAACTTCTCTCATTAATTCTTCTTTGATTTTTCGAATATCCGTTTTTAAGGCCTTCATTTCATCCTTAATTTCTTTATAATCTTTCTTCACTTCTTTTTGTGTTTCTGTTTGTGTTTCCTTCAGCATTTTCCTCATATCAGCCAGCAGAGATTTTTTAAGATCTTCCATCTCAGCTTTTCTTAGTGAAATCTCTTCTTGGGAGGCAGCCAGTCCCGAGCCTGAAGCTTTGGTGGGGCCTACCTCCCTTCTGGAGCTTTTCTTTGGCTGTGTGGGGGAGGAGGGATTCATTTTAAATTTCTTACCGGAGTCGCTAAAGTCGCGCGCCTGATGACGTCACGCAGCTTACAATCGCACCCGGAGCCGTTTAAAATCGATCTCCTACGGTAAGTAACGTTAGCAGCCTCCTCTAACCCCGTTTTTTTTCAGATTTTTTAAGAGCTGGTCTGGCGCTGTTCTCTCCTAGAACATGGCGCCACCGGAAGTGATGGTTGATGGAATTTAATACAGAGAAATGTGAGGTGTTGCATTTTGGGACGTCTAACATGGGCAGGAACTACACAGTGAATGGTAGGCCTCTGTTGTAGAGCAGAGGGATCTAAGAATGCAGGTGAATGGTTCCTTGAAGCTTGAGTCGTAGGTAGATATGGTGTTCAAAAAGGCTTTTGGAACATTGGCCTTCATCAGTCAGAGTATTGAGTATAGAAGCTGGGAGGTCATGTTGCAGTTCCTTAAGACATTGGTGAGACCACATTTAGAATATTGGGTTCAGTTCTGGGCACCATGTTATAGGAAAGATATTGTCAAGCTTGAAAGGGTTAAGAGAAGATTTATGAGTCTAAGCTGTAGGGAGAGGTTGAGTGGGCTGGGTATTTATTCCTTGGAGTGCAGGAGGATGAGGGATAATATCTTATTGAGATGTATAAAATCATGAAATGAATAGATCGGGTAGATGCACATATTCTCCTGCCCAGAGTAGGGGAATTGAGGACCAGAAGACATAGATTCGTGAAGGGGAAAAGATTTAATAGGAATCTGAGGGGTAGGTTTTCCACACAAAAAGTGGTGGGTGTATGGAACAAGCTGCTAGAAGAGGTAGTTGAAGCCGGGACTATTCCAATGCTTAAGAAACAGTTAGACAGGTACATGGATGGGACATGTTTTGGTGGTAATGGACCTAGCGTAGCTTGGACATGTTGGCCGGTGTGCGCATGTTGGGCCGAAGGGCTTGTTACCAACCGATATCACTCTATGACTCAATTAATCTAAACTAAGCTAAACTAAACTAAACATACCATATTCACTGTTTAGTCTTCTAGTTTAAGTAATGATAACTGAGATCGATAATAATGTAGATTTAAGCTGGAAATTCTAATGCATCATAATGTACATGTTAAATAGACATTGCTGTTTTGATCATGAACCTACACAGAAAACGTTAGTAGCGATTGAGACATGGGAATGGGGCATTTTCTATTGCTATTGGAATTTGCTTATTATTGTCATGTATGCAGGAAAACAATGAAAAACTTTGTGTGCTGTCTAGGCAAACCATGAGCAAATCAGGTAATAGTAAAGAGAAAATGAATAAAGTGCAAAACATAGTGTTACAGCTACCAAGAAAGAGCAGGTTAAAAAAAGTGCAGGGAGAACATTGAGGTAGATTGGAAGAACGGGAATTCATCCTTCGCGTATGAGATCTCTGTTCAAGAGTTTCATAACGGTCTTGAATCTGGTGGTAGGTGCTTTCAAGTGTTTGTATTTTTTGCTCAATGGGAGAGGAGGGGAAGAGATAATCACTGGTGTGTGAATGGTCCTTGATTAAGTTGGCTGCGTTCCTGAGGCAGTGTGAAGCATAGATGGAGTCAATGAGAAGGAGACTGGTTTGAGTGATGGACTGGGTTGTGTTCTCAAGTTTCTGCAATTTCTTGCAGTTTTGGACAGGGTGGATGAGTGTTTGTCATATCAAGTTAAGACACATCTGGATTTGATGCTCTCTATGGTACATCTGAGAAACTGATAAGAGTCTTTGGAGAAATACCAGGATTCCTTAATCATCTGAGGATGTAGAGGTGTTGTGATGTTGCCAGGACTAGACGGTCTGAGCTATAGGGAGAGGTTGAGTTGGCTGGGTATCTATTTCTTCGAGTGCAGGAGGATGAGGAGTGATCTTATTGAAGAGTATAAAATCATGAGAGGAATAGATCAGGTAGATGCACAGAAGCTCTTGCCCAGAGCAGGGGAATCGATGAACAGAGGACAAAGATTCAAGTTGAAGGGGAAAAGGTTTGACAGGAATCTAAGACGTAATCTTTTCACACAAAGAGTGGTGGGTGTATGGAACAAGCTGCCAGAAGAGGTAGTTGAGGCTGGGACTATTCCAAAGCTTAAGAAACTGTTAGACAGGTACATGGATAGAACAATCTTGGGTGGTTATGGACCAAGCGCAGGCTGGTGGGACTAGTGTAGCTGGGACATGTTGGCCGTTGTGGGCAAGTTGGGCCGAAGGGACTGTTTCTACACTGTATCTCTCTATCACTCTATATTAAGCTAAAATAACCTAAATTAACTAAACATACCACGTTCACTGTTTAGTTCAAGTTCAAGTTTGCGTTTATTGTCACATGCACCAATTGGTACAGTGATATTTGAGTTACCATACAGTCATACTTGGTGAAAAACAACAATTCACACAGGCACATAAAATAAAATTTAACATAAACATCCACCACAGTGGAATCAACATTTCCTCACTGTGATGGAAGGCAGTAAAATTCTGTCATCTTCCTTCTTCGTTCACGCAGTGGTCAGGGCCTTTGATCCCTCAGCACTTAATATTGCTGATGGTTCGATGTTCAAGCCCCCATGATGATCAAAACTCTGGCATTGGGACGGATCGTAATTCTCCGCGGCATGGAGCTCCCCAGTCGACCTTTTCTTACCGGAGACAGTGGCTTCACGATGTTAAAGTCCACAGGACCCGCGGTGGGAACACTTTTGCTGGCGACCCACGGCAAAGGATCGCCTGCTCCGCAATGGTAAGTCCGAGCCGTGCCGTGCACGAGGGCTTAAAGCTCCGGCCCAGACTCCAGGAAAGTTAGCACCACTCCATGTTGTAGGCCGCGGGCGGGGGGGGGGGGGGGGGGGGGGGGGGGGTGGCGGAGGTGCGATAAGGAAGAAATTCACATTCCCATCAATCCCCCACCCCCCACCACCACATAGAACATACCAAAAAACATTGAAACATGCATTTAAGACATACTTAAAATAATTAAAACAGAGAAGGGACGAGACAGACTGTTGATGAGGCGGCCATTGCGGGTGCCACCCCGTGGTGTTCTTTAGACTTCCGGTTTAAGTAATTAAATTGAGATCCTCAATAATGTCGATTTAATCTGGAAATTCTAATGCATCATAATGTACATGTTAAATAGACATTGCAGTTGTGATCATGAGCCAACACAGAAACCTTTGGTAACGTCTGCAAAATGGGAATGGGACATTATCTATTGGTATTGGAATTGGTTTATTATTGTCATGTGTGCAGGGAAACAATGAAAAACAGTGTGCTGTCCAGGCAAATCATGAGTAAATCAGGTAATAGTAAAGGGGAAATAAACAGAGTACAAAACATAGTGTTACAGCCATAGAGAAAGTGCAGATTAAAAAAAGCATCTCCACTTCAGCACCTTTGATAGAAACAAGGGTTTGTACTCCATCTCACTTCCTGAAATTGATGACCAGCTCCTTAATCAGTTCAGTTCAGTCCAGTTCATTGCCATGTGTACCAAGGAACAGTGAAATGCTTTTGTTAACAAGTCAGAAGAATACATGATTACAATCGAGCCATTCACGGTGTACAGATACTAGCAATGTTACAAAATTTTGAGATTTTAAAAATCAAGTCTGCAATTTATCCCATCAGATAAAGCATAAAAAGAAGTTTAATTTGACACCTAATTCACTTTCATATCTTCAGTATTAAGAAAGTTATGGCCATTTTCATACTCGGAAATTAGCATCTTGTTCCCCATTGCCTTTCAATTGACTTAACTCAAAAGCTGTGATCTGGAACAGTTAAAAGTCCATAACTTTCTTAAAAATTAAGAGAACTCAATGAAATTTTCAGTTATTATATATTGAAGCATTCTGAAATAAATATGAAACAATCTTACTTGAATGACCTGAAATTAAAGCATATAATTAGTTAGTTATCTAATTGGAGCTAATTACAAAATTCAACAAGTAGATCTAAACATCTATCCATTTCTTAAACTTTTTTTTAAATTGCCTAAGTGTCCAAATAACATTCACACAATAATCCACAATATAACATAATTTTTAAATCTAATTTTCATGAATTTCTGGGCCAAATGGAAGGAATTTAGTGTTTGATTCCTGTAAATTAATGGCCATTTAAATCAACTAGCGAGTGGGTTTTAGTGGAATGCGGTGGATTGGAACGTTGCGGTTAGCGGTGAAATCGGAAGGAAAAATACTGTTTGTTCATACATTTTTTTGGACCCCACTTCGCAACATGAAAATGTTATTAAAGCCTCCCGAAAAACCAACTTTTAATATAAAAATAAACTATTTACCTTTTTTTCTCCCCTACACAAAATCCTTCCGGTTGTCGGCGCTCACGGCTTTTGAAGGTGATTTTTAAATTACTCTAGTTAATAAATAATTTAGAGTAATTTAAAAATACCTTCATTTATGAAATGTCGGAGCGATTTTTCTTCCGCAACGAAATTGCCCGACGTTCATCGATTTTTCCTGCCTGTGGAAAAACGGCACTTTAAGCCCGCCCCCCTTTGAAAGGCGCCAAAGTCATGCACATGGGGCGCAGCAGAACTGCAGCGCCGCTAAAGGTAAGTTTTGTAACATACCTACAGATACATGATCGGGGATAACGTTTAGTGCAAGGTAAAGCCAGTAAAGATCAAAGATAGTACGAGTGTCCACGAAATGGGATATAGTGGTTCAGAACTGCTCACTGGTTGCGGTAGGATGGTTCAGTTGGGAAGAAACTGTCCCTGAATCTTTTTCATATTGAGGGAGAGGTTGTTGTCTTGACACCTTGCTGGTAAACTCTCTCTAAGGAGAATTGATGGGGTCAGGTTATTAAATAAGGCCATCAACTGCTGGGGAATATGCCCATTAAACACAGTGACAAAGAACAGCTGTGAGCTCAAGGTTGCACCTGCTTGGGTGCTTGATACATCCTAATCATCCAATGTAGATAAGCAAGCCTGTTTGTTCTGCAGTGTAGTGTGTTCTGTGTGAAAATCTTAGCTGAATGTCACGTGTCTTTTTTTCTGTCTGTCATGTTCAGTCTTCAGTCCTTTAGTTGTAATTCCATAGTTTCTTTGTTTTGGTAATTATGATATGTTCAGTATTTAGTTAGGGTCTGTAGATAGTTTAATCTTTGCTCTGATGCCGTATAACCAGTGTGCCTGAATAAAAAGTTTTCAACCCCACTGCTGGACTCGGCAAATCATTGAGAATTCAGTGACCCTGCACTCTCTATATTCATCCTGTACTCCACCCTGTCATTGTTCGAGGTCTGCTTTACAATGGATACAAACACAGACACAAACACAAACACGGTACTCTGGATTGAAGACACATGTAAACGCTAAATCAGGGCTTTAAGTGTTGTAGTCACTTTGGCTCCGTTAATTCTTCATCTCCTTCGGCAGTCTGTCTGCATCAAGAATGAAGTGCTCCCCCTCCAGTTATGAGGGGTGTAAGCTGATGCGGCCAATGCAGAAATTGTTGAGGCTTCTACAGATGGGGCATGTGGTGGATGGTAGGCTGGGTGGGTTAATTGACCATATTATGGTCACTACCTCCTAATGGTTCCTTAACCTCAAGTTCCTTTATCAAATCCCGTTCATTACATAACACTAAATCCAGAATTGCCTTCTCCCTGGTAAGCTCCAATACACGCTGCTATAAGAATCCATCACGGAGGCACTCCACAAACTGCCTTTCTTGGGGTTCAGTACCAACCTGATTTTCCCAGTCTACCCGCATGTTGAAATCTCCCATAACAACCGTAGCATTACCTTAACTACATGCCAATTTTAACTCCTGATTCAACTTGCAACCTATATCCAGGCTACCGTTTGTAGGCCTGAAGATAAGCCCCTTTAGAGTCTTTTTACCCTTACAATTCCTTAGTTCTATCCATACTGACTCATCATCTCCTGTTTCAATGTCACCTCTTGCAAGGGACTGAATTTGATTCCTCACCAACAGAACTACCCCACCACCTTTGCCCACCTGTCTGTCTTTTCGATAGGAGATATACCCTTGAATATTCAGTTCCCAGCCCTGGCCCTCCTGCAGCCATGTCTCTGTAATTCCCACATCATACTTGCCAATTTCTAACTGAGCCTCAAGCTTGTCCACTTTATTTCTTATACTTTGCGCATTCATATACAATACTTTGACCTCGGTATACCTCCCCTCTCGCACTGCTCTCAATTGGCCCTGATCTTAGGTCACCCCTACCCCAGAAGAGCTCCCAGTGGTCTATAAATCTAAATCCTTGCTCCCTGCACCAGCCCCTCAGCCACACATTCAGACCCCCTATCTCTCTGTTCCTGTCCTCACTAGCACGAGGTACTGGAAGCAATCCAGATATAACCACCCTAGAAGTCCTGTTTTTCAGTCTTATTCCTAACTCTCTGGAATCACGTTGCAGAACTTCCTTCCTCTTCTTCCCGATGTAATTTATGCCCACGTGCACAACTACTGCTGGCTGTTCACCTTCCCTCACGAGGCTGTTCTGAATTTGGCTCGTGACATCTTGAACCCTGGCACCAGGGAGGCAACAGACCATCCATGCGTCCCGTCTGCCGCCACAGAATCTCCAGTCCGCTCCTCGGACAATGGAGTCACCCACCACTATGGCTCTGCCCGACGTCAGTCTTGCCGGTCGAATCCCATCTCTAGGATTGGAGCCACCGACGTATGCGCCGCTCGGACTGGAAACGTCGTCTCCCCTGTTTTCATCAGGCACAGCCACCTGGGTCTCCTGCACTCCACGGTCACCACCCTTTCTCTCAGTCACACACCTTCGTTGTTCCCGTATCCTTGGCGTGACAACCTAACTGTAGGTCCTGTCCAGGAAACTTTCGTTTTCCCAGATGGTCCTGAGATCATCCAGCTGCATCTCCAGTTCCCCAATATGGTCCTTCAGGAGCTGAAGCTGGATGCACTTGCCATAGTTGTAGCAGCCAGAGGCTGCATCTGTGTCCCTGGGCTCCCACATCTTGCAAGCATCACACTGTTTTCTTGAGACCTGGGTTCGAACCTGACTCTGGATGTCATCTGTATGGCGTTTGTATGTTCTCCCTGTGACTGCGTGATATTCCTCCTGGTGCTCCAGTTTCATCCCACACTCCAGAGACGTCGAGGTTTGTAGGTTAATTGGCTTCGGTAAATTGTCCCTCATGTGTAGGGTGGAACTAGTGTGAATGGGTGATGTTGGTCGGCACATACTCAGTGGTCGCAAGGTCCTGTTTCCACAGTATCTGTAAACTAATCTAAACTGAACTAAACTTAGCTAAACTAAACTAAACTAAACATAGCGGACCAGAAAAAATTGTTGGCAATATTTGCATCTAAGAACTTAATACTCTCGAGCATCTCCACTTCAGCACCTTTCATAGAAACGAGGGTTTGTACTCCACCCCACTTCCTGAAATTAATGACCAGCTCCTTAATCAGCTCAGTTTGGTTTATTGTCATGTGAACCAAGGTACAGAGAAATGATTTTGTTGTGTGTTAATCAGACATTGGAAAGCAATACATGATTACAATCGAGCCATTCACAATGTACAGATACATGATAAGGGAATAACATTTAGTGCAAGGTAAAGCCGATAATTCCGATCAAAGATAGTCCGAGGCTCCCCGATGAGGTAGATAGTAGTTCAGAACTGTTCTCTGGTTGCGGTAGGATGATTCAGTTGGGAAGAACTTGTTCCTGGAATCTTGCTCATATTGAGGGAGAGATTGTTGTCTTGACACCATGCTAGTAAACTCTCTGTAAGGAGAATTGCTGGGGGTCAGGTTATTAAACAAGGCCGTTAACTGGTGGGGAACATGTCCATTAACCGCAGTGATGGGGTGGAAGATTGCAACCTTCAAGTTGCTGTCACTGTTTAGTCTTCCGGTTTAAGTAATGATAATTGAGATTCTCAATAATATCGATTTAAGCTGGAAATTCTAATGCATCATAATGTAATGTTAAATAGTCATTGCAGTATTGATCATGAGCCAACACAGAAAACGTTGGTAGCTGGCAAGAAATGGGAACGGGACATTTTCTATTAGTATTGGAATTGGTTATTGTTGTCATTGTGCAGCGAAACAGTGAAAAACTTTGTTTTGAGTGTGCGTAGGCAAATCATGAGTAAATCAGGTAATACAAAGGAAAAAATAAACAGTGCAAAACATAGTTTTACAGCTACAGAAAAAGTGCAGATTTAAAAAAGTGCAGGTACAGCAATGAGGTAGCTTGGAAGAACGGGAATTCATCCTTTGCACATGTGATCTCTGTTCAAGAGTCTGGTAACGGTCTTGAATCTGATGGTAGGTGCTTTCAAGTGTTTATATTTTTTGCTCAATGGGAGAGAGGGGGAAGAGAAAATCATTGCCGCTTGAATAGTCCTTGATTTAGTTTGCTGCATTCCTGAGGCAGTGTGAAGCATAGATGGATTTAATGAGAAGGAGATTGGTTTGAGTGATAGACTGGGTTGTGTTCACAACTTTCTGCAATTTCTTGCCGTTTTGGACAGGGTGGGTGAGGGTTTGATATATCAATTTAAGATGCATCTGGATTTGATGCTCTCTACGGTACATCTGAGAAACTGATAGGTCTTTGGAGAAATACCAAGAGTCCTTAATTATCTGAGGATGTACAGGTGTTCGTGGGCTTTATTGGTCATGGCAACAATGTGGACCAGGAAAAATTGTTGGCAATATTTGCATCTAAGAACTTAATACTCTTGAGCATCTCCACTTCAGCACCTTTCATAGAAACAAGGGTATGTACTCCTCCCCACTTCCTGAAATCAATGACCAGCTCCTTAATCAGCTCAGTTTGGTTTATTGTCATGTGTACCAAGGTACAGTGAAATGATTTTGTTGTGTGTTAATCAGACATCGGAAAGCAATACATGATTACAATCGAGCCGTTCACAATGTACAGATACATGATAAGGGAATAACATTTGGTGCAAGGTAAAGCCGATAATTCCGATCAAAGATAGTCCGAGGCTCCCCGATGAGGTAGATAGTAGTTCAGAACGGTTCTCTGGTTGCGGTAGGATGATTCAGTTGGGAAGAAATTGTTCCTGGAATCTTGCTCATGTTGAGGGAGAGGTTGTTGTCTTGACACCATGCTAGTAAACTCTCTGTAAGGAGAATTGCTGGGGGTCAGGTTATTAAATAAGGCTGTTAACTGGTGGGGAACAAGTCCATTAACCACAGTGACGGGGTGGAAGATTGCAACCTTCAAGTGGTCCACCCTGTTTCAACTAATGCAATCAACTCGACGTGCACAAATGGAAGATCAAATAGAACAAGTTGTCCAACAACTTTAGGCTGTGCATGCTATGTAGTATCCTGTGTAGAAAAGCAAGCCTGTTTGTTCTGCAGTGCAGTGTGTTCTGTGTGAAAATGTTCATTGAAAGTCCTGTGTCTTTTGTCTGCCTGTCATGTTCAGTCTTCAGTCCTATAGTTGTAATTCCATATTTCTTTGATTTGGTAATTATGACATGTTCAGTTTTAGTTAGAGTCTGCAGATAGTTTAATCTTTGCTCTAATGCCGTATAATCATTGTGCCTGAATAAAACATTGTCAACCCCACTGCTGGACTAGGCAAATCATGAAGAATTCAGTAACCCTGCACTCTCTATATCCATCCTGTACTCCACCCTGTCATTGTTCGAGATTTGCCTTACAATGGATACAAACACAGGCACAAACACAAACACTGTACTCTGGATTGAGGCCACATGTAAACGCCACGTCAGGGCTTTAAATGTTGTGGTTACTTTGGCTCTGTTAATTCTTCATCTCCTTACGTAGCCCGTCTGCATCAAGAATGAATTGCTCCCCTCCTGTTGTGTGGGGTGTGAGCTGATGCGGCCAATGAAGAAATTGGTGAGGCTTCTACAGATGGGGCATGTGGTGGATGGTAGGCTGGGTGGGTAGATAGCCTGTGAGGTGGTGCACTTCTTCCATTACCAACATTGGCTTCTGTCAACTCCCATTGCATGGCTTTGAGGTTCTCAACACAATCCCAAACACCCCTTTGTTAATTTGAGCAATCATGCACCAGGATTCCCATGAATATGTGGGATCTTCCATTTTGTAGGTAAGCTTTGAGCAATAGACAATAGACAATAGGTGCAGGAGTAGGCCATTCGGCCCTTCGAGCCAGCACCGCAATTCAATGTGATCATGGCTGATCATCCCCAATCAGTACCCCATTCCTGCCTTCTCCCCATATCCCCTGACTCTGCTATTTTTAAGAGCCCTATCTAGCTCTTTCATGAAAGCATCCAGAGAACCTGGCTCCACCGCCCTCTGAGCACATCTTTAAATCCATTCCTCCCTCCAATGGTAATCTCTTCGCATGAGAGAGGTCAGAAAAGTACATCTGCTTCGGGAGTCGGGTATCAGCATGAAGTCAATGCGGCTAGCCCTGGAAAGCAATCGGAGTTTACTTTAAACTTTAGAGATACAACACAGAAACACGCCCTTTGGCCCACCAAGTCCATGCCAACCAGTGTTTATCCCATACACAAACACAATCCTGCACATTAGGGACAATTTACAATTTTACAGAAGCCAATTAACCGACAAACCTGTACCTCTTTGGAGTGTGGGAGGAAACCGGAGCAACCGGAGAAAATCCACGCGGTCACAGGGAGAACGTACAAACTCCATTTAGTCAGGATCGAACCCCGAGTCTCTAATGCTGCAAGGCAGTAACTCTTTAATCAGTTAGTTTATTAGTTTCATTAGGGGATGTTGGAGGGTGCGAGAACACTTGTATTGGTTTGCATGTCCTTCTGATGAGTTTGGAGGGTTTTGCAGAGACAGAATTAATGGCATCTTTCCAGTGTTTTCTGTAAAATTTAACTGGACAAGTGATAACACCGTAATATTTATTATGGAGACATAAGGAACTGCAAATGCTGGAATCTTGCATAGAACTCAAGAGTGCCCGAGTAACTCAGCGGGTCAGGCAGCATCTGAGAAGGACATCGATAAGCGATGGTACACAAAAGGCTGGAGAAACTCAGCGGGTGCAGCAGCATCTAAGGAGCGAAGGAGATAGGCGACGTTTTGGGTCGAGACCCTTCTTCAGACGTTTTTCGTCAGGAAGTCTGAAGAAGAGTACTAATCCTAAACGTTACCTATCCACCCTGAGTAACTCCAGCAGTTTACAATATTTATCACAAAAGAAATACACAAAATTCTGGAGTAATTCAGCGGGACAGGCACCATCTCAGGAGAAAATGAATAGGTGATGTTTCGGGGCAAGACCCATCTTCAATCTGAGAGTCAGGGGAGAGGGAAACTAGAGGTATGAAAAGGTACAGAACAAATCAGAGTGAGCACCGATGGCCAAGGAGCCCACAATGGTTCATTAGTGACTATTGAGGAGGTGATAAATGAAGGGAAGCAAATCACAAAGTGTTGGAGGAATTCAGCTGGTCAGGCAACATCTGCGGAGGGAATGAATAGGCATCATTTCCTGTCGAGACCCTTTTTTAGACTGAGAACCTTTGTGAGAAGTGTTCAGGCCTGAAACGTTGCTTGTCTATCTCCCCCCATAGATGTTGTCTGATCTGCTGAGTTACTCCAGCACTTTGTACTTTGCTCACAATTCCAACATCTGCAGTTTAGCTCCACCCAAAACGACAAGAAATTGCAGCAAATTGTGGACGCAGCCCAGACCATCACACAAACCAACGTCCCTTCTATTGACTCCATTTATACCTCACCTCTGCAAGGCCAGCAGCATAATCAAGGACGAATGGCAACCTGGCCACTCCCTTTTCTCCCTCTCCCATCAGGCAAAAGATATAGAAGTGTGAAAACATATACCTCCAGACTCAGGGACAGTTTCTTCCCAGCTGTTTTCAGGCAACTGAAACATCCTACCACAACCAAAGAGCAATGTTGAACGACTACTATCTACCTCATAGATGACCCTCGGACTATCCTTGATTGGACTTTGCTGGCTTTACCTTGCACTAAACGTTATTCCCTTATCGTGTATCTTTACAGTGTAAATGGCTCAATTGCAATCATGTGTTGTCTTTCTGCTGACTGGTTAGCACGCAACAAAAGCTTTTCACTGTACCTCGGTACACATGACAATAAACTAAACTGATCTTCTTGTCCCACCATTTTACTGCTCCATTACAAAAATCTTCTCAAGGTATGCCTACTTTGAAAAAGTTGTGGACACTGCCCAGTCCATTACTGGCTCTGACCTCCCCAGCATCGAAGAGATTTATCAGAGTCGCTGCCTCAAAAATGCAGCCATCATCATCAGAGACCCAATCAATCCTGGCCACACACTCAGCTCACCACTGTCATCGGGAAGAAGGTACAGGAGCCTGAGAACTGTAATGTCCAGGTTCAAGAACAACTTCTTCCCAACACCCATCAGGCTATTTTACTTCGGAGTCACGTGAGTGACTACGTGAAGACCCCGCCAGCACGCATGCGCGACATATCGTCGTACGCATGCGGAAGCGACGGTCGGGAGGAGCGGGGCTCCTCTAGCGCAAGTTAAATAACTTGCGCCAGGTAAGTCTCACCGGAGGTAGTGAGTCGACGACAGCAATGGAAAGAAAATCAAAGAGAACAGCGGCCAAAGCAGCTGCCAAGGAGAGCAGCCAGCAGAGAGCCGCCTCTCCAGAGTTACAGGTTTTACCTGCAGCTCCCGACTTTTCGCCCTTTGGGACCGTTGGAACGCCACGGTCGGGCGGGAAAACCACCCGAGGACACCCCGTTCGCAGACAGCGACGGAGGTCGTCTAAACCGCATGGAGCGGATGTTGGAGCAAATGCTCCAACGTGACCTGCTTATGCAGGGGCAGGGTCACAGTGGGACTCCTAGCAGGCCCACGGCAAGTTCCTATCGAGGACTGCCCAATGTCTCCCCCTCTATACAGGGGAGCGTTGAGGGTCAGAACTGGGCTGACCCAGAAGATGGGGAGCTGGTTGAATTACCAAAGGTGTCAGGGGTGTGTGAAGACTATATGGATATGGTAAGCAAGCATGCTATGCCTAACAAAAAGGGCTTACCTATCCACCCAAAGCTGGCTGCCAGCATCAACTATATGGCAACAAACCAGTTGCAGGAACAAGCCATTAATGCTACAGCAGATAAATATATGGCACCTGAGAACTGCAATTCATTGAATGTGCCTGCAGTTAATAATCCTATATGGGGAAACATGAGTCCCTCTAGCAGAGGCCAGGAGATAAAACTTCAGAGGATTCTGAAGCTCCTAACTGCAGGGATTACGGCAGTAGCAAGAACTGCAGTGGGTGTGGATATGCCGGAAGAATTACAGGATGCTTTGGCTTTACTCTGTAATACTCAGTTTGAAATTAACAGTTTCGGAAAGAACATTATAAAACCGGCGCTTAACCCCAAGTTTGCGGGGTTGTGTAAGCCTGGGAAGACTCAGCCTCCAAGCCTGCTGTTCGGAGAAGATCTCCCCAAGCAGGTTAAAGACCTTGACGAGGAGGCCAAGGCTTTGGGCCTTATAAAACCTGGCTACACTAAGCCGCAACACCCACACAGACAGCACCCCTACACATCCACCGGGCAGAGTTACCATAACAGGTCTGCCGGTGGCGAAAGCTCGAAGGCCGGCATTCCTGCACAGCGGTCTTTTTTAGGCCAAGGCCCAGGCCGGCCTTCTTGGAAGATGCGCCACTCCCAGAACACCCACAACCAACCAAGGAAGCAAGGACAGAAACCTCCACACCGGCAGTAACCATGGAGGTAGGTGGGTCTGGGGTCCCCAGAAACACATCTGGTCTAAATTCACTTTGTGTAAGGGGCAGGTTGCACAGGTTCTTCGAGAATTGGCTCACTTTCACCTCTGATCCTTATATACTCAGAAGTATCCAGGGCTACAAAATTGAATTTGTTCACGAACTCCCTACCCCGGTACAGCATGCACCTAGCCGGAAATTTGTCCTTTCACTAAAAGAAAGGGCAGCAGGGCATGCTGAACTACAGAGATTAATAGAAAAAGGGGTAGTAGAGAAAGCCATCAAAGAACCTCAGGAGTTCGTGTCCAATATATTCACCAAAAATAAAAAAGACGGCGGGTGCCGTATCATTATAGATTTGACCGATCTGAATACTTCTGTCCAGTATATTCATTTTAAAATGGACACCTTTAACACTGCGATACAGTTAATAGCCAATGGGTACTACATGGCATGCATTGACCTCAAGGATGCATATTATTCAGTACCCATACACAAGGATCATAGGAAATACTTAAAATTTGTCTGGATGGGACAATTATGGCAATACAAAGCTTTGCCTAATGGGTTGTCGTCAGCACCCAGATTGTTTACCAAGATATTAAAACCAGCTTTGGCCTATTTAAGGAAACAGGAACATACTGTTATGGCCTATCTTGATGACATCCTCATAGTAGGGGAGAATTTGGAAATGGCTACTTTGGCAGTTACAGCCACAAAACATCTTTTTCAGAAGCTGGGGTTTACGATACATCCAGATAAATCAATATTGGAACCTTCTACCACCATGAGATATCTGGGGTTCATTATTGACTCAGTGCAAATGTCTGTCACGTTGCCACCAAGCAAGGTGGTAGACCTGATAGAGGCTTGCAAGAGCCTCATGGGCATTAAGGTCCCATCCATTCGGCAGGTGGCCAGAGTGATTGGGAAGATAGTAGCTGCATTTCCTGCAGCACAATTTGGGCCTTTACATTACCAAAACTTACAAAGAGCCAAAATTATAGCGCTCAAAAATCATACTGGCCATTTCGACAGGCCTATGGAAATTTCAGGAAAGGCAAAAGCTGAATTAAATTGGTGGATGGGTAATGCCCAAAATTGTTCTAAACCTATCAATATCATCAATCCCTCGGTCATCTTACAAACGGATGCCAGTGCCAAAGGGTGGGGAGCTACTAACACTACCTCTAGCTGTGGAGGTAGATGGAGTGCACCAGAGTTAACCCTATTCAAAAACTTGGGGATTAACTATTCAGAAATGCTAGCAGCATTTCACGGCCTTAAAGCATACTGCACTAATATGCACAAAGTTCATATTAGAATACAAATTGACAACACCACGGTGGTACCATATATTAACCATATGGGCGGTATAAAGTCGATATCATGTGATGAATTGGCTAACAATATCTGGCACTGGTGTCTGCAAAGAGAAATTTGGATATCAGCTACTTACCTTCCAGGTAAGCTAAACACAGTGGCAGACACCAGATCACGAAAATTCAACGACAACATAGAATGGATGTTGGATCGGAATGTGTTTTCAGATATTGTAGAACGTTATGGAACACCAGATATCGACCTTTTCGCGTCCAGACTAAATCACCAACTACCAACATATGTTGCTTGGGAGCCAGACCCGGGGGCAGTAGCGATGGATGCCTTCTCGCTACATTGGGGGGATCTATTTGGCTACGTATTTCCTCCTTTCTGCCTCATCAGTCGGGTCTTGCAGAAAATAAAGCAAGACTCAGCATCGGGTATTTTGGTGGTGCCCGACTGGCCTACCCAACCATGGTTCCCTATGGTACAGAAGATGGCCACAGAACCCTGTATCAGGGTGAACAAAAGACCAAACCTGCTCGTTCATCCTGTTACAGGAGAAAGTCATCCATGTCATGACCGCATGGATTTGTTCATTTGCAGATTTTAAAACGGCCACTTCACGGATTCGGGCTCTCCAACAGGACTATTGATACCATCACAGCAGCCTGCAGAGAGTCCACAAGAAAGCAGTACCTGACCTACATCAGGAAATGGGAAGGATACTGCGTCACAGCCAACACGACATATGAAACCGCCACCATAACGGAAGTGCTGGAATTTTTGGCTACCCTTCATTTCGATGAGGGTTTGAGTTACAGTGCCATTAACTGTGCCAGGAGTGCCCTATCGTCCTACTTGGGCAAGGGGAGTGACCAATTGGGAATTGGGTCACATCCTCTAGTATCCAAATTTATGAGGGGAATATTCAACTCTAATCCCCCCAGGGCTAGATATAGCCATATTTGGGATATCAGCACAGTCTTGACTATGCTGCGAGGATGGACACCTAACACGGGACTCCCTTTGGCAAAACTCACCTATAAGATGGTCATGATTATGGCACTTATCACGGCACAACGGGTCCAGTCCCTGCACAAACTTAACCTGGATGATATGGCAATCACCAGTGACAAAATCACTTTCTATGTGCAGGGACTGCTGAAACAGACCGACCCGGAGTGTCTGGACATACTTTGGAGTTTCTGGCTTACCCAGCAGATCCTCGTCTTTGTATCGTCTCTATTATATTACGATACATTACAGTCACTAAAAATCTTAGGGGCACGGAAACAGCCTTGCTTGTTAGTCACAAGAAGCCCCATCACAGAGTCACGGTGCAAACCATTTCCAGATGGTTAAGGGTGGTACTGGATGCAGCGGGGGTGGATACTAACAAGTTTAAATCTCACTCCACCAGGGCAGCATCCACCTCGGCGGCTAGAAGGATGGAGGTACCGTTGGATCACATCCTGGCTACAGCGGGTTGGAGTAACGAAAAGACCTTCCACCACTTCTATTATAAACCCGTGACCTCCCCTGACATTTATGCAGGGAGGATTTTAAGTGCTGCCAGATAGTTACCCTTAGGGGACACTATTTTTGTTTGGGATGAATAAATACCTCATTTTGTTTTTCAGCCAGTGTCTTGTCTGAATTACGTTCATCCTTTTATCCCTACTTTAGCGGTGTGTGAGCATGGAGCTTCCAGGGCATGAAATCACAGAGCTTTGAAATCTTCACGTAGTCACTCACGTGACTCCGAAGTAAAATAGTAAGATTAAACGAGAACTTACCAGTTTGAGGTTTGATCTTTATTTTATGAGGAGTTACGATGAGGGATTACGTGCCCTCCGCTCCCAACCCTCTATTATAAAGATCACCTGGTATGGAAGTTCTCTTGTTTATCTTACTATATTAGTCATTGTGACTGTATTTCTGTGATTTCACACCACTGCTTTGAAGAGATGTCGCGCATGCGTGCTGGCGGGGTCTTCACGTAATCCCTCATCGTAACTCCTCATAAAATAAAGATCAAACCTCAAACTGGTAAGTTCTCGTTTAATCTTACTATTAAACACTACAACCTCATACGCTCTGAACTACAAGTCTATTAATTATTAATAGTATTGCATTTTATTGTTTGTTTTTTGAGTATGTGTGTTTGTGTATATATACATATATAAAACATATGTGAGTATGTGCATGTACACACGTAACTTTTCGTTCTCTTGTTTATCATATTATTTACAGTGTACTATGTTTACATATTCTGTTGTGCTGCAGCAAATAAGAATGTCATTGTTCCATCTGGGACATGTGACAATAAAACATTTTTGACTCTCTTGACTTGAAAAGAAGGGTCCCAACCCGTTGCTTGTCCATTTCCATAAACAGATGCTGCCTGGCCCACCGAGTTCCTCCAGCACCTTATGTTTTGCTGAAGAAAAACGCATCTGCAGTTCCGTGTTTTTCGTATCGATAACCGTAAAATAGTTGCGAATTATGTACTAAAACCCTCAGCTAACCCATGCTTGATTGTGAGTCGAATCCTCGGGAAGATTGAATATAACTATGAAATGTTTCAAACCACGTGCATGAGCACTTGCTAAGAGTCAATAATTGCCAAATAACCCAAATAAAATCGAGTAAATCCCTTTACGAATGCGTTCTTAGCCTAACTTGCCCTTGTGTTTCGTAGTCACAATCTAACAATTTCCCCGTAAAACTAGGCATTTTTTTCACATTATATATTTAAACCATTAAGGTGAAGGTTTACTTTCATGAATTCGGTAGGATTCTTGGAAGAGCTAAGTTTTTCAAAAAAATGTCGCAATCAGAAACTAGCTGAATAAACTTGCTGGAAATCCAGGCACTCCGCAATAACATGAGCGCAAGATTTTCTTTTCATTCCTCTCTCAAAACCCTCATGAACAGAGGAAAGATTTGGACTGGTGCCACGGTAGGGAGGGTGGCTGTCGCTTTAAGAAAATGCTGGCGACTCAAACCCCCTTGAAAAATTACGTTGCTAATGTGAACGTAGACAAAAATGGTGGAGAAACTCAGCGGGCGACGCGATGTTTCGGGTCGAGACCCTTTTTCTTGCTCATGTAAGGTTTTTTTGAAAGGATGCGTATTCAGTACCTGTGAGATATTAAAAAATCACAAACGCTTTAGAGACAAGGTCAGGCAAAGAAGTTTTTATTAAGATAATATTCTGCAGAATAGGTGCCTCTCCTTTGCTGTCCCCTAGAGGCTATGTTTATACATTTAATTACATTATAGCCACACCCTCTTTTCTCACCATTTTGCCTCTTTTTAATTATAACATAAAGCCCACATTCGCACGAGAAAGTCCAGGAACGTCTCGGAACATCTCCTGACGTCAAAGGCTTATACTGGTTTCTATCTGTTTGTTATTTTTAATCTCGAATTTCTCTCTGTTCTTTATATCGTTACTTTCTATTCTACTAGCAGTCTGGTTTCTGCTGACATCTTATTTCCTTCTAAGCTATATTTTTCTATTCCTAGTTTAAATCAACCATGTCTGTTAACCCTTTTCTCACAATCCATCATTTTTCTTTTTGCTACGCAACTTTTGATTTACACTTCATCCTCCTTTTCTAATGCTATCAACAGATTCTTCGCCTCCATATCCCCCTCTCGTTGGTCATACTGTGTTCTGAAGGCCATTATGGTGGCAGCGCTGTTCTTTGTCAGGGCTGTTTCTATCAATCACTGGGCAACCCCCCTACGCAGGGAATGATACAGCATCCAAACAAACACAGTAACACCACCATGACTACCACTGATGTTAGGGTTGATGTAATGATGTGCTTCCATTTCCCAAACCAGGATTCTAGAAACCCAGTCCAGGAGGTGTCTACTCCAGAGTTCTCAGCCAATTCGATAGACAGAGAGGTGAGACCTGCTAGGGCTCTTGACACTGACCCATCCGGAGCAGTGTTGTTGGGGATGAATGTGCAACATTGTTCGCCAAACATTACACACACCCCTCCCGTCTCAGCCTGTAGCATGTCCAAGGCCATGCGATTTTACCAGTTCATTTGGCTGGTAGCTGTCAGTTGTTCTGCTAATCCTCCAACTGCATCTGTAATTTATAAAGCGTTGTTGATTGTAGTATAAGTAGTTGATCCAGTCCACATTTTTATTCATTGTGGACCACCAGAAGAGCATTGGACCCTGCAGCTATCTGGTTTCTGGCTTTGAATTCATCGGGTACCCCTCTTGGCACTCCTATCGCATCTATGTAGATGTGTGTGTCGAATGATCCCTTCACCTTTCTCTTTTGTCGTCAGTTTCCTCCCTTGAGTTCTACCACATGTTCTACTGCTATGGTAAAGGGAACCATTAGTTGTATGAGGGTACAGGTTCCCGTCCATGACCCTGGTAACCGGGGCCACAGGGTATTCTCCCCGCACCACCACCAGACATCAGCTCTACTGACTATCTGCTTTCTCAGCCAGGAGCTATTGAACAGTGGCCCCTGTTCCTCAGCCGTTATGTTATACGTCTGATTGCAGTTGAGCACCTACCCCATGTCCTGTCCCTCTGGGTTATCTCTTGTATAGCACTCAAATCCCTCCTCCCAAAGAGGAATGGTAAATGGAGGAGGTCTAGGGTCTTCCTTTCGGCCCTTCGTATTGTTGTTGCTGGTCGGAAATAGGTAATGATAACTCTGGCATATCGCATTCTTTGGTAAGAGGGGATTCGTGAATAGCTGTAGTATACATGACATAGCCCCAGGTGTTCTATCCCAATTCAGGGGAAATGGTACTGGGACCAGCTGAGGCCTGGCTCCGGCGCAGGCGTAACAATTGGTTCGTTGTATACTTCTGGCTGTGTACATCATCCAGGCTAGCCAGGTGTTGGCTCCTTTCCCCCCTGTGATATTCCCTTCTCATATAACTGCCTTAATCCTGCTTCTCCTGCTACTATCATTATCTTCAGATCCTGAGGCTCATTTTCCCTATTTACATTGCTGACTGCTGGTGGTGCTGGTGTTGCCCCGGGATCCCTATTCTGACTGTCATCTATCTTTAACACCTCTCCCTTCTCCTCGTATCTTACCATCTCTCCATCCCGCTATCTCAAACTTCAGACATGCATCCTTCCCTGTTCTATCTGCACATATCCAATACCTACCACTTTCCTGCATTTGAACACTCTGTATGCTCACATATAAGCGTCCTGGTAATTTCTCGTTCGGGTTTTGATACACTTTCCACCTATCAGTTTGATAGGTGGTCCGATGTTACCCATATTTTGATGAAGTGAACACCGCGTGCCAATCTTCACAGGGATGGGTGCATACATACATTCTATAGCCGCACCACCATTTTCATTTACATACATCAAATGGGATGGTGGTGGACCTTCTATTCTGTGGTATTGTGATTTGTATGCATGTTACATTACTTACAACTTGGGTGATTTCCCAACACACGACCCACCAACACGAAATCTTCATTTTTCCCGCGGGTTCCTGGTAAATATAAAAGTCAATGGTTCCTCTCCTTTGCGCACAGTCCACGGGCTGATATTGTCTGGTGGGGCCTCCACAGGACCCTTAACTCGACTTGCGTGTGTCCACCCTTTCTCCCTTGTTTGTACTGCTGTCTCGGTGATTAGTAACACCAGGTAGCGTCCAGTCCACTTAGGTTGCACCTTTTCTTCTTTCCACGTTTTTATTAATACCCAGTCTCCGGCCTTGACTGAGTGAATCGGGAAGTCCAGTGGTGGGCTCTGGGTCAGCAATCCTTTAATTTTTAGTTCTGCAAGCGATTGGGACACTGCCAGTATATAGTTCCTCAGGAACACATCGTTCCCTTGCATTGTTAGAACTCCTTCTATCTTCCCTAAGTATGGGAGCCCAAATAACATCTCATATGATGATATTCCTATGTCTTTTCGAGGTGCCGTTCGGATTCTCAACAGGGCTATCGGGAGACACTTAGTCCAGGGGAGTCTTGTTTCCTCTATCAACTTGGTGATTTGGGTCTTCAAGGTGCTATTCATTCTTTCCATCTTTCCTGAGCTCTGGGGATGGCATGGTGTATGCAATTTCCATTCTATTCCCAGTGGTTCACATATCATTTTATGTGTTTTGGAGGCAAAATGGGTCCCTCTATCTGAGTCTATTGTTTCCACAATCCCATATCTGGGTATAATTTGTTCTAGTGGCGAATGCCTCTACCCACCTGGTGAAATGGTCCACTATCACGAACAGGTACTTCCAGGTTTGTACCTTGGGCAGCTCGGTGAAATCTATCTGTATTCTCTGGAAGGACCTAACTGCTAATGGTTGTCCTCCTCCTGGGGCTGCTCTCATGATTTTTTTGTTAATTCGCTGACATATTACACAGCCCCCTATGACTTGTCCGGCCATGGTATACATTCCACGGCAAGCGTAGGTTCTGAGGAGGGTGTCACAGAGGACTTGTGTTCCCCAATGGTTTTGTCCATGCAACCTCCCTAGTAATTCTCTCGTTATTTCTTTGTTCAATAGCTGCTTTCCATCCGCTGTCCACCATTTCCCATTTGAAGTACGCTGAGCCCCCATTTCTCTCATGTGTTCCTGCTCTTTCTCACTAAAGATAGGTATCTTTTCCTCTTGTCCCCTTAAAGGTATTAGTGACTTAATTTCTACCATCTGTTCTGTGGCTGCTCTTTTTGCAACCTCATCCACTGCCCTATTTCCTCTGGCCTCTAAGGTGTTACCCTTCTGATGCCCTGCCACATGTGCTATGGCTATTCGTTCTGGTTTTTGCAAGGCTTCCAGTGTCTGTCCTACCAATTGCTCATGCGCTAATTCTTTCCCTCGAGTGGTTATCATTCCTCGCTCTTTCCAGATTTTCCCAAAGGTGTGTACTACTCCAAAAGCGTATTTTGAATCGGTATACACTGTTCCTTCCCCTTCAATAGTTCCAAAGCTCTCATTAATGCATATAATTCACAAGATTGAGCAGACGAACTACCAGGTAGCCCGCCGCTTTCAATTTCCTCCATAGTTTTCCCGTTCACTATACTGCACCCACTCTGTCTTTTTCCATCTATGCACCTGGAGGATCCATCCATAAACCACCGGCTGCCCTCAGCCAGAGGTTGCTCTTCTAAGTCTTCTCTACTTTTTGTCTGTAAATCTATTATTGTACTACAGCAGTGTACTGGGTCCTCTTCCTCGTCGCCCTGTTTCTCTGCTGGATACAGGAATTGGGACGGGTTAAGGTTCTTATCTGAAATTATAGTCAAATCGTCTTTTTCCATCAGGATGGCCTCCTACTTTAAAAGTCTAGAGTCTGGTAACCATCTGTTGGATTTTTGAGTGAGTATGGTTCTCACCGTGTGTGGCGTAGAAACAACCAGAGCTCCTCCAACGGTTAATTTTCTACTCTCTCCCACCAATATTGCGGTAGCTGCTACCGCTTGTATGCATCCCGGCCATCCCCTGGAGACTGGATCTAATATTTTCGAGAGGAATGCCACTGGCTGTCGATTTCCCCCTCTTTTCTGGGTGAGTACCCCTAGTGCCACCCCACTTGTCTGAATTTACGAACAGGTGGAAAGGTTGTTCTACTGAGGGCAGAGCCAACACGGGAGCAGTAATCAAACTGTTCTTTAATTTCCTAAATTCCACCTCCTGTTCTGGGGTCCACTGAACTTTGTCTTTCTCTTCCCCCAATTTATCGTACAGGAATTTCACTTGTCCAGAGTAATCATCTATCCACAGTCGACAGTATCCTATCAATCCCAGGAATTTTCGGATCCCTTTCTTATTCTTTGGTAGTGGTTCTCCCGTGATCCCAGCTATCCTTTCGGGGTTTATTCGTCTCTTTCCTCCACTTATCAGATGTCCCAGATATTTTACCTCTTGCTTCACAAATTGAAGCTTGTTATGGGACACCTTTAACCCCTTCCTCCCCAAGAAGTTTAACAGGCTTATCGTGGCGTCCCTTACATCCTCTTCTCTCTCTCCTGACAAGAGAAGGTCATCCATGTACTGTAATAGTTGTGTTTCCCGTGACCTGGGAAATCCTCCAGTACCTGCTCCAAAATTTGGCCGAATAAATTTGGTGATTCTTTAAAACCTTGAGGGAGCACTGCCCACCGGAATTGTTGCTTTTGCCCGGTATTTAGGTTTTCCCACTCAAAAGCGAATAAGTCTCTACTCTCTGTTGCCAGCGGACAGCTCCAGAAGGCGTCCTTTAAATCTACCACACTAAACCATTTGTGGATTGGTGGTATCCGTCCCATGATGGTGTAAGGGTTAGGCACTACCGGGTGTCTAAGAATGTCTCTTAGATCATTCAGCTGAACCACTATTCTTCCTTCTATCGGTGCTGTACCTATTCCCAATTGTATTTGTAAATCCCTGCCCATTAAATTTACTCCAGCCTGAGGGACTAAGATCAGGTCCTCTACTGCCTCCCGGTGTTCATACCTTACATTTACTCCTCGTATCTCGGGAGCTACCATCACAGTTCCCCCAACCCCGGTAATTTTTATTCTCCCTTGTCCTGCCTCCATACCTGCGGGTACTTTGATTACACTTGATCGTTCCGCTCCTGAATCTACCATAACCACCGTATCCTCTCCCTGGGGTCCTATCTTTAAATTTACCAGAGGTTCCCTTCTTTAGCCCCCTAACCCCAGGGACAGGAACCCCGGACCTCCCCTATTCATTTTCCATCATACTGTATGTGCGGGACTCTGCTACAAGCTCAGGGCAATCCCTTCGTATGTGTCCTCTTCCATGACAATAATAACATCTTATAGGTCCCGTCCTCCAATGTTGTCCCGTATTTGTCTCTTCCCTTTTGCTCTGGTCTTCTCCTTCACCCTGGCTCCTCCCATACCTTTCTTCCTCTCTCTGATTCCGGCCATACCTTTCTCGTTCTCTCTGGTTCCTGCCATACCTCTCCCCTTCTCTCTTCCAGCCTCTGCCGCCTCCTCTATCTCTACCTCTACCTCAGGAGGAACTCCCTCTCCATCCTGTACCTACCTGTTCTTTACCATCTACCACTCGCTTTACAGCCTGCAACATAATCAGTGCCTTCCCCTTCTGTTTCTCCTCATCTCTCCGCACGTACACTTTCTGGGCCTCTGTAAGCAACTGAGGTAGCGGTTTCTCATTCCAATCATGCATCTTTTCTAACTTCTTCCTCACTTCAGGTCAGGATTTGGTCACAAAATTGGCCCTAAGCAATTGTTGTCCTGCCTCTGAGTCCGGGTCTATCCCGGAATACTGTTGCATGTTCTTCCTGAGTCTTTGAAGGAACACTGTTGGGGCCTCATCTCTGCTGTCCATTCTCAAATGCTCGTTTGAAATTCTGTCCTTTGGGTATTGCCTCTCTTATTCCTTTAATAATGATATCCCGCAGGTCCTTCATATTCCCTCGTCCTGCTGCTGTTCCCTTGTCCCAATCTGGCTCTTGTATTGGGAATTTATCTGCTGCCGCAGCATTTTGCTGCCCTGGTTGGTTCTCCTGTTCCCACTTTTTCATTGCTGCTGCCCTAATCATTTGCCTCTCCTCGGATGTGAAGAGATTCCCCATAATGGCCATTAACTCCTCCCATGTGTAAGTGTTTGGCTCAAGGAACTGATCTAACTGCTCTGCCAGACCTAAAGGATCCCCTAGGAGGCTTCTCATTTTTTTTTTTTAATTCCTCACTTCAGTACTAGTTAAGGGGACATTGACAAACCCCATTCCCCCTTGGGGTCCTCCCATGGGTACCTCTCTTAGAAGTCTATTTTTTACCGATCTTCTTCTTACTCTGTTTGACCTCCTGACTCCCTCTCCTGTTGACGGGGGGTTTAATTCATCTACCGCGACCGCCTCCTGTCTCTTTATTCCCTTTTCTTTCTCACTCCTGGGGTCTGGTAGGTCACTGTCGGTGTCATCACCGTCAGTAACATCATCATTAAATTCTTGTTTTACCCTGACCTTTCTTTTTACCATCAAAGTGGACCCAGGTGTCACTTCTTCCACTCCCGTCGCCACGAGTGGAGGCGGGGGTCGAATTGGCGGCGCTACGTCGGGTGATGGATGTACATAGGGAGGAGCTAGGTTCTCCAGTAAATTCCATGAGGGTGATAAGGAATTTAACTCTCCAGACTCCTCTTTTTATTTCAACATATTACATCCCGTTTCCCATACTGCGGCATACTTGATCTCTTCTATTATTGGATTGGGTTTATTTTTCACATATTCATTCAATGCCTGTTGTACCCAATCCTCATCTGACTCATCCTCTGGCCACCAGATCGAAGCTCCTTTTATCGGGTGTTTTGGCCATTTAAAATAACAATACCTTATCATTGTTGTCTTCTCCAACCCCTGGGTATTTCCTGCCCCCCAGTGGTTCAGCATTCGCCCCAACGGACTATTAGGCAGAATGCGAGGATTTGGCTTTAGGCCTTTTCCCTCCCTTTTGGGTTTGTCATTTGCATTTCCCATTCTCTTTATCGGAATTCCTCTCCGATCTTTAATCAAATCGCCCAGGTAGTACTATAATAGTCAAAGTTTCTTACCGGGGTCTGTGCACAGAATTACTCGATTTTCGCGATTTCCAACCAATCTCTAACCACTTTCACTTCTTTGCTGAGTCTCTGTTTGGTCCGGGCATCACTCGCTCAAACCTTCTGACGGTAAGCAAGGAGTCTGAGACCGCTGAACTCAGCGGGGTGCACCTTCTCTTTGTCCGTGTACTCCCGTCAGCTGGCCGGAGTAATTAAATACCAGAACCGAGCGCCCAAATTGTGAGATATAAAAAAAATCACAAACGCTTTAGAGACAAAGTCAAGCAAAGAAGTTTTTATTAAGATAATATTCTGCAGAATCGGGGCCTCTCCTTTGCTGTCCCCTAGAGGCACACCGAGGGTCGGGATGTATTCTATCTTTATACATTTCATTACATTATAGCCACACCCTCTTTTCTCACCATTTTGCCTCTTTTTAATTATAACATAAAGCCCACATTCCCACGAGAAAGTCCAGGAGCGTCTCGGAACATCTCCTGACGTCAAAGGCTTATACTGGTTTCTATCTGTTACTTTTTATCTCGAATTTCTCTCTGTTCTTTATATCGTTACTTTCTATTCTACTAGCAGTCTGGTTTCTGCTGACACCTTATTTCTTTCTAAGCTATATTTTTCTATCCCTAGTTTAAATCAACCATGTCTGTTAACCCTTTCCTCACAGTACCCGAGTACACACACACTCTCTCGTACACACAGCACCTCACATGGATCTCGTTTGATGGCCTTTATATTTGCATTCTCTAACACACCTTCAACTGCCGCACAGTGGTCGAAGGACAGCGAGGGTGACGCAGGGAGGTGTTTAGGGAAAGTTCAGAGGATCCCCAACCTTACAAAAGAAGCAAGCACACAGTGCAGCAAAGATTATAATCTTTGCTGTGCATCGCACCATCTACAGGAACCTTTCTGACCCTCTGCTACCACGGGGGCTCGGCCGCTGTCAGGAAGGGCTGGGTGAGAGCACTCTTGCTCCTCGTGGTCATTTGGACCTGTTCGAGAACTCCGGACTTCAGACGGCAGAGTGATCTGTGCCGAGCCAAACAGGCCAGGGTGATCATCTATGCCAAGGTGGTGGCCATCTACAAGAAGGGTTTCGGCCCGAAACGTTGCCAATTTCCTTCGCTCCATAGATGCTGCCGCACCCGCTGAGTTTCTCCAGCATTTTTGTCTACCTATTCTGCTTGGCTGATTCCCTTGATGTGATGGGTATAATACATTATTTCAACTTTTCTATCTCTAGTTTATCACGTAGAAACAAAGTATATTTTGCTCTAGTGAAAGGTCATTAACCTAAAACGTTAGCTGTATCTTTCCCCACAATTGCTGGCTCGCCTGTTGATATTTGCAGCATTTTCTGTTTTAGTTTCAGTTTTCTAGCATTCATATTATTTTGCATTTTTGTGTTAATATCAGCACTGAAGTGAACCAATCGTCTCACTCTCCTTTAAAAACCTGACAATTCCTTAACACAATTTAAAGTATTACATAGATTACATTATTCAAAAATAAAATTAAATACAATTTTCCCAAGTATATCTCCTATCTGTGAAAAATGTCAGCACATAGAGGCTAACCTAACGCATACATTTGTAAAGTGTATAAAAATTAATAATTTTTGGACGGAAAATGTTAAGATAATTTCGGAAGTTGTCAACTTCCAATCGGACCCAGACTCAAAACTAATAATATTAGGAATATTAGAACAAAATCAAATATTTACAACAAACCAAAGAAACTTTATCAACTACAGTATAATAATCGGGAAAAAATTAATATTAAAATGTTGGAAAGGCCCTATATCCCCCCCAATTAAAATGTGGATTATGGAAATGTCAGAGACCCTACACTTGGAAAGAATAAGATTTGTCTTAATGAACAAACAAGAACTTTTTTATCAGAATATGGCCTCCATTTATTGACTATTTGAAGGGGCAAACAGGTTCGGAATGAGAACCTGACTGAAACCCGAATTAAGGATTAGATGAAGAGTTACATTTTATAATTCACGGACATATCTCCAATTATGTATAATTAGTTAATTATTCCATTCTCTTTTATTATACCTGGTTTTTAAATTTTTTTTTTTGGTTTCTTTTCTCTCTCTATTATTTTCTATCTGTATAAAAAAAATATATATATAGAAGTACAACTATTAAACAATTGATAATATTGGCAATATTAATAATGTATGACAACCACAAACAAAATGTTTTTTTATTATGTACTTCTAATAAAAACAATTTTTTTTTTTTTTTTTAAACCTGACAAGGATTCTCATTTCAACCCCACAGGTTACTTCTTCCTCATCCTTCTTGCAAGGATTGCCTGGAAAGATTCCTTATCCACAAGCAACAGTCTCTATTCCTTCCCTCTCCATTTACATTCCATTTAAAAAATTAGATTTGTCAGTTTATGCAAAAGATTGCCAGATTGCAGTTCAGTTACATGATATTCCAGGACATTGTGGCTTTGAGGAATCTCCTTTGAAAATTCCTAATTCCAGCCATTTATAACAAAAAAGATTGGTCCTTTCTCCCCACAGATGCTGTTCGATCTATTCAGTTCCTCCAGCAGACTGTTTGTTGAGGAAGGAACTGCAGGTGCTGGTTCACACCACATTTAGACACAAAATGCTGGAGTAACTCAGCGGGCCAGGAAGCATCTCTGGAGAGAGTTGCTCCAGCATTTTGTGTCTATCTAGACTGTTGATCCTTTGATTCATAGTGCTTGGAGGTTTTAAATTCTGTTTTTATTCAGAATGTTAAATTCTATTTTTATTGAAGGCCAGTCTTGCTGTTCGATCAAAGTCCTGCAGATGTCAAAGGAGAAGTAGGTTAAATCTGCGAGATTGTGGCTTGGCATGTGTAGCCATCAATTTTAATTCAATTGCCAGAATATTACAGTGCTATAACATGGTGACCTGCCTTGACTAAGGTTATAAAATTTAATTTGCTTTTAGGTATGATAAAAATCACAACTTGGTGCCAGATGGAATCAATGGCCAGGATCCAATTTTCCCTGACACCCCCAAAAACAAGAAGATGTTCTTTAGTCACTTCCAGTTCTCCAACTGTGTCAGCGGTACCAATCATCAGACCTACTCACCTGAATGGGAACTGCAAGAGGATAAACGGGTAGGACATTCTTGATTAGTTTAATTCTTTAATGTCCAGAAAAGGCTTATCGCTGAATCATTATGTACTTTCACAACATAATGAATGCCATGTATATTCACTTGTGTTCAAGATGTTTCACCTTTCATGTTGGATTTTGTATCTCCTTTGGTCTTCTAAGTGTCCACCTTATAAAAGATCATCCAATTTGCCTAAATTGCCTGTTTCAGATCTCTTTGCCCCAATAGGCTGAGCGATCTCATCCCATTTAGTTTAATTTAGTTTAGTTTAGTTTAGAGATATAGTGCAGAAAAGGCCCTTTGGTCTACCGAGTCTGCGCCACACATTAACACTATCCTACACACGCTAGGGACATTTTACACTTTTCCCAAGCTAATTAACTTACAAACCTTTACGCCTTTTGTGTGTGGGAGGAAAACGAGCTCACGGAGAAAACTCACGGAGGTCACGGGGTGAACGTACAAACTCCGTAGAGATAAGCACCTGTAGTCAGGATCGAACCCGGGCCTCTGGCGTTTTAAGGCAGGAACTCTACTGCTGCGCAACCGTGCCCCCATTGTACATCTCATCTTGTACGTGATGCAGTAAAAGCCCTGTCCCCCTGTATGAGTTCATTCATGAGCTCTCTCGAGTTTTTAAAAAATCAAACTCGTGGAAGCACGTAAAAATAAAGTGTAAGGGTAATAACACTCTAATAATATCAAGATCAAGATATCAAATGACAAGGAAATAAGTCATACATGATAACGGCACAAGTAGATTTCTTGTCTCTCATGTTTATTAAGCTCCCATGACCCTCTTAATTAAAGTTCACCCTTAACTTTCATATAAGTCACATGCTGCAGTGATAGGAAACATAGAAACATAGAAAATAGGTGCAGGAGTAGGCCATTCGGCCCTTCGAGCCTGCACCGCCATTCAATATGATCATGGCTGATCATCTAACTCGGTATCCTGTACCTGCCTTCTCTCCATACCCCCTGATCCCTTTAGCCACAAGGGTCACATCTAACTCCCTCTTAAATATAGCCAATGAACTGGCCTCAACTACCTTCTGTGGCAGATAATTCCAGAGACTCACCACTCTCTGTGTGAAAA
This sequence comes from Raja brachyura, assembly GCA_963514005.1. The sequence continues at coordinate 12,517,482 of OY740796.1, forward strand.
ATGTTTTCCTCATCTCGGTCCTAAAGGAATTCCCCCTTATCCTTAGACTGTGACCCCTTGTTCTGGACCTCCCCAACATCGGGAACAATCTTCCTGCATCTAGCCTATCCAACCCCTTAAGAATTTTGTAAGTTTCTATAAGATCCCCCCTCAGTCTTCTAAATTCTAGCAAGTGCAAGCCAAGTCTATCCAGTCTTTCCTCATATGAAAGTCCTGACATCCCAGGAATCAGTCTGGTGAACCTTCTCTGTACCCCCTCTATGGCATGAATGTCTTTTCTCAGATTTGGAGACCAAAACTGTACACAATACTCCAAGTGTGCTCTCACCAAAACCCTGTACAACTGCAGTAGAACCTCCCTGCTCCTATACTCAAATCCTTTCGCTATGAATGCTAATATACTATTTGCTTTCTTCACTGCCTGCTGCACCTGCATGCCTACTTTCAATGATTGGTGTACCATGACACCCAGGTCTCGTTGCAGCTCCCCTTTTCCTAATTTGCCACCATTCAGATAATAGTCTACCCTCCTTTTTTTGCCACCAGAGTGGATAACCTCACATTTATCCACATTATACTGCATCTGCCATGCATTTGCCCATTCACCCAACCTATCCAAGTCACCTTGCAGCCTCCTAGCATCCCCCTCACACCTAACACTGCCCCCCAGCTTAGTGTCATCCGCAAACTTGGAGATGTTGCATTCAATTCCCTCCTCCAAATCATTAATATAGATTGTAAATAGCTGGGGTACCAGCACAGAGCCTTGCGGTACCCCATTAGTCACTGCCTGCCAGTCTGAAAAGGACCCGTTTTCTTACATCCTCGAAAAATTCTCTAAGATTCATCAGACATGATTTACCTTTCGTAAATCCATGCTGACTGTGTGTAATGATTTAATCACTTTCCAAATGTACTGTTGTCCCATCTTTAATAACTGACTAGCAGTTTCCCCACTACCGATGTTAGGCTAACTGGTCTGTAATTCCCTGTTTTGCCTCTCCCTCCTTTTTTAAAAAGTGGGGTTACATTAGGTACCCTCCAGTCCTCAGGGACTACTCCAGAATCTAAGGAGTTTTGAAAAATTATCACTAATGCATCCACTATTTCGTGGCTACTTCCTCGAGTATTCTGGGATGCAGACTATCTGGCCCTGGGGATTTATCGGCCTTTAATCCATTCAATCTACCCAACACCACCTCTCGGCTAACCTGGATTTCACTCAGTTCTTCCACCTTATTTGACCGCCGGTCCCCTGCTATATCTGGCAGATTATTTAAGTCTTCCTTAGTGAAGACAGAACCAAAGTAGTTATTCAATTGGCCTGCCATGTCCTTGTTCCCCATGATCAATTCACCTGTTTCTGACTGCAAGGGACCTACTTTTGTTTTAACTACTCTCTTTCTCTTCACATATCTATAAAAACTTTTGCAGTCAGTTTTTATGTTCTCTGCCAGTTTTCTTTCATAATCTATTTTCCCTTTCCTAATTAAGCCCTTTGTCCTCCTCTGCTGAACTCTGAATTTCTCCCAGTCCTCTGGTAGGCTGCTTTTTCTGGCTAATTTGTATGCTTCATCTTTTGTTTTTATACTATCCCTGATTTCCCTTGTTATCCATGGATGCACCACCTGCCCAGATTTATTCTTTTGCCAAACTGAGATGAACAATTGTTGTAGTTCGTCCATGCAGTCTTTAAATACCTTCCATTGCACATCCACTGTCAACCGTTTAAGAATCACTTGCCAGTCTATCTTGGCCAATTCACTTCTCATACCTTCAAAGTTACCTTTGTTTAAGTTCAAAACGTTTGTTTTTGACTTAATTATGTCACACTCCATCCTAATGAAGAATTCAACCATATTATGGTCACTCTTGCCCAACGGGCCCCTCACAACAAGACTGCTAACTAACCCCTCCTCATTACTCAATACCCAGTCTAGAATAGCCTGCTCTCTCGTTGGTTCCTCTACATGTTGGTTTAGAAAACTATCCCACATACATTCCAAGAAATCTTCTTCCTCAGCACCCCTGCCCATTTGATTCACTCAATCTATATGTAGATTGAAGTCACCCATTATAACTGTTTTACCCTTGTTGCACGCATTTCTAATTTCCTGTTTGATGCCATCCCCAACTCCACTACTACTGTTAGGTGGCCTGTACACAACTCCCACTAGCGTTTTCTGCCCCTTAGAGTTTTGCAGCTCTACCCATATCGATTCCACATCCTCCAAGCTAATGTCCTTCCTTTCTATTGCATTAATCTCCTCTCTCACCAGCAACGCTACCCCACCTCCCTTTCCTTTCTGTCTATCCCTCCTGAATATTGAATATCCCTGGGCGTTCAGTTCCCAGCCTTGGTCCCCCTGGAGCCATGTCTCCGTGATCCCAACTATAGCATAGTCATTAATAGCTATCTGCACATTCAACTCGTCCACCTTATTACGAATGCTCCTTGCATTGAGACACAAAGCCTTCAGGCTTGTTTTTACAACACTCTTACTCCTTATACAATTATGTTGACAAGTGGTCTCTTTTGATTTTTGCCCTGGAAAACCACCACCTCTTATTCCCTGTTTATTATTTTTTTCTTCTTTCCCCCCTACATGTTGGGTCTGAGTGCTTCCCTTCTCTGCCTCCTGCCTCAGACCCTGTCTACTGGCTTTCTCTATTTGAGTCCCTCCCCCCAACTGTTCTAGTTTAAAGTCCCCCCCGGTAGCCACTTCAAATTTCCCTGCCTGGATACTAGTCCCCCTCGGGTTCAAGTGCAACCCGTCCTTTTTATACAGATCACTCCTTCCCCAAAAGAGGTTTCATTGATCCAGAAACTTGAATCCCTGCCCTCTGCACCAGTCCTTCAGCCAGGCATTTATCCTCCACCTTGCCCCATTCCTACTCTCACTGTTGCGTGGCACAGGAAGTAATCCTGAGATGATTATGTTTGCGGTTCTTTTCCTTAACTCTCTTCCTAACTCCCTAAATTCTCCTTTCAGGATCTCTTCTTTTTTTTACCTATGTCATTGGTACCAATATGTACCACGACCTCAGGCTCCTCTCCCTCCTTTTTCAGGATATTTTGGACACGTTCAGACACATCCTGGACCCTGGCACTAGGGAGGCAAACTACCATCCGGGTCTCCGGACTGCGTCCACAGAATCGCCAATCTGACCCCCTAACTATAGAGTCCCCTATTACTAATGTCCTCCTCTTCTTTTCCTTACCCTTCTGAGCAACAGGGCCGGTGTCTGTACCGCAGGCCAGGTCGCTGTTGCTTCCCCCAGGTAGGCTGTCCCCCCGAACAGCACTCAAACAGGAGTACCTATTTCCAAGGTGTACAGCCACTGGTGTAATCTCTGGCGCCCGCCTCTGCCCCTTGCCTCTCCTAACTGTGACCTACGTTTCTGCCTCCTGTGGTTTTGGAGAGACTACCTCCCTGTAACTCCTCTCTATGACCTCCTCACTCTCCCTGACCAGACGGAAGTCATCGAGCTGCTGCTCCAGGTTCCTAACACACTCCTTTAGGAGCCCCATCTCGACACACCTGGCGCAGATGTGGACATCTGGAGGGCTACCCGACTGCATGACCTCGCACATCTGACGTCCAGAACAGTAAGCTGCCCTGGCACTCATACTTCCCTTACCCTAGATACAACACAAGATACAATATACAATATAAAAATACAATACAAAATACAAAGTACAGTACACTACAAACTGCTGGAATCTGACTGCCAATCAGCTGCGTACTCAAGTCCACCAATCAGTGGCTTCCTCAAGCCCAGTTAATTGAATAGAACGTTACAGATTTATAATGTTACGGATTTCAGTCGCTCCTCCCTCACCAACGGGTCCTGGGCCTCTGTAAGTGATGTATCATGTGATGGATTTATGAAGGTAAAATTGATATCAATGACCAAACAGCCTGCACTCATAATATTTGTAGTACTTTTTACCAAAATGCACATGTTACATAAGATGCTAATAACTTCGTTTAGTTTAGAGACACAATGCAGAAACAGGCCCTTCAGCCCATCGAGTCCGTGCAGACCAGTCATCCCTGTACACTAGCACTATCCTACACCCCAGAATCAGAATCAGAATCACACTTTATTCGCCAAGTATGTTTTGCAACATACGGGGAATTTCATTGGCCAGGTCAGTCATACAATTAAAAGCAACAGATCACTCAAAAACACATTTTAACATGAACATCCTCCACAGTGACTCCTACACATTCCTCACTGTGATGGTAGGCAAAATAAAGTTCAAGTCCTTCCTTTTGTTCTTCCTTGGCCGGGGGCCTCGACTCACGTAGCCAGCGGCATTCGGGACCTCCGCGTTGAAGCAATCAAGCTCCCGCATCGGAGGGGATGTCAGCCCATCCGCGCCGGGAGTTCGAACCTCGTGTCGGGCCTGGACGAGCCTTCCGCGACGTTGGAGCTCCTGACCAGCCTCACCCGAGACTGCGAGCCCTTGTTGCTAAGTCCACGGTGGTCATGGTGGGAGCGATCCCAGGCAAGGGATCCGCTCCGGTGTTAAATCCGCGCCCCGCGGTGGAGCTCACGACAGTCCGAGGAGGCTTCCAGCTCCATTGATGTTAGGCCGCAGAGCCCGGCGAATGTGATCTGAAAATTGATCGCATCTCAGGGAAGGTAAGAACCTGAAAAAAAAGTTTTCCCATCCCCCCTCCCCCCACATAAAACATACCAAAGAACATTAAATCAAAACTTTTCACAAACTAAAAATTGTGAAAAGAAAAAACTAACAGACTGCCGGCAGGGCTGCCATCACCCTGGCATTTCCTTGGTGGTCATCAGGGACACTAGGGACAATTTACAATTTTTACCGAAGACAATCAACATGCAAACCCATATGTCTTTGGACTGTGGAAGGAAACCACAACACCTGGGGAAAACCCACGCAGTCATGCCAAGAATGTACAAACGCCGCACAGACAGCACCCGTTGTCAGGATTGCACCCAGGTTCAAACTAAACCAAGCTAAGATTGAAAAGGCAGAGAAAGGAACAGAGGATAATTATCCTGTTGGTGTTCCGTCCTTTGCTCCAAACTGCAACCTAATGTTCCCATGAACCAAACGCCAACACATGAAATAAAGCAGCGCTTGGTGACCCAGCCAAAGCAAAAAGGCGTTTGCCTAGAACTGCACCATCTGAAGTCACTCAACATTTGAAAAATGTAAATAAACCAATGGTCTGGCAGTGGTCATCCACAAAGCGAAATGTCAAAAGCAAAATTACAAAATATCACTTTCAATTAGAACGCGCCGGGGTCAGGGTTGTCAACGCACGGCCAGTGCCTGGTGGGGAGGCTGGGCCTGGCAACTGGACCTGGGCTGGACCAGAGCCTGGAGCTGGAGTGGGGGCCGAGCTCGGGGCTTGGGATGGGGCCGTGACCGGCGCCGAAAAAGAAGCTGCTGGTGGAACCTGGGTTCGGGGTCAGGGACGATCCCGGAGATGAAGTCGGGGCCTGCCCGAAGATTAAGTCAGGGCCTGGACTAGAGACCATGCGGCGGCCGAGCTGACAGCTGAAGTCTACAGCCAGGGCCGGGCTCAATATGGGAACCAGTTTGAGTTCCAGGCCGTGGCGCTTCTCTATGACCTGGGAGAAGAGGATGAGGAGGAGTGAGATGGTGGGGTCTCTACCCCCCTCCCTCTCTGCCACTCTCCCTCTACCCTTCCTCTCTATTCCCCTCCCTCTATCTCTCTATCTCCTCCCTCGCCCTCTCTAACCACCCCCCTCCCATCTCTACCCCCTCCCCTCCTTCTCTACCCCCTCCCCTCCTTCTCTACCCCCCACCCGCTCCCTCTCTACCCCGCTCCCTCTCTACTCCCCTCTCCCTCTCTGCCCCTCCCCATCTGTCCCCCCTCCCTCTCTGCTCTCACTCCCTCTCTACCCCTCCCCCTCCCTACCACCACTCCCTCCCTACCACTCCCTCCCTACCACCACTCCCTCCCTACCACCACTCCCTCCCTACCTCCCCTCCCTCTCGAGGGAGTGGTGAGAATTGGGACCTATGGTGGGTGCTGGAGTATTGCGTTCAGGAACCAGCCCTTCCCTGTGACACCGCTTGCACCCACACCCCACAGTCTCTACCCCCCTCCCTCTCCCTCTCTACCCCCCTCCCTCTCCCTCTCTATCCCCCTCCCCCTCCCTCCCTCGCTACCCCACTCACCCTCTCCCTCTCTACCTCTCCCCATTCCTCTCTACCCTCCTCCCTCTCCAGCCGCACCTGCGCAGTTTGGGGCTATGCCTGAGTGGATAGGGCGGGGGATGGGGGGAAAAGGAGCGAATTAATAATATTAATATAATAAGAAGAATTCTAAGTTAGTTGGACTTCCCAGAGAAAGGATACAATTATTCTGCATCTCTATTTATACTTTACCCCCAACATAGATGGGATGGCAATGAAGCAAATATTTTTTCAAAATTCAAATGAATTATTGATTTATTAGTTTAGGTTACAGCGTGGAAACATGCCCTTTAGCCCACTGAGTCCGCATCAACTAGCAATCTTTGTGCACTAGCACTATCCTTCACACGGGACAATTTACAATTTTTACCAAAGCCAATTAACCTACAAGCCTGTACGTCTTTGGAGTGTGGGAGGAAATTGGAGCACCCGGAGAAAACCTGCGCTGTCACAGGGGGAAGGTACAAACTCCATAAAGACAGCACCCGTAGTCAAGATCGAACGCGGGTCTCTGGCACTGTAAGGCAGCAACTCTACCGCAGTGCCACTGTGCCACCCTTGATTGATTTACCTCTTGAAATCTGCCTCTTCAGTTTTCAGCTCTTATCTTAATTTATGCAACAATGGCCTGTCAGAAACAGGCAGGAACTTAATAAAAATGGTGGAAGCATTGAGCATCTGTGAAAAGAGAAACAGTAAACTTTTCAATTCTGAGCCCAATCATCTGAATGGGGAAAGAAAGAAACATGTTCGCATAGATAGCAGGGAAGAGGAGAGGTGGAGGGAGCTTCATATTTGTATTCCACTGAAAACCATAGTGTGTGGTTTGGACATGAATGACCTTTGAGTGAATTATCGATCATTGCTATTTCATCATCTTGTTCATATATTGCGGGCAGTACAATGAAAAAGGAAGTCCATTTGTTACTCATTCCTGAGATGTTGGTATTACTGGCATGCTCTAATCGTCCCTCAGAAAGTGATGGTGAACATTTTTTATGAATCATTGTGGTCTACAACATGAAGGTACTCCACAATAATGTTGGGAAGGATTTTCCAGTGTTTAGACTCAGCAATGATGAATAATAGCAATACATCGCCAAGCCAGGACAATGCATGACTTGGGAAGCGAACCTGTAGACTATAGTAAGATTAAACAAGAACTTACCAGTTTGAAGTTTGATCTTGATTTTATGAGGAGTTACGTTGATGATTACGTGAAGAAGTCCCGCCAGGCCGCATGCGCACCAATCTTCAAAGCAGTGGTATGAAATCACAGAGTAAGATGAGTGACATAGTAAGATGAGTGATTGGTGAACTACCATATGATCCTTTATGAGAGAAGGTTGGGCGTGGCGGGCACATAATCACCAACGTAACTCCTCATAAAATCAAGATCAAACTTCAAACTGTTAAGTTCTTGTTTAATCTTACTATATTACTTCGGAGTCACGTGAGTGATTCCATGAAGAGTTCAAAGCTTTGTGATTTCATGCCGCAGATTACAAATCTCGGCATCCCACTGAATTGATTGACTCGAATGAGAAATTAATGCATTAGTAATAACATTGCATTTAATGCAATAATAAGGTTTATTTAAAAATATAAACAAACAACAGTACCCCTTAATCACAGGGCAATTAAACAGAACCTAAAATGGCATTGGCAAACAGTCCTGGATCGACAATCGGCCAATGATAGAAATTCTGAAACATCAGCTCATTTGCCCATCAAAATATAGTCAAAGGTCAAGGTCAAAGGTCAAAAGAGTTTATTGTCATGTGTCCCTGACAGGACAATGAAATTCTTTCTTTGCATAGCACAACAGAACATAGTAGGCATTGACTACAATTTTATATGTAAATACACACATTAATTAATAAATTAATAAAGTGCAAACAACTGATGGAGGGATATTAATGTGCAGAGTTTTGTCGGAGCCAAGTTTAATAGCCTGATGGTTGTGGGGAAGTAGCTATTCCTGAACCGGGTCGTTGCAGTCCTCAGGCTCCTGTACCTTCTACCCGAAGGTAGCAGGGAGATGAGTGTGTGGCCAGGGTGGTGTGAGTCCTTGATGATGCTGCCAGCCTTTTTGAGGCAGCGACTGTGGTAGATCCCCTCGATGAAAGGAAGGTCAAAGCCGATGATGGACTGGGCAGTGTTTATTACTTTTTGTAGTCTTTTCCTCTCCAGTGCACTCAAGCTGCCGAATCAAGCCACGATGCAACCAGTCAGCAAGCTCTCTACTGTGCACCTGTAGAAGTTGACAGACCAACTCTCCGTAATCTTCTCAGAAGTAGAGGCGCTGATGAGCTTTCTTAATAATTGCATCTATGTTCTCGGACCAGGAAAGATCTTCACAGATGTGCATGCCCAGAAATTTGAAGCTCTTGACCCTGTCAACCATCAACCTATTGATATAAACAGGACTGTGGGTCCCCATCCTACTCCTTCCAAAGTCTACAATCAGTTCCTTGGTTTTGCTGGTGTTGAGGGCCAGGTTGTTGTGCTGGCACCATATGGACAGTTGCTCGATCTCTCTTCTATACTCTGACTCATCCCCATCAGTGATACGTCCCACAACAGTGGTGTCGTCAGCGAACTTGATGATGGAGTTCGCACTATGACCGGCTATGCAGTCATGAGTATAGAGTGAGTACAGCAGGGGGCTGAGCACGCAGCCTTGAGGTGCTCCCGTGCTGATTGTTATAGAGTCTGACACATTTCCACCAATATGAACAGACTGTGGTCTGTGAATGGGCACGTCCTTCGCTTTGGCTGCCGGCGTAGCTGCTGCCCTAGTGGAATGAGATGTAAACACATCAGTGTTAATACCTGCATCAATCAAGACTTGTTTCAGCCATCTCGGAATAGTGTTAACTGACACTCTCTTATATGTTTTTTTATAACTGATAAACAATCCTGTCTGCACGTTACATAAGCCCTCTGTAGCTGCAATGTATTGCATCAAATGTGCTTTTAAGCATAGGGATGTATCCGTGGGATATGCTGAAAATACTATTTTAAAACCTGTGACACCTGGCCTGCTTTCTTTGAGGAGGTCATAAATGTAAAATGTAACATTGTCTGCTGCAGTTTCCATTCTATCTAATTGTAATTTTTGTAATGTCTGTACCCTTTGTGCTGAAACCAACGCCATAAGCATGGCCACCTTCGTGGTGATTTTGGTCAAAGACAAAGATGAGATAGGAAACCACCCACGTAGTATTCCGAGGACAATACTCACATCCCAAATAGCCATATATCTAGGTTTGGGAGGTCGGGAATTGAAAATCCCTTTCATTAATCGAACAACGAGAGGGTGCGATCCAATCGAATGTTTGTCTCACTTCATCACTAAATATGATGATAAAGCACTTCTTGCTGTATTGATTGCACTATAACTTCATCCTAGTAGAGGGTTGACAGAAACTCCAGAACATGTGAAATACGTGCTGTACAATAGTCAATATTATTTTGTACACAGTAAACTTCCCATTTTTTTACATAACAAATATACTGCTTTTGACTACTCAATCTCCAAGATGCAGTAAACATGTTCGACCCGACAATCCATGCCCCAGATATGGCCTTCTTAGAATCTGCAAATTAACAAATCAATACGGTCATACAACGGATGGCATTCGCCAGTTACCGGATGCGCCAATAAATCCCTTCATTTGGGAACAGCCATTAGGGGTTGTGTCATCAGCTGTAGGATCAAAGAGTACCATGGCTGGGTAGGCCAGTCGGGTATCACCAGTACCCCTGAAGCATTGTCCTGCTTGATTTTAAGCAGACGATTTATGAGACAGAACGGTGGAAATGCATATATATACATACCACCCTAATTCAGCGAGAAAGCGTCAATCGCTACCAGGATCTGGTTCCCATGATACATATTTGGGAAGCTGGTGGTTAAGTCTGGATGCAAACAAGTCGACACCTGGCGTTCCGTAATTGACAATGATCTCTTTGAACATATCCCGATTCAACATCCACTCTATGTTGTCATGGAAGTTTTGTGACCTGGTGTCTGCCACAGTATTGAATTTACCTGGCAAATATATAGCTGAGAGCCAAATGTGTTTGTCAATACACCAGATCCAGATTTGGTTTGCTAGTCTGTCACAAGATACCAACTTGATACCACCCATGTGATTAACATATGCTACTGCTGTGGTGTTATCAATTTGGAGCTGAAAATGCAGACTGTTTTTGTTAGAACAATAAGCCATGAGCCCATAAAACGCTCCTAAAAGTTCTAAATGGTTTATTCCCCATGTCTGCAGAAAGAACACTTCTTCCATACTCCATCTTCCTCCACAACTTGAAGTTGTATCCATGGCACCCCACCCACGACATCAGCCTGTAAGACCATGGAAGGTTGTTCTAGCACCAGTGTGCTGAAACTACTGGAGACATGTTGGATCCACCATAAAATATCAGTCATTGCTTCTGCTGAAAATTGAATGGGCCTATCATAATGACCAATTGTATCCTAAGTGCCTGTTCCTTTGCTCTTCATATTGCTGATAATGCAAAGACCCAAATTGGACTGCTGGAAAAGCTGCTACCATTTTCCCAAGCAGCCTTGCCACTTGTGTAATTGAAGGTTGATGCTTGTTTAAAAGCTTTACACAATCCTCAATTAGCTCTACACTTTCCTCCCTGGGCAAGGTAATTACCATTTTAATTGAGTCAATTGTGAACCCCATATAATCAATTGTGGTAATTGGTGTCAATTTAGATTTTTCCAAATGAATGACAAACCCCAGTTTTTCAAGTGTGCATTTAACAATTGCCACTGATATTTCAGCTAATTCTTTTGTTTGTCCGATAATTAAAATATCATCCAGATAGGCCATAATTACATGGCCCTGACCTCTAAGTAGCCCCAAAATTGGTTTTAACAATTTAGTGAATACTCAAGAAGCTGAGGTCAACCCATTCGACAGTGTCTTATACTGCCATAGCTGATTCATCCAAATGAATTTAAAATACCTTCTATGCTCGTAATGAACAGGCACTGAGTACTAAGCGTCTTTCAGATCTATGGTTGCCATATAACAACCTCTGGAAATCAGTTGCTTGGCGGTAACCAACGTTTCCATTTTGAAGTGTCTATAGAGTACAAATGGATTTAATTTTGTCAGATCCAAAATAATTCTGCATCCTCCGTACTTTTTGGGACGGGGAAATATATTTGACACAAATTGATGCACTTGATGAGCCGTCTTCTCAATTACACCTTTGTTACATAATTTTACGAGTTCAGCTTGAACCTCTATTACCTCTGTTTGTGAAAAATAAAGTGTTCTGCTAGGAACACGTTGGAGAGGTAAATCACCATTTGGAATGAATTAAATCCGAAACCCTTGAATTACACTCCTGATAAACAGGTCTGAAGTAAGCTGCTTCCATTCACCTTAAAAAAGCCGTAATCTACCACCAACTTTTTACTGTGTTACATTTAATATGTTTTTATGAGAACCATATCCACTTATCTCTCTGGTAACTGGTGCACCCTGCTGACTCCAGCCTCTGGCGGTGGCCCCCATGGTTGCTCGTGCACCAGCCGAAGGGTACCATCCGCGCCCCTGAGCTGAGGACCGACTTGTGTAGCCCCTGGTGTAGCCCTGGACGATGAGGTGGTTCTGTAAGAATACTTTCTCGTCAGCTGTCTGCCGGGTATCATTGGTCTCATCAGGCTCATTGTTTTTGCATCTCCATTTATTTCTTTGACCTGTTTGGTAAGGTCTGCGCCAAACAGCAGATCAGGTGGTTGGATATTTGCTGGCTTGCAGAGTGCAGCATATCTGGGATTAATGGTGGGCCTAATAGCCCTTTTCCTGAGACAATTGATCTCAAAATGGGTGTTACATAGCAACCCCAGAGCCTCTTGGTGTGTTCTGGTCACATAAATACCGTCCATTGTTCTTGCGAATGCCGTAATGCCAGCAGCCAATAATTTTAAAATCCTCTGCATTTTTATCTCTTGACTTTGCATGCCGGGTCCCATTTGACCCCATATAACCTGATTCACAGTTGGAACTTTTAACAACTCACAGTTGCTTGGAGGCTCATGTTTTTTGGCTGTCTCATCCATAGTAAGCTCCTGGAGCTGATGAGAAACCACGTAATTTATTGTGGTAGCCAGCTCTTCACCCAGCGGCTCCCCTGCTCCAGATGGGACAGCAAATGGTAGTGCCAGTGGTGGAACATCTGGTAACTCCACTGTTTTTCCTGGCTGAACTTCCCCATCAGATTCGGGCTCAGGACTGATCTGACCCATTGCACTCCCTTCAAAAGTAAAAGGGTTATCTGGCAGCACTGTTGCTGCTGGCGCCTCTTTCTCTGAGCACTGACACTCCTTCTCTTGGAGTGAAGTTCTCTGGAGGCCTGTATGCAACGGCTCCTCTACTTGGGATAGGCGTTTACACACTCTATCCAGCCCCGGTGAGGAATCATCCCCCGACTCCGTGGGCCTAGCAGACTTATCAATTGCCTTGCACCCTAATGGCGACTCTGTGCTGTGTAGCACTAAGTCTGCAGTCGCTAACTCTGTAGCTAGCAACTGTACAGGGGTATGAGGCAGGGCTTCCATGTCTGAGCTCCGCGGCTGGTTGTTACTCGCCGCTTTCCCTTCCCTGCCTTTTCCATGCTAGAGCTCGGTAGATAGCCTACCGGCCAGCACGGACTCGAATTCCAGTGAAAGTTTTTACTCACCTGGAGTCTGAATACTTACCGCTGGAGGAGCTCTGATCCTCGCAGCCTCCGTGGGTCAATGCGGCCTGGTGGGTCTTCTTCAAGGAATCACTCACGTGACTCCGAAGTAAAATGGTACTCCAGAGCATCTATTAGTTTTATCCATCTACCAGTGGATGTCATAATTGTTAGAGGCATTGTTGTCAAAGCTTTGGTAAATTGGTGCAAGGGTCTTTATGCACAGTACATACTGATGCCATGGTACACTGGTGAAGTGTGTGAATATTTTGGGTTGGATGTCATTCAAGTGAACTGCTTGGTCCAGTATGCTGTGTGGCTTATTTGTTGATGTAATATATTCTATCAAATTCCTGATTTGGGCCTTGGTAGATGCTGGAAAGTTACTTGAACTGTTGGGATAACATAATCCACCGGATGGTGCCATCAGCGATGGCAGCCTCACCAACGGTCTGTCTGTGGTAGGGTTTTTCCTGGGCCTGGCCAAGCTTGCCATCCACGAGGTATGGCGCCATGCGGAAGAGGGTCTGCCCAAGCCGGCTATCTGCCCCTTTTCCGAGGTTACGTCCATGCCCAGGTGGGGTTAGAAAGGGACTACGCCCTGTCCACGAGTACCTTGAGGGATTTCCGGAACCACTGGGCATCGCAGCATATTTAGGATATTTGTTTGTATTGTATTATGGTGGTTGGTTCTGGTTTGTTTTATTGTATTGTTTTACTGGCTTTATGATTCATGGCTTGTTAGCAGACTCAATGTTGTCTGTTCTGTTAGTGCCGGTCATTAAGGGTCAAAGCTGGTAAAGTAGGCAACCTAAATAAATACAGGCCCATAGCTTTAGCCAGCATATTGTCAAACGTTTTAGAAAGAGTTCTGCTGGATAGAGTAAATGAATTTGTTAACTCCGCAGATAACCAGTTTGGTTTTAAAGCTAAACATGGCACTGACTTATGCATATATACCCTAAAGGAGATTGTAAACAAATATAGAGACCAAAACTCGTCAATCCTTATGTGCTTTATGTGACCACCAGGGGTGCAGGGGAGATGGCCAGCCCTGCCGGCAGTCCGTTCGTTTTTTCATCTTTTGTTATTTTTAGCGTCGGTTAAGAGTTTGTTTTAATGTACTTCGGTTTGTTTTATGTGGGGGGAGGGGGGTGAATCAGGGGGAACTTTTTTTCAAGTTCTTACCTTCCTGGAGATGTGATCAATTTTCGGATCACATTATCCGGACTCTGCGGCCTAGCATCACTGGAGCTCAATGCCGCCTCGGACTGTGGTGAACCTCACCGCGGGGCGCGGACTTAACATCGGAGCGGATCCTTTGCCTGGGATCCCTCCCACCGCGGCCTGCGGACTTACTATCAAGGGCTCACAGTCTCGGGAGAGGCCGAATCAGGAGCTCCAATGCCACAGAAGGTTCGACCAGCCCCGACGCGAGGTTCGATCACCCGGCGCAGGGGAGCTGACATCCCCCTGATGCAGGAGCTGAACGCCTCAATGCGGAGGACCTAAACGCCGCCGGCTACGAGAGTCAAGATTGTCCCGTCAACGAGGGCTCGAGGCCCACGACCGAGGAAGAACAAAAGGAAGGATTTGAAATTTATTACGCCTTCCATCATGAGGAATGTGTAGGACTCACTGTGGTGAATGTTCATGTTAAAATGTGTTTTTAATTGATTTGTTGCTTTTAATTGTATGACTGACCTGGCCAGTGAAATTCCTCGTATGTTGCAAAACATACTTGGCGAATAAAATCTGATTCTGAATCTTATCATTGACGCTTCCAAAGCCTTTGATCGTGTTAACCACAGAAAGTTGTTTGTTAAAATGTGTCAAAGATGGGTGTCTAAATACATTGTGAGAATTCTGGCTTACTGGTATGCCCACCTTACTATGCAAATAAAATGGGGCAATAGGGCCAATGAGACCCTATTGCCCCATTTGGGGTTAGCAATGGTGTTAGACAAGGGGGAATTTTGTCCCCAGTCCTTTTTAATCTTTATATTGATGATCTGTCCAAACAATTGAAAGCCTGTAATATTGGGTGTATGATTGGTAATATTTTAGTGAACCATATTATGTATGCAGATGATCTTGTGGTCTTTAGTCCATCTAGCGCTGGTCTACAGCAGCTCCTCACTATATGTTCTGTGTATGGTGTGGAACATGATATTAAATATAATGCTTGTAAGAATGCTGTTATGATCTGTAGAACCAATGGATAAATGTCTAAATTTTCCTGATTTTAAATTGTCTGACAGTAATCTTAGTGTCTGTAATATGGTAAAATATCTAGGGCATTTCATTACAGAACAAATGAGAGGTAATGAGGATATTTATAGGCAATGACGCATGCTGTATGTACAGGCAAATATTCTCTTGCGTAAGTTTGGTGCATGTGCAGATGTGGTGAAAATGTCCCTGTTTAGAGCATATTGCACACCACTCTATACTGTGCACCCGTGGTCGAACTATGGAAAGACTAAATGTGATATAATGATGCCTTGAGAACACTGCTAAGGAAACCTAGATGGTGTAGTGCTAGCAACATGTTTGTGACTGCAGGAGTCAGTACTTGAGAAGCTATCCTAAGAAATCATATGTATAAGCAGCCTACCAGAGGACTGGGAGAAATTCAGAATCCAGCAGAGGAGGACAAAGGGCTTAATTAGGAAAGGGAAAATAGATTACGAAAGGAAACTGGCAGGGAACATAAAAACTGACTGCAAATGTTTTTATAGATATGTGAAGAGAAAGAGACTAGTTAGAACAAATATTGGTCCCTTGCAGTCAGAAGCAGGTGAATTGATCATGGGGAACAAGGACATGGCAGACCAATTGAATAACTACTTTGGTTCTGTCCTCACTAAGGAAGCCATAAATAATCTGCCAGAAATATCAGTGGACCGGAGGTCAAATAAGATGGCAGAACTGAGTGAAATCCAGGTTAGCCGGGAAGTGGTGTTGGGTAAATTGAATGGATTAAAGGCCGATAAATCCCCAGGGCCAGCTGGTCTGCATCCCAGAGTGCTCAAGGAGGTAGCCACGGAAATAGTGGATGCATTAGTGATAATTTTTCAAAACTCCTTAGATTCTGGAGTAGTTCCTGAGGATTGGAGGATAGCTAATGTAACCCCACTTTTTAAAAAAGGAGGGAGAGAGAAAGCGGGGAATTACAGACCAGTTAGTCTAACATCGGTAGTGGGGAAACTGCTAGAGTCAGTTATTAAAGATGGGATAGCAGCACATTTGGAAAGTGGTGAAATCATTGGACAAAGTCAGCATGGATTTACAAAAGGTAAATCATGTCTGACGAATCTTATAGAATTTTTCGAGGATGTAACTAGTAGAGTAAATAAGGGAGAACCAGTGTATTTGTTATATCTGGACTTTCAGAAGGCTTTCGACAAGGTCCCACATCAGAGATTAGTATATAAGCTTAAAGCACACAGTATTGGTGGTTCACTATTGATGTGGATAGAGAACTGGCTGGTAGACAGGAAGCAAAGGGTAGGAGTAAACGGGTCCTTTTCAGAATGGCAGGCAGTGAGTAGTGGGGTACCGCAAGGCTCAATGCTGGGACCCCAGCTATTTGCAATATGGATTAATGATTTGGATGAGGGAATTGAATGCAACATCTCCAAATTTGCAGATGACACCAAGCTGGGGGATATAGTTAGGTGTGAGGAGGATGCTAGGAGGCTGCACGGTGATTTGGATAGGCTGAGTAAATGGGCAGATGCATGGCAGATGCAGTATAATGTGGATAAATGTGAGGTTATCCACTTTGGTGGCAAAAACATGAGGGTAGACTATTATCTGAATGGTGGCAGATTAGGAAAAGGGGAGATGCAACAAGACCTAGGTATCATGGTACACCAGTCATTGACAGTAGGCATGCGGGTGCAGCAGGCAGTGAAGAAAGCAAATGGTATGTTAGCATTCATAGCAAAAGGATTTGAGTATAGGAGCAGGGAGGTTCTACTGCAGTTGTACAGGGTTTTGGTGAGACCACACCTGGAGTATTGCGTACAGTTTTGGTCTCCAAATCTGAGGAAAGACATTCTTGCCATAGGGGGGGGTTGAGAGAATGTTCACCAGACTGATTCCTGGGATGTCGGGACTTTCATATGAAGAAAGACTCGATAGACTCAGCTTGTACTCACTGGAATTTAGACGATTGAGGGGGGATCTTATAGAAACTTACAAAATTCTTAAGGGATTGGACAAGCTAGATGCAGGAAGATTGTTCCCGATTTTGGGGGAGTCCAAAACAAGGGGTCACAGTCTAAGGATAAGGGGGAATTCCTTTAGGACCGAGATGAGGAAAACATTCTTTACACAGAGTGGTGAGTCTCTGGAATTCTCTGCCACAGAAGGTTGTTGAGGCCAGTTCATTGGCTATATTCAAGAGGGAGTTGGATGTGGCTCTTGTGGCTAAAGGGATCAGGGCGTATGGAGAGAGGGCAGGTGCGGGATACTGAGTTGGATGATCAGCCATGATCATATTGAATGGTGGTGCAGGCTCGAAGGGCCGAATGGCCTACTCCTGCACCTATTTTTCCATGTTTCTTTCTTTCTATAAATTAATCTGCAGGATAAATTACTAAAAATTGAATTATTGTGGCCTTGTCAAACATAAGATTTAGCACTACACGCTATGAATCCCAGTTGTGGAGACACAGGTATCATTGTCTCGTTGTAGGACATTGATCATTCTTTTTATTCTGGATTTTAATTCATGTATTGTGGTTTTTTAAATTATTTAATTTATGATGCTCTTATAAGTGATATACTAAGATTTTATATGTAATTTATGATGTTTATAATATGCAATGTATTTTTATGTAATGTTGTCCCTTGTCTGGACCTTGAGTCCGAAATAAAATTTATTATTATTATTAGACTAAGTGGGACCCGTTGGGTCGCAGCATCACATGGGAGGGCTGGTCACCCTACCCAATATTCTATCTCTCCACCAATTCCAATATTGCTGGCCAGTGGGATGGGGGGGGGGTGCTTTCTGTTACACTAGTATGGGTGTTGTGGGCTGAAGGGACTCGTTTCCAGAGGACTAGTATGGACAATTTGGGCCGAATGGATTCTTGGGCCGGCAGCTCAGTCATTGAGGCCTGGCAGTACAATCACTCAGACCTGGAATGTTGGCAGCTGAGAAACTGCCAGAAATTCTGCCCAAAACAGGTGACAGACTCTGTGAGAGAGAATGGTAGAGGGTGGACTGAATAGATTATTGGGCTCGCAGTTCAGTGAGCCATGGCTGGTGGGCTGGCAGTTCATTTACTCATGGCTGGTGGGCTGACAGTGCAGTTACTCATGGCTGGTGTGGTGGCAGTTCATTCAGCCACCCCTCCTCCCTTCACCCCCCCACTCTGCTCCTTGCCATTCCCCTTCCCCCCACACATTCAGTCCATCTCCCCACAACTTCCCTCCCTTGCACTCTTAGAGGCTCTCCCACAGAGCAGCCATTCCTGCCTATTAGGTTCCCATTGTGATGAAGAACCCGCAGGCATGAAAAGTGGAAAAAGGATTTATTAAAGTTTAAAATGTGAATGACTCTTAAAATATAACAACAATTTAAATGCTAACGGTGAGAATTGTTCTTTCTTGGTGTGTCTCTTGTTGCTGCTCACTGCATCTTTATGTCTCTTTGCTGTTAAAAAAAAAGACAATTTAAATATAGAGAGATTGAGCGTTCAAATTTTAACAAAGAAAATTTGAGAATTTATCTCAAAAGTCAACATTCAACGAAGCACGCTTTTAATGACAACATTCTTGGTCGCTGTTCTATCCTTCAGGAAAACTTTGACATTTCCCTTCATCTTTCCTCAGCTGAGAGCCACATATAGTTGTTCATGCTGAAATACCGGCTTGTCGAGGTAGATCAACACCTTCTGCGTTGTTTGTCCTTGTGCTTTATGGATTGTCATAACAAAACTTGATTAATTGGGGAATTGGGTCCGCTGAAGGGGAATGTCTTCACCTGTCTGTTAAATTGAGTGCTATCCTAGGAATGAGAACAATGTCACCTTTGAAGGCTCCCATGTTGATTCTTACAACAATCAGATTATTGTGTAGCTCTTCTATAATCATCCTCGTTCCATTGCATAGCTTTGGCGGTTCCAAGTTTCTCATTAATATGATTGGAGATCCTTTTTTCAACTCCAATTTATGTGGTGGTAATCCAGAGAGCTCGAGTGAATCAAGGAATTCTGTTGGGAAGTGAGTATCATGAGTTCCATCAGTGACAGCATTGAAATAAAAGTCCTTAACGATTCCAGGGAAGTGTCTAATGCATGTAGAATTGATCCTTCTCATGGTATCATTGTGAGGAACCAAGATACAATTGTTGGAGAATAATTCCACAGGATTGTCAAATGTGGGATATATGGAATCAATACAATCCTCCAGTGTTTCTGCTGATAGTAGCATGTTTTGTGGGAATTCAATTTCATCGTCTTCTTTCTTTACAATCTCGTCTTCTCCACCTTTCAACAAAAATTGAGAATAGCCACCTTCTCCCTCTGTCAATCGCATATTAGTGTGCAATTCAAACTTGGTGAAAAGTCTCCACAAGTAGGATTTCTTGATGCAGGCATTTTCAACATCAGCATGATTTCCCCTTTTCACCACAGGAAGGAGTTGTCGAAAATCGCCACAACAAACGTTAAGAATGCCGCCAAAAGGCTTAATGTTGCTGCAGACATCTTGAAGAGTTCTGTCCACCGCTTCAAAGCTTTCTCGCCTAATCATTGGATATTCATCCCAAACAATGAGTTTCACTTGCCTCATGAAATGTGCCATCTTAGAGTTCTTCTCAATGTTGCAAAATGTATCCTCGGCCACTTAGATGGGTATCTTGAATGTGCAGTTCTTCCACCAGGCATTAATGTAGCTGCACATCCCCTTGACCTCTAACTTTGGAGAGGATCAAATTGGTGATAAATATTTTTCCTGTTCCTCCTGGTGCATCAATGAAAAACATTGAAGGCACACCTGGTCATACACTGCTCTCTGCTCAGCAATCAGCAGAGGCTCATTCTCCTCAACAAACTGCTGTTGTTCAGTTCTATCATATTGCAATTCCTGCAGAAATTCTGGATTTTCATCATGAAGGTGCATCCTTCTTCTTCTTGCGTATGGCGTGCACAGTCTAAAGTTGTCGGACAACTTGTTCTATTTGATCTTTTTGATCCTATTTGAATATGCACGCCAGGTTGATTACATTGTCGAAACAGGGCGGACCACTTGAAGGTTGCTATCTCCCAAGGTGTCCTTCCATTTCTTGGTTGTGGCAAATTAAAGAATTCCATTGCTTTGTTGTAATTCTCAAGCTTATCTTGAATAGACAACAGAGCCTGATCATGATGCTTCTCTTCAATCATGATATTAGGATCATTCATTGTGCTCCGTTCTTTTTCAAGGTCATCTTCAGACATTGAATTCTTGAAGTGATCCCATAATTGTCGAGGATCGTTGATCACAGTATTTGTCAACAAAACAACAAACAAATCTCTCATTGTACTGGGGAGTCTTGTGTTCTCAGCATCTTCCATTGTTTGTTGCCAATAGTCGTCAGTCTGCAACAAACCTCTTTGTCTGCAGATGTCTTTGAAGAAAGGATAAATTTGTCCATCATGTGTCTTCAATGAATCAAATGATACTGGCCCTTTTACATGATGGAGAAGCAGTCTCAAGTAGTAGATCTTGGAGCACATCTTGGAGACAAGGAATACACTTGTCCTAGAACGTTGGATTCAAAAATACCTGGATGATCTTGCACTCTCTTGCCGGCCTTCTTTCTTTGCCATCTCTTTTTGTTCCATGTGTAAAATCGGGGAACATCAGTATAGTCGAGTGTTCTTGGAAATGGCTCTTGAGAACACAAAGCCATGAATTCAGTTAACGTCGTTCTCATCATAGCATCATTGGTCCCTTGTTCAGCAGCATCGGGTCTGAGAAAAACCCATTGTCGTTCTAGTAGATGTACCTGGAGTCGAAAGACAGCGGGGTGTCTCTCATGAGTCGGAAATCCAAGGTTTAATGCCACTGCTTTTGATGGACCAATGTATCTTCCAGTCAAGTACTTAGAAATTTTGTCATTCCTGTTAACTTTAAAAGATGCTTGATCACTTCCCTTCATGGTGTACTTGATGACGTATTTGACTGACTTTATAGAGGAACATATCTCAACGTTGATGTGACATTTGAACAACTTCAATAGTTCAGCATTATTGCGCACCACCCAATCAGAAGTGATAGGTCGATGCTGGCGTCCTTCTTGATATCCCTGAAATCCTCCCATGTCTGGAGATCTTCTCCTGTATAGAGCATATGAATTATGTCCACACCTTGTGCTCGCGATAAATGGCTTTGGGAATCTCTTACTGCGTGTTCCTTTCTGCCAACATGGAGAGGCGTGGTTGCAGAAAGGTCCAAGAATCATGTGCTTGAGTACCAATTCATGCAGCTCAGGATCCACTTGCGGGTCTGGTATTTCAGTTTGCACAAATGTGTCAAAATCATTTGGTCTTGGCTTAGTTGCTTCGTCAAGCCACAGTAGACAGTGCAAATGAGGCAGGCCTCTCTTCTGATATTCCACAGACGAGACAAAAGCTATATAGTTGCCAAAGAGGCCATTTGGTCCAGTGATGTACTTGATGAATAGCTTCCTTTTCAGATTGAATACTCTTGCAATCAATCTGGTCTATCACACGGCTGCTGATTGTGAAAGAGGGACTGTCGGATCTCTCTCCAGTTCAGATTGCAAGTCATCGTAATGAAGAATGAAGCATGAATACTTCCAAACATACATCATGGCGTCTTGGCATCGTTCCATCATGTATCTTGGTCCACCGACACATGTCGGGAAGAGGATGATACGCTTTCCAATGTTTTCCAAATCATCATTGTCATTTAATGCATCCGTAAGGCCTTTGTAAGCTCTCTACGACGCTTGATTCATGCGAAAATAATTCAGCCTCTCAACCTCAATCATTGCTGCCATATCAACGACATATTGTTGAAAGAGTCGTCCTCCTCTCAAAAGGTGATTGAATTCATTATCAATATTCATGATCCGATAGGCATAATATCGTATTGCTGACAATTTCCCGTGGTTTCTCATTTGTAGTTGGTAATGCCATCCATCATCTCCATGTGGAAAGAAAAGGATGTATTGAAAATTATCATACGACCTATGAGACTCTGAAATAGTTTGCAGGCCTCCTCCTCTTTTGTTCAAGACAATGTTCCGTGATGTTGCCTGAGGGGCATTATCGTTTGGTACTATGACGGCGACTTCATTGCCAATTTGTGCGTTAAACCGCCTTTCATGTTCCAAAGCTGGCCGATGATTTGGATCTATGATTGATGCCTCTGGTAAACCTTGAGTTCTTTCCTTTGCTGTTTCACTTTAAGGGTTGTTTTGTATTATCAAGCATTGCAACAATTTCCCTTTGAATACCAACATTTTGCAGTATACACATTCGCAATTCAATGCTATCTTGGGGGTCCATAAAATCGATCTGCAAGAATCGACTTTGTTGATCTGGGTAAGGCGAACCAATGTAATGATGAACCTGGCCTTGAATGATCACTGAAGGATTCCATCCGGGTGGCACCACATCCTTGGCACCGAATGACGTCAGTTGAAATAAACAGTTGTAAGGTCTAATATTCCTTCTGAACTTGTTTGCTTGTGGATTGTCAACAGTATACAATCTCATGGGTTCATCAGGCAGTGCCTGCCGAGGAGCAATGTTCATCTGACCATTCATGCAGCAAAAGTTAGTGATTTCTTCAGGGAAATGGTACGCTCGACAGTGAGGGCAAACCTTTGTCATTTGACCAACATCGGCAGAAATATTTCTCCTTCCCCGTTGTGCATTTCGTCTTGTTGTATCTCTGGCCTGCTGCTCAGCCAGTCTTTTAGTTTTTTTCATCTCCTGTCTCTTAAATCCTTCTTCTTTGCGATCTTTCTCATTGATCCTTGAGACGCACACTTTGTCTTTGTAGTGTGTCTTCATCCCTACTGCATTGTGGTCTTTCTTGTTGATCATTGATACATTCAGTTCTTTTTGGTTGTGTCTCTTCATCCCTTCTTTGTGTTCTTTCTTGTTGATCCTTGATATGCTCACTTCTTCTTCGTGGCATCTCTTCATCCCTTGTGCTTTGCGTTCTTTCTTGTTGATCCTCAAAACATTCAATTCGTTTTGGTTGTGCCTCATGATCCTTTCTTCTTTGTCTCCATTCTCAGTCATCTACGTGACGTTGATATGTTTCTTCTTGTGTCCTACATTCCCTTTTCATTCTTGTTACTTCTTGAAGTTCCATTGCGTGCTTCCTGGACCATCCTGCAGCTCTTTTTGTCCCTTTTCCTGACACGATGTCGAAAAAGCAGCCTAAAGACAATTTCAATTGTTAATGAACACTGAAGAATTTGTGCAAAACATTTTATGAGGCGGGGGCTGTCGGGGTGGGATAGGGAGTGGCAAACGTCCTGCAGCCGAGGCAGGAGGACAGCTTCAGGCGGGGGCTCTCGTGGGCTGATGAGAGAGGGGGGTGTCCTGCAGTGGGGGATGGGGGCAACTTCAGTAGGGGGCAGGAGGGGGAGCGTCCTATAGCCAGGCGGAGGGCAGCATCTTGAGGTGGGGAATATCAGTGTGGGGGGTGGGGGGGCGGTGAGCGACCTACTCATGGCCTCTGTACTCACTCACTGCCTTGCGACTAACTCATGGCCTCTGGACTGACTGACTGACTCATGGCTTGAGGACTGACTGACTTATGCCCGACTTCTGGAGTCACGTCCAACTTTTGTAAACTGAAAACTGTAACATCCACATTGAGGAACAGCTTCTTCCAGACAGCCATCAGGTTATTAAACATAACGAATAAGCTCTGAACTACGAAAGACTATATTATTTGTACTATTTGCATTTTTATTGATCACACAGATGCAGACACAGAAGCAGACGCAGACACTCACACTCACACTCACACATAGCACCAATACTAAAATACCAAGTAACTTCAGAACGTGGTAAGCATACTGAATCCTGTTCCAAACCATATACTCTATGTAAGAAGTTTGAAAATATGAACACAGTTGTGTCTAAAGCGAATCACTCAAACATTTATAAGCTCTGAATAGCTGCCTGAAGCCGCAGTCTGCAAGGCTCCAGCGTGTAGCGGCGTCGGCAGCCCGGGATTCCTCATGGAGGAGCCGGAGGAAGAAGAAGCCACCACCGCCGGCCCGCGGCCTACTTCTACCGTGGGTCCAGCATGGACTTACCATCACCCCCAGAGGGGAGCTTCGACCGCCGGCCCTGCTGTCTGCGGTGCTTTTAGCTGCGGCGGGAACTTTAAATCTTCAACGACCGGCCTGCGGCCTATATCAACCTGAAGCCACGGTCTCCAGTGGGGAAGAGCCGACCCTGGACTTTACCTTGTCTGGACGCCTGCAGCGACGGCTGCAGAGAGTTGAGGTCCTGACCACGGGGGAAAGTGGAGGAGGACTGGCAAATGTTTGTGCCTTCCACCACAGTGACGAATGCTGTGGTGGATGCTTATGTTACATTTTTATTGTGTACTTGTGTGTTCTTTATTATTGTATGCTGCTGAAAAATTCATTTCACTTGCACTTTATGTGCAGTGTGACAAATAAATTGTATTGTATTGTACATTTAAACACTTCTCTACAGCTGCTGCTAAAGCAAAAATGTGTTTTAAATAACTTTCAACAAACACACTCACCATATACATGGCAGTAAGCTCTCTTGAATTACTCAAACGGTTGAGGGTGGCGTCTTCACTTAGGGCCTTCCGCACTCAGAGTCATCTCTCCACTAAGCAGAAATCACGGAATGAGCAGCAATTTTGCATTAAACACAGTCCTGATCGAATAAAACATTTTTTTTCAGGCTTTTTCCTTCCGAAACCTGTTGCAAGCATTTAAGAACCAAAATACAGTTTCTGCGAGCATTTTAGAACCAAGAAATACACTTTTTGCAAGCATTTTAGAACCAAGAAATACACTTTTTGCAAGCATTTTGGAACCAAAAATACACTTTCTGCAAGCATTTTCGAACCAAAAAATACACTTTCAGCAAACATTTTAGAACCAAAATACACTTTTTGCAAGCATTTTAGAACCACATTAAGGGCAGTTGAGTAGACATGTGTTCAGTGTTCAGTGTTATTCACAGCTCAGGGAGACGTGACCCTCTCGCTTCCTCCATCTTGCAGAGACTGACTGAGGCACTAAACACCTCCAGGTTTTATAGTCCCTCGCCCTCCCACCAGCAGGGGCAGCAGAGAGAATCTCAACATTTTTAAAACATTAATAACTCTTTTATTTTTAATCGATGAGAAAAATCCTCTTGTCCTGCGCAGCGGAGGTGGAATCTGCATAAGATGGCCAAAATTACAGCCATAGGTGGCAGCGTTTTTTCTAAAATCAAGAAACAGAAAAACAGGAAGTGGTCAAGATCAGATTTTTACTAATATACATTAAATTATACATCACGAACCTGCAAGTCAGAAAATAATGTTACATGCCAGTTCGGACTTAACTGGTTTACCTATCCCAGTGTGCTGGCAGCTCTTTTTAGCCGTGAGCTGAAAGTATTTTGCATGTGTTGAGGGAATCCTCAAACTCCCTGCCTCTGAGCAGGAGATATTCCCAATATCTGAATCTAACTGCCTCTATCAATGCAATGCACCTTCCTCACTCTTGTGAGCAGCCTGATAACCTAAATCTTAGATGTTGAGGCAGTACTTCCTTGGCCGATACGGTCCTTACGGACAGTCAATTTTGAGTTTGTCTTTCCTGAACCGGGGGTGACAAACTGCTCCTTTTTGAAGCTTTCACAGAGGTTGCTGTGCAGACCACCCTGCCAGTTGCCTCCAATCCTTCTCCCCCTCTTTTAAAGGACTTACCGTACACTGTGCTAGCCATCTTAATTATAGCGCTAACCTACCTCTTCATCGCGGTGTGTGTCTGTATCACCTTGGTTTTGCACCGTGTGAATTTTTTAGACAGCGCTCCCCCCACTTGCCCTGTCCCCCGTCTGCGTAATGGGCTGGTGAAGGAAGCGATGTGTTTGTGTGTGTGTGTGTGTGTTCCACTCTGAGAGTCACCATTCCAGTTGCCGGTTTTTCAGGCAACTTGACAGTCGCCGGCAGTCTGTTGAAAAATCGCCAAAGTGGGACAGGCCCATTACAATCCCATATAGTAAACCCTCGTTATAACATACCATAGATGGGGGATGGCATCTATTATTGCCGATTATACGCTATACCCGAGTAAGCTATTGTTTTATAAGTAGTAGAAACAAGCGCCTGCAGTTGCTGGTCAATGTACAAAAGGCAGCCAGGTCTCTAAGCGGCAAGGGAGGGCGTGCGAGCCGGGGGTGGTGTGGGCAGGCATCGGTACGTCAGTCCGGTATAACCACAGCGGCCTCGGTGGCACAGCGGTAGAGTTGCTGCCTTACAGCGCTCGCACCGCCGGAGACCTGGGTTCGCTCCCAACTATGGGTGCTGTCTGTGCAGAGTTTGTACGTTCTCCCCGTGACCGCATGGGTTTTCTCCAAGATGTTGGGTTTCCTTCCACACTCCAAAGACGTACAAGTTTGTAGGTTAATTGGCTTGGTGTATGTGTAAATTGTCCCTAGTGTGTGTAGGACAGTGTTAATGTGCGGGGATCACTGGTTGGTGCGGACACAGTGGGCCGAAGGACCTGTTCCCGGGCTGTATCTAAACGAAACTAAACTCATAGTCGAAATCTGTTATAAAGAGGTCTATTAAGACTGTACCCTGATTATCACACATTCTATTGTATAAACATTTACTTTACAGCCATTGTGTAATAGAAAGTTGCCGCTCTATCTTTGTACTCTAATGCCTTCAATGTCTCCTTTAGCTCCCATGCCCAAACAAGCAGAATGCCCTTTACGAGGAGGAAGAGTATTTACGAGAAGTGCAGATGCTCAACCAGAAAGTGAAGTCTCCAGAGAAGTCCATCAACCATCTGCGTGAGAAGGTGAAGGGAACTAAACGCTCACTCAGGCAGGTGAAGAAAGAGAGCAAGCGGGAAGCTATGCTCATGAAACAGCAGCCGAACAAGTAAAGAGGATAGTTGAACGCAAAGCAGGACACTGGCAAACCGATCCTGAAACCAGTCAAGAAACCAGTCACCAACGGAAGTACAAAAAAAAATTTATAAGGACAACCTAATAATACATAATAATAGACGTATTTGGAAACAAATAGTTAAAACCCTACATTTAGATAATCTTTCACTCAGATTACCAATTATGAATAACCCATTGTTTAAACCTGCTATATCAGATGGGGGTTTAGACAATGGGATGATTTAGGAATAACAAGGATAGAACATCTATACAGAAAAGGAAAATTTCTTTTATTTCAAGAGTTACAAGAGATTTATGGATTGTCTCCACAACATTTCTTTAGGTATCTACAAATTAGAGATTATATTAAATCCAATACGCAAGATTATAAAAATAAAGAATTAGGATTGTTAGACGAACTGTTTAATTTACATCCAAATACAAAAAAATTAATAGCTTATATATATAACATCATTTTGGATAAGGAGAACCCAACAACTGAAACATATCGTCAAGCATGGGAAAATGAAATTGGATTAGTTATAACAAAAGAAAATTGGGAAGAAAGTTTACAACGAATGCATCGGTGTTCGTTAAACGCCAGACATATATTGATACAATATAAAGTATTATATAGGTTACACTATTCGAAAACTAAACTAAATAGTATTTTTCCCAATCTCTCTTCTATTTGCGATAAGTGCAAGAAAGTAGAAGCAAATTTAATACATAGTTTTGTTAAATGTCCTAAATTGAATTATTACTGGACAGAAATTTTTAAAGTTATTTCTGAAGTTCTCAAAGTTAAATTGGACCCTAACCCAAAGTCAATAATATTTGGAATTCCGGATTTACATTTGGCACTTACAGTAAATCAGAGAAATTTCTTTGATTACTGTTTGATAATTGGGAAAAAAATCATATTGAAATTTTGGAAGGGAACATTATCCCCCACAATTAAAATGTGGGCAGCAGAGATGATGGAGACGCTGCATTTGGAAAGAATTAGATTTGTCCTACTGGACGAGTATAATACTTTCGATCAGATATGGTCTCCATATATTCAGTATTTAGAGAAGTAGCTGTTCTTGGCAACACAGCTCGGCGGGCACCCTGCGGGACTTGATGAGAATAATTCATTTTTATATTGGAATTAACATGTATATCTTTATGGATGTTATTATTTGTAATAGTGTTATTAACAATACATATAGTGGTTTTTCATTTATATATATATAATATTTTTTCACTTTTTTTTTCTTTTTTTCTTTTCTCTTTCCTTTCTTATATATAATCAAATTATTATTTAACCACATTCTTAATGATTTATAAATCTTCTATTCCTTCTCTATCTTTATTTCTAAAAAAATAGTAGATAAGTATTATTAATGTTTTACTCGTATGAAAATTGAATTAATTTGATGTTATAAAGTTGTTTAAAGCATTGTAATTGATTACCTTTAATAAAAAATATATTAAAAAAAAAAAAGAAACCAGTCAACCACAATCTGTAATGTTCCAGACTCACTGGTTGTAACGGTCTGGAAGTTAGAGTTGAAATGCTTCCATGCGTTTCACATGGAAACTACATACACTTTAACAGCAATCTATTCTCAGTAACATTGTAGTTGTGTGAACTAGAAAAATATGGTTGTGTAGCTTGGCTTTCGCATTTGCATCATATTTCTCAGCCAATTTAAGTTTATTTTCTGTTTATAACAAGAGTAATTGAGTTTAGATAGAAGCAAGTTGAAACGCGTATGTGACCCAATGCAGAAAACTGGTGGAAACTTCCCTGCAGTGATTGGCAAGTTGGCAATACTTTGGCAAGATTCCACAGGGAAACAATGTTGACGTGAAAAATAGACCAATCTGTACCAGAGCAGGAATTCATGATGTATTGGGAGGAAACATTTATTAGTAAGAGCAGCTTTTACACAGTCCTGTCTACACTTCACTGACCAGTTGAACATTTAATGCCGGCATTTAGTCTCAAGACAAATTTTTTTTTTTTAATTTTCACAAAACAAACTAAACGGTTTGTTAAATGTATTCTCTAGTTCCAGCATTGATGGACTCACTTCATTGGAAGTTGAACCAAATCCAACAGTTTGGTTCATTCTTTTGAAACATTTTTAATTCATGGATAAAAACAGACCAATGATATTTAAAACACAGAAATTGCAGATGAGGGACAATAGCATATCTTGTAACTCACTTTAGTTACCTTGTAGTGATAGAGTAATAGAGATACAGCACGGAAACATGCCCTTCGGCCCATCGAGTTCATGCTGATCATCAACCACCCAATTACACTAATCTGACATTAATCCCTTGTTATATTCTCATTAATTCCCCTGATTCAAAATTCAGTACAATGAATAGATAAAGTCATCACCTTTTGACTACTCTGTAATGGATTTCACCTTAACTATTCCCTGTACAACTCCATAATGTAAAACAAAGACTAACATTTTCTAATGATAAAACAATCTGGAAAACTCATTAAGCAGGTAAAAACACCTCAGGCATTAATATTGAGTCCATTGCTAATTATGCTGTAATTTGGTTTAACTTCATTGAAAGATTTCACGGAGTGCGGGAGTAGCTCAGGGGGTCAGGCAGTATCTCTGGAGAACATGGATAGGTGACGTTCCAGAACTGAAACATCGCCTGTCCATGTCGCCTGACCCACTCAGCTACTCCAGCACTCTGTCATTTTAGCAAACCAGCATCTGCAGTTCCTTGGTTCTTCATTTAAAGATTTCTTTTTTCCAAATATAAATGGTTAATTTGAATCACCATCACCAGCAGTCCATTTAATAAAGTTAGTGTTCAGACATCCAGGACCACTTTCCATTAGGAGTTTACAATGCTTATAATCACAATTTATTTTGTTTAGCTGGAATAGACTGTGCTTTTTTTCTGTGTGGGATGGTTTGTGAATGTTGCTTCATGCCATGATTAACCAATAAATATATAATTTCTGTAGAGAGAAGGTGTACCACTCATTAAACTCAGTAATTTGTGAGAAGCGTGGTATATTTCATTTGTGTGAGAATTTTGTTTGATTTGCTGAATTCTTAATAATGTTTTTTTGCGCGTATTTTGCACGGGTTTAGATAATATTACACAACATGATCTCTGTCGAAATGTTCTAACATTTATTTTCTGGTATTTTACTTTCAAAATTCGCTCCCTTCAGATTCATTATTACAAATTGAATGGAGAATATTGGTGTGGGGGAGGTTCAAACTGTGGCACGGATTCATCAAGACCATTAAGATTCATATTCCTCACACCGTAAGCCCCTGCATCATAAAGAAGTGATATGTGGAGGGGGGGGTTAGGAGGGTGGGGGTCTGTCCACAAGTGACGAAGAAAACCCCAGTGCTTTAACACATCATGGATGGTAAGATTCAGGCGGGAAGATTTATAGTTCATGTTCATAAATTCTAGGAGCGGAGTTGGGCCATTCGGACCATCAACTTCACTCTGCCATTCAATTACGGCTGATCGATCTTTCTCTCTCAAGCCTATTCTCCTGCCTTCACCCCATAACCCCTGACAACCTCACAAATTAAGTAATAGTAATCAAGCTTAATAGGAACCTGAGGGTAGTTTTATTTTGCACGGAGCGTGGTGGGTATATGGAACAAGCTGCCGGAGGAGGTAGTTGAGGCAAGTACTATAATAACATTTAATAGACACTTGGATAAGGTACAAGGACAGGAAAGGTTTAGAGGGGTATGGGCAAAATGCTGGCAGGTGGGACTACTGTTGATGGGGCATTTTGGTCAGCATGGACGTTGGGCCGAAGGGCCTGCTTCCATGCTGTATGACTCTACAACTCTACAACTTTCTGTTTCTCATCCTGCATAGTGCATGCCATTCACGTGAGGAGGTGTGTGCCGGAAGGCAGGATGGGAAGGTGTGAAGGTGGCCTCAGGTAGAATCATCCAAATGGAATATAAAGTTTAAGGTTGTGGATGCCCACACACTTTCACCTCATCATTTCAAGGAAATATTCCTCCAATAGTTGGATAAATGATCGTCCAATGTGTGTGTAGAATATGCAAAACAAGGAATTTAATTGTGACATGTCACATGTGATAATAAAGTATCAATCAATCAATCAATTAATGTCTCTGTGTTGATTCATTTGTGCTCTCCTGGTTAATGCCAAGCGACAATATGTCTGACCAATAAACTTGCATCCCAAACAAAACCTAGTAAGTTTCTATTTTCATCACATTACGTGATTGTCATAAGGTCATAAGTAATAGTCCCCGAGGATTGGCGTACTGCGCATGTTGTTCCATTGTTTAAAAAGGGCTCTAAAAGTAAACCTAGCAATTATAGACCGGTTAGTTTGACTTCAGTGGTGGGCAAATTAATGGAAAAGATACTTAGAGATAATATATATAAGTATCTGGATAAAGAGGGTCTAATTAGGAACAGTCAACATGGATTTATGCCTGGAAGGTCATGTTTGACTAATCTTCTTGAATTTTTTGAAGAGGTTACTAGGGAAATTGATGAGGGTAAAGCAGTGGATGTTGTCTATATGGACTTCAGTAAGGCCTTTGACAAGGTTCCTCATGGAAGGTTGGTTAAGAAGGTTCAACTGTTGGGTATAAATGCAGGAATAGCAAGATGGATTCAACAGTGGCTGAATGGGAGAAGCCAGAGAGTAATGGTGGATGGCTGTTTGTCGGGTTGGAGGCAGGTGACTAGTGGGGTGCCTCAGGGATCTGTGTTGGGTCCTTTGTTGTTTGTCATGTACATCAATGATCTGGATGAAGGGGTGGTAAATTGGATTAGTAAGTATGCAGATGATACCAAGATAGGGGGTGTTGTGGATAATGAAGAGGATTTCCAAAGTCTACAGAGTGATTTAGGCCAGTTGGAAAAATGGGCTGAAAGATGGCAGATGGAGTTTAATGCTGATAAATGTGAGGTGCTACACCTTGGCAGGACAAATCAAAATAGGACGTACATGGTAAACGGTAGGGAATTGAAGAATACAGTTGAACAGAGGGATCTGGGAATAACCGTGTATAGTTCCTTGAAGGTGGAATCTCATATAGATAGGGTGGTAAAGAAAGCTTTTGGTATGCTAGCCTTTATAAATCAGAGCATTGAGTATAGAAGCTGGGATGTAATGTTAAAATTGTACAAGGCGTTGGTGAGACCAAATCTGGAGTATGGTGTGCAGTTTTGGTCACCCAATTATAGGAAGGATGTCAACAAAATAGAGAGGGTACAGAGGAGATTTACTAGAATGTTGCCTGGGTTTCAACAGCTAAGTTACAGAGATAGGTTAAATAAGTTAGGTCTTTATTCTCTGGAGCGCAGAAGGTTAAGGGGGGACTTGATAGAGGTCTTTAAAATGATGAGAGGGATAGACAGAGTTAATGTGGACAAGCTTTTCCCTTTGAGAATAGGGAAGATTCAAACACGAGGACATGACTTTAGAATTAAGGGACAGAGGTTTAGGGGTAACATGAGGGGGAACTTCTTTACTCAGAGAGTGGTAGCGGTGTGGAATGAGCTTCCAGTGGAAGTGGTGGCGGCAGGTTCGTTGGTATCATTTAAAAATAAATTGGATAGGCATATGGATGAGAAGGGTATGGAGGGTTATGGTATGAGTGCAGGCAGGTGGGACTAAGAGAAAAAAGTTGTTCGGCACGGACTTGAAGGGCCGAGATGGCCTGTTTCCGTGCTGTAATTGTTATATGGTTATATGGTTATATGGTTAATAGGAGTAGAATTTGGCCATTAAGTAGCAAAGTTACAAAATTTTGAGATTTTAAAAATCAAGTCTACAATTTATCCCATCAGATAAAGCATAAAAAGATGTTTAATTTGACACCTAATTCACTTTCATATCTTCAGTATTAAGAAAGTTATGACCATTTTCATACTCGGAAATTAGCATCTTGTTCCCCATTGCCTTTTAATTGACTTAACTCAAAAGCTGTGATCTGGAACAGTTAAAAGCCCATAACCTTCTTAAAAATTAAGAGAACTCAATGAAATTTCCAGTTATTATAGATTGAATCATTCTGAAACAAATATGAAACAATCTTACTTGGATGACCTGAAATTAAAGCATATAATTAGTTAGTTATCTAATTGTAGCTAATTACAAAATTCAATGAGTGGATCTAAACATCTATCCATTTCTTAAGAAAAGATAAACTTTATTTAAATTGCCTGAGTGTCCAAAAAACACTCACACAATAATCCACAATATAACATAATTTTTAAATCTCATTTTCATGAATTTCTGGGCCAAATGGAAGGAATTTAGTATTTAATGCCTGTAAATTAATGGCCATTTAAATCAACTAGCGAGTGGGTTTTAGTGGAATGCGGTGGATTGGAACGTTGGGGTTTGATGTGAAGTCGGTATGAAAAATACAGCTGGTTCATACATTGTTTTTGGACCCCATTTCGCAACATGAAAATATTATTAAAGCCTCCATAAAAAACAACTTTTAATATAAAAATAAACTGTGTACCCGTGTCTTCCCATGGATTTTGAAGCAACAGCAACAAAGAGAAGCAGGAGAAAGCACTGATTGGCTCTAGCCCAAGTGGGAGGAGAGTTCTCAGTGAGTCAGAGGGGGAAAGCAGTTGAAAAGGAGAGACAAAGCACAGGCAGACTTTACTCAGTCTTCCCGTGGATTTTGAAGCAACAGCAACAAAGAGAAGCAGGAGAAAGCACTGATTGGCTCTCGCCCAAGTGGGAGGAGAGTTCTCAGTGAGTCAGAGGGGGAAAACAGTTGAAAACTGAGGAATTTGGTTTGTAAATTAGGCATTTGAACAGTCAATATAAGCAAGGCAGCTCTTGGGGAGCGGCCTTGTGAGGGAAGTGCCCTGTGAGTAAAGTGTGAGTCTTTGGCTCGAGAGTCTTCGGAGAGGAGGCTGCGCAAAACACTGGATAGGGAGAGACCGAGGCAAAAGAAGGAGATGTCAAGCAAGCTGATGCAGTGTGATGCTTGCAGTATGTGGGAGGTCAAGGACACTGCTGGTGCCTCTGGATGCTACAAATGTGAGAAGTGCATCCAGGTACAGCTCCTGAAGGACCGTGTTGGGGAACTGGAGAAACAAGTGGATGACCTCAGGTTCATCCGAGAAACTGAGTCGTTCCTCGACAAGTCCTTCAGTAAGATTGTTACACCCAAGGCACTAGAAGAGAGAAGGTGGGTGACGGTGAGAAAGGGAGGAAAACATGGAATGCAAAGGTCCCCGGGTGTTGTATCTCTTGTGAACAGGTTCACCCACGTGGAAGCTGCCGGGACAGAAGACGGTATCTCACTGAGCGGCGGACTGGCTTGCAAAACAAAAAGGGCTGATGAGCCAAAACCAAAGAGGCCAAAGTCGGGCAACGCCATTGTAGTTGGAGACTCCATTGTGAGAGGTACTGACAGGGGTTTTTGCGGCAACAGACGGGATTCCAGGATGGTGTGCTGCCTTCCTGGTGCCAGGATCCAGGATGTTACGGACAGAGTGCAGACAATCCTCAAGGGCGAAGGTGAACAGCCGGAAGTGGTCGTGCATGTTGGCACAAATGATGTTGGAAAGAAGGGGATGAATATTTTGCAGCGGAACTTCAGAGAGCTTGGAAAAATGCTGAAAAGCAGGACTTCCAGGGTTGTTATCTCCGGTTTGCTTCCAGTTCCTCGTGCTGGCGAGAGCAGGAACAGGGAGATACAGGACCTGAATGTGTGGCTGAGGAACTGGTGCAGGGGGCAGGGATTTAGATTCTTAGATCACTGGGATCTGTTTTGGAGTAAGGGGGAACTGTACAAAAGGGACGGATTGCATCTTAACAGGTGGGGGACCAGCATTCTGGCCGGCAGGTTTGCCACTGCTACACGGATGGTTTTAAACTGAATAAGGGGGGTGGGGTGTCAAATGGGATAATCGAGAACTGAGTTAATGGGAAAGAGAGTAAAGGGATGGTTAATGACCCCAGAATTAACGGGAAAGAAAGCTCACAAAGGGATAGGAGAGTATGGCCAAGTGTAATAGGGATCGATGTGAAAGGGGCCACTTGTCAACATAATTGTATAAGGAGTAAGAGTGTTGTAAAAACAAGTCTGAAGGCTTTGTGTCTCAATGCGAGGAGCATTCGTAATAAGGTGGATGAGTTGAAGGTGCAGATAGCGATTAATGACTATGCTATAGTTGGGATCACAGAGACATGGCTCCAGGATGACCAAGGCTGGGAGCTGAACATCCAGGGATATTCAATATTCAGGAGGTATAGATGAAAAGGAAAAGGAGGTGGGGTAGCGTTGCTGGTGAGAGAGGAGATTAATGCAATAGAAAGGAAGGACATTAGCGTGGAGGATGTGGAATCGATATGGGTAGAGCTGCAAAACTCTAAGGGGCAGAAAATGCTAGTGGGAGCTGTGTACAGGCCACCTAACAGTAGTATTGGAGTTGGGGATGGCATCAAACAGGAAATTAGAAATGCGTGCAACAAGGGTAACACGGTTATAATGGGTGACTTCAATCTGCATGTAGATTGGGTGAATCAAATTGGCAGGGGTGCTGAGGAAGAGGATTTCCTGGAATGTATGCGGGATAGTTTTCTCAACCAACATGTGGAAGAACCAACGAGAGAGCAGGCTATTCTAGACTGGGTATTGAGTAATGAGGAAGGGTTAGTTAGCAGTCTTGTTGTGCGTGGCCCCTTGGGCAAGAGTGACCATAATATGGTTGAGTTCTTCGTTGGGATGGAGAGTGACAAAATTAAGTCAGAAACAAGGGTTCTGAACTTGAACAAAGGTAGCTTTGAAGGTATGAGATGTGAATTGGCCAAGATAGACTGGCAGGTGATTCTTAAAGGGTTGACAGTGGATGTGCAATGGAAGGTATTTAAAGACTGCATGGATGAAGTACAAAAGTTGTTCATACCAGTTTGGCAAAAGAATAAATCGGGGAAGGTGGTGCATCCATGGATAACAAGGGAAATCAGGGATAGTATAAAAACAAAAGATGAGGCATACAAATTTGCCAGAAAAAGCAGCCTACCGGAGGACTGGGAGAAATTCAGAATCTGGCAGATGAGGACAAAGGGCTTAATTAGGAAAGGGAAAATAGATTATGAAAGGAAACTGGCAGGGAACATAAAAACTGACTGCAAAAGTTTTTATAGATATGTGAAGAGAAAGAGACTAGTTAAAACAAATGTTGGTCCCTTGCAGTCAGAAACAGGTGAATTGATCATGGGGAACAAGGACATGGCAGACCAATTGAATAACTACTTTGGTTCTGTCTTCACTAAGGAAGACATAAATAATCTGCCGGAAATAGCAGTGGAACGGGGGTCAAATAAGATGGAGGAACTGAGTGAAATCCAGGTTAGCCGGGAGGTGGTGTTGGGTAAATTGAACGGATTGAAGGCCGATAAATCCCCAGGGCCAGATAGTCTGCATCCCAGAGTACTCAAGGAGGTAGCCACAGAAATAGTGGATGCATTAGTGATAATTTTTCAAAATTCCTTAGATTCTGGAGTAGTTCCTGAGGATTGGAGGGTAGCTAATGTAACCCCACTTTTTAAAAAGGGAGGGAGAGAGAAAGCGGGGAATTACAGACCAGTTAGTCTAACATCGGTAGTGGGGAAACTGCTAGAGTCAGTTATTAAAGATGGGATAGCAGCACATTTGGAAAGTGGTGAAATCATTGGACAAAGTCAGCATGGATTTACGAAAGGTAAATCATGTCTGACAAATCTGATAGAATTTTTTGAGGATGTAACTAGTAGAGTGGATAAGGGAGAACCAGTGGATGTGTTACATCTAGACTTTCAGAAGGCTTTCGACAAGGTCCCGCATAAGAGATTAGCATACAAACTTAAAGCACACGGTATTGGGGGTTCAGTATTGATGTGGATAGAGAACTGGCTAGCAGACAGGAGGCAAAGGGTAGGAGTAAACGGGTCCTTTTCAGAATGGCAGGCAGTGACTAGTGGGGTGCCGCAAGGCTCAGTGCTGGGACCCCAGCTATTTACAATATATATTAATGATTTGGACGAGGGAATTCAATGCAACATCTCCAAATTTGCAGATGATACCAAGCTGGGGGGTTAGGTGTGAGGAGGATGCTTGGAGGCTGCAGGGTGATTTGGATAGGTTGAGTGAATGGGCAGATGCATGGCAGATGCAGTATAATGTGGATAAATGTGAGGTTATCCACTTTGCTGGCAAAAACATGAGGGTAGACTATTATCTGAATGGTGGCAGATTAGGAAAGGGGGAGATGCAACGAGACCTGGGTGTCATGGTACACCAGTCATTGAAAGTAGGCATGCAGGTGCAGCAGGCAGTAAAGAAAGCAAATGGTATGTTAGCATTCATAGTGAAAGGATTTGAGTATAGGAGCAGGGAGGTTCTACTGCAGTTGTACAGGGTTTTGGTGAGGCCACACCTGGAGTATTGCATACAGTTTTGGTCTCCAAATCTGAGGAAAGATATCCTTGCCTTAGAGGGGGTACAGAGAAGGTTCACCAGACTGATTCCTGGGATGTCAGGACTTTCATATGAGGAAAGATTGGATAGACTCGGCTTGTACTCGCTGGAATTTAGAAGATTGAGGGGGGATCTTATAGAAACTTACAAAATTCTTAAGGGGTTGGACAAGCTAGATGCTGGAAGATTGTTCCCGATGTTGGGGGAGTCCAGAACAAGGGGTCACAGTCTGAGGATAAGGGGGAATTCCTTTAGGACCGAAATGAGGAAAACATTCTTTACACAGAGAGTGGTGAGTGTCTGGAATTTCATTTCGGAGTCACGTGAGTGACTTCGTGAAGAGCCCGCCGGCGCGCATGCTCGACATATCGTTGTACCGCGTTGCTGCGACGGCTGGCGGTGGAGCGCGTTCCTCGCCAGCCCTTCAGAAGGGGCCACGGAGGTAAGTATTCTACCTTTAGTTGGTGGTCCTTGTTGTTGGTTTTGTCTTGCAGCAAGGACATGGATGGGAGTTCCAAGGGCCGGAGGACGTCAGGACGAGTTCGCCGGTCAACAGTTCCGGGGCCTTTACCATCGGCAGTACCTGCATCGCAGGCCGGGACTCAGGCGGAGATGTGGGTAAGCCCTGTGTTTACAGGTCCAGATCCGCCAGCACACCACAGCTCGGAGGAGTTCGACGAGGAGGAGTGTGGTGTGCCGCCAGAGCAGGGGGACCCTGCCATGGCAGTCAGGTCGTCAGCGGGCTCGCTGGCGACCTCAAGCTGGGTGCGTGCGGCTGCACGGCCTGTTCCACTCAGCCTTCCGAGAAGGGGAAGGGCAGGAGCCCAGAAGCCTAACCCTACCAGGGCTAAGGCATTGCCTGACACGGAGGAGCGGTCAGGTTCCAGGGAAAGACCCGGGGCGGCTGTGAGGTCCAGCCGGCACGCCCCGACTCTCGACGCCGGGACGGGTCAGTCGAGTCGGGTCTCGTCACGGTCGCCGAGCCCCCCATGGATGGGTGGGCGAGACCATGCGTCGGCAACGTCCACGATGTGGGCAGCCGGCAAGACTGCGCGGGCCCCAGGCAGCCATGCTTCGGCTGGTGCCGACACCTCGCCACAAGTGCCCTTAGTGGCAGCGGCTTCAGCTCCCGCTAAACGGAGGCGGTTGAACACGCCCGCGCAGGAATCGCGCAGTTCGCCTCGGCGGCTGTTAGCGACAACTACCGGCACCGGCAGGGCCTCGACGAGGTGCGGGCCGATGACAGGAGCCCAGTTTTCTTTTCAGAGCCGGAGGACTCCGACCACCTGAGTGTTCAGGGTGAAGGGCGTATTGACCGTATGGAGCGGCTGCTGGAGCTCCTGCTTCAACGTCAACAACAGCAGGGCAGCAACAGGCACAGGGCGTCTTCACAAACATCTACTATCAGCCTGGAGCAGCAGGAAGAAGTCCTCATCCAGGCAATGAGCCGTCACAAGGCTCCATCCAATTGCAACTCCCTCAACGTGCCTGTGGTCAATACGCCGATATGGGGCAACATCAGTGCGGCTATCCGTCAACAGGAGGTAAAACTGCAGCGGATCCTGAAGCTCCTCACAGCCGGTATTACCGCCTTTGTGCGGTCGGTGGACGGGGACGAATTGAATTTGGACCAGGGAGATGCCCTGGCCCTCCTGTGCGCGACCCAGCACGAAATTAACGGGTTTCGCAAAACCAGCATCCGCCCAGCGCTCAATCCAAAGTTTGCAGGAGTGTGCAAACCACCGCCGCCGCCCCCGCCCCGTCAGCTATTTGGGAAGGACCTCTCGAAGAGAGTCAAAGAGCTTGACGAGCAAGCCAAAACGGTGGGGATCATGCGCCCTCAGAGTGCCCCCACACCGTCAGGCTCAAAGTCTCCATACATTCGATCACGAGGGTCTGCCAGTACCTCGACGAGGACCCACCCTCAAGCTCCACAACGACAGCAACATCAGACCCAGCACCAGGGGTCTTTTTTAGGACAGGGTCGGCAGAGACCCTGGTGGAAAACGAAGACGCCGCGCCCTCAAGCCAACCCAGCACCTCCACGTCCACACACGCGTGTCAAGGACCGCTGGTAACCACGGAGGTGAGGGGGTCTGGTTCTCTCTTTTCTCTCTGTTTAACTTCACATGTTGGTGGTCACCTTCGGTGGTTTTTTGGGTGCATGAGGTAATTTCACTGGTGACGAGTATGTGTTGCAGAATATTCAGGGGCATAAAATTGAGTTTATTAATGGCGACATTCCTCCATCCCAGCACATGCCCACTCGAACATTTAAAATTATCTGCTGCAGAACAGGCAGCCGGCTATAAGGAATTGTTAAGTCTTGAGCAAAGGAGTGATTAAGAGAGTGGTGCATGAGCCAGTTGAATTTGTTTCGAACATATTCACCAGACCTAAGAAGGATGGAAGTTGTCGTGTCATTATTGATCTAACCCGTTTGAATACTTTTGTAACATATTCTCATTTTAAAATGGATACGTTGAAACAACCAAATCATTGATTTCTCATGGTTGTTTTATGGCATGCATCGATTTAAAAGACGCATATTATTCCGTATCCGTCCAGAAATGTGACAGAAGGTTTTAAAATTCATCTGGATGGGGCAACTCTGGCAGTACAAGGCTTTGCCTAATGGGCTCACCACAGCCCTAGATTGTTCACTAAATTAGTGAAGCCAATTATGGCTTATTTGAGACAACGACACCATATAGTATGGCCTATTTAGATTATGTCTTAATTGTGGGCCACACCCTGGAATTGGCTGAACAGGGTGTTGCAGCTGCTGTCAATATATTTCAACAATTGGGGTTTATTGTCCATCCAGAGAAATCAAAGTTCTACCCTGCCCAGGTGATTAATTACCTAGGGTTCACGGTGAACTCTATAAGCATGAGGGTTACCATTCCAATTAACAAGATTGAGGAGGTTACCCAGGTGTGTCAAGATTTAATCCGCACCAATATACCATCGATTCGGCACTTAGCTACAATAATTGGGAAGCTGGTAGCTTTGTTTTCGGCAGCGCGATATGGACCTTTGCATTATCAGAATTTGCAAAGAGCTAAAATTGCTGCGTTAAAACAGAACGCTGGTCATTATGATCGGTCCATTCAGCTGCCGCCCGAAGCGATAAATGAGTTGCAATGGTGGGTGTGTCACATTAGCAACTCATTCAAGCCTATTAGGGAGGCTAATCCGGTGGTATATTTGCAAACTGATGCAAGCTCCAATGGTTGGGGATCCACGAATAATTGCTCTAGTTGTGGTGGCAGATGGGACACCCTTGAATCAACGATGTTGTTAACTCAAGGGATTAACTATTTGGAGTTGCTGGCAGCATTCCATGGACTTCGTGCGTATTGTTCTAACCTTGTTGGAGCACATGTCCGTCTCCAAATAGACAACACCACAGCAGTAGCATATTTAAACCATATGGGTGGTACCAGGCCAGTTTCGTGTGACAAATTGGCAAACTCAATTTGGCTCTGGTGTGTTCAAAGAGACATTTGGATTTCAGCTACCTATTTGCCAGGTGAGCTTAATACTGTGGCGGACACCAGGTCACGCAAATTTAATGACAATATTGAATGGATGTTGCATCCTGAGATCTTTTCTAAAGTCACAGCCAAATTTGGTAAACCGGACATTGACCTCTTTGCGTCACGGTGGAATCATCAGGTACCAAACCTACGTTTCATGGGAACCAGATCCTGGGGCAATAGCGCTAGATGCATTCTCGCTGGACTGGGGGAAGTGGTTTTTCTATGCCTTCCCCCCATTTTGCCTCATCAGTCGGGTATTGGGAAAGATTCAGGCAGATGCTGCCAAGGGCATCCTTATTATACCCGACTGGCCCACACAGCCTTGGTATCCGGTGGTCTTTGACATGCTCAACGAACCTTGGGTCCTTTTGAAGGGTTGCCCACAATTGGTTACTCACCCTGTCTCAGGGGAGCCGCATCCCTGCCATGGCTATTTAAATTTGTTGGCTTGCAGGTTCTGAACAGGCCGTTAGTCCAATACGGCCTCTCGGCTCGGACCATGGATACCACCGGGGCGTCGTGTCGAGAGTCTACAAGGCGAAGATACCGCTCGCATATTAAGAAGTGGGAAGCCTACTGCAGCCGCTCTCGCATCACGTACGATGACGTGACAACAACCGACGTCCTGGAATTCCTCGCGGGGTTGCACCATGATGAACACTTAAGTTACAGTGCCATCAACAGCGCCAGAAGTGCGCTATCATTCTACCTCAGTTTGGAGGTAGGATCCAACAGGCTAGTGTCCAGACTCATGCGGGGTATATTCAATATGAATCCGCCTACACCACGCTATAATATCACCTGGGATGTCAGGGACGTATTAACCCTGCTCAGGACGTGGTCACCCATGGAAGGGCTCCAACTGGACCAACGCACCATGAAGCTGGTGATGTTACTAGCGCTGACTTCAGCTCAGAGGGTACAGACACTACACAAACTTCGTGTCGACAGAATGACGTCTACCCCCACAGAAGTAGTCTTTTTCATTGACGAGCTACTAAAGCAGCATAGACCTGGGTGCACAGGGCTGCAGCTGAAGTTCCCGGCATACCCCGCAGATGCTAGGCTATGTGTAGCCTCACATATCCGCCACTATGTCAAGGTGACGGCACGCATCAGAGGAATGGAGAGATACCTGCTTGTCACTCATAAGAGACCTCATCATCGAGTGACAGTCCAGACGATATCCATGTGGCTTCCAGTCGTTTTGGGTAAGTCAGGTATCGACACTAATGTGTTCAAGTCTCTTTCCAACAGGGCTGCATCGACGTCAACGGCGAGGGTCATGGAGGTGCCCATGGACCAAATTCTCGCCACAGCAGGATGGGCTAATGAAGCTGTGTTCCAGCGTTTTTATAACAAGCCTGTTGCTGCTCCTCTACAGTTTGCAGAAGCCGTGCTGAATGCAGGTCACGAACGTGGAGATGTCCCCGCATGAGGGGTTTTGATTTGTTATTAATAACTCTGCTCTTGTTTTGCAGTATGAACTATTGAGCAAGTTTGTTCCTCCCATCCATCCCTGGTAGTGGTGTGTCAGCATGGACGTGGTCCAGGGCGTGTAATCACAGAAGCTTTGAAGTCTTCACGAAGTCACTCACGTGACTCCGAAATGAAATAGTAAGATTGAACGAGAACTTACCAGTTCGAAGGTTGATCTTTATTTTATGAGGAGTCGAAGTGAGGGATTTCGTGCCCTCCTCGCCCAACCCTCAATCACCTTCATCTGGTAATCTTAGTCACTTCAATCTTACTATGCGAAGTCATTTCTTTGTTGGTTTCTGTGATTCCACGCCGCTACTTTGAAGTATGTCGAGCATGCGCGCCGGCGGGCTGAGAGATAAGGGGCGCAGATAGTCATACACATCTTTGGGGTTGTACAGTTCCAGCAGCAAAATAAGTTGTTCGGAAAGATCAGCTCTGAAGCACCAATTCCTGCTGTTATCTGTTACCATAAATTCTTGGAGCTGAGAAAGGTACTCCCTTTTTTCTGTTTGAAGCAACTTTAAGAAGTCATGTAAGAGTTTTAGGACTCCTATTCGTACTTCATCAAGATCTTTTAAAAAAACATTAAAAATGGGAACTAAATGTGCTGCAGTTACTCGTCTCCCAGAATGACTGCCAACTCGTGAATTGAGAATGCAAGAGTCCGTCGAATTTTCCACTGCATATCAGAGGCCAATGTCTCGTATGCATTTTTCAGGCAATGCTAGTTCTGCCTTCCTAAAGTGAACGCCACACCAGGGAGACTGTAGGCACAGTGCTTGGCAATCTCTGTATCAACAGTCTGGGCAAGTGAAGGATCAGTCATTGAAAGGTATTGATCTAGCAATGCGTGTGGAACAACATCCTGGATTTTAGATTTCTTATCGTCTTCAAAGCTGCTTTGCCTTTTACATGAACTATCTTGGATGAACTGAAGTCTGCCTTCCAGATTCATCTCAAAGTAGGTAAACACATGGTCATCTGTTACCATTGTAGAAAAGGGTGGTGCAATGTGTGATTGGTCGATATGCACTGTATCACTAACACAGTCTTCCTCAACAATGGCTTAAATGTCAGCAGTTAAAGGCACATTGTCTTGCTCAAACCTTCTAGGATCAACTGTAGCAGATTCCGTTTGCAACTGTGTTTGATTAAACAGTGACTCCACAGATTTTTCTTCCTCAAAGTCAAGATCCGAAGCTTGCAGTGCAGCAGTTAAAATATCCACTTGTGCATTGACATCTGGGTCATCTATGTGTGGTGGGTATTATCCCAATCTGCAATCCCATCATAATGTCTCAGCCTAGCAAATTTACTGGACAAGTCGCTGAGACCAGTACCTGTTCCTCACAACACACATTAGATATTGGTTCTTGGAACTTAAGTGGTTTCGTCAAGAACTCCACGTTAGTATGTCCGGTGGCGGACTTTACTGCTACTGAATTCTTGGAGTATACTGTTCCCGGGGGCTCTTCGTCTTTTATTATGACAGTTTTACATGCTCCACTATCACATAAGAACGTCATCCTTTTCCCATTCACAATTAAACTTACCGTAGGCTTTAGGTAAGACATAGAAGATTTCTTCTGGATCCAATATTTGCAGAGGCTCCTTGTCGGCTGGGGGAGTGGGAGTATCTCTGTTTGATTTGTCCCTCCCTTCAGCCTCGGTCAGTCAGGATCGGTCATGGCTTTGGGACCTTGGCCCTCCTCGCCTTCTTTTGGTGGAGTATGCTTAGCCTGGGGACAATCTCGAGCCCAATGGTCGAGTTTTCCGCAGACAAAACATCCCTCCCCCCTTGGGGACCTACTCCCTCTACCTCTGCCTCTACCTCTTCCTCTGCCTCTCTGGCCTC
The DNA here is from genome assembly GCA_963514005.1 of Raja brachyura. The sequence continues at coordinate 12,561,941 of OY740796.1, forward strand.
CCCGCCCCTGATCTCCTTGTTTTACCCGGTAGAATACAGAGACGGTATTTTCGCTTGTTTCCTCAACATCGGCCAGATAAACGTTCTTTACAATCTTTTTCTGTTTGGTGTTTTCCTCCGCATGTACTGCCCAATCTTTTACATCATTGAGTGCCTTTGTTTTCCATCCCACCATGTGCTTTTTTATATATAAACTAATCTATGGTTTTAGTCCGTTTAACAGTTCAATTCTTAACTGTTGGGCGAACGGTCCATCGTCCGCCCACGGGATCGGTACTTCTTGTCCAATATTTGCCTCATAGACAACCCTAAGCCTGGAGAAATAGTGTAGCATAGGCTCGTCTTTATTCTGTGTACATTCCCTAATTTTACTTCGGAGTCACGTGAGTGACTATGTGAAGAACCCCGTACAGCCGTTGGTGCGTCATTACGTCAGACACTTTGGTGTAGTCGACCGGTTGGAGCAGCAGAGCTCCTCCAAATGGTAAGTTTAAAACGGAAGGTAAGTTTTAAACTTTTTCAATGATTCATTTTCTGTAACAGCGGTTGGCGTTACTCCGTTCAGTGATGTTACAGAAGGTGAAAAAGGTGGCGGCAAGGCGCTCCGGAGCAAAAAAGGTCGATGACCAAGAGAGTATTGTGAGTGGAGGCCCGTCTAGCACACCTAGTCTGACGCCAGCTATGGAGCTAGCGACATTGGACCCACTGCATGTGAGCAGTGTAACCATGCCAGTAGGGCGTAAGGCTACTGGGAAGTCAGTTAGGCCCGTGGACCCAGAGTCGGGCCTGGAGGCTGTAGCCTCAACAGGAGAGACCGTTTGCTCACGGCTCTCCCAAGTCAAGATTCTATTCCAAAGACAGCTCGACAGGGACCAACTCCGTGAGGAGGAGTGGTGCCCATGCCAGGCTAGTGGAGAGCCTGTGCTCGCAGCATCTTTAACAGGGCTGCAAGAATATCTTACCTATGAGGAGGAAATTCAACCGGTGCAGTTTGCTGACACTGATTCAGTGGTGAGAGAGAGCAATAAGGGAGTACAGCTAGAAATTATCCCTAACATTGCAGAACATTTAGCAGTGCCTAGAGAGGCAGGAGAGCCGATTGGGGAAGAATTGGCTGCAGCAATACAGTATATGCTCTCTCACCAACTACAGGAATTGGCCATGGATGAGGCAGCTAAAAAATATGAAGCCCCTATCAATTGTGGCTTATTTAAGGTGCCAATGGTCAACCATCAGATTTGGACACAGTTGGGGGTGTCAGCCAGGGCTCAGGAATTGAAATTTCAGAAGGTGCTCAAGCTGCTTTCAGCAGGGCTTACGGCATTTGCCATGATAGTGGATAAAGGGCATATGTCTAAAACCCATCAGGATGCACTGGGACTCCTTTGTAGTGCTTATTTTGAGATAAATAACATCAGAAGAAGTGTTTCCTCGCTGCATTGTGGTGGAATGTTTGTTTATGCATTTCCTCCATTCTGTCTCATCAGTAGATGCTTGCAAAAGATCAAGCAGGACTCCGCTTCTTTTTTTTTTTTTTTTTTTTTACAAAATGTTTTAATCAAACAAACAAATACAATTACAAACACAATCAAATAATGCCTAAACTGGCATCTTACAAAGAAATTTCAAATTAAAACATTAACATTTTCATCAATAAAACATTCCACCCCCTGCGGTGACCAGCGCTCACAGAAGGCCCCCACAGTCCCTGTGGACACCGCGTGTTCCCTCTCCAGGGACACGCGGGCACGGACATAACCCCGGAAAAGGGGCAGGCAGTCGACTGCTGTGCGTCCGTCGACTGCCCGCTGCCTGGACCCGCGAATGGCCATCTTGGCCAGGCCCAGGAGCAGACCGACAGGGAGACCCCCTCCTCCCTCCCGACCCTCCCCCCTCTGTACCGGGTGCCCAAAAATAAACAGTGTTGGGCTAAAATGGAGCCAAAACTTGAGGAGCAGCCCCTTAAGATACTCAAACAGGGGCTGCAACCTCTCACACTGCATGTACATATGGAACACGGACTCCTCCTCGCCGCAGAAGTGACAGGCGGCGGACGAGTCCGTGAACCGGCTCAAATACTTGTTACAGGCCACAGCTTTGTGCAACACTCTCCACCCCAGGTCCCCAATGTAAAGGGGAAGGACTCCCTTGTAGAGAGACCTCCACTGGGGACCGCTCCCCTCGTCAGGTAACACGGACCGCCAGGGTGTGTCAGGACGGAAGACGAGGGCGAGGAAGTGGAGAGTGTGCAAGAGCAGCCTGTACAACACACGCCTCTCCGCCTCA